>CM031863.1:12413348-12890792 GCA_018697195.1 Certhia americana
CTCTCTCTCTCTCTCTCTCTCTCTCTCTCTCTCTCTCTCTCTCTCTCATATCTTTCTCTTCCCCCCACCACTGATAATAGTCAAACATTGGGACAAGTTATATATAGATGAAACATTTTAGTGACTGTCTTTCAAAATACATATAAAAGAGGTGTCTTTGGAACTCATTTTGTACAAGAAGCTCAGGCATCTCAGCAAAGTGTGGTGGATGATATTGATTCAAACAATTAGCTGATTTCCCATCTTTTGTTTCTATTCTGCAGTGTTATTATTCAAACTGGAGGAGTATCCCCCTCTTTTTTTCTTCCAGAACAGTTGTCTTTATTTATTTATTGGGGAACTAAACTTTTGAGTCTTGCCATTTCCAAAGTAACGTGTTCACATCTGTATTGTGGCTTTGGGGTAGTAGAAGAATAAGGAAAACCACAGGACATAATAAGGGGAACAAAATAGAGGGTGAATTTGTCAGACCAACTTTGTCTCTTAGAGGTATGATGAGTATATTGAGCTTTGTTTGAGGAGGAGCAAAGCCAAATGGAAGTGAATGAAGCCCTGCTTGGATGAGCTGTATTTGTGCTATGAAATGCCAGGGCCAGGATGATAAAACTGGAAGGGTTGAGGAGACCAGGGCAGAGAAACCCTGACAAGCTCATATCTGACAGGTTTTGTTTGCTCAACCACTATCCCACATTGAATCCATTCCCTGAGAAGCAGTGCAGGCAACTCCAGAGAGCCCATGAGCTCATAAATAACCCCTGCCAGAGGTGACCTGGCCTGTATAGAGTTGTCTTGGATATCTGCCATCATGACCGCATTTGTCAACAGCCAGGAAGAGCTGCCTGCCGAGAGCTGACTGTAGCAGGTCCCTGAGGTGTCAAGAATCAGTTCATTACTCTAATTACCAAACTCTCTATCTCTAATTCAGCCAAATATAGGCAGTGCACCTTGCCTTCAGCTGTTAGGTATGTCCCCTTGTGATGGTGTTTTTTAGTTTATTGTGATTGTACATTTTACCTAGTAAAGCATTTTTGGATATGGCTCATGGGCAAGATAGCAATTAAAATGTATTCCTTTGGATTATTAATGATATGTCCTGCCCAGGCCTCAAAACTTTTCCTGATGGAATCCTGTGTCACGGGCCCATTCCTTATGTGCTTCCTTGCCATCTGCTGATGATAGTATTCTTTTCCCCAAATGTACAGTATTCCTGAAAATCTGTACCGAATATCTGAGCTACTGAGGCTCAGATCCCACCAGAGTTTCCATTAATGTGCAAGAGAAAAACATACCAATAGGGGATCATATGAGAATGAATTATATTTAATGGTACCACTGTTCTACCATCTGTTACAAAAAATATGGAAATGGCTACCTGGAGATTAGCAATTTATGATGGCTCACACTGTTAGAACACCATCAAGCAAGGGTTTGTTGAGCACACTTTTAGTAGTAGCCAGGAAGCAGAAAAATAGTTTCATAAGGTTATCATCCAAATAGTTATTTGTTATTTACATGTAAGTCTACCTTTACTACACCTTGAAGTATACAGTCACTGCACTATCATCTTTAGTAGCAAATTATTTTCATCCTTTTTTCAAACTGGTCCATACATAGAGCATTTGTTTGATGTGTAACTTGCCTCATAGATTATAGAATAAGTTCTTTGGGTAGATGTAGGCATTAGTCTTCAGACATGGATAAACAAATTACATCCAACTGTACTTAATGCCCATAAACAAAAATTTTCAGTGATTTAATTTGAAGGCATTATTGGATTTGTTTGGTTTGGGTTTTGCTTGTGGAAAGGACAAATTGACACTATCCTTTATGCAAAGAGCACAGAGAAACATCTGTTTGTTGAGGGTTGTTTCCACCCTCAAAGCATTCAGATTTTCGTCTGATTTTGTGCCAAATTGAGTGCCAAATCAGGTAAGCAGGAGGCCGGCTTCTGAAGTTTATTAATTTATTCATACCATTTTCTGTGAGCAGAGGACTCCTTTCAGGAAAGTAATAAAACCTGCCTTGATTTTTATGAAATCAGGACTTAAAAGGGGTGTGCTTAGTGGAGGTTGCCACAGAGTGCCATGCGAAACCCATTAAAGAGAAATAAACAGGGAGTTTGGCTAACTTGGAAAGCAACTGTGGAAAATTAAATATAATCTGGTTTCAAGTGTGTGAAGTGCTAAATTAAAATACATATAAGTAAAAAGGAGCTCTGGGAGCAAATACAAAAATAATTAATCTAACAAGGTTTTACTTTTGTTTAAAAGGCCAATTCATTTATTTGCACATCAGAGTACAGATGCTTTTTATCAGAAAATAGCAAATTTATTTGAAACGTGTCATACATGAAAAGTGATCCTCAAGCCCCCTTCAGGCAAAATTTCAAATGTTTTGTCCAAACCCTGGTATATTTGTATTTTGTAGTGCCACAGCAGTGCCTCCAGGAAGTTATTGTACAGGTACACGAAGCTCTTTTGCTGCTCTCTCAGGAATAATACATTGTATTTGAGAGGCTGCCATGGTGTAGCACATATAGAAGAGGAATCGTGGTGCTTTGTAAGAAATGGAGTCTGAAATAACGTCAATTTAAGGAATACCAGGGATTTGAAAAACTCACAGTGTCTTCCACTCTCTTTTCTGCTTTTCTTAGCTGAAATTGCTTAGGTGTTGATCTTTCACCAAAAAGTTGATTTCCTACTATGAAATAATAATAATTAACTGCAACAATGTTGTTCCTCACATGGACATGTTCTCTGAAGGACAGAATGTTTATTCTGATAGGTTTTATTTCAGTGTCTGCTTATGTGAAAATGTGTATCATTACATGAGAGGTTTTTTCCATGTGTGAGAGAATAAAATGCATAAAATGTGCTATTGGAGTTTGAAGAGAAGCTTGATTGAGTTTTCAAGGCATTAACAAAGAAGTGAAGATTTTTATTAATTCTAGAATATATTTCTCTCACACACTTGAGCTATGCTACTAAAGTTCAGTGTGACACTGGCATATAAGTAGTAAAAATTCAGTCATAAAATCTGATATAAAAGAACTTCATGCAATACAGCAGAATATCTAATAAGCAATGCAGTTTTCAGAGATGTGGAATAGATATCTTTAAAATGTCACCATTTCATGGTTTTTTGTAGATATTTTGAGTGCTAGCTGTAGAAAGATACTGATTTTTATTTAATGCTGATCATAGCTAATAAAAAGACTGCACTATTTTTTAAATTTAAATAAATTTGCAGGAAACCTCCCTAAATATTTTGTAATTTTTAAAAAAAAAAATATTTTGAAACAGAAAGCACCAGCTTAGTTACTGATGTATATATTGAATTTATGTCCCATTACTATGCATCTTTCTGCCTTACTTTCATTCATTCTGCCTACTCTTCTTCCTCCCAGACACTGGAATAGCTTATTTCGTTATCTTCCTAAGAAATACGCAAATAATTCAGGCTTTCTCAGAGTAGTTTCATAATCTGTTAAGAGTATTTATGCTAAATTACAAATACTGATACAATAATCTCTGAGTGTGATACAGAGAGTCTGCCCTGAAGAGATTTGGAGACAATGTACTTTTGATTCCTACATGATAGCTTTCCTTCTGAGTCTGTACTGAAGGTCTCACTCTGCCTCATGCCTGGGAATTTCATCTTGCTGCACTTTGTAATTATTTGCGTGTCAGACACCCACTGGAGCAAGAAGAAAATGTTAGCGTTGGAGAGGGTACCTCTCCTTTTCCCCTTGGCATTATGAAACAATTAATTATGCTGCATGCAATTAAAAGCCATGAAAAATAAATGCAATGTATGCAGCCTTTATGAAAAAGATCAAAATACTCCTATTTTTGTCTAGCATTAATCGGAGTAGAGCACTTAGCCAAGCAAACATTTGAGGTTGTGTGTTAGAGCACAGCTGCAGTGTTTGTCCCGATTTTTATTTCTTTGCTAGAAGTCTGTGTCTGTTACCATATCTGGAACTACACCAAGGTGTATATTTATGGAAGTTGGGCAGGTCTGGGATCCCACCTGCACTGTCAGACTCTGGCAGTGATATCACTCAGATAGTGATACCTGTTTCCTGAGGCATCATTTCACACATGCCTGGAAGAACAGTGGGTATAAATTTGGGATTACTGGTATTTTGGATGTGTTGCCATCCCCATGTGCAGGATGTAGTTAGCCTTTCATCCATAGGCAGACAGGTGAGTTGAGTCCAGACCCTGCTGGGCCATGCAGACATCCTTTTGGAGAAAGGATCTCTCCAAAACTGCTGAGATTTGATTCCATGAAGGATGCTCTGCCATACTTATGTGCCTAGATGTACAGCAAAGAAAATACACATCCTTGTGCAGCTGAGATTCAGTAGCACTTACCTCTCTATTATCAGTCAATAGAGAGAGACCTCAAAAGGGCAGTTCTGCTCTGATAAGGTCAGGGTTGGTTCCTGAGGGATTCAGCTGGGTTCATGAAGTGCAGTGGGATAAATGCACATCTGTGTACCCTACCAGAGCCAAAGCCACTTGGTCGGCTTAAGGACCTGGCACAAAACATCACACTGCATTTTGAGGACAATGTTTTACCCAGGTGACTCAGAATAAAAACAACAAAATTATCCTTTAAGAGTCAATCTTTTTTTTTTTTTTTTTTCTCTTTCTTTCTAGCAGCCATGTGTAAATTAGTCACAGCTGAAGAACAAGCCCAGCTAAACAAACATGAGAAGTTTTACAATGCAGTAAATCCTCCTTGAGTATTTCAGTTGCTGAACCAAAATACTGGCATGCCATGCAAAGTGTCTCTTCAGTCCAAACTCACTGTGCCAATGTTTTTTCAGTGTTCAGGGTCAGTTGTGTCCCAGCCATCTTGAAGCAGGATCAATAATTGTCTAGCTTCCCCTTGCTAACAGCATGCTGGATCAGGCATCGCCTGTCCTCTTTCTGCTTGGGTAAAGCATAAAGCCAGCATAAAACACCCTTATCTGTCTCCAGATAACTTTACAGAAATGCAGACTTGGACTTAGACCTGATCCACAGCAAAGACACCCTGCTGAGGAAATCCAGTAAAGCCCAGTTTTCTCTAATGCCCATGAGTCAGGATGGCAGCGCTCTTCCTTGTCTCCACAATTGTTCTGTACAGCTGAAGCAGGCTTACAGCCCATCCCAGCCAGTATCATGTATCCAAATGGTGTCTTCAGTGGTCAGCATTGCATATGAACATACATGGGAACACATTTATCTTAAACAGTGCGTAGTTGTCATAATTCTTCTAGGTAATTCTGAAAAAGATCTTTAAATAAGCATCTTTTAAATATTGCCTTGTATGATGATTGCTGGGGGGTTTGTCTATGGTTAATCTGTCTCTTTCTGTTTGTGTATTAAAATCCAGGACAAATGATATTGGCCTCCTTGCTTTCAAAGACCATTTGCCTGTAACTCAGATTGTGATCACTGACACAAACAGATCAAATTCTGAGGCTGCTTGGAAAATCGGCCCTTTGCGTTGCTATGGAGACAGTGAGTACTAGCTCTTCTCAATTTCCATAGGTACAAAATGTTCCTTTTGTTGTTGTTGTTTTCTTTTTTTTATAAAAAAATACTATTTCTCTGATAAAAGGTGGCTTTCCACATGCAGCTTGCAGCTGCTGTCCCGTGCCAATTAACTATAGAGAAGGGGGTTGTGTTTGCAGGGCAGTTCTGGAATGCTGCTTCCTTCAACACGGAGGTCTCCTACCTGCACTTCCCAACGCTCCACGCCGAGGTCAGTGCGGACATCTCCTTCTTCTTCAAAACTACCGCCATGTCCGGGGTATTCTTGGAAAACCTTGGGATTAAAGACTTCATTCGAATTGAAATAAGCTGTAAGTTTCACTGCTCAGAAATCTTGATGAGCAATTTGACAGATGCAGAGAACTGGGAAGGAAATATTTTCTGACACCTTTAGGTGGTTGGTTGGAGGGGCCTGGAGATGATAAGACAGAGACATATAAACTCTTTTAGCTGGACTTACCTACCTCTCCTAACAAAGTTTCCCTGTATAGTCTTGGTCAATACACAATCTTGTTATGGCTATGTTTACCTTTCTTTAACAAACAAGTGTATGAATTTATTTTTTCAACACTGATACTTAGTTTTTTGCTCTCCAGAGAAAAAATCTACAGGTTAGATATAGGGTGTAATTTTAGTTGTAAGTTGAAAAATTTAATGCAACCATTCTGATGGTTACTTTTATTTCCATATCAGTAACATACCCAGTCTGATGCAGTCCTAGTGTTTCAGAGGAGCTCAGTGTGTATGGTACAGCTATGAGGTGAGAGTTTATGAAGGACAGGACACTAATGCAAGATAAGTTAGTCACAGTTGTAATGGATCTTGACTACTTCAAAATCTATTAAGTGCAGTGTAACTGCTACTCAGAGTAGAAGGAAAATAGCAGGGAATTTAATTAGTGAGATTTTGCCTCAGTCCTGTTGTGATGATTTCAAATATTTATTACTGACAAAAGAGTACAGCAGCTTTGACATGAAGTATGACATGTGTATTCCAAATTCTGTCAAGCTTAGGGAAAACAAACTGAGTGCTATGCATTTGATATTATGCTTATAATAACCCCAAAATAAAATTTAATAAAACAGGGCCCCAAGGCCCTTTGATTCATTAAACCAGTGGTAAATGTCATGGCGCATTATCACAAGGTAATGAGGTGTGATTTACTGTTAATTGCACATCAAGGTCCAATTTGGTTGTACTTCAGTGTAGTGCATTTTATTCTCAGGGATACAGAAGTAAAAATGGCCTCAAATATAACAAACGTTGTAAACTAAGAGGATTGTTCAGTGAAAGCTCCTGGATGCGTGTTGCATCTGTACTCCTAGAGAAATGAGTTATTTAAAAGTTTGGGAAAAAAATCTTTTAGACTTAGGCTTCTCATCAGTAGTTTGTTGTTGTGCTTCATGCTGCCAGATGGAATTTGCAGCCTAAAGGTTTTGTATCAAGGAAGCTCCATGGAGCAGCTGCTCTGGAGAGAAAGTACTTTTTATCAGATACAGGGGCTCAGAATAGATCCTTGTCTATCCCTGTGGAGCATTTCCTATCTTTACTATCTAAAAAGCAGATCCCAAAACCAGACTTAACCAATTTTTTGGGCTTGAAATTACAAGGCTTTTAGGAATTTTCAGTCTACAGCCTGAAACACAGCCTTCTGGTTGGGTGATTTGTGGAGCTGATTCTTGTTTTTTGTGGTGCATTTAGCATTTTAGGAAGAGGAAAATAGTTCTAGCCCCTTTCAGGCTTACAGCAGAGCAAGGTGGACTCTTTTATGTGGCCTTTTTTTTTTTTAACTATTGTCCTGTTTCTAGGAGCCTTATTATTTCTAGATGTGTGTTACATATACAGGTTTAGTTTAGGATCACCTATTAAGTAGTTTTGCTCATCTGTTTTTTCATGCATCTTTGGTCAGGTTTAGGCAAATAAATTCTTGTAGGATTCTCTCGTACCACATGCAGCCAAGTTAGGTAATGGTTAATTACCTGCATTTTGAAAGATCTAGTTGGAAAGATCTTCATCCTTTCTCTCATCTTAGCATTATTTGTCCAAAATCTTCTGAGACCATTGCATGATTTTTGTGCAGCATTTATCACTTCTACTTCAGAAAGAGAAGTTCATTTCTAGAGCTCTGTGATATTTATACCAAAAAAAGATGGGTACCCACAACCAAGCCTAATCACAGCAGAGATCAAACAGTGAAGCTGCAGGCTTAAATTTATGCATAAGCTGCTGTATAGGAGATGGGAGGTAAATGATCCTGTACTATTTGCTGACATAAAAGTTAATGGACCTTATATTTATGTAAGATTTCTTGATGTCAAAACCACGATTTAATTCAGACCTTCACTTCTTCTTCACATCTGTTTATCTCTTCCAGCCCCCAAGGAGATCACCTTCTCCATAGATGTCGGGAATGGCCCCACAGAAGCCACTGTGCAGTCTCCCACACCCCTGAATGACAACCAGTGGCACTACATCCGGGCAGAAAGGAACCTCAAGGAAACCTCTCTGCAGGTGGACAACCTCCCCAAGAAGGTCCTGGAGGCCCCTGCTGAGGGACACTTCCGCCTACAGCTCAACAGCCAGTTATTTGTAGGTAGGGACAATCCAAGGGTTCCTGTAGATGACAGTACTTCATATACTTTGGTGATGAATGCTCTTATCTCACTATTGAGCTTGCAAGTCTTGGCTTGATTTTTGTGGAGTAAACCCAAACAGCTCTCTTCATACTCAAAGCACAGATCATAGTTTAACCATGCTATAATTGATGGTATTTTTAGGGTCAAACTCTTGAAATATATTTTAGTGTATTCAAAGAGTTGATAACCTTTCTTCTTATGCAGCATTGGCTGTGTAATATGCTGTAAAAAATATGACCTCTCTCTTTAAGCATATTGTAAAAGTCAAAAATTTGTTGTACGAGTTCCCGGGGCAAAGCTGGAAGACAGCGTGGTCTTTCAAATCTGTTCCTTGGAGCATGCCAACCAAAACCATTATTTGGCTAGAGTGGATGAGCGAGAGAACTATGAACACAGTCAATGCAAATGCAGGTGTTCTATCTGAAAGTGACTTTTAAAAGAAGAAAAAAGAAAATTAAAAGATGAAAGACAAATCTCTGCGTATATTTTGTTTATTTATCACCCTCGCACAAGGAATCTGGATTGGGACTAATTTTTATTTGATAATATAATAATGGATTACGAAAGGAATTCTCTCTTTCTATATTCAAATGCTGTCTTTCTGAGTAATCTGCTCAGTGATGGAGTGGGATGTAACTGTTCCTATGCAGGGCCATTCAGGTAACTTCTGATTCCTTCCTTAAAATGGATTTTTTGACTCAGCTGAAATGCTGTAGCAAACCTCAATCTGTCAATGCATTTTAATAAAGTTTACTTCTGTATTCATACCCTTATACTTGAGTAGCTTTTGGGTTATTCATTTAAGCTTTTTATTGTGTATATGTGCAGTAATTACTGGGCTCTGAACGTAAAGAATTAATCTGTTAATAAATAGATATGGCTGCATCAATGTCAGGAGTCCTTCCCACGCAGCTGTTGATTTATACCTGAAATGATCTCCATTAGACTCAGCTAGAGAGGAGAACTCACAGAAGGGAGGCTTAAGACTGTTACGGTGCAAGGTTTCTGTTTTCTGGTGTGAAGCATGCTGCTAATCATTTATTTTTCAAATGCTACATTGATCCTAAGAGCATGTTCTGTGGGACGCCAGGCCTGGAGGCGGCAGGTTTGGGCTGCCAGATACCTTAGAAACATCAGAGAAATTTAGCCAACATACTGTTTCCAGTTAGGAAAACTAGAGATTTAGTGACTGAATAGATTTTGTGATTTTTTTTGGTTTTTTCTTTCTAGAGGACTAAATATGGGTTTATCAGAGGTCATCTATTAGATATGTCATATATCTCAACTGCTTACTGTCTCACATCTAAAAAGCAGTATCTGCCTGTAAGTTTGCTGCTCAGCCTCAGCAAAACAAACAGGTTGCCTATGTGAATTTCATGGTGATTTTAAAGTGACATAGTTGATGAATTGTGTCATGAAAATCCATAGTAGTTAAGGACCTCACCAGAGCAATGTGGGAGCAAAGACAAACACAAAGCCCTGCATCTGCCACAGAACAGCATCATCATCCCCACAAGCTGGGGATTGAGTGGATGGGGAGCAGCTCTGCCATAAAGGTCCTGTTTGTTTTGATGGAGAATTGAATTTGCACCTCATCTGAATGTAGCTGTGCTTTAAGGAACAGGTTGGAACAGCTGATTCCAGCAGGGACTTCCAAGTGATTGTACTCTGATTGTAGTGAGTGTTTACTGAAAACTCTAGGATATAGGTATTTATTTCAGCCAAGAGGTGAAAAGTTCTCACTGTGCAATAAATGTCATGTATTCTGTTGTCCATCCACACTTTTACTAAGCCAAGAATGAAAGGGACAGAAAAACAAATGAGTTTGGGAGTGCTATTTCAGACCTTAACTCTGCCATATTGGAGGCTGAAATTATCTGTGACTTGCTAAGTTTTCCTGAGAGCTGTCAGAAGAGTTGGAAACCTGGGCAACTTCCTGATTCTGGCGCTATTTGTCTCCAGGTGCTCCAGGGAAAGGTGGCAGAAGTCCAGCAATACACAGATGTGATACAGTTTGTCTCTACTGAAACTCTCATTCAAATCTTGTAATAAAAAGCTACTGATTTAATACCTCAGCCGTGCAGAGAAAGTTTTAACCTATCTGAAAAATAAATGTATAAACGCCATTATAAAAAGGAAAAAAGCAGCAGCACATAATATTGCTCCCTCCTCCCCCTATAATCCACAACATATTTGTCTCTGCAGCATTCTGCATACTGATAGTGATTAAGGGGTTTTCATCCTTAATGACTGTGTGTGGCAGGCTTTTGAGATAGCTATGTGTGTCTGTGAAGTGGAAGAGAAAAATGACTTTGCATTGCCATTACACTCAAACAAGCTTGGATTTTAATGCAGGTAGAAGGGAGTTAGAAAACCATTTCTCACTTTCTTTTAGTGGGTCTTGAGTATCCAACTGCTTCCAGACATGCATTTATAATCCTGCTAGAGCATGGATATTCTTACACTTGGTCAGGCTTCTTCTGTAAATTTGAACAAAAATACACTAAAAGGAGTAAACCCTATACAAATGTGCAGGCTAAATAACATCAACTGCACCAAACTGTCCAGTAATGAGCCAGTTCAGCAAAATACTTGCTCATAAGGAGCAGGCAAAAAATGTTCCTTTTAATGGACAGTCATTTTCAGCTCTCAGTATGTGTGACATGGTTTTGTATACTGCAGCTCTCCCTGTGGTCCTGGAGTAGCTGTATCATCTCTTGTGGCACAGTCTCAGATGAAACCCTGTCTTACCTATTGGTGAAGTCATGAACATAAGACTCCATCATGGGGATGGAAAAGACTGTCCTCCCAGACCACTTTGAAGATAGGATTTGAACTCAAGACTGGTAACGTCAGAGAAGAAAAATAAAAACCCTGAGAAATAAATCTGATGTACAGAGCTTTGGTCAGAAGCTTTTGTGCTGTTTGTTTGGGACATTTAGGAAATTAGCAGAGCTGTGTTTGGGTTCCTGGTTTTGTCTTGGGAGGAAGTGAGCAAGGAATGAATCCTTGGGTGAATCTCCTTTGTCTGTTGTAGACGGTCCAAAGGCAACATAACCCAGAGAAAGTCAACATCTGAGAAACTTTCTCTGGAGACAGAGAGAAGGAATGAAAGGAAAAGAAGGAGTCTATTTACTGTTGTTGATTTTAAAAACATTTGTAGACACCTTGGAATATTTTGGAGGTCAAGAGGAGGAATTAATCCCTAACTCTTTGTGTATCCTGTATGCTTTGTATATCTTTCAGCTTGAGACTAAAAAGTGTGACTTCAAGGTCTTCTGAGGAACACCATAGCAAGTTCTCCTGCTCCTGATTACTATACTTCCCTTTCCTTTCCTTTGTATCAGTTACACAAATGCTCCTAGTACTTATTTTCAGTCTGCCTAATCCAATTTCTATTAACAAAAAGTCCTTTGTTTTTGTTTTGGTTTTTAAACAAATCCTCAACTCATTGCTAGAATGTTAATTATTTAGCCAATTGTGTCACCAAACTATGCTGAGTGCTCAGTTGTGAGTTCCTTTGTCCCTTCCACTCAGACTCTCTCTACCTTTCCCAAGGGCTCCTCACAAAAATTCAGCTGCATAAACACCTTGCTGAAAACAGCATGGCTCATTTGACTGTCACCTCTACTCAGCAAAGTGCACCCTAAACCTTGGTGTATATGGTCCTCAGGCTTATCTTAAAATCTGTTTTCCTGAATAAAACATTTAGGTCTCATCCATTAAAGCCTCTAGTCCATCAGGCTCCTGTTAGAGTTGGAAGAATCTGCAAAGCCTAGTTTGGAGAAGAGATTTGTGTGCTTGTATTCAGTTTTTTCTCTGCTTTGTAGGAATGTATATAAAGATTAGATCTAGTCAATTGAAGAAAACTGCCCAAAATAAGTAACAGATTTGCTTAATCAATGCTGTGTGGGTCTAGGATCATATAGCTGGCCTGTGTTAAGCTCTGTTTTCTCAAAAAAATAGAAGAGAAGAAGAGTGAGAAACTTTACATGGCTGTCCAAAGTGCTTTAGAGAGCAAAAGGAATATAAGTAGTGCAATAAACGTGACATCCATAGACCAGTTAGCAATCCAGAATAGCTGGAATTTGTGTGTGTGCAAAGAGGCAAGGAAACTGTTGTTCATCCTTGTAATATTTGTAGTGGTCTCCAATGCAAAAGCAAAAAGAGTAACCAGTAGCCTTAAAGGGAGAAATCCCATTTCTACTTACATTGACTTTACTGGAAAATCAGTATGGTATGTTTTGTTTTGGGACAAAATCTCCAAACAGAAGGATTGTGTGTGTAGTGCAGCAAATGCAGCAAGCCTGATTCTTGTCCTCAGAGGGCCTTTAAAATAAGTGAGCTAACATTTGCTCACCTGAAAAAAAGAGCTGGCTAAAGAGAAACTTGAAAATATTTATTTCTCTTAGAAAGTTGTCGTAAAATGAGCATGAAATAAATATCTTATGCACTATACTACCTATAGTTCAATTACTTTAATTCACATACAGTATTTCTGCTATTAGTGTTCCAGTAAGAAAAGGATGACAGAATAGTGTAGTAGAAAAACAGGTCTTTTCAGACTGTTGCTGTGTTCTCTTTAGTTTGCAGAAGTCTTGCTTTAATTAATTTATAGAAAAAAACAAATGCAGTTCTTCTAGGGCTAATCAAGTGAGTAATCTCTTAAGTCGTACGCTATGAAAGAGAGCCAGCTTCTACAGAAGAATAATAACTTCTTTCATACTACTTTTGCAGGAGAATCACCAATAAAGCTAGCTTTTAAAAGTCTGCAAATGCTGATAACTCCTGAACCAGAATTAGATTTCCTAGCAGCAATCAAAATTGCAGTATCTTCAAAAGCAAAACATTGGCAACTGCCAAAAAAAAAAAAAAAAGAGCATATGATAAGAAAAACGGTTATATTTTCATAGAGAACTTCAACAATCATCATTATCATCATTCTCAGAGATTACCTCTTATGGAAAAATGCCTTCACTGTAACTCTATTAACAGTTTCATTTGACAAATATGAAGCTAGTTAGCTAGTAGAGACTGAATTGCCCTCTTGCATACAGGTCTGGTCTTCAGGAAGAAATGCAATTATGTTTAACCATTGTAATAAATAACACATCTGTGAAGTGAACTCGTGTTTCAGGCCTACAACAACTGTTGACGTGCAACACATCAGGCTGGGCAGTCATGCATAAATTCAGGTTCCAGTCATTTCCCTTCAACCAGCAGGCCCTGGAGCTGAACATGATTCATCCCTGAGATCTGGACTCATCAGCATGTGTAACTCTCCTGCTGGTGGGATTAGGGGTTTGTTTCTACTAAGGCAACAAATATGAAAAAAAACGACTAAACCCCTCAAATTGTCAAAAACAACCTCAAATTTTTGGTTTGGTTTTCTCATGTATTTGTTGATAAGCAGACATAAGATAAAGATGCTAATCTTTCTCCTAAATGAATTTGCAGTTTCAATGCCAGACAGAGCAGCAGATAAGCAAAAAAAAAAAAAAAAAAAGAACAACAAAAAGAAAGTGTCATATACAGCTTTTTTAGTTCTTTCATAAAAATAGACAGATACCTTCAGTTTCCAGGGCTGTCCATCTTTTGCCACTGTATGCATTGTTATAGAATATTTTTTTTAAATTTGTGGATTCATATTTGTACCTCAGGATTGAACTTCATGGCTTTGATTACTGTGCAGACTCACCAATGAGTGCATGTCCATTTTTTCTCTCTTTTTCAGGGGGAACAGCTTCCAGACAGAAGGGCTTTTTGGGATGTATTCGATCTCTGCATTTAAATGGACAGAAACTTGACCTTGAGGAGAGAGCTAAAATGACACCTGGTGTTAAACCTGGATGTCCAGGACATTGCAGCAGTTATGGGAACCTGTGCCATAATGGAGGAAAATGTGTGGAAAAGTATAATGGTTACTTCTGTGACTGTACCAACTCAGCCTATGAAGGACCTTTCTGCAAAGAAGGTAGGCAGCAAGCTTTGATCCCAGGACTTCAGTGGTTTGTGCAATAACTGAATTACAGTACCATTTCACCCATGTCAGCTTGGTGTCTCTCACTTCTCAAAATGTTCTATTATCAGCTGCTCCTTAAGTGTTCCTAAATGTTTATCTTAAGCAGGCTCTAGCACTTCCTTTTGTTTGACTCCTGTGTTGGCCTCAGAAATTAAAATGGTGTTAGTTGTACTAATAAGTTTACCACTACATCCCACCATGATTCCTGTATTCCATTGCATGTAACTGTCCCCAGACATTAGGAAATAGGGCTGAAGATTTTATAGCAGGTGTTTGACCATGTTTGAAATTTTAGGTTCCTTGTTTTTTAAAACTTATCTTACTTTTTTCACCTTAACAAATCCTTAAGGCTTTTTTTTCACAAAATTTTAGAGCATTGATGTGACAAAAAGAGGTAGTCTTTTTATGGGTTTGGGTTTTTTTATTCCTGCGACAACCCATCCAAACGTTAAGAAATTTTTAAAATAAGCATGAAGCATTCAGGAGAAAAATGATTTGCATGGTTCAGTCTTTGGTGAACGTGTCCTCAGTGAACCTTTCTGGTGGCTTATAGGAGATGCTGTCAACACCAGAAAAAAGCAGGGCAAATATGGAACATCTAATTTAGAGAACGTGCTTTTTGGAACTAACAAAATCACTGCTCCGTAACAGCAAGGTGCAGTGGGTTTTTTTTAATTTTTATGGCTGTCCCCCACCTCACAAATGTAACAGGTTTGCTGAGTGGGCTGCATCATCTGCTGGTGTAAATTGGCTTAGTTTTTAATGAAAACAGAAGCATGAGTTCTAAGGATCTGAGGATGCACACATAAATGTTTCTCTTCATTTGATGCTCCAAAGACAGTTTCCCTTACTGGTTGTCTTTGGTCAATGTGTTGCATTTATAATCAATTTCTTTAAAAAGGAGATTGGAAAGAACAAATCTGTTGTGGGGAAAGACAGAGAATATTGCCTTATACTTTACTGTCAGAAGATGGTGAACAAAACATTTATTTGGCTGACAGATATTTGGGATGCTCCATCTTGTGAAATTCTGGTTCCAGCACTGAAATAGTTGAATTTATGTCTCCATACACTGTTTTTTCTCGGTGCCAGACAAACAATCTGTAAGGAAGATGTCACTCTTATACAAGTGAAGGAAGGTGATATCAGCTGGATCAGGGGTCTTTTGCAGTGTTCTCCTTCTGAGGTGGTTAGTTCTTGTCCATTCCTGTTGGGAGATTGGAAAATGCAGTAGCTGAAATAATTCCTGTGGTTTATATGTCCTTGCAGAGGTTTCTGCATTATTTGAAGCTGGCACTTCTGTTACCTATACTTTCCAAGAACCTTATCCTGTCACGAAGAATGCGAGCACCTCAAGCTCTGCCATTTATGTGGATGCTGTGGTGTCCAAGGAGAATATTGCATTCAGCTTTCTCACAGCACACACTCCAAGCCTTCTGCTGTACATCAACACCTACTTTCATGAATATTTGGCTGTGATTCTCTCCAAGAATGGTAAGTAGTCTTGATTTGCTACCCAAGAGAGACCAGGATAACTCTGAAGTTTTGGGGGGTTTCGTTTATTTGTTTGTGGAGTTTTTGGTGGAAGAATAGCATAGAATTCTGCACTGATTTAATTTCATTTTTGTGTCTTCAACTTTATCAACTTCATCAACTTCATGGTGCTCAGTTCATGAAATGGCCATCACTCTTGTTTATGTCCTTTTATTTGGCATTCAGTGCTACACTTGCCTCTTTGGTCTTTGAGTAATCATGTTGTTAGGGCTTAAAATGTGCTTTGGCAAGATTGTACAATAGTAATTCCTTGCTATTTATTCCATAGTGAGATCCATTAGGTCACCAAAATAAGGGAATGAGAAATACCATGTATGTACAAGAGTGCTTGGTGCAGAAATATACTATTATTTTATCCTTTGCATTCTGTCTTGGCACATGTATTGCTCCTCACTGGATTCTTTCTATGGAATAAAGCCATTTTGTCTGAATATTAAAGTCAGACCATATAAAAGTTCTCTAGGTTAATTGACCAAAATATTTGGTGTAAATCCATTTCCTGTTTAAAGATACTTGATATGGGTACTTTTGGAAAATGTGCCAAGATTTGAGGGGCATAGACCTTTGTCTTTTCAGTAAAACTCTGGCTCCTGAGTCATTGCAGTGCTTTCAGAAAACTCACTCAAGACAAACGCCATCCTACACGAATGGGGAAATTTGAATTTTTCAATAGTTATCAGGCACTGGAGCACTGGAAGTGTTATTGATGAGGAAGATAAGATGAGGAAGCTTATTGGTGAGTCAGTAGCACGTGGCAGAACAATAGAAAGTTAATGTAATGTGGTTGAACATGTAGATCTTGCCAAATGATCCAGACCACTCCGAAGCCTTGAAAATTCTGAAATAACTAAGCTTTCAAGTACCATCAAATGAAACCATAGAAGATTTTTTTTAAAAAAACAAAGGTTTTATGCTCGATATGGAGTTTGCAGTAGTTTCTCTTGTCATGTGGATAGCATTGAGGTTAGCATGGGATAATGGATTTGCACTCTAATCCCAGGGAGAGGCAACTGGAATAGTAACTGCCTGAACAGATCTGCTCCAAGTGAAGATTTGGAAGGGAGGTGGGACTACTGAGGTGGCCCTAACCCTCTCCTATCCAGTCCCAGGTGTTCATCTCTAATTTGGTCCTGTATACAAGTGTTTATGATTTTCAGATGTATGAATATTCTAGTGTGTAGCTCCAGGGTGATGGAGGTTAGCCCCTGCTGAGGTAAAACCTTGGAATCTGCTCCTCAGTTGCACTCAGGTCTCTTGATGCCACTCAGGCAATTGGAAACAGCCCTAAAGTTAATCACAATGTAATATCCATTTAAATCACCTTTATTGCTGCCAGAGTAGTCTGAAATGACTTTAGAAACATGAGTCAATTGCCCTTTATTGATGAAATACACTATAAGCAACCTGTAATTGTGGAGCTCTAGAAGGGGGTCTCTAGTAGTGCCTGGAGAAGGTGTTGTGTTCAAGACATGAGGATGTCCTGTAGCAGCTCAACAGGAGTAGAGCTTGATAAAATGGAAATTATTTTTCCTTTTGTCAGCTGCAGCATCTGCAGATTTCATCTTTGACTTGGAGGGAGACAGGCACTCTCAGTACATGTGTAAATTAGTGGAGCAGGTCTCGGCACAAACAGACAGTACAAACAATGGTGCTTTTCTCAGATTTGCACCTCTTTTTATTCACTTGTAATATGATGCTAAGACTTGTTTAGGGGGTTGGAGAGATGTCAGCCCCCAAAATTCCAGGCTATATAGTGGCACTATACGCAAAGAATGATTAAGGTAACTGACTGGCCTTTGTTAACTCCTGAAAGTCTCCTTCAGGATTACTCAGTGCATGCTTCTGTGACATTTTTACAAGACAGTCATTTCAGTCATGTATATTCTCTGCCTGTTGTCCCAAATGGAATAATTTGTTAAATTTCATGTCCTTTTACCTTTTAGTCTTGTTGGAATTGAAATTATTCCAATGAAAATAGTGTTCAGATATGTTAGTCTTTCTTTCTCCAAGAGGTTTATGCTTGCCATAAAGTCACTGGACTATGAATATCAATGTCCTTTGTAGCATTAAAAGTGAGTGTGATTCCTTCTCTCTTATTGGCTCACTTTCAAGGAATCTTGCTGAGTCTGACAGTGTATAGTAGGACATAAGCAAGTCCCTGATGGAGAGTTGATTGGTTAAATAAAGGTTAGGCTCCTGGAGAAATGGGAATGGGCATTCTCACTTAGGAGGTGAGCAGTTATACTCCTTACCATTATCCCAAGTCCTTTTCCACTTGTTAAAAAAAATATGTAGGAACAGTTTATGTATAATTTAATACTTCACCTTTTGTAACTGTTTTGAAGCTACTACTCATGTATTCTGTTATTCTTCTTTTCTATTATCCAAAAAATAACTAGGAAAATTATTAGTTAATAAAAGTGACTATAAGAAGAATGTTTTTCCTACTTTTGACTTCTTATATTAAATATTTGACATTACAGTGAAACTGTGTGCAAGAATTATTCATAGCTAGAGTGTACTTAAATGGCTTATATGAAAGTGAGCTTGTATAGGCAGTATGGTCTAATTCAGTCAAGTGTGAAATATTTCCCAACACTTATTGATTTCAGTAAATTTTTATATATCTAATACTTCTAGAGTAGTTCCCACCTATAGAACAGAGCTTATTATTATCTCTGATCAATGGGCTCATGTCCTGGAAGTTTACAGGTAAGGTTTGAAAAGCTGATGGTTTTAAAGGTGACTTATGGATTGTTTCCTCTGTCAGTTAATAATGATGCCTTGAAATCACATGTGTGATTTGGAAATGGCATGCATATAAGAGCATCTTCCTTTCCTCTCCAATCTTTCATGGATTTTTAAATTACAGCTACATATATATGTGTATGTATTGTATACATGCATATACATATACCTGCACACATATATAGGTGGGTGTGTATGTAAAGCTCACATAGTCCCATTGGTCCCACATCCAAGAGATTAGAAGTACTGTAATGATTGGCATTTTTAATATCTCTTTCTGTAGAAATTTCAAATTAGAGTGCCCGTTACTAAGCGACAGAAAATGGGTAAACATCTCTAATTAGTCTTCTCAGTGTGTCAGTCCACAGGAATTATCCAAATCATGGGAAGATACTACCAGGAAAAGAGTATTTTTTTTCTTTCCCAAGCTAGCTTTTCACTGTACATTTTGGCAGTTACACAATTTCATGAAGTTACCAGTACCTTTGAAATATTATCTTTGCCTTGCTCCCTAAAGGTAATAAATGATGGGAGAAAAAAATGTTAAAAGAAAGAATATTGGAATAAACTTTATTTCTTCTTTCTTTATTTTTCCTACCCCCTTGTAAATAATCAAATGTGATATGAATATGATGAAATATATTCTAGAAAATGTTTTCACAAGTCTTTGATTCTCAGTTTTTGTTGTCTTTCTCCATGGAAACAATATGATTCCTAATCTAGAAAAAAAGCAGATAGTTATCATCAAAGAAGAGAGATGGAATCTCAAACTAGGCTAGAGTGATTGAAATACTATTTGTATTTATTATCTCATCTCATAAGAAATTAAACTATTTGAATCCTTTTTTCCTTTTTCCACCTTTTGAGCATCTATTGCCTCACACTGGTCTATGTTTTCCATTTCTTTTGGAAAGCAAGACTCTGATATTGCATAGGAAAGATTAAAGATGAGGAAAAAAGCACAGTTAAAAACAGTGGTACAAATGAAAACATCTTAAGTAATTCTTAGGTCTCTGACGCTCAGCATACAGTAGCAGAACTTATATCAGCTCCACTTCCTTGGCCTATAAAGTCTTGAAATCAGCTGATACTTGAAGTGAATAGGAAAAAAAATCACAATGTGTAAAAGAGGTAAGCTGAGTTGAAAAATTAAAAAATGGCAAATATTTTAATATTTGTCAGTGAGAAGCTACTGTTTCTTTTTTTTTCTTATAAAGTCATAATCTCCTGTGGTCTCCTCCTGTCTATAAATCATAAACAGCCTTTCTAATGAAAGCATGTAAATTCTCCTTATTGTTTTTGCCTTCAAGTAATTAAGCTGCATCTCCAGCCAGCAAAGCTTTTCTCACTCAGTGGAAAAGAGACACAAAAAATCCAGTTCAGTCTTTGATGCAAGGAATATTTTGATCCTGTTCACACTGTACACTGTGAAGTTTAATGAAGTTTAAAACTAAAACAGGGAAGTAGGACTTGGGTGGATTTCAGGGGGTGATTCTTCTGGTCCTTCTTCCTTAATTACTTTCCTTCCTTTCCTTCCTGTCATAGTTCTGAGACATTAACTGCTTCAGAAAGACCCTCTTGACTACTCTGTTACTTGTGCAGTTGCCTTCCCTTTTGAGAACACCTGAACTGCCTCGCAGACTTGCAGCAGGCATTGAACAACCTGCACAGTTTATGTGACTGAAGTGGGAAACAGTGACAAGGTTCAGGTGTAGTTACTTATAACAGATCAGGAGCAAGAAAAAAAGTCATGTTGGGAAGTGTGGGGCACAGCTTTGTGGAGACAGTAACTGTGAGAGACTGAGGATTGTTCCCAGTCTAGCTCTGGTTCACAACCATTACGTGGCAGGTAGCATACATGTCTTCTAAGTATAATTGCAAGCAACTGTTGCAGTTGGCCCCTAAAATCTTAGGTTATTCACTGAGTGAGGAACCAGAGACAGTTTGATCAGTGGTGATGAATATTAAAGAAATTTTCCCCAGTTGTCTTAAATGAGAAGCTGGCTTTGGTACTACGAGTAGGCAGGATTGGAGTGGCAGGAGATCTATCAGCTTATTTATCTAAAGAGAAAAACTTCTGTTGTTAGAAATCACACTGGTCACTTAGATGTTTCCCTGCTGTAAGCACACTTAACAGAAAAGAGGAATTATTATTAGAGTTTTCACTTCAAATTCAGTACTAAAAAGTCTTTGAGGAAAGAGGAGCACTTGGCACCCAAACCCAATTTATCTTATGTTTTTGTTAGCATATGGCACTTTAAATTTCTAAGTGTGCAAAACTTGAAAGAAGCTGCCATAGCATTCAGCCAAGGACTCTGGCAGATCTCTATCTCTGCTTTCCAAGAGGAGAGAACTGAAAGATCTGTCTCATTAGTTGAATTCATGGACATGTTTGTACTCATGAAGATTATTTTGCCATACTGGAGGGCCAATAGATGTTCTGGAGACCCACAAGAGAAAACAAGGAAACTGTAAGTGGATTATGTAGAGCAGGAAAGGTTGAACAGGCTGAATAATTGATCTGTGCTCTGTCTACATACAGCCTGACTTTGAACTTAGTGCTGTCTGGCATAAAACTCCAGACCACTGGCTGCAGATAATCAGCTGGGAAGAAAACCTGTGTTCCTATTTGCCTATAGGAGGTGTTTATCTCCCAGAAGACTTGAGTTCTTAGTTTACATTTTCAAGCTGATAAGTCATTTTTATTGTTGGGTTTCCCTGAAACTGTCCTGAAAGGAATGAGAGGGAGAGCAGAGGGTCCTGTTAAATAGATGCTCTCTATATATGTGTGTATGTATATGTGTGTGTGTGTGTGTGTGTGTGTATACATATATATATACACACATATATGCTCTTCAGTATTTCTGAAAGAAGGGTATTTCAGAACTCCTTTTATTGAAAGCTTTAGCCTTGAAAATTGATAGGTGTAGATTTTCAGTTACTTTTAATTTAAGATTGTGTTGTGGACAGACTGAGCTGTGTACTAAGCACTGTAGTCCAACAGAACCATTTATTTAAGTGCTGCCTTGGACCAGTGTAGCTGTTTGTACACAACAGAGAGCCCAATACTTGGAAGATTGAGTCTGGGTCCAAACAAATCTCCTCCTCTGTCTTGTATGTAGTATCCCTATTAACATGTTAATTTTTCCCATAGCATATCAGTTTGCATGTCTGCATAATGAAAAGGTGATTTCTCCCTTCTTGCCTTTCTTGGCAAAATTGAGTGTTTATGTCTTTGTTTTTACAAGTGAGAGTGGCCTTCAGAAACTGCAGGGAGAGAAGTCTGCAGCAAGGTAGAGGTACACTTGGTGAAAGAGGATCAGATCAAGGAATGGTCATTAAGCAAACTGGGCTCACATAAATCCATGGGCCCTGGTGGGATGCACCCACAAATGCTGAGAGAACTGGAAGATGTCATTGCAAGGCCACTCAAAAAGAAATGGGCCCAAACCAAAAATGGGGAAAACCCAAGTCCTTTCAATGGGATAGGGATGGACAGCATGTCCTCCAGAGATCCCTTACAACCTCAGCCATTCCATGATTCTGTGAAAAAATCACAAAAGTATGCATTTGAAAGTAAATTACTAGAAATTTATACGTATAAGCATATATTTTACTAGAGAAAAGTCATTACAATGCTACCATTATAAGGTTCTTACAAAAGGATTTTTACTAGGTAAATTGTTCATTCTTCCTTTAATTTTTCCCATTAGATGACTTAAGAACATGGGTCAGTTCTTTGTATCCCAGTGGTTGCAGCTAGTTCTAAACTCAAATATCTCCCTTGAAAGGCTGCTATAATCAGGAGGTCACTCACTAAAGGATCTGACTTCCCCATTCACAGATTTGCATAACCTATGAAATAGGCAGTCCTTAGACGGACTTGCTGATCAGAGGAGCAGAAAATTTCCCAGAGATTCCTGACCATCCAGGCAGTTTCTCTAGCGCTCAACACAAACAAGCATCATTAACCTCAGAAAGCCATTAATCCACAAAGTTCTGTGCTGCCTTTATTATGAGTTAAGAATGAAAAGGAGGTTTTAGAAGAAGCATATTATTACTCTTCACTAGTTTTGTCTAAAATGTTATTGCTCACTCTCCTGCTCAGGCATCATGCAATGCTCAATTTCCTTCCATTTTTCCTGTTAATACCATCTTTTTTCTGTGTTCTCACTGCTGAACATAATGGCTGTTTGTTAGGTTGGCATGGAACAAGTCCTTGCTTAAACAAGCATCTGTACTGCCAAAATGGAAAGAAGAATGGTTAAAAGATATTAGGAAAAATGGAAACTATGATCCAGAATGTTTGCAAGGGTAGGCTGGGATGACACTTTCTCAGCGTACCATAACAACAGACTTGTCTTTTTTCCCAAGAGCTGTTCATACAGTGTCAATGATGTTGCATAATTTGCAAAGCAAGGTTGAAGTTTTGGAATAAAATTCATAGGATGATACTTTATATTCCATTCACTGGGTAAAGAATAAAACTCTTCCTGCCATCCAGGCTGCTCTGTGAGTCTTAATTAACACGCATAAAGGGAGATAGAAGCCTGGCAAGAGTCTTTTTCACACAAAGGCTGGTAAACCACAGGGCCTACTGTATGTCTGAGTGTGAGACTGTTGGCATCCTGTGTGTGTTTAAAGACAGAAAGGGAGATCTAAGCAGAGATATGAGTAACAGGTCCAATAGCATGACACAGAGGCTTCATATCATGAAGTTCAAAAAGGCTAAGTGCAAGGTCCTGAGCATGATTGTGGGCAATCCCAAGCACACATATAGGCTGGATGTAGAATGGGTTAAGGCCAGCCCTGAGGAAAAAGACTTGAGAGCTTTGGTTAATGAGAAGCTCAACATAACATGGCAGCATGATCTTGCAAGCTAGAAAACCAACCAGACTCTGCATGGTTCCTGCATCCAACGCAGTGTGACCAGCAAGTCAAGGAAAGGGGTTGTCCCCCTCTACTCCACTGTAGTGAAATCCCACCTGGAGCACTCAAACATCTCTGGAGTCCCAACATGGTCCTGTTGGAGTGAGTCTAGAGAAGGGCTACAAAAGTGTAGAGAAGTGTACAGAACCAGGTTGGAAAGGACTTTGAACAACCTGGTTGTATGAGAAATGTCCCTTCCTGTGTCCCTCTCCCTGGCAGGGAAGCTGGAACTTTTGGGTTCCATTCTATGATTCTGTGATAGCCTTTGTTAATGAAGGGTCTTAAAGTGAAAGTGTTTTAAAATTTCAAAGAATCTGTAGAAAAGCTATGGTTTGAAATTTATTAGAATAAATCTTACCATCAGAAAGCAGATGCTTTCAGGGAGATTTAACTGCAACTGAAACCCTCAGCTCTCTTCTTTATCTTTATATTCAATCACCTTCAGGGAAAAAAAGATAATTAATGTTGCATCACTTTGTAAAAGAAACAGTAAATGCTTCCTTCACTAAAAAAGAAATACCTTGGAATGTAGAGATATTGACTAATAGTGGGTCTTTTAAATTACTCCTCCCTCAGAGGTTTCATGTTATTTTCCAGTGGATGAATATTTATGTATTTTACCAGTGAATAAACTGTGTAATGAAGAAAGAAGACGATTTGTCAGCAGCCATCAAGCTGGTTGGTCCCAAATGGTGGCAGTGCTCTGTCTATTGCCTCCAGGGTACATAAAAGCACCACTATGTATGCTTACCCATGAGCTGAACTGGAGAGATAGTGTTTATTAAGTGTTTATTATTTTCCCATATCCATGGGTTAGCCCTTTCCCCATTTTAGACCTAGCCACATCACCATGTGCACGAGCTGTTTTGGTCAGGTAAGTGGTCCCCTTAAAATCACTGGAATGAGGTTTGTGTTTAGGCCACTCAGTTATGTGCATCATGAGCTGTCTGACTGTGATCCTCTGGGTCATTTTTTAGATTTTGCTATATTTTCTACCTTTAAAGCAAGAAGCATCTACCTATTCCTTGTTAATTGCTGGTCAGTCAGTGTTCAGCCAACTGGCAGCTGTTAGGAATGAGATGTCTGTGAAGGTTAAACGCATTTCTCAGTCATGTAAGGAACCAGCTACATTTAATGATGTTTAAGTGACAATCTCAGTCTGGGTCCAGCTGTCTAGCAGGATTGTAAAGTGAACTGAGGTCATGGGCCTCCAGATAGGCTTCTTTTGCTGCGTATATTTTTTTCTATGTTGAAGAAATGCAACATGACTCAGGGAAAGTGATGGTTTTTATTTTTTATTTTTTATTTTTTATTTTTTATTTTTTATTTTTTATTTTTTATTTTTTATTTTTATGTTTTTCAAATATGATCCTTGATTCCTGAATGTCTCAAGTATTGAGTGAGAGGCATTAAAATAACTTCCTATTTTTTTAATTACAGGAAGAGACGGTAAAAAATTGAGTGGTGGATTTTTCTTTTAAACCCTATGAAACAGTAATGTCTAAGCAAGTGTAACAGCTGAGTAGTGATATCAGCAAACACATTCAACAGTTTTTTGTCTTTGTTTTTTTCCATGCAAAACAAAGAGTAGGAGTCATCCCCTAAAAAAATGCAAGTACTTTCTTAGTTAAATGCCACTGTACACTGAAGAGATGGGCTCTGTTCTTAAAATCACCAGCAGCACTTCCAGTGGAGAGTAAATTTACTGAGTAAATATCCCTGGGGAGAAGCTGCTAATTAAGGAACATGTTTCTAAGCCAGCTGCTCCTAACCGAGAAAATGGTGGTTCATTTTTAAATATGTAGGCTATGAAGAGCGATGCTGTCACACCGAAACTGTACAAGTTCCCAGAGATATATTTTGTGGTAGAGATGACTGAAAAGTGTCATGTGTTGTTCTGCAATCAGGAGTGAACAAACATTAATACCTCATGAGCTGCAAAATGCTTTCAAGCTAAATACTTTAATTTAAGTTTAATTTTGTTTCATAATAATCAGTAGCGTCACTAATATATTCCACCCTTTGTTTAATTTGTGCTTTCCTTAATTATCTTCTCTTTCATCTATAGCTTGGGTGAGTCTGTAGGGTGCACGTGGTGGTGTAGTTAAAGTCTTGCTATATCCAACAAGGGTGACTGTCAATTTGAGACAGCTGTAAGAAGTTCTGTTGCTCCTAAACACGTTTCTGGGTGACTCTGAGGCAACAAAACATGCAGGGGTATTCCAATGCCCTTTTATCTAATGCAGTGTTTCACTATATTATACATACACATTCTCCCCAAATCAGAGTTGTCAGCTGCCCTGGTTTAAAATGTGTAAATGATGTTACACGATGGTGATAAATTTGTAGTTTCTCGTGTGCCACCCACATGTGTTCCCTGAATTAACCTCAGTTTCTGTGAGCAGAGGAAGATGTCTTGCCAGCTGCTCCAGCCAGTTTAAGTCATTAAAAAGTGCTGTTGAAGTTAGAGAAAAGTGTTGGGTTCAATTTGGGCTCATTTAAAACCAGTTTCCATAAATAAAGGTCCTGCAGAGAAGTTTCAGACTCCAAGAGATGCCATTCCCTTCCTTGTTTGGTCCTTCAGGATGAAATGACACAAGACCTGTGGTCCTGGTGATATGTCTGACAAGAATTGGACTTAAGAATGATGGATTTACAGACCAAATTCATGATAATCCATTTCTCTACTGCAAAACCGCTTTAATCTTTTTGCCAAAACACCTAGCACCGGTTGAGATCTTTCAAACAAGGGAGTCTTTTCCTGAGCTAGAACACTCTGTGTAGAATTTTCCTTTTTCTAGATGATGATTTTAAAATTACCATTTGATTTTCAACACAAGCTTTGGCAGTCCAGAATGAATGTAAAGTTGGTGGGCATAGGCTGCAATGCCAACAGATTATTTCTGACATTACACTCAGGCTGTAGGCACAGACAAAAGAAAAGCAGCTCTCCTGTTGACATGTTCTATCAGCACAGGTTTGGGACATAGAATATGTAACACCATGACCACACTATTTCTTCACGCTGTGCAGTCTGGGAATTTTTTTTTTTTGTTCTTCAGACTGAACACTTTGAAATCTCTAGCCAGTTTTGTATCCTTATTACCACTAGACATAAGAGCTGCTACAGCAGCTTATCCTCAGAAAAAAGCAGCAGTTTGAAGGCACCATGCTGTTCCTGTAGCTGCCTGGAGGTTGGTTATGCTGACACTGATCATTAGTGTTCTTCTAGCAAGTGCTGGCCTCCATCATCATTGAAAGAGTGTCCTGGGAGTGTTTTGTTTCAGAAAAGCCACCTCAGACTTAGTCACTCACCAGCATGGGATGACACAAATATTGCCCTTTGGTCTTTGTTTCCCAGGACTTCCCTCTGCACAAGGGAACCCCCAGGAATCCTGTTTAAATGGCTTTTAGCTATTTGATATCATCAGGGAGATGTCATTCAGCCCTACAACTGTGGATTTTAGTATTTCAGCTTGCAGACTGAATACCACAGAGATATGTAGCAAGCCAGCTTTGACACTGGCAGTGGTCTCATCCCACATGGATGAGATGGAATCATTTCCTCAGGAAGTGCTGAAGAGAGGCCATGCTGTGCTCAGTAACTCTGTGGCTAAGCTAAGCCTGCCCCCCTCTCAGGCTGCTCTAGAGGCAGAATTCAAAGTTGAAGGGGATAGATAACTACAATAATCATGTGTGAATATTCTCTTATCTAATACTGCTACAGTAATGTGCCCACTAAAATTTTCCAGCCCAAGGCCTAAAGAAGGATATCTTTCTTTTCTTTTCTCTCTCTCTCCGTTATTGACTAAATAATAATTGCTCCAGCAATTCAATGTACATTAGAGGGGGAATGCAACTGGTTGTGTATTGCTTGAGCATTATGACACTCCAGGTGTGCATGCTCAGACATGGAGAACTGAAAGAGGATGACAGGCATTACTACAACAAGACAGACAGAAATTATACTGCTCATGATTAGTGTGAACCCCTGTTGCGAGGCAGAAATGATGCAAAATAGAGAATAGGGAGAATAGAGCTGGTTTATGCACTGATTTCCATTTTCACTTACTGACACTGGGCTGATGTGATGGAGAAAGTCAGTGGATCAGATAATCAAAATTCAGAGGACAAAATAAAATTCTTAATAATAATCCTAATTAACAATCCATTTATTTTGCTTGTCAAGTAATAAAATGGCAATTTAATCTGCCAGGAAAATTATTCTGTAGTCTGGACACAGAAGTTTTAGTATTGAATGCAAGGCAAAATTAGCTCTCATCTACAATGGTGAAAATTCAAAAACACCTCAAAAGGTGAGCTCATATTCTTCTGGTTTATATTAATGCAAATTTGGCCCCAGGCAAAATGCCAACTTGAATTCAACAGTTTCAAAGAGCAGCTGTCCATATAAAAAGTTGCCACTGGAACTCAAAGTAATTTGACTAAATAAAATGCCATTCACCGATCTCTTTATATGATTTAAGGTGAAATTGCACCACTTTAGAAAGTAAGTCCTATTCTCAATGGATGCCAAGAGCCTCCTCCATTGTCTCCCCAAAAATGGAACAGATGGTTTCTGGTTTAAAGTCAGTGCTTCCCTGACAAAGCCAATGGGTAAATCCCTGTTTGCTGCGGCTGAGAGCCTGGATAGACTACATGTCATGCTGGCTCCCTTTGAACACAGATGTGCTGGTTGTTGTTGTTGATCACCTGCATACAGTAGTACCACTTATAATTTTATACACGTGTGTTCATAGCCTTCAAAAAGAGAAGAGAAGGGTTTTTTTCGCATTTACAAATTAAGGTCTCAGACCACAACCAGGCCCTGTTCCATTTTCTGCTTTACATCCTTTTCAAAGGCTCCAGGTAAGAGGCAGCCTATAAAGTGCTTCTGCTGAGGCATCATTTTCAGTTTGGACCAGTCTGCTAGACTATCATCTTTTAGTTCCAGCTTACTCTGTGTGGTCGTCTTGGCTGTGGTGTGCAAGGTCAGTCAACCTTTCTACTTTTTATCAGCTCTGCCACTGCCCAGAGCAAATCTGAAGAATTTCCTTGCACTTGGGCTTTTTTTTCTCATGTATTTCTAAAGTTTTTCTAAGATGTTTACACTGTTAATCCCTGATGATGCATCTTCCATTCAGTACCAGATAATGTGATTGTGATTTAGGTTTGGACCTTTGAGTATGACAGTCATGGTGATGGACAGCACCTCCTTGCCCTCACTATGCAATGAGGGCTGGGAGCTGTGCACTATGATTTGGGGCAGCTGAGTTGGGACCTATAATATCACACTGAATAATTTAGCAGTTTTTACTGACCCTGATGTCTTCACAAATTACCCTCTAATGTCCATAGCTATGTGTGAGAATTTAAATGCCTTTTATCGCTTTTTTATTTTCATTTTAAAATTTCTCCTGATCCAGTAGACCTCTCAATCTGCTAAAAAGCCTTTATCCTAGTAGTTCATTCTCATTTTCCCTCTTGATTTTGGAAGCTTTTTTTCTATCCTACAAACCCCAGAGAGTGTCAGTGCTCATCTGGGATATACTGGATTTTGTAGAACTTTTTTTTTTTTAAAGTACAACTCTTAGGAGGAAAACATCCTGGCAAGGGAAAATAGGGGTATGATCTTAACTGGACTAAGGATTCCATCTTGAAGGACTACCAACTTCACCGTGAGGTGTATTGAGGTGGAAAAATTCCTGAGTATATTCAGAATAGAGAGTAAATGCAAGACTATTTCTCAGGGTTGGGGTGTTGTCAGCATTCATTTTCGCTTTGGAGGCAGTAAAAAATAGCACTAGAAAAGCTTTTTAACTTTATGGTATTACAGTTCCATGTATTTTGGTTGCTGATGCATAAAAAGCATTCAAAAATTTCGTTTTTTTTTTTTCTCTCTTAATTCCCAGAAAAGTATATTTAAAAGGATTTTACCAGAATAGATGCTTTTTCTTTTAGATTATGCCATATGTAGCTCCGTGTGTATATATACCTATATCTATATCTATATCTATATCTCTATATCTATCTATCTATTTATCTATATCGTCTATATCATCTATACACATTCCCTCTAGTCATTTGTTGAAGGATTAAAATTCATACTGTATCCCTTGTTTCCTTGTGCATTTTGATTCATTATGGTACAGTTATTCATCAGAAGTCATGATGAATTTTTTGATAGCAAGATTGAATGAGATGTTTGGCATTCATTTTTATATGAATTACATGAATTCCTTCAAATATGTTAGAAGTAAAGGTACTTCTTAATTGCATATAAATGATAATCTAAGTACAGGCCTTTAACTGAAATGAAGTTGTAGTTTTTGCAGTTTTCACTGTCTTCTGTGTTGTCTGTTACATCTGGATGAAAAGAAATTATAAAAAACAGCATTATTAGTTTAGTAGAGCAGTGCAAGCCCTGCATGCCCTCTGCTGGAAGTGATCCCTCACAGGATGATGTAGATCAGCTTCTGGCAGTGCTCAATGTCTGACCTGCAGACAGACACATTCACCTTTGATATACTTAGTTACTCATTAAGTTATGTGTCTCCATAGCAGTTTATTAACCCAGTAGGAAGGAAAGCTCCTCCAGTGCATTATTTTCTTCACACTTTTCATTACAGTTTGAACTCTTTCAACCCTCTTCTTGGCTTATTAACCTTGTTACTCCATAGCAATAAAAAGAAAGTGAGTTATTTGTTGAGTAAAGTTATTGAATGATATCACATTACTAAGGCAGCTTTTATATGTACAATTTTACTCTGCTTTTAAGGAAGTTTGCAGGTCCGATACAAGCTGAGTAAGGATGGGCTCCTTATTTTCACCATTGACTCTGGAAATTTTGCCAACCGAGAGCTGCACCATGTGAAGATTAACAGAGAAGGCAGAGAGCTCATCATTCAGGTATGCCATGGCTTAAGCTGAGTGTTAAATAACACTTCAGGCCACAAACACTGTCACAGGTTGCCCGGAGAAGTTGCAGATTCCTGTCTCTGGAAGTGTTCAAGGCCAGGTTGGATGGGGCTCTGAACAGCCTGGTCTATCAGTGGGTGATGTCCCTGTGCACAGCAAGAGGGCTGGAACAAGATGATCCCTAAGGTCCCTTTCATCCCAAGGAATTGTATGGTTCTGTGAATTCTGGGAATTAGACTCCTTGATCTCAGTGCAGGCACTGATCACCAGCAGGAAGCAAGAGTTTCACAGTGATTCAGCAGCAGAACAGCCCTGTAGCTTCAAGCAAAGCTCATCTGGACCCTATTCAAAATTTTCCATTGAGAGGTCCTTCCCTTGCTTCTGACAAACTGTGAGTTAGGAAACACCTTTGGCCAGAAGGCCACTGGACCACTGTACTGGTTCTGGGGCATAGGGATGTCTGTGTGATCTGTAGCCTCCATTGAAACACACAGTATGGATCATGGAGAAGCTGTGAAAGGGAGAAAAAAGCTGAGGAATTTAATTTTGGTTAGGGTATGTTTCCCAAGGGAGAATGTACCCCAGCTGCCTTATCCTCTCACAGAAAAGGAAAAGCTGAGGGAATGCAGGGTACAGTGATCATGTACATGGCAGTGCCCCAGCCTCGAAAGCAGGCCATGCTGAGTGTGACAACCTAATGAGGGACAAAATTCCTTCTCTGCCGTGTTGCCCTGCATCACCTGTTCTTCCAAAGCAGGGAGAAGAGGACCATCTTGCTTCTCCTTCTGCTTTTCTTCTAAGGCTAATTATAGCCAACCTTTTTGCAAAACAGGTTGTCTAGATCTGGGCAAAAATCATTTAACAGGGAAAGATGGCAAAGTCTATAGAGAGGTTGTATCTTAAGGAATAGAATGAGAAGACAAAAACACACTGGAGTGTGTGTTTTTTCTCTACAGTTTTCATCTCTGGGTGGTAAAATAACACATCACACAACTACAGTGGGTAGGCCTCATTATCTAAGAAGAAGGGTTATGCTAAAAGCCAGGGTTTTCCTCAAGTACCAGTCTTCTGTTGTCTGCTGCTCTGTGGTTTTCTTCTGTGCAGAACTAATTCTTCACAATACATTTCTAGAGTGGCCTCCTTTGAGTGTATTTTGAAGTGACTAGACATGGATTTTGGGAAGCAGGGGGATTTCAGGGTCAAACATTTTGAGCTTTTCTGCAGGGGAAGTTTCTTTAAAGTTCTTTATATGACTATTCTGGAATGCCTTTCAGCTTCTCATGCTAAAATCAAAGCATATTCACTTTGCTATCTTTAGAAACTGAATCACGCTTGGGGGCAGAATTAACTGATTTGCAGCTGAGAACACTCCCAGAAGTTTGCAGTACAATGATATCTAGGGGTGTCCATGTGCTGTTGCACTGAAGTAATTTTATTGACCTTTTCCAGGTTGATCAAGTTCTCAAACTCAAACACAACTTCTCTGAGATTGACTTTAAGGCCATTAAATCACTCACCTTGGGCAAGATCACAGGTAGGTTCCGTTAAAAATATTCCTGATTCATGTGATGCTACAGTGCTGGAATTAGCCTGTGCTGTGTGTTTGGTTTTTGATAGAATTGGGAGTTTGTTTGGATGGTTTTTCTGTAAAAGTTGGCCTGAGAATTCTAGTACTCCTATTTATATATCTCATCAATGCAAAACTTTGGCAGCTTTACTTGTTTGTACCAATAGCAATATTAAGTACTCCAATTGCTCCCTCCAGTGAAGTGATTCATACAGCCTGTGTGGCTGCACAGGGCATCATCTTAGCCTAATAACACCATTTTGCTGACTGCAGCTTACTCCTCCCCAGCCGTTTCTGTTTCCTAATGATAAGGACAGCACAATGATTCTTCATCCTCTCTCCCTTTTTTTCATGTCCAGTTTTTTTCCATTTGAATTCTGCAAGGAATATTGCATATAGTGCTTATGCCACAATTCTGCATGTTCTCTACAGGGACCTTCTTGATCTTTACTCCTCCACACTAAAAAGCCATTACAAGACAGGAAAACCCTGCCTGAAATTTAGAAAATAGGACTCCTCTTTTTTATTGTCAAGTATGTCATATTCCTTTATATAGTCTTGTTCTTTCCCAGTAAGATTCTAAATACTTCTTTCTTTACGTTTTTTTCCAGTCCTTTGTTCAGATTGGACCTCCATATTAAGCCTGACATCTGTCTCGCCATTGCAATTTTACATGTTTCATTATTAGCACACAAGGCCCGTGGGACTGGCAGTGAGACAGACACTAGAAACATCCTCTAGTTCTTGCATGTGCAGTGTAATTCTGTAGAATGGCTACAGTGCATTCTGCATCACATTTTATTAAGTAGATTAAGAGCAGGACCTAATTATCAACTTAGTTATATATAATGGTTTTTTTTCAGAAGGCAGCTCTCTTCCAAGCCTTTGTGGACAGGTTTGGGAGCCTGATAGTTTTCATCCCAGTTCAGACCTAAGCTAAAATTCCCACTTTGTCAATGTTTAGCTGTAGTGCTTAAAATCTAAAAAAACATTACTCATCGTGACCTAGAACTCGAGCTATAGATACCAAATCAATAAAGCAAGAATTTTTTTAACCAGAAAAATGGAAGGTAGAACCTTCAAAAATGTAGCCAGCAAACTGATGTGGTGCAGCTGAACATTATGGAGAGAAACTAGATTTAGCCACAAAGATATGATTAACTTCACAAGTACAAGTTGTTGCAAAGCCAAAAAGCCCAGGTGTATCTCCAAAGGTCAGGCATTCAGTTCCACTGAATACCACTGACTTTCCTCCTTTTAATTTCTCACTTGCCCAAAAGTTTATTGGGATTTAGTTTTAGTACAGCAAGAGTTCATATTCTGTAATGACACTAAAGCTATAAACTTGGCCGTCCAGGTAGTGAAAGATACTATTGCTGTACTGGAAATGACACAATGCATCCCAGCATGTTGCTTTCATTCCAGCCTAATCGTAGTTCCAGTTTATTTTTCATATGTTAAGTGAATTTCCACAAACTGTTTGTTCTATATTAGGATTTAATTTTCCAGGTTTTATCCCACATTTATGCTGACTAGAGTCCTTGTGCCCTCAGAAAATCACAGGTCTTCTTCAGTCTTCTCTCTCCAGCATAAGCAGTCCCAGCTTCAATCCTCTCTTCATAGGAGGGATGCTCTGGTCCCTAAATCAACTTTACAGCCCTTCACTGGGCTCACTCCAGTAAGTCCATGTTTTTGTCCCACTGGGAAGCTGTCTTTCTCTGAAAAGCTGCTTTCCAGCTGCTCAACCCCAACCAGTGCTGCTGGATGGGGTTCTTTCTAACCCAAGTGCAGATCTTTACATTTCCTTTGTAGAAATGCAGTGTTGTTTTCTCATTGTTTTCTCCAACTTGTTAACAACCCTCTGAATAGTGACACAATCATCTGGTCTACCAACTGCTCCCCACCATTTTGTATCCTCTCCAAATTTATTCAGGTTACATGCTATTCCATGGTGGAAAGAAACAAAACTAATCAAAAAATTCCTACTGCTACAATGTTAAGAGTATTGCTTTGTTGTTCAAAGAGGAGAGCTGGACATTGTCATTTTGTGACTGTGGTACTTACATATATATGTTAAATCATTACTTATCCTCTTGTATGGATAAAATGTTGACTATAGCTTCTTTTAATGATGGTTCACCAGGTGAGTACGGGTGACTTAAACCAGTATCTGTCAAGTTTTTCTTTCTCATTGCTCATGGCCTCAGCAAAGCATAAACTTCCAGAGGCATGTGATGCTTTGGAGTAGACCTAGACTTCCTGTAGTGTTTATTTTGGATGCCACTGGGGTTACATATCTAAAAGCATTCATAAGGAAATTTAAGTGTCCACTGAAAGAGAACCATGTAAAAACTCTCTGTTCCACATGTCTTACATATCCATGCTATAATCTTCTGAAAACCTGTCTCTCTGCTGTCACACCACTGCTCATTTGTCTGTGCTAACATCCTGATCCTGGCTGCCTAATCAGATGATTATACAACCTTCTTTTTTGACTCTACCATTCATTTTCCACTGACTGGGAGATCTCAAAGATGTCTTCCAGCAGGACATCATAAAAGGTTGAAACTTCTTCCTCACCAGATTTTCTTATGATAGCCATTTTAGCATAGGTGGAACTTTTGAAAAGTGTTCTTTTATAAAATGACCGTTTTTTTAAAATAGTAGTGTTTCCCCTGCTTCTACTGCTTCCCAGCTCCATTACACTTTCTTTAGGTACTTACACTCTAACATTTTTTCTTCTTTTCAAACTGGCTATGTTTTTTTTTCCAATGGCTGCCTTATACCCAGCTTTGAATTCTGGGAAAAAACTCCTCTGTTTTAGGCAGAGGAGTCCCACCTGGAATTCAAAACATAGGGACACTCACTCGGCCACAGACCACTTGAATGACCTTGGGTAAGCCATTTATGTGCAGATATAAAGGTAAGCAGGCTTTTTATTCCCACTGGAACCAGTCTGAGCTTTACTATCTCCCTTCTCTATCAGTAAAGCATAGATAATAGAACAGCCCTGCATCAGAAGGGTGCTGGGAGGATAAAAGCATTAAAGGCTGTGAGCTCTTCAGGTACACAGTAATGGGACCATATAGCTGCCTTGGAAAGATCAATCTAAATATAAGTGTGGCTTTGAAGACAAGGGAGTAAAAGGAAGCATCATTCAAGTAGCAAGCAGACGTCTGTTGAATTCATCCTCACTGTACCCAACAGCAATAGAAAAATATTATTATCCTGTAGTTTGTTGTCATTTTTACTTCACAAATATAGAGTCAGGACACAAAAGGACCTATCCAAAGCTCATCAGTATCAATAGAAGTTTTTCCATGGACTTTAGTGAGCACTGTATTCAGGCCCCAAGTGGGTCATAGAGTTTATGGCAAAGCCTCAGTGAAATTTTAACCAGAGTCCCAGTTCATTTACTTTAAGTGCTCCTTGCAGAGATCATACTGCTGTATTTAACCACATGAACATTCTGACCTAACTGTGAGGCTGGCTCTGCTTTGAACAAGGGATTGCACTGCATGACCTTCAGAGGTGTCTTTCAACTTAAATTATTTTTTAATTCTCTGATCTCAGAGACACATTTGCATGTGTTTATGTGTTGTCTATAAAAAGCTTCTATCCCAGTGGAAAATATAAGTTATTTGTTTGCAGATTTACTTTAATGAATACTTGAAAACTCTGTACTGTATCCCAACACGTCTAAATTTTTTACCATTATTGTCCCTGGGGAAAATAATCTCTGATGCAAAGAAGTGAATTTCATTGTTTGTGTATTTGTACCTGAGCAATTTAATACAGTGGCTGTGTAGGGATACCAGAGTAAAAGCAAAGCATGGAAAGGATTCAAGAGGATTTTGAAGAAAAAGGTTGCAAGTATTTCTTTAGAGCCTATTAGTATTGAGCTAATTTATTTGTGTCTTTAAAGTGATCAGTTAGCAGACCTTCCCAAACTGGTAGCATAAATGATTGTGTATTCTAGCACAGGAACATGGTATCTTTTATCTCTAAACGCCTGAGCTAAAACACACTCAAGTTTCCACTGAGTCATTTAGCTTTGATATAAAGTGTATGTAAAAGAAAGAAAGTTTATCTGAAAAGTAATTTTATTAAAATCATTATGTAGGTGAAGTATAATTCTTATGATTTCTACAATAGCTTTTTTTATTAAAAGTTCATAAGAAGAAAATGGAATCTGTACACTGAAGCTATCACAGAGCAGTTCATCCAAGATTATATAGGGGGAGATGATAATGGGATAATTAAATCACAAGGGTTAAGTTGTCATTAACTCTGAAATACAAAAGCTGCCTTCACGAAGTACCTCTTTTTAGAAAGTTTCTATGAAAAATGCTTAAATCCATTTTTAATATTTTTATTTTAATGTTTTTTTTAATGGAAAGACATACTTGTTTTTAATCTCACCAGGTCACAATTTAAACAATACAACATTGTCTCCTAGAGATATTGGCTGGGCTCTTCTGGTCACTGCAAAGCTCATTTCTTTATTTCAGACTCTTCTTGCCATAAATACCTATTTCTTAGACCATATTGTGAACAAAGATCTCTTAGGTGAATTTTAGAGTGCCTTTAAAAATCATTGGTTGTCCTCGTAGTAGCCTAATAAAGCATTAAGAAAAATTAAAATTACTACATAAGATAAAAGAGGAGAGGCTTTTGGGACCAAGATGGCAAGCACCTAAAAAAACCAATTTGGCTACCCCAGGCAGTCCAAGCAATCCAAGGTCTAATAATGCCATCAAGTCTCTATGGAAAAGATAGAGATATGTCTAGAGGTCTATGGAAGAGATCTAATGCCAGATCTCTTCCAATTTTTTTCCCAGCAATATAATTTACCCTGTGATCATAACACCATGCTTAAATACCTGTTTTCTTGATAGCAATTCTGACTAAATAGGAGTCCAAAGTCACCTGCTTCTACACAGAAATTGAATTTTTAGACTGAATTCTTGCTACTTTAATTGATTTTAGCTGTCTGCTTCTGGGACAAGCATATATTCTTTTGTACATCATCTCTCCATCTTCTTGCATATTTTATTATTTTTATATATTATGTTTTCAGCCCATGCAGAACCACATAGGACAGGTTATGTTTTGACAGATTAGGATTCAAATGTCAAATATGGTATGTTATAAATTTCACATTGCAGCTCCAAGTGCCTCATTCTCAATGATAAAATGTCTTTGAGAAAACATAATAAATGCATGCCTTAAATTATCACTGCAAAGTCTAATGAAATAAAAATCCTTATATGTTGCACAAAATTTTCAATTGCAACAAAGCAAATCCAGCCTCTTCCTGCTGGTTTGGGCATTCTGTTGATTCCAGGGGAGCCTCATGAGAAGTGCCTTTACTTTGATCTTGCTGTTCCTTGCTTTTTCAGATGTGCTTGGGAGGGGCATTGAATATCTGAAGCCTGTGCCCTGTTCAAATTCATCCTTTCATTAAGCAAGAGTCAAACTAGTTGACCTCAGTTCTTGAAACCAGGAAAAACTTCTGTGGTTTTCACTCCACTGTCTTTGTGACAGACTCCTACCAGGAAAGGAAATTATTCCAAAATAATATTTTTGGGTTCCAGGATAACTCAAGATACACTTTCTGCTCTTTCTAACTGAATGATTAATGTCAGCAATGTTTACTGAGATTGTGGATGGATAAAGCAGCACATTTTTCAAGGTTCCTGCACAGTGCCTTGTAGTCAGCTCTTCTGAGACAGGTGCAGTGTGTGGAGACTACAAGCGTCTTTTGCCTCAAGGTCGAGGTTCAAATCTGGTGACTGTGTCCAAGTAATCTTGCCAGTCCTGGTCAGCACCTTGGCAAAATGAGGTTTAAGTTTCCGAGTGACATGAAAATAATGTTTATAAAAAAGTAAAACAATATATTGGAAAATGTTTATGGTCCTGTTTTCCACAGTGATACCTTTAGAAAGAGGGTATTTTACCCATTCCCCCTGCACAAAAGTAACACTTTTGATTTTTCTTTGATTCCAGTTACCTGTCCTACTTGTTATCATTTACTGTGTCAATTTGCTGTTTCATTACTGAGCGGATTGATGCTCGGTCCTAGAGAATTCTCATGGAATTCTATTCATGGTGAAAATTAATTTCCCATTACTGAGATATGAAGACCTAAAATTACTTTATCTAAAATCTTTAAACAAATGTGTTGTATGTGGCAGAGATGTGTAATGAAACAGCAGGGGAGCAGGATGTCTTATTTTTCTGAATAGGAATAAATCAGCACATAAGTTATGTTGGTACAATCCATAAAGTTTAAAAAATATATTAGACTTAATCCTCATTATCATGGAAAGCCATTGCAAATATGTGGAAAACCAACATAAAGTTTGCTGAGTTGTGACATTGCAAACATCTTCCAGAGATGAAGTACAGGGCCCAACAAGAAGCCAGGCCAATTTATGCACAACTCAGCAGATAAAGCTTAAAAAATGCTTCCTAAATGTAGGGGTAAACTTAATTTGTGGAGAGTGAGCAGTTTAATTAGTAAAAGCTGAAAAAAAATTGTCTTCTTATTCTCCGTGTAGAAATTAGCCAAAATAACTTATTCTTCAGTGCTGGAAACAGAGTTGAAATTCTAAAATGTCAGAACATCAAACCATGCCATCAGCAGCAATTCAGTGCAATTTTCCAGACTGGTGAAATGCGTGGAAAGAATCCCAGCATTGCCAGGTCAGAGGAAGACCACTGAAGTTTCTTATGACCTTGGCTGCAGCACAGACCATAGAACTCCACCAAGCACCGTGTCATGTAGTGAAAACACCTTTTGGAAAAACATTTTATTGTGATGCAAAACCTCCAAAGCACACAGTGTCCTTTAATAAGCCTTTCATAGAGCTAACCATGTCATAATCACAGATTTACATTATCCTCTCAAGAATTCAGAGGGCAGCACAAGTCGTTCGCAACCAAGTTGTGCGGCTTTGTTGTTGAGAACAGTGAAAGCCCTCCTTTCTGTCAGACATTAGGTACACACCTAAAGTTGTATGATAAAGCAAACTGTGTCTGTGCACGTGGAATTTTTTCCAGAGGACTCTGGTATTGGTCTTGGTTTGTTCTTTTGATTTCTTTTTTTTCCAAATTTCAAAGTCTTTCAACAACAAATCTCCAAGTTCCCGTTCATGCAAAGCTTACTTTGACAAAGGCTCATGGAACTGGTCCTTAATGTAACTTTTAAAAATGCCTGCAAAAGCACTGAATCTTGGACTTTTCCAGCTGAATCTTGGACTTTTCCAACTACTGTACCATGAAAGAGGAACGCATTATTTCTTAGGCTTTACTTTTTGCACATGGAGGTAGAACAGAGAAACTTAGATTGCCCGGTTATAAAAGATACCAACAAATTCACCTTTTGTGCCAGAGCTAAGAAAACAATAAAGGCTGAGTGTAGGAATATTTACAAAGGGTTTTTATAAATTCAACAAAGTTGGCAAATACTGTAAATCAGTCTTTTAGTATATACCTCTTGCAAGAACTTGGAAGCAATTCTTTGTCTGTTTTCTAACTTTTCAGCAAAAATCTCATTAAAAATCTGAATGCAGTCAATTCCTACATACTTTCAGAAGAGCAAATGTGAGCTTCTGCAAGATTGCAGGTTTTCCAGCAGCAAAGCCTCACTGCTTCTATTCCCATCTTGCAGCTCAGAGGCTGTGCCCCTGACAGCTCTGCAGACTGAGCATTTCTCCTGTAAGCCCCTGGGAGAGCTGGCTGATACTGTACCTTGTTTTCCTGAGGAACAGGCATACTCTCCTGCGCTACACTTCCACAAAGACACTCAAACATATCAGAAATCTTTCTCAGCTAATTCCCTCTGGGTGCATGGCATAACAGTCACAGATCTTGAGCACAAAAATAATGCATGATTTGGGCTGGCTTTGAGATTTCTCTGTATTTTCTTATACAAAAAAGAAGTTTATATAATTAAAATAGCAATATCAGCTCTAAGATAAGGTTTTGGGGGTTTTTTTGGTTTTTTTGGGTTTTTCTTCTAAATCCTGACCACTTTTAAAACCATTGTATTTTAATAATAATGGAAAAATTCTACCTTATTTTAAAATTCAGCATCTTACTCTTTCAAGATTTGAAAACAAACTTGAAAAGCTAGGAACCCTTATTCCTCATGTCATTGGGAGTGTTCCCAAAACGTTCAATGCTAGAACATTGGGGTTTTTTTCTGTTAGCAGGTATTTTTTAAGACTTTGAGAAAGTTTTGATACTGTATATGTGTGCATTTGTAGGCTTTTTTCGTGTTTGATTGACCTAGATATAAAGCGCATCATGTTTGAGACCTCTGAGCAGCATGAATTTCAATTTCTGTAAAGTAAATAATGTGAGTTTGGAGGAAATAGAAAATGGCTTCACTGTCCTTCCCCAACTTTCCCAATTAAAACTTATGGAACTAAATTCTTTTACTGTAAAGGTGGAATATTGGAACAGTCTGCCCAAAGAAGCTATGGATTCTCATCCCTGGAAGTGTTCCAGGCCAGTTTGGATGGGACCCTGAGAAATCAGGACTAAGGAGAGGTGTCCCAGTCCATGGCAGGGGGTTTGAGTGAGATGGTCTTTAATGTTGCTTTCAAACTGAACTATTCTATATTATATAAAAAATTTTGACTTTGATATACTTTCTCTTTATGAAATTTAACTGAACACATACCAATAGATAAGTAATTTGTGCTATTTTATCTACAGGCTGGAAAATAACACAGATATTTGTTTTAATTTTGGTTTAAATAAGAAGAGGTCTACTTTTATTTTGTATTTTATTAGTGAAATGGGGCTAATAGAGTGAGAGCCTGACTCAGAACTAGGAAGAATCCTAGGAGTTCTAATAGTAAAAAAGTAGTGACATGAACAGGTGCTTCAGAAAAGTTGAATAATAAACTCTTGAAGAAGGATGGGATGCTGAGGTAGCAATCCATTCAGTGACAGGCCACATAAAGAATTTTATAAATGAAAATAGAGAGCAGGTTCTTTCATCCAAAGAGTGGAAGAGGAAGAATGCTTTGAAAGTATCGTCCAAATATGTGCAACTGATGCTGTTAGCAGATGTAAAAAAAAAGAGTACTAGCCCCAGAATTCTAGGGTATTTAGTGTTGCTATTTTACTTATTATTACTAGTATTATCATTTTTGTTGTTGTTTTTGTTGTTATTGTCATAGTTAGTAGATATGATGTGCTAGATATTGTCCATTAGTAGACAAAATGGATGAGGAAAAAATGCAGTGCAGTCTTTTATGTGCAAGACAATTCAAGGTAGGTAGTATTGTGGAGAAAGGACTTTGGGAACCTCATGGCTCAGGCCAAGGAGAACTTGTAGGCTGTTGAAGGACAACCTGAACAGTTGAAATTGGATAATAGGTGTCAAAGGGGTAGGTAAGGCAAAAGAGGATTCATTTTTTTAACGCCTTCCTAAAACCATCAATTGCCAAAGTATTTTTCTGTTGTACTGCAGACAGTTTGTCCCTGGACCCTGAAGTCTCCAAGGCAAATGCCTATGGTTTCACTGGCTGCCTGTCCTCTGTTCAGTACAACCACATCGCTCCCCTGAAAGCTGCCTTACGCCATCCCAGCGTGGCTCCCGTGACTGTCAAAGGATCCTTGGCAGAATCCAACTGTGCATCCATGATGGAAGCTGACGTGAACACAGCAACCACAATATATTCCTCATCAGGTATGTCCTGCTGGGAGGGGACTGGGGAGTTTAAACAATACTGTAGAGTGAGGTTTCCTTCCCTTTTGCTGTAATGCAACTGTGACGATATGACGGTGTAACTGGAAAAGTTGTCTTTTCTCTCAGAATCAGGAGTATTGAGGACTGGCATCAGGACTAGTCAACACCCCTTTAAAAGTCATTGTTCTGAAGCAATGTTTTCAGACTAAGCTCCTGGATCACCTTAAACATGCCTGCCTAGAACAAACCAAAAAGTCCCAAATCTGTAGTGGAAAAGCTTTGAAAGTTTGGTTATGCAGCTGATTTTTCATTTCTGTCTACTCGATAGTTCCAGTGCTGCAGATCTCAAAGGAGAACATAAATGTTGAACAGATTCTGTATCCCAGTAGTGATAAAGCAATAGAAGTCATAAAAAAAAAAAAAAATCAAATTTGTTTGCACCCTAACAGAAATGAGCAAAAACTCTTGTGTAAACCCTTTGGCATGTGAGACTTCCACTGGATGCTTGTACTTCATTCTCTTGGACTAAAGAGAGGGAGCACTACTTGAGCAGTACCAGCAAGATGATCCCAATTGTTTGTATGTCTTTTGCAACCGTGAAGCTGTCCTCTGGGAACCTGAAGTATTTTGCATATATGAATTTGTATGCAGAGAAGAAAACTGAGAGCAGCTGGAAGTGTTGTCACCATGAACAGGGACAATCAAGTTGCTGCTTTAGTCACCAGTGGATGTGGCTGAATTCTTAATGACCAGAAACAGGTGCAATTTAAGTGCTGTTTTTTGCCCCTTGACCTATAAAGCTACTTTCTCCTTTTTGATAACTAATAAAACTCTGATTTAGATCATAATACAATTCCTTTCACATTTGTAATTGCATCAAATCCCCATTTCCTGCAGCTTCTGCCTAAGATATTCAGCAGAAAACAAATGATGCTATTAGCATTCTGCATAGGGAAAAAGGCTGCTGATTACTCTGGAGAGCGGCTGCCTATGTGCATATGCTCCTCCCCAGCCCCCCATTTCCTTCTCACTGCCTCCAGTTGTCTCAGGTGTCTGCTCTGACACACAGACAAATGTGTCTTGTGAGTCCTGAATGGGCAATGATACTGAAAATATGAACTCTTTGCCCTGTGATCTGTCACCTCAATGATCTAATTTTTCTAAGGGGTTTAGAAAGCAGTAAAACCTGAGGCTCAGAACTTCAGGGCAGAACACAGAGCAGAGTGTAACATTTGAACTTAAATATTTAAAGCATACAATAAGTTGCACTCTATTGTTAAGGTTAAGCACTATTGCATCAGAAATACTGAATTATTATAAAAACTCATGCCTGTCTTGCCACTCTGTGCTCTAAGATATGATTTCCTCTCAATGTGATGAATTATCTGACATTCCAGTCTCACTATTCACACTGGATTTGATTATAGCCTGAATAAGATCTTTAGAACAAGTGAGCTCTGAAGACTTCATGTCTTTATATGCTAAAGTAAAAGCAGTGGGTGGTTGATTTTTGTTTAAAAAAAATTCCAATTTGTAGCAAATTATAATTTCTATAGATGTACTTGAGCATTTCATTTCTACATGGAAAGGACACATTTTAAGAAATAAAAAGAAAACAGAGTCAAGGATTAACTTTCAAATGTAGTGCTCATATCTCAATTCATCATTTCCCAATTTCTCATTATTGAGTGTCTGACAAGAAAAATAGAACTTCAAAGGAGGCTGTACATGTCTGCATCGATATTCTAATGTGCAGATACAACAAAAAAGCCCACTAGGAAAATTCTTTGAGTGTGTGAAAAAGGCTTTCTATATTTGTAACTTGAAAACAATTGGAGCTGTTTCCTTCAGAAAGGAATACTTGTGTTCAAAAAATTTTCCTCTCAGACAGATATGGAATAAAATCCATTCACACACTTTTTCTCATTAGGAAATACAAAATGAGAGGTGACTTACTGTGGTTTTGACATTTAATAAAGATCTGATCACCTTCCTCGCTGAGGCACATGTAAAGATTTTGTTATTTTGAACTCTATATTGATGGTATAGAAATAATGGACTTCTCCTATGGTATTTTTTCTTAGTATTAAAATGCTGTGAAAATTACAGAGGAGATTTAGTTGTGTGAATGGTGGAGTCTTGAGCTGCCTTTCCTCTTCAGCTGAGAACAGGTCTTCAAGCATTTAAAGTAAAAGATGTCAAATGCTTTCAGAAGTCTGGAACCACACAGAAGATACTTGCTTCTGAAAGACACATTAAACAGCGAAGTTCCATCTCACTGTGCAAATTGTGCTGGACCTGGCATTTCCAGACAAGTTCTGACTGGTGAGGGATATGCCAGGACAGCCTTGGCTGTAGCCAAGAGATGGTGAAGTTGAGGATCCTCAGAGGAAGGAAAAAAGGCAGAAATGCATGATTGCAACCTTTGACCTTCTCACGGGCCTGCTTGAAAGAATCCCACAAGATGCAGGCTTGGTAAGAAGAGTGGCATGAGGCCCAGAGAGGTTGTAAAGTCTTCATCCTTGGACGTATTCAAAACCCAAACGGATACAGCTCTGAGAAACTTGCTCTAGTAGACTTGGCCTTGAGTAGGGGTTTGGGCTAGATGATTTTTAGGGAGCCTTGTGACCTCAGCCGGGCTTCCAACATCAGTGAATCAAGCTGTAATGCCATCAGTTTTATCTAATAGGAGGTGAATGTCCTGTTAAGGTCTTAGATGAGACGCAGTATTGCTATTCCTTGGCTTCAGAGTGTATTGTGTTCCTAATGGACATGGCTCTGCTATTGCAGGCCATCTGCTGCATGTAACAAACCATCCTCTCCTGAGGAAATCCTGATTTCATTTCTCAGGCAAAATACAATTCTTGGGGATTGTGGCTGTTGGCCTCCATTCTGAAACTGCTTTTCAACATTTGTTCTGGTTTCTTCACAGTGCTTAAGTTCTGGTAACCAAAAAACACTGGCGTGCTGATTGCATTAGGTGTCAAATCTTAAATAATCTTTTAGGCACAAATAACATCTTATATAATTTTAATGTAGACATTTAATGTCATACTTTTTCATACATAGTTAATTTTTCATGACTCTTTTTGACTAATGCAAATTTTTTCACCTGTTGCAATTTTTTCTCTGGTACAGGAGAACTGTTGTAGAACAGAGGTAAATTTTTAATTGTCACTGAATTCACTGGCTTTAGCTGAGGGATGGGGTAAAAAATATCTCACCAAACTTCGATGATCCAGAAAATTAACATCTTCAGTCAGAAATAATGATTGCTCCCCTCTTCTAGTTTGTGGAAAGAAATATGAGTCACACTAAATTTTTGACAGCCATCTTAGTGTATAAAATAATGGTAGGTTCTTCTTCTCTTTGACTAAATTAAAAAAACAAAACAAAACCAAATTACTATTTTTGATTTATATGACTAACTCATATATACTGAAAAATAAAGTGAGATGAATCTACTGATGATGTACAAAATTATTACTACCTGTGATCTAATTTTGAATTTGGCCCTGTTTTGAGCTTATGATCAGAGCCCTGTGATTAGGCTAAATAACCCCAAGACTGCCTTTCCAGCCTAACATTTTCTATGATGCATTCTATATATGTGTATAAAAATACATTTTTATTCCTATTCCAGTCCCACAAATGTAATAGATGAGCATTGTCACGACTGTTGGTTTCTTGAGAATGTCACTCTGTGTGCACAATAACCAGGAAAGGGGCTCTCATCAGTAGGTTTCTAGCTGGGGGTTCTAGTCTGTGGTTGGTAATGGGTACCATTCATATGGAAATGGGTTAATTGGAGGTGTTCAGTTTGGCCCCAGAAATCCCTTTTGTATCTATAGCTCAGTCAAGAAACATATTACTGAATCTTTTCAGTACTATGGGTGTGATTGAACAGAAATCCTTCCACTCCTAAAACTTGCAAGAGCTGCACTTTTAAAAACATTAAAGCCTCTTTAAGGCTTGTGTCCTTGCACCTCTTTGGACTGCTATCAGTGACGTAGATAACAGGGAAAAAGTGTCCCCTTTAAGAACCTAAATAGTCCAAAACCACTATCATTATGATTCAGGGTGTATTGATGCACAAACATTAAATTTTTGCTTGTTTCAATAAAAAACATCATCTTCATCAATGGCATGCCAAAATGGGGATGAGTCTATCACTAAGGTGAAGATGTTCAATTACAATAAACCTTACAACACCAAATTTTTCAGTCAGGCTTCCACCTCTTGCATCAGAAAGATCAGCTTGGCAGAGCATTACATAATGCATAGCAGAGACAGTGATCCCTGACTCTCTCCATATGTACATTCTCTGTATGATAGCCTGGAGGCTTGTAAAGGAGAGACACACAAATATGAATCCCTTCAAAGAAAAGGGTAAGCTGAAGAGAAAAGAAAAATGTGAAGGTTCAAAAAAGCTGGATTCAGCTAGCAGTGGAAAACACGGAATCTTCTGAAACATGCTGGACTAAAAACTAAATCCACTGCTGTAACTCCACTGACATCAAGAAGGCCATGACCTCTCAGATTTGGATCTGAATTTGAGTTGACATGCTGTTTCAATGTTTCTACAATAGTCATTTACAGACAGAGCACAAGAGAACTCAAACATCAAGAAGCCTTTAATATGAGTTAATTTCTGATCCCTCTCTGTTTTGGATTCAATTTGACTACTGCAAATTTCTGTAAAGGAGATAAAAACTCCCTTCTATGAAGCTGACCCAATCAGAGACTGCTTCTCTTCATAATGTTTTGAATTCAAGTTGTATATCTCATCTACAAGCATAGGTCAGGTCTAAACCTGCCTAACATCCCTTTCTTTTGGCTTCTTTCTGATAACATTTCCTGGGTAACAACAAAAAAGATAGTAATACCTCTCTGACTGAGAAAAGCTCCCAACAGGCTGTTTAGTTGAAATGTCTCTCTGATTCTTCTGATGAACTGAACAACACTTTAAGCTGTTAGTGTAAAACTTTCTGATTCCTTTTAAATATACTCTCAATAGAATTTGCTCCTGAAGGTGTAGAACAAAATTGTTCTCCAAACCCACTTTATTTTTCAGACCCTTCCAGTTCAGTTCTCCAATCCCCCAAGCCACATCTTTTGAAAACAGATTAGAATTCATGAGAGTAAGAGGACACTTCTGTCTGATCCACAGAGAAAATGAACCATTGATACAGAAAATAAGTTCTGTTTTGTTTAACCAACTGCAGATCCTTTTGGGAAGACAGATGAAAGAGAACCTCTCACCAATGCAGTCAGAAGTGATTCAGCTGTGATTGGAGGTAACTTCATTTTTAAAGACTATAGTCAAAAAATAATTCTGTCAAGGCAAAAAAATCTAGGAGACTTTAAATCTGGGCTCCATGAAACCAAGGTATTTTTTGTAATCTGATGCAGGTCTAGTATCTGCTCTGTTTATTATCACGTATCTGTGTCAAGCTACCCAGGTAGGCAACTGCATTATTGATTGTTTTGGTCAGACATGGATCATCAGGAACCTGAGTCTTCTAAAATATAACTAAATTCTGTCTGTCTGCCTGCTTGAGCCAGGGATCTGGACAAGATCATCTCCAGAGGTTCCTGGTGTTCTCTGATTCCATGTGAGTCTGTGTTATAAGACCCAGCTAAGTAGCCATTTTTTACACACCATCCTGCTGAATACTTTGCAGAGTATTTACATATCTCGTACTTCCTGAGCTCTCTCTTTGTAATCTGGTGGTGTAGGGGAACTCACCAGGTCATATGGAAGTATTTATATGCTGGGGAACATTGTCCTCATAATTTTATGTATGGTTTTAATTTTCCTGTAATGGCCTAGAATACAATTTATCTCTTTTTATTTTTAATATAGCATGCCCTGTATTGAGCTGCCTTTGATAATATCTAGAAGCTATAAACAAAAGTGTACAAGGCTTGTGCAAGGTTCCCAGAGATAATATAGAAGAAAATGTGACAGAGCAGGAATTTCTATGAGCATACAGATCTAGGGTTTTAAAAGCAAACACATCGAACTAACTTTATTTCCAGTGGAAGCATAACTTTACAGAAATTATTATAAATTATAGAAATCAATACATGCTCTCTTTTAAGTGATCTTAAGGTGACAAAAGAGAATTAAAAATTACCAGGGAGAGTTTGATAGAGGCATATGGTTATGCATGGACTGAGATGAACTGAACTATCGTACCAACTAGCTGCTGTGCATTGGTAACGCATTTTTGAGGTAACGGAGCCTTTTGTTTTGGTTCTTACTCTTTTTATCCTTCCTTTTTCACCCCTTTACAGGTGTAATAGCAGTTGTGATATTCATCATCTTTTGCATCATTGCCATCATGAGCAGATTTCTCTATCAACACAAACAAGCACATCGAAATAGCCAGAGAAAGGAGAAGGAATACCCAGAAAACCTTGAGAGTTCCTTTAAAGCTGACATTGACTTGCAAAACACAGTGAGCGAGTGCAAACGGGAATATTTTATCTGATGGACAATGCAATTTCTTCTTACTCTTCTTCCCCTAACCTCCCTTTCTTTATTCCTTTCTCCCTTCCTTTTTTTGCTTTTTGATTTTTTTTTTTAACACTCATTTTTTGCTAGCTTCTTTTTCATTTGGAAAAGACCGCCCTGCACAGGAAACACTGAGAACAATCACAGTGCCTCATTCTCTGCACAAGGACCTGGCAATCACAGTTTACTTCTGCAGCTCAAGAGACCTGTTATCCCATCCTACACAAAATAAGATACACATGCACACCTGGTTTCTGCTGTCAGTTCTTGGATGTTTCAAAGTCCCTACATTTTTTTTCGCCCCCTCTGGAGCCATTTAAGTCATTGCTTTTACAATAGAGCTGGACTATGTAAAGTACAGGTAAAGTAGTTGAACACATAACTCTGCAGATACAGGGACAGGATAGAGGGAAAGAATGAGATCAAAACACTTGATTTATTTCACGGGCTCATTTCCAACAATCATAAAGAACCAGCCAAATTCTCAAATGTTATTGATTGATATATTGTCTATTGATTTAAATGGTGTTAAATTAATTTGTACCAGTTGAAAAGCTAGTATGGCATAAAAGAAAATAAAACTGTCCTCCTTAAGCTCCTTCCCCCAACCTCCTGTCCTTTTACTGTAACTTTTAGGCTTCTCAATACTTTTCCAACAGTATATGTATAACACTAAATATCATTCCCATGCACTTCTTTCACCTCCATCTCATAAGGCTGGCTACGTAGACCAAACATACACTAGTATAACTCTAGCTGAAGCATGGAAAATAGTAGCTTGAATCTCCAAGGGATTTAGGAAGCTGCTAGGACTTAGGTGCTCTATATTTGTCTGAAATTTTAGAAATGCAGCATACGCCTGTTCGTGCCGCATGGAGGATTATCACACACTGAGGTTAAACGCTGTTGCCGCTGTGGAAAAGAAAAAGAACATAGGTGAGAAAAAAACCAAAATAGTTTAATCTTAAACATGACTCACACCTTCTGCCAGCTCTTCTAAAAAAAGAAAAAACAATTCCTACTACTCAAAAAAACTTTCCAAAACTGCATGAAAGATTGATTGGTATTTCCTGTTTGTAGAAATTGGAATAACTTCTCCAAATCTAAACAGAGAGAGTCTGATGTCATGTCTAAAAATATGAATATTTGATAAACCTTCTTTACAAGGAAGAACATTGGGGAAACAAAGAGATCCTAAATGCTCTACTTCAAATTAATCTTTGCTCCCTTTTTTTAAAGTCTTCTGTCCTGTCCTGGTTGGGAACACTACTGAAGAATGAGTTCTGCCCATTTTACTTGTGCTGCATGATTACAGTGTGAGGGTGAAAAACCACTTTTTCAATCACAAACATCCTAAGGGTAAGAAATGAAGGAGTCCCAGCCAATGAGGTTTTGAACAGCCTGTTGTGTCTGAGTGACATCTGCCTTTGCCGGGCTTCTAAAGAGTATCTAGAATTTGCTGGTGGTAGAATTAAGCCTAAAGGGGAAAAAAAAATCATATTCATTGCAGTATTCTTAATAAGAATTAATTCAAGACAATTGATTGTGAAGCTAAATCTTCTTCTTTGCCCTACACCCTGTGCAGTCTTCCTGGGGTTTCCACATGGTGGTCCTTTTTACATAGATTAGAAATTAAAAAATCCCAGTACGAGGTAATAACCCACAGCAAACTAGAGATGCGCTTACACATGCAACAGGTGCTGTTTTTCTAGGCAGTCCATTAGAAAGTTATGCAGGTGTTTATTTGTTCAAGTTTTTTGAGGGTTTTGTTATGAGAGGAGAGAGCAGACAAGAAAAAAATAAATAAATGAATGACTGGATATGGTGACTCTTTGCCACTTCTTTTGGAGCATTCAGGGAAGAGAACTCAGTCTTGGAGTGACATCGTTCTTACATGAAGAGGAAAGTGAGGCCAGCACTATAACTATAACTCTTCACTGAGTTATTTTATGAAGCTGTCTGTATTGAAACTAGTTTGGTGCCATTCTTCCTCAGTAATGGTCAATGGTTGCTTCCTCAGCAGCATTTTGCCACACACTAGAAGTTTGGATGACACAATTACTTGACAATGTTTCTGTGTGGTGAGCGTTGGAATGATGGACTCAGTGGCTGGACTCTCTTTACATCACTTTGTCTTTGGCAGTGAAATCCTAGCAAAGCAATTATCATTTCTCTTTCCTTCCTGCAGATCAAGCTGCTTTGTTTGGCATGGCAAAAGGGAGGAGTAGGAGAGTTCATGGGCACTTCTGCCCATGTTTGAGTCATCTTTTATGAAATTACCTCTCTATGAGACATCTCTAAGTCCTAATGTGCTCAATTGGCCACATGAAGAATGGAATAGGAAGGTAAAACTCTGAAAATTTAGCTAGGTTGGGGTGAATCTGTAAAAAGAAAGAACTTTACATGAATATATGCATGAGTATACAGAGACATGTGCATCTATACCTGTGGATGTACTGAGATGGGAAGGTTTTCATGCTGCAGGGCTGAACATATGAACACATTTGTGTGGACTTCTAAATAAGGATGTAAAAATTATTCTTATTAAGAGATAGCTAATATACCAAATGAAGTACTCTAAATATGAACTCCCTTTTGTTTTTTAAGTTGCTTTGTTCTGATGCTTTCATTAGTGAGGACATATTGGATTTCTTTCAGTACCAGTTAACAGCAATTAATAATATTTTTTTAAAAAAAGAGAAGTAATGCAGTTTTGAAAAAATCTACTAGTGCTAAAATTCATTTTCCTTAGATCAAGTTATAATTTCTTTCCCATCTATTTAAAACCATTTCTGCTATTTTTGTTAATTTTTCTCTTTAAATGGAGTATTTTCCCTTTTTATTTTAGCTGTCATTCTAGATAATATTTTTCAGTAAAGCCATACTTTTTATACATAATTTTTCAGATTTCATTTCAGTGGAAAACCTGAGACTGTCAAAGAGTTGTTCAGAGATGTTGTTTGGGTTTTCTTCTTTCCCCAAGATGAATTTTATAATAAAATTAAGGGACTGGTAGAAGGTTACAGTCGCTTTTTTTTCTCTTGGTGATATGATTTATAGCCTCTGAAAATTATTATTGCTAGGCAGGGGTTTTAAAGCTGCGAAATTATGAAGTGTCTTAGATATGGATTCAGGCACTGCAAACTCCTGTTTTCCAGAAAAGGCTTGGCCAATAATAGCCATGCTTCTAAAGACATTTAGTCATGCAGTCTGAGCTGGATGCCCTGAAGGACTCTGTCACAAAACAAAGGAAGGCTGGATGTCAGAAAGCTGACTCCAACTGACTTGGCTGCCACCTGGGTGAAGGATAGGTTTTACAGGGAATTTAGTCTCTTGAGGATGTGGATCAATGCTTAAGTGACTAAACAAAATGAGCATTTAACTCAAATTAATTTCAGTTGAGTTTCTGTGTCTGCCTTGCTGTGAAATGTTCTAATATACTACAAGACATTTAAATACCTTTGAAAATTGAGTCCCATTTCTCTTTTGTATATAAAATGTTGGTCCTAAGAAAGTTACCTATGTAATTGGCAGTTAGTATTTCATCTGTCCTTATTCACCTACTCTAGACAAGACACTGTGAGTGTTTGGGGTCAATTTTTAACATGTACACTATTTTTATTTCTTCTTGTTCTTGCCATGACTCCACACTTAGGTTATGTCTGCAGTGAAAAAGCCAAATGAAAAGACATACTTTTAGCTCATATGGGCTAAGCCAGAATTCCCACTTGGGTAAATATGACTGTAAAACTGAGACATATAGAGCTGGGCTGTTATCAGAGTGTGTTCAGTCATGAGATGCCCCGATATTTAAGTTAAAACTATAACCAGATTACAAAAATAAGATGCTTTTTCTTGGCTTTATTTTCACCTTATCTAGCTTGACTCATCCTATTTATCAGTTACTCAATTTCTGCAGTGTAATCCACACCCTTGTTTTAATGAACTCTTTTGACTATATTAGCATTTAGTTGATCACATCTTTCACATATTGAGTGAGGAGCACACAATACGTCATATTGTTTCACTATGGTGAGGGGCTATGAATCTTTTCCTAATGAAGTCAGTAATTGATTTTGCTGAAGATAAGATAGAGACCTACGAAGCACTTGCATATTGCTTTTATCTGAGTGTTTTGGGTTTGTTTTATTTTGCATATGGTTTTACCAACTGCCTGTTTTACAACTCTCATCCAGTCCTGTCCAGCCCTGTGGTTGGTGAGGACAGCAAAAATATCTCAAATATACCGTGAGATTAAATGAATTACTAGAGATGCCTCTTTCTTTCCATTGATTATAGAGACAGGGTAGTCTCCTGGCCAAAGAAAAATTACTTCTAGCAGAATTTGCCTATGAATCTGAATTTTACAATAGTTTTGAAGATCCAGTAGCCACATCTCCGCAGGTATTACAAGTTGACATTTTTTTTTTGCTGAGGTGACTGCTGGGGTTAAGGAAGGACACTTTGCATCTAAAAGTACACTAAACATCTCTGCCTAGGAAATGTGTATATCTCCTTGTAGCCAAATACATGGAAATCGAGTTCCAAAATACTGCTTTGAGCCAGTGACAATATGATCAGTAATCTGTGGGGAAGTGGATAATTCTTCTTTCAGTCTATTCTAGATCCAACATCCGTTTTTTTGCCTCACATGGGAGCTTTGGCAGATCGCATAAATAAAGCCAGACGCACATTTCTGAATTTAAAGCTAACTCAGCCCTCTCAGATGCGTTTCTACATGACTGGTGCCATTTGAGATGGCATCAAGGTATCTCTCCAGCTCCAAGAAGGATGTAAGTCTTCTGTCTGTCATACCTGGCATCTGTTAACCCCAAGTAGTTATGTCAGATACTTGTTGGCTTTTCAAATTATAATAAGATCCCACCCAGAACCCCATAGTTCTCAATGAGATGAATCCCTGAAAAAAATAAATCCCGTCTTCAGAACAAAATCACCCTTCCTTCTGTAAGGAAGCCAGTCAGTTGACATGCATCCTCCCTTTCAAATTAATAAGAGTGTAGAGAAGGCAGAACTTGACCTTTGTGGTCCACCATCTCATGCCATTGTTGTCTGTTGCTGTCACCTACACAAAGTTTACCCTAAACAAGACCAGTTTCAAGTATCCTGCACTGCTGTTTTTTTTCACAGACACGAAGGAGTTTTTTTCTATTTTATTTTTCAGAAAGTAAAAAACTTGGGCAAAGTCTGAGACCTTGTGAGTGCTACTTCAAAGCTTTCATGCAGTTTTTTTAATGCCTACTTATCAAACATGCCAAGTGACATAATTACACCCCTTCCAAACCAAGGGCCTTCTCCAGAGTCTTTAGAGGTTGGTGGGAGGACTCTTGCTTGACTACAGTTAGAGTTGCACCATGTCCTTGAAGTTTCTGGGGGTTTTCTTCACAGCTATCCAGCTTCAAAGCATGATTTGTTCCCTTGGGTTCTGCACTCTGCTGCACTTTCTGTCCCAGTGGAAAATTCTTCATGTGCTCTTTCAGTGTGGGCGGCCCTCTCCTCCCTGCTACTTTGGTACATGAAACTTCTAAACACATTCTTCTATTCTTCTTTTGGGTTTGAGGTAGCTTTTCTCTTTGATTGTTTATTTCAAGACATACATATAGAGAGTTTGAATATTTCAGTGTATTGGTACTTATTTTTGTGATATTTTGCACTAAGTTACTCTGACAAAAAAATTGGAAAAAAAGCACACTTTCTGGTGAACTCTTGTAATTTGTATAAGCTCGTTGTTTGTTGTTTGTAATGTGCTCAGTCTACAAGCCGAGCTAAGGAAGGATTAAGGCAACAGTTTGTGTTGACAGTGTCATTCCATACCTAGTTCACCTCTGTTTTCTTCATCCCACCTTTTTCTTTAACATGTGGAGCCAGCAACTCTCAGAGGAGCTTGTTTCACAATAAAAATTAAAATTATGATTTTTCTCCTGGCAGTCACAGAAACCAAAATGTCAGCTGGGTGTTCAACCAGAAGGGAGATTGCACTCCATTGTGGAAATGTAGTCACCTAGAGATGACCTCTAAGGGGAAAAAAGGATATTAACACTTCAAACTACCATTGTTATGGGGAATGATGGAGGCAAAAGCTCTTTGAAAATGTACAGTGTCTGAAGCCATGCATGGTAACCATCAGGTGGATATGAGGCTCTCAGGTATTTTCCAGTGGTTAGTTTTTGCCATGGAATGAATTGCTACTTAGTCTGCCAAAACATAGTCTTAGCTGTCAGGATGACAGCTAAGGTACTTTGTAAAGTATCAGAGACATACTTCAAACTTGAGAGACGATTTCAAAGCTCTGTCTGATACCAGATCTGAATCTCCCCAGTTGGATTGCTGGAACTCTTCCAGATTACTCAAAGGAGAATTGGAAGTGGTTTCCCTCAAGCAATCATAACATTTATATAAATGTTGGGTACAACAGGTGATCCAAAGAATGGTGTTTGCTTAGAGACTTTCCGCTCCCTCATTTAGGATGCTTGTGGCAGTTTTATTCTAAACTACTGACTGCTGTTCACATTGCACCACCACTTACATTTTGATATGCTAGTTATAACTCTTTTCACAAATTTCCATCCCACAGCCCATAAATAGAGTCCTTTTGGAAGGAATTCTGCATGGGAAATTATTTACTCATTTTTGCATGCCCTTTACAGCTCCTGCTTGCATCCTTTAGGCGCACCCTTTTCTGATGTGTTTTGTCATTGCTGCGAATGCAACACTCATATTGTCAGGAAAGAAGAGGGATTGTTTCTTAGGTAAAGTTTAGATACAGCCAGTCACAGCCTTTTTTTCCATTCACAACACACTGAAATTGAAGTTTCAGGAGCTTAGGAGAGCACACAGGTCATTTTTATGACATCCAGTCATAAAAATCTCTACTCTGTGATTTTTGCAAATGAAATGTGTAACACGGACTAAATGATAGTGAGAACTTTGTCATACCTGACCTGCTTTGAAACTTCCTTTGGGTAAGAAACAGAAACAGCTTCAGACCTGGCTGTAATCCTGTTTAGGTCAATGTGGACACATCACAGATTAATTTTGCCTCATATTGCTCTTGTTTTGATGATCTCCTGCAAACTGGGGCTGACATACATGGATCTAAGTCAGGACCTTATGTTTGTCATCCCTTACTACTGTCAACAAGAGATGCATTCACTGAAATCGTGTTTTTTCCTAGCAGAACTATGGATAAAATTTGGGATAAGGCAATGAACTTCAGATCAACAAAGCCCATGATATGGCATATGTCACCTTCAGGAGTTTCCAAAAATTTGTGTTTGGGAAAGGTTGATCTGTGGGTGGTGTCATGTCAACCAACTCAGGAGCCCTCTCACTAACACTGGGAAAATTTTATGTGATTTTAATGGATAAAGGCACTCTAAGAAGAAAAAAAAAGGGCAAAATGGCAGCTGAGATTAAGTATTTGATATTAAAAAAAATTGGTTCTTTCTACGGATGAGCCCTTCATCATTCATTTTACTTTGTTCTACTCAGATTGTATTAAATAAATCTCTCAGAGCTCTGTTCATTTTATTAGCAAAGCAAAAAAGAAAAGAACTCTTTTTTAATGGTTCGTCCAAGGGTAAAGCAAGAGTCTCTCAGTTACAGTAAAAAGCAAAATGGAGATTTAGATTATTCCCCTTTCACTATCTGGTTTTCTAAAGAGAATTCCACAGGACGTTGCCTCAGTCTAAGTCAGTTTTGTAGACAATGTATCATGTCTTAATACCCTATTACGGGATTGAAAAAAATTTAGCCTTAGCTTCTTTTGTTTTCTATGGTTACTGTTGTACAGAAGAAAGACTTAAACTGTAAGTAATGTATATTTAATAAAAAAAGACTTTTTGTATGATTTTGTGTCGAAGACAAATGCCTCCTCTTGTGTTTTTATTTTATCTTCTAGCTGAATGAACATTAAAAAGTGTTGATTATGGGAAAACAAATTTTCAAGTGTTTACATGTTAACTCTGAGCTGACACACCTCACTGGATGATGTTATTGATTTATTGATTTCAGCTATGGCTAAAAGTTAATGTCAGAGGAAACATGGTCATCATCCACATCCCTGACATAATTCATTAATGCTGGTGAGCTGACTAAAAGTCGTGTCTGCAGATCTGCCTCGGTCCTGGTTAGAAAACCTGCCTGGTCACAGTTCTGTAGCTCTGTACCCATGCTCACAGATGTGTGCACCCATGTTCTCCCTCCCCAGCCTGCCATGCAGAAACATCCAATGTTTCTGTTTCTTCCATCACACAGAAGCTGCACTTGTGGCTGTTACAGGGATCACACTCACACCCTGCTGCCTTCACATGGCCCTAGCATGATAAATGGGACATGCCTCAGTCTCAAGAATTCTGTCTTGGCTTTAGGTGTTTGATTATTTTTCCCTTTCCTTGGAAGCTGAACACATAAATCTCTTAGTCTCCTTTGAAAATCACAGTGTTTGATACTGTCAGCTGAGAACCAGCAAACACTAACTTAGAAAACAGTACATCCTAGGAAGAACAGATAGGAGGACTCTCTTTCAAGAGTTTCACATGCTTGCATCTGCTGCAATTTTCACTTAAAACTTCCAGTACTTACATATTGTTTGTTTCAGCCAGCCAAAGTTTTTCATATAATCAGAGGAGACATGGGTCCCATTATCTTAGGAATTTCTCTGTGAGTTTTTTGGTTTTCCCTTTCATTTCTGGACAGCCTGCCCCCAGAAGGCAGGGTTAACACAGTCCTGCCTGGAGATGAGCTGCCTGGCAGCTTTGCAGTACCTCCTTTGGTGTTCTACAGGCAGTGGTGCACGGTGCCCTTCTCGTAGGGCTGATCCAGCCTAGCCCAGGCATCCCAGTCCACAAACAGCCATGCAGCACACAGCCACCAAAGCCATCCTCCACAACAGAACCCTCGTGCTGCCCCCTTGTCCCTAGTGCCTGCAGGAGGTGAGGTTAGGTTTAGACAATACTTCAAGTAGCAAGTAATTCCACACGTAGTTGCTTTACTCAGAAAAAAAAAGAAAAAAATGCAAGACAGAACTGTATAAATCTTTCAGACTTTCTTCATAGCTCATATAGTGAGAGCAGTAACCTTACAAGGGTTTGTAAGGACAATATAATCTACAATTTTATCTTTAATCCAGACCTTGGAAATTAAGTTTTCATGGCCTACGGTCTGGAAATGTCAATGTTAATTGACTTTCTGAGTGGAGAGAAAAAAACTATTTTCTTTTTCTTTACCACCTTAAGTGGGCGCTTTAGTCTGCCCCATGATTTTGGGGTGGTTTGGGCTTTTTGGGTATTCTTTTCAATTTATTATTCTTTTTTCTTCCTGAGAAAGAACACGAGTTAAAAATATTCAGAGGTTACATTAAACAGTTGCACTCATGTAATGGAAATGCATATATCTATTTGGCAGACTGACAAAACTACATTTATTGCAGTTTATGGCTAGTTAGCAATGTCAGGAAGAGGGGACAAGATATCATTGTGGGTGGTGGTCAAATCTCCTTCCTCAGCAAGTGTTCTCCTTTTCTATCATCAGGCAGAATTAAGGAGGGAAAAAAAGCCTCTTTTGCAACTTCCACATGAGTAGCAGGTGTTTTATGTTAAAGCTTCATTCCTCCAACAAAATGTCCATGGGCAAATGTATACAGGCAAATATCATTAAGCAAAGACTGCTGTGAAAGAAAGGCATGAGCCCTGATGGAGTCAGCTGTGGCACTTTTTTGCTTTTTCACCACAGTGTAAGTGCTAGGCAGCTGCAGTCACTGCTTATTTTTCTATACCTGTTGCCCTCCAAATAATCATAAAAACCAGCCATACAAGGTCATTATTTTTTTTTCCAAACCTCCTTGCCGACGATGTCTGTATTTACCTCTTCTTAGCTTTAGATAATCTCTCTTCCTTTCTCAAAGCCTAAATTAAATATCCCTTGCCTCTGTTTAAGCCTATTACACCTTGTCCTACTGCCAAAGCAATGGAAAGAGAAGTTCAATCCTTTCCTGCCATGCAGCAGCCCTTTTCCTGTTTGACTGTCTTAACTATCATCTGTTTAGGCACTCTAACAAAATATTTTCAGACCTCTGCAGTAGTGGGGGCCAAACCACCCTGCAAACAAAAACACTGATGGGATATCAGTAGTATGATTTAAGAGTCTGCAACAAATGCTCATGGATCAGAAAAGGAGCTGCCTGGAACAACATCAGCTCTGTTTCCTACTACTGCTGGTGCACAGGATGGAGAAGTGCCTCAGCCTCAAATGGTTAAGCAAGAATCTTCCTTTATTAGTTCACCCCATCCTCCTAAAAGGCTGCAAGCTGTTGTGAAGAAAGAAATCTGTTTCCAGCTGGGAGGAGACCTTTAAAAAGTAACAGGGAAGAGATGCTCTTCCACCAACACTGCCAAGGGTTCAGTATATATTGCAATAAGGAAGTTACTGCAGGAGGAAAGGATTTTTTTTTTTTTTTTCCAGAGCAGACTGTTGTGCAGGATCCTTACAATGTGATCCAGAGGCACCTCAACACCACCAAGGTAAAGAAACTGCAGACTAAAAGGAGAGTCCAAAGAGACTTCATGTATCTGTTAAGGCAGGTGATGGTCCTGTGATCTGAAACCAAACATATCACTTTGAGACACTACTGTGAAAAAAAAAAGATGATCAGTCATTCCTCAAGACCAATATTGGTTAATATGTGAACACAGAAATATATATATATACACTCACCCACCCACCCAATACCTATACACACATCAGATAAAATACTTATACCTACCTGTAGCTATATATGGGGTATATCTATCTATCTATCTATCTATCTATCTATCTATCTATCTATCTATCTATCTATCTATCTATCTATGTAAGGCCTCTCTGATGTATATTTCCACTTCTCAGCTATTAAAAAAAACCTTGAGCACTATTTCTTTGGAAATTACTTCCTTTAAAGCAGAAGTACTTGAGTTTGCTAAGGCAAAAGTTTTCACTGCTTCTTGCCTTTTATCCCATATGGTATTTAACATCTTAAATCCCACCTGATGACTGGCACAAAATACTCACAAGGCTCATGCATTTGGGACCACGGCTCAAGTTCTGAGCTGCTGGTTGCATGTACAAGGAGGTGAAGGGAAACACTGGCTCTGCTTTGCATCTCAGAGACACGTGGGGTTAGTGTGGTGTGTGCCTGATGAAACTGAGACTTGTTTTTTTGATGGGGATACTGTGGACAGCTAGTGAATGCATTATGATCCACTAAAAGCTACAGGAGATAATAAGCCACAAATTGGCCAATAAATAATAATCATGATGCTTTCAAGAAAGTCTCCTTCATATTTGCTTCAGCCCTTAGGTTTCCTGTGTCTCTCAAGACCCTAGCATGGCTGCTGCCTACTGACAAGGCTACATTTTTATGCTAATAAAATAAATAATAAAAGACCATAATTAATATTTCTTTCTATTATGATAGATTTCTCTTTAAAACCAAAAAAAAAAAAAAAAAAAACCTGATGATCTTAAAGGAAAAGGCCAGTCATCTCAAGGCAAAGAAGAATCAAATTGCAATTTCATTACAAAACTGCCTCTAAAATAGATTTTTTAGAGATTTTTGCAAATATTTCATTGAGTAGGAGCTCCATGGAAATGATAATGGAATATTGAAATGCTCTCCAAAGAAGCACAGCAGCAGCAGCTCTCTGAAACATGACAAGATCTGCAAAACAGGTTCCTGCTGTCATTTGGGCTAGCAGGTCCAGCAGCAAGACAGCTTTTTGTGTAGATAGGGGAGCTGTGTTTGAAAGACTCCAGAGGCTCAGGGGATTCTGAGCTCAATATCCTTGTGATTTTGGGGGCCAATGGGTCTCCCCAGTGCTGTGGGCACTGCTGTTCCACCCCAGCAATGTCAGGGCTGAGTCTGGGGAGTGCCTACAGAAAATATTTCCCAGGATGGGCAATTGGAAACATTTACAGCAGCACTACATATATGCACCAACAAAGTGGTTTCTGGATCTGAAGCCATCTCCTAAGTGTATTTTCTAGCTAAGGATTATGTTTCAGGCCCAGTCTAGCAATGTATTCATGTAAACTAAACAGCAGAGGGGTTTGCTTTCCTTGTAGGGAATTAATTAGATTTAAATTTGCATTTGATTTGACAGTGCTCTCATAGTATGCTAAAATCTTTGTAAAAGACCTGTGAATATTTTTAAGGCTTTGATGCTTCTGGAGTCCAAATCTCCATGATGTTTTCTTATGTATTGATACTCACCATCTTATGCAAAAAAATGACAACATCTGCTAGTTTCAACTAGAGTCTCCATTATTGAATGTCTCTTTGTTTCTTTCTTAGTCTAGTACAAGAAAACATTTTTAGAGAAATACTATGAAGAGCTAACTTGTAATCACCGAAATACAAAGATACAACAAGCTTGTCCTTGCCTTCAAGCATAAACTACCTTGCATACACTATGGAAAGAGATTCAGAACCAAGACTAAAAGTATTCTTTATTAGCCAGAAGAATTTAGAACAGAGGAATTTCCAGCTATGTTCAGAAGATCTTAAAGTTCCAGTATTGCACTAATTCAATTCATTTGGGCAGGATAAGTGGGCAGGAACCACACAAACATATAACTCTCTTTCATGTGCCTTTGGATGCTTAGCACCACAAAATAGCCTGAGGCAGAATATGCAAAAGCAGTAGTGTCATTATCAGTGTTACTTTACAGGTTTAACACTATGCATAATCAGAAAGGAAAAAAAAAAAAAAAAAAAGGTTTCACAGCTAGAAAATCATATCACATATATTTTGACTCTTGCTCTCATACTCATGCCCTTTGTCTGGTACTTCCTCACTCAGAACACCTGAGACTCCAAACACAAACCTGCAGCATGTATAGACCCATAAAGATTGGCAAACTGGCCAAGACTAGAAAGGACTTATGTCTATTGAGATGGTAACAGAGTGCTAGTACTTACTGAGCATAGATAATAAAGACAGGAATAGAATCCTTCTAATGATTAAACAGAAATTGATGCCTTTCTAAGGTGAGACACTGTCCTCTACTTAGAAAGTTATGTGAATGTGAGGCTGAAATCTGTCATGATTGATTGTCAAGGATGGGATTCAGCTTCATGGCAAGTAACCTAATTTAGGGGTACAATTTGCTTCCTTAAAATACAGTTCTAATGGCATTTTCACTATGCAACAAAAGTATATGATTGGCAGACATGATGGAGGACTTCATGTGAAATACCAGAACACTAGATAAATAAGGAGCAGTCCATAACCAAAAATGTCCATAATAGCACCAGATGCCAGTATTAAGGCAACGAGATTTCACCCTTCAATTCCTTGTCAATACAGAGGTGCTGACATCCAGCTTTGCAAGCTGAGTGCCCACACACAATGTGAAGCTGCAACAAGTGTGTCCATGTGTAATGTGCACACAGACACACTCACAGAGCACGCAGATTGCCAACTGAAATACAACTCACCTCAGCACCCCTTCGAAACACGATCAATAGGCAAGCTTTGCAGCACAAGTTCCCATTTTAAGCAAATCTGTGGTTTTTCACACACGGGCACAAAATCCAGTGAAGTCATGAGTCTGCCAGATAACCCTCTGATTTCATGGACAGCATGAAATCTGGATGAGGTTTCCTTTTGTATTTTTAGGGGGAAAATTGCAAAGGGAGGAAAATAGCTTTGCTGCTAAGCATCTACACCTTATAGGCAATAAACCGAATTTCGAAGGGTTTATGCTGGAAGACAGATTTCTCTGTGGTATGGTGATAAGGGAGCAGTTCAGGTTTAAAGAGGCTTTGAACTTATAATAATCAGCATAGTTTAAAAAATATCAAACAGCTGTTTTTCCCAGCTAATGTTCACCGTATACAAGCTGCAGCTTTGGACATTCAGGTGAAATGCAATGCTGACTGCTTTTCACAAATCTTACATCTGGGATGTCAGGACACTGATTTCAATTCAAAACTGTCCCCTGCCTTCCCACTCCACCCCATCGTTGCTCAGGAGCCTTTAAACAGTTCATCACTACCTTAATCAAAGTCCCTCATTCCCTGGAATATCAGCAGGAATTTCTTGAGTTACGTCAATAGGTCAAAACTATCTTCTGAGTGAGTCAGAAGGGATCTTACTTTTCCCATTTCTATTGTTCCAGCAGCTTTCCTATCATTACCCAGAACATTCAAACAGTCCATGTCCTCTCTTTCAGCATCTTTACATTTTTTACAGCTTATCTCCATTAAAAGTACTTAACTGCTTTTTAAGAGACCCTATAATTGAAATTTTATTTTTATGTGGCTTGTGTTCATATGTATTGCATGTGTATTTTGGTGGTTTTTTTATTTCTTTATTTATAAATAACCTCCATTGCTAAATATTTGTCTTAACTTTCTCCACCCAACTAAAAGTTCTTTTTGTTATTTTGTGCTCCAGACTATACTATTCAGAAGAAACAAGATACAGCATAATAAATTCCTTCAGAGTTCATTGGAATTATGCTAGCAAAGAATTACTGACTTACCCTTCCCCTCATTAGCATCCTTATGGTACAGTTAACTAATGCAATGTCTGGGCCAAATTCACTAGTAACTATTAAGGACTAGATCACCTTGAGAGCTCTGCATTTATATGATTATAAACCCAGTGAAATTTAACGCTACTCAGAAATGAATCAAGCTCAAAATTTACGCTGATTAAAGCTGAGTTACGCTTTGTAGCCTGCTGACAAAGTTCTGGCTGAAATAAAATAACATAAAATAATAAATCATTTTCTACCTCCTGCATTTCCTTATCCCTGGGGAAGACGGAGAACTCTGGTTTGGGTTTTTTCATTGTTGTTTTTTTCTTCTTTCTAAGTCCCCAAAGCATTAATTAGCTGCTCATATTTTTTTTCTACCAAGTAATAGATAGTGACGCAGTTTGTTAACCCAACTAGGACATTTCTCCCAGAACTAAATTCCCTCGTTATTTATATACACCTTCCATGGGATTGCAGTTACTGAATTACCTTCTAAACCATTACCACAATATCTCAGCAGGAATTTCCCCAGATAATTTCATATCTTACCCACAGGTTTGTTTTTCAAAATAGTATCACTTTTGCAGTTTTGTATAGTCCTCTGGTTTTTCTGAATGGTAGCCAGCTTTGCTCTGAGTGCTGAGAATTGTAAAGCATTCTAACATGCATGCATTCTCACCCTCATCCTCCAGAGAGATGTCAAATTCTCTCTGTTTTCTTATTTTTTCAGTTATTCATTTTTCTTCTTCATCCATTTAATCTGTGCTCAAGGGTCAACTAGACCTAAATGAGATATTCCCTCCCTTTCTCACCCACACTCCTCTCTCTATTTACCTTTTTCACCTCTCTGAAAGTGGAAGGCTCTAAATTTCATAAAATATTTTAGGGCTAATTGTGGGAGGTTAATGAATGATTTGATCTCTCTTCAAGATTTGAACTACATGAATGTAGGAAGAATTCACAGTGTTGTAAAAGCCTTTGAAATCTGTTCCACTAGCACTGACTCACTGGGCAACTTGGCCAAAATGTTTAGTACCTGCTCCAATACAAACTGAAAACAGTAGGAATATTGCCTCTTTCAAGGAATAGAAAAGAAACGTGTACATTTGTACACTAAGTGTCTCTGTGTGATTTTGATTTATGGAAAAATTCTCACTGATATAATTGTATTTGAACCAATACTCTAAGCCATTATAAAATGGAAATTCAGATTTGGGTCACCAAGATTGGCTGCAAGGTTTTATGGATTAGTGTTTCTGACGCCACTTGAAAGGGAAAGGTTTGTAGAAACAAGTGTAAATCTGGATAATAATAAGAATTCTGGATGTGGTTTTAATGGAAAAGCAGTGATTTATTTGCATATATAAAATTTGCAGAAATACAAAGATTTTGTCAACATTTCCGTGGGTAAGTTATTCAAAATCTTCTACATGATATGAAATATGCCATATTAATAAGCTAGAAAGGGGTGCTCAGATGTATATTATTTCTCAATGGAGAAAAGGTGAAATTGTTTGCAACAATGTGAAAGGAAAACAACCCCTTTCTCAAAAGCACTGTGCATTTTCTTCACAATAAGTTGTCAAAAATATTATTCAGCTGCTCATTTGGGATAAAAAGGCCCATTGCAATGCCAGTCTTTTCAGGGGACAAAGCTGCATAATTTTTCCCATTACTCTGGCAAAGCGCTAGTGGAATTTCTCTCTCACATTAAAGCAAAGCTGTTTGCCTCCATCTACAGCTCTGAGGTCCCTTGTGGTAAAGTTGCTAGGAAAATGGTAAGTCATATCTATGAAAAATTGCATAAATTCCACACACACCTCTACACTTGACATTTTTCTCCTTTCTGCTATTTGTTCAGTCACAACAAATGCCTAGCCTTTGTTGTGTAATGTAAGGCTATGGGACATTTAACTTATTAGACCTCTGCAGTGCACAAATAGAATGAAAAAATCCAAGCTAACTTAAAAGCCTTTCAGCATCACTACAGCATTGGTGGCAGAGCTTTGGAGAAAGTGTAGGGACCAGGTTACCCAAGGCAGCAGACTTTTACTACCCTTCCCTTAAAGCAGGCAACACAGAACAGTGGAAAACACTTCCCGTAGCAGGCACTTCCCTGGCACTCACCACTGCATCATCCCACATGTCTTATTGTAGGATAGCTGTGATCCCTTCAAAGCACAGGGAGGAGATACAGCTGCTTCAGCATTGATTCCCACCACCATCAAAAGTCCTCCATTCCCTAAAGACCATTTTCTGTTGATACTGCCTGTCCTGGGCAAAGCTCTCCTGCAAAAGCTGGAGGGGATCCCTCGACCAGAAGAGGAGGAAACACCACTGTGAGGAGGGGGAGATTCAGGGGAGCTCCCATTATCCAGCTGAGTCATCCTCTAAGGTTTCTGAAGCCCAAAGACAAACACTGCCAGTCTTCCAAGAGCCATCAGGGGATCTCTGTACTGGGAGGGAAATACAATGAGTCAAATATTTCCAGGGTGTATTGGGGAAAAAAAAAAAAAAAAAAAAAAAAAAAAAAGGCTGCCTTTCTCTCTGTTTTAAGAAATTACAGGCCATCGTGTTACCATGGTTTTACTTCAATATAGTCATGTCTGAGCTGTTATCCTTTGTCAAGTGGAGGCAGAAATAATCCACCTTTCCCCGGAGTGTGCAGATTGCACATTCCCAAGCGCCATCTACCGGTACTCCGCCTGGGAGCGCTTCCAAGCACACGGGAATCCTTCCCTCTGGCGTTTGGCAGGGCGCAGATTCAACAAATTTGTGTTCCTACCAGTTTCAAGAAAACGCAGAGATGTGTAAGATAGGAAAAGAGAGCTCCTGCTCTGGGCCAGGGGAAAGACAGCTGCTGGAACCGGCTCTAGGAAAAGCTTAATACTGGATTTCATTAGATGAGAGCAGATAAATCAGTCAAAACATCCAAAGCCATGCAAAACTGGCCCTCATTTATTCTTCTTCTGGTGAAACTTCCTGCTTTGATTTCTTCACCCATGTAAGGAAAAGTTTTGAAAGGACATATTTAGAAAACACAGATTTCCTAGATAATATGACTAAAACCCCAGAGCTTTTAGATGATTTTCTACAAAAGTTCTCAAGAGAGGCAGTGGGGCAAAACATCTTTGTTAGTTGACTCTGTAAGTCTCTATCATTTTCATTAGCAAAACTAAAAAAGAAAAAAAAAAAGAATTATTGAATTTTACTAAGCACTGTTTATTTTGCATTTTTCCTGTTTCCTAATTATCTTCCCTCCCTTTTTATAGTTAGTTTTAGAAACAAATCTTTTATTCCTTTCTATCAAAACTTTGTTGAATTTCAAGCAAATTTGTTAAAATATTTGATACCTAAGCAGAGGATAACTTCTTACTAGGAAGTGTGGACTTAAAAATATCTTCAAGGTAACTTTGAATATTCTCAGTTCTGAAGAAATTCTTTGAAGATATCATCCCAGCTCTCTCACCTTGAGGCTTTCATACCCTGAAGTAGCTCAAAGCATCTACTAAAGTATTCAGAGCCTCAGTGGCAGGTGCCTTAGAAGTCATTATGATAATGCATTCCTGATTCCTGAAGACTAACTGTTCTTACCTGATAGGACTGACCCACAGGGAATGTGTTTGTGGTGTTGACCACCACTACTAATTCATAATGGCCCTTAGTAGGTGGGCAACATTCAGAATGTTTTGTACACCCATTGCTCCCACAGATGAATCAGGAGTCTGGTTTCTTCAGAGGATAAAAAAATTTCCATCTCCCCTCAGATCTAATAGACTTGGAAGTAATTTAAAACATAAAAGCATAGCCCCCTGCCCAGTAGTCAATATATCTACAGGCATTGTCTGCAAAATTTGGTTTGAACGTTCTGTATACACTCACCCAACAAGCCAGACCCTTGCCAAAATGATTGGGTGGTTTTCAAATCATGTTAAAGAAATTAAGATTTGAAATACACATCACTATATTCTTTGTTGTGAACTCCCCAGTTTTGGTAAGCTTTCTATGCAGAAACCTGCCCCTACTCAAGAAGTCAAATATCTGCAAAACTGTCTTCACAAATCTCAAAAGAGGATTTTTGCACTTGTAACAGTCCTGATCTGTAACAAATTGATGTAATTTCCCATGAAGGAAAAGAAAAAATCACAAATAAGGAAAAAGTGCCTCAAACAGCAGACTCAGGAACTAATCTCCCCATCAAGGGATCAGACCTTAGTGCAAGTCACCACCAAAAGTTAAGCAGCAGGCCTCCACAGCACCCTGTCCAAATCCAAGATCCCATGTGCTTTGTTATTTGTGAGAAATTCCAGCTACTACTTTAAAAAAAAAAAAAAAGCCAACATAATCCAGCAATGTGACCTTTAGCCCCTTGAAATGAATGCTAATCCTCCCTTACACCATGAGCCAGAAGAGGGCTGGCCTGAGGCTGACAAACTGTCCAGTTTAGGATTCAAGACAGACGGGGTCATAGCCCAGGCTTATCAGAAGTGTGGCATCTTTCTGCAGACAGATTAGATTTTCTGGCATTTGGTTTGGCCTTTGTGAAGCATTTGCTGGCTGTCCCATCTTGATCCATCTATTGGGGGCAGAAGATTGGTTTCATATTGTGCAAGATGGTGCCACTTGCAGAGGCCCTAACCTTGTATTGCAATTCAATACAATAAGTCACCATTTCAAAGGAACTTCCTGTAATATTTTTGTGCTACTCAAACTGTCTGCTTTCCATTCCCTAGAATATAGCACAGACAAGTTATCACCAATGAAGAATTACAAAAACACATCTGTGCAGCAAAGGTCAGATAAGATTAAAAGAGCTAGTCCTATTTAGGTGTTTTGTAATACAGGATTCTGGGTCCCAGAGAAGCCAGGATGAAAGAGTTGAGACTCAGAGACCTATACTTCAGCTTACCTGAAAATACCAGGAAGAAGCCAAGGCCTTTGCAAGTCATCAGGGATTTGTTTTCTTTCTCAGCTGACTACTAGAGGAAGCTTCATCTAGAATAATCAATTTACTCTAACCCTAGCAGAATTTTTACTAGGCAGTGGTCAAATACGCTTAAAGCATGGTCAACACCTGAGGTAAATGTCACTGGTTCCCCTGAGATCTGAGACTTCAAGTCTTTAATACAGGTAGTTTAGTACTTTTATGCAAAACAAGCTCATTCCTTCATCTAAAATCAGCCAAAACCCCTCTCACAGAGAACCTTAAACCCACCAGCCACTTCTCAGAGAGGTTACCAATAGCAAACACCTTTTGAAAAGGCCTAATTCAAGACTGAATTCTCTGTAGGTATATGAGGAATGCAGTCTTTTCTAATTAAGTTCTCTATTTAAAAAAAAAAAAAAAAAATTATCTCTGTTGCTCCTAGGCCTGGTTTGGCTCAATTTTGCTTTCTCCTAATTGCCATTTCCACCTATGCTTCTAGATAGATTTGGTTTTCCTATTCCCAGATAGCCTCATATTACCCCTTATCATCCACATTTGGAAGAATTGAAATGACATTAATTACCTTCCTCCTGCCAATGCAACCATCTTCTGCTGCCTTACAAAAATAGTGGCCACCTTACTGCAGACTACAAATTCTATTGGATACTTCAGTCACAGCATCCATGTGGCTGAACCCAATTTATGAAACATTTATTAACTTATGGGCATTAACTAGTTGGGTCTGTTTGAAACAGTAGGGAAACAGGTTTGTTTAACTTGGTTTGGTTTAGGGAGTTTTTTGTGCTTATTTTAAATAACCTGGCCTGGAGATTATTGCAATTAACAGTTTGAACATTAAGAGAGCTGTTTGGGAATGCTGTAGTGTAACCAGATTGTGGTATGGAGCACAGGCTCAGCAGTTAGATAAAACACCTCATGCTTTTTTGCATATATTCTGCAGTAACAGAGTTCAGTATATTGCAGCAATTCCTCTCTGCATACAGAATCACAGGATCAATTAGGTTGGAAAAGACCTTTGAGATTATAGAGTCCAACCTATGACCAAAGACCCCCATGTCACCCACACCATGGCAGTGAGTGCCACGTCCACTCACCTTAAACACCTCCAGGGATGGTGACTCCATCACCTCCCTGCATAGCCCATTCCAAGGTCTAATCAATCACCCTTTCTGCAAATAAATTCTTCCTAATGTCCAGCATAAACCTCCCCTGGTGCATCTTGAAGCCACGTCCTCTAATCCTGCTCCTGGCTGCCTGGGAGCAGAGCTTGATCCCCACCTGGCTGCAGCCTCCTCTCAGGGAGTTGTGGAGAGCAAGAAGGTTCCCCTGAGCCTCCTTTTCTCCAGGCTAAACATCCCCAGCTCCTTCAGCTGGTCTTCACAGCACTTGTGTTCCAGACCCTTCACCAGCTCCATTGCCCTTCTCCAGATGTACTCCAGCATCTCAACATTCTTCCTAAACTGAGGGGCTGACAACTGGACACAGCACTCACGGTGAAGCCTAACCAGTGCTGAATACAGGGGAAGAATCACTTCCCTAGTCTTGCTGGCCATGCTCTTCTCCAAAAGCCTTGGCTTCCTGACTTTCCTGACAGACACAAACGGTTATGATTAGCTGCACGACCAGCTCTGTTGTGCTTGGCCTCTATGTAAAAGATTATTGTGCAACAAGTCTCACAACTCTCAGCCATTGCAGGAAACAGTTAATGCTATTTACCCTTCTTTCTTCAGAGGGAAACCTAGCCTATGTTTTCACAACATACTGGCCATTCCATAAAAGCAACTCTGGAGTAGCTGATGCCTCTGGAGTAGCTGATCCTTGCCCTCACATGTGATATTTTGTCTATGTCCACACACACCTCTTCACATCCAGCCTCCAGTGTCAGCTCATATGCCAGTGAAGTTCCTCTTTAAAATTCTGAGCAATGCTCAACTAATGTTCCTGCTCGTTAACCCCTGTAAGCCTTAATGAGCTTAACTTCTACTTGTCCTTATTCATTTAATACATAGACTATCACCAGTTTTCAGAACAGCCTGGATATTTGTTAGGTTTTTTTAATTAGCAGCAGCTAATTGAAAGGACAGTTTCTGGATAAAAGAGAAAGTGACTGTTAAAGCAAATGTATGGGAATGCTGTGTTGCAGCAAGTTAGCAGAAATGGAAAAACTCACAAAGGCCTGGTGAGAATGCAGTGCTTTTAGAAGGTATATAAAGCAATATAAATACAGCTCTGTGTGTATATGTATACTTACAGCAGCTGACATAATTCAGCCACCTGTGTCAGCCGGGCAGGAGGGAAACACTCTCTTCCCTGTAGACCACATCCATCACCTACATCTGAGTGCCTATGAGCATTTCATGAATGGGAATGTTGTCCAAGGATGATTTGAACAACCACAGAGATGAATGCAGCCATCTTTGGGGCAGAAGAAAATTGACACTTGGTAGCATATAGTAAATATTGCAAGGGTCAAGAAAACAACACAAAACCAAAATGGAATGCAGTATCTCAATGAAGTTATTGGAAGACGGGACAAGTAGATGGCCTGTACTGGGATCAGGACAAGTGACCTAATCTAGTTGTCAACATGGATAAGACATAGTGCTAGGGTTTGTGGCTAGATAGCACTGCGGACATTCATCAGATCCCTCAGGAGGCAGCAGACAGCAACTGAAAGTTTTCTTCATTTTTTAACAGGTGACCTCTATCCAGATCTTGGCCATGGCTCAGTCCTGTTGCTTCTCACACACAAAAATTTCAATAAACAGCTGAGCATTCCTAGATTTGAGGGACTGCCTTTGGTGTATTGACAGATATGTTTCAGTCAATTATGAAAACTACTTTATACTTATAATTTGAGTATTATTTTTCATAATTGCTATAAATGCCATTGTGGTTAAGAGACTATATCCAGATTCTCAAAATTATTTAAAAGTCTAATGCCAATTTAAGTCCCTAATCCACAATGATTTCCCTGGGAATTAGAAAGTAAAATACCTTTAAGAAGTTGGGCTGTAGTTCTTGTAAGAAAATTAACATATACCCTCAAGAAAGATTATAAATTATTTGATATGATATATTCAAAAGTCAATGGCTTTAGAATGCATTAAGTTTTATAAGTGGCTCATTTATTTCAATATCTTGAAAACTTTTAAGGCAAGACACACTTTCTAAAAACATTATCTAATTATTTCTTAGCCAGCTTCAGAGATCAGAAGAACACACACACTAGAAGACATATACATACAAATGTGTAAACAGCTGTTAATGCTATTTTGTATTTCAAGAGAAGTTTTAAAAATATGTACCCTGTTCAATACAGCATGACTAAACTCAGCTGTAAACTTCTCTAACTGTGAACATTAGCTCTGGTAAGCAGTACCAGAGTTTAGCATTAACTTCAGATCCTATACAACACTGTTGCAGTTCAAAATAACTCTGATCCTGTTGAATACATTCAACATAAAATCTGCTCATTTTAAGCAATAGACAAAACCATGTCACTTCAACAAGATCATGAAAAAAAATCTTCTAGGACTATCAAACTAGTAAAGAAGGTGTTTTTTTCATCTTCTTCAAGAAAAATTCAGGTTTTTTGTAAAGTTTTCAATAGAAAAGGAAAGAAAATAACACAAACCCAAAAGTTAGGCATCCGTTGTGTGAGCAGCAACTGACTGAGGCTTTTTGTGCACAGAATAACTGTTTCAATTACAGAACTCCCCAAGTTTTAAAAACAGCTAAGTATCTACATCTAGCAGTTGGGAAATAGCCTTCTGTGTGAAATATGAGTGGGAAAATTGATGTTACTGTGTTAACTCAAGCAAAGGGAACAGGCTTCCAAAGGGGGTCACACTCCCATGTTGCTGGAAATTAAGGGTGGACAGGTTAGAAAAATTTAGAGTATCAACTTATTTCTTTCTGTGTTAAAATTAGCTGGTTTTCTGCTGATTGCTTCTCTGATATGAAGCCCAGAAGTCAAAGGGAAGAGAAATATCAAAGATAACCTACAGAAAGTTGAAATTCTTGTACTGACTTCCAGGCCTCAGGACAGTCTCTGCCCTTTGCTGCCTTTGACTGGGTACATGTAATAAATAATTTTTAAAAATTAGTTTTAAAAGATAATTTTTGATAACTGACTCCAACCAGGATGATAAATCTTCCTGAAACAGCTGCCTGGCAAAAACAGAGCAGTCACCAGTGGTGCCATGGCGGGTTGACAACTTTTCCCAGGTATTTTGTTCCCTGCTCTCTTTCCTGGTTGACATACATTCCTTCCCTTAGGCTTCCTGAGAACAAGTTTGCAGTGCTTCAGCAGAGAAGATGGCTTTCTTTGCTCTTTGGCTTCATCTCCATTCCTGAAGATGTACAAAGAGTAACAGAGCTGTGAAGGATCTGGAGCACAGATCCTATGAGGGAACTAGAGATGTTTAACCTGGAGAAAAGGAGGCTCAGAGGAGACCTTATCACTCTCTGAAACCACATGAAAGGAGACTAGAGCCAGGTGAAGGTCATCGCTTCTCACCAGTAAAAAGAAATAGGATGAGGAAACAGCCTCAAGTTGTACCAGGGGAGATTTAGATTGGATATTGGGAAAAATTTCTTCAATGAGAGGGTTTTCAAGCATGGTAACAGGATGCCCAGTGAAGTAGTTCAGTCACCAATCCTGGATACTTCCTATTAGGGAAAGAAGTGGGTAAGTGGTTTTTCATTTCACAAAAATACTTACTCTCTTCACTCAGGGAAAAATCTCTGCTATTCAGAATCCAAAACTCCAAAGTGAGATGTAGTGAATCAGACCATGTCTTCACCTCAATCACAAAACTTTCAACTTGATATCTGAGTATTAAATGACAACCCTCTTTACCAAAGCTAGCAATCTGATGATCTTGATTTTAATTTAAAAAAAAAAAAGAAATCCTTTCTTTTCCTGAGTGGCTATCATTCAACATTCATTACACAGATCTTTTAGAAATGTTTCTCCACTCTTTTCCTTACTAATGGACTTTAGGGCATTACATTTGATGAAAATTATGTAGGAGATAAACATTATTAAATGTATGTTCAGAGTATTCAAGGACCATTATGTCAGTTTAAAAAAACCCCTTATTTTGAGAAAAAAAATTATATATTTCAAAACTTTTTTAGAAGGGTATGAAACAATCTTAATTTCTATTTAGAAATAAAGCTTCTAAATTTTCTAAATTATTTTTTTATCAGACTATTGCAACCTTCCATTTACTGAAATACAATTTTAATTAAAGCTTAGTATTTCAAAACTCAAAATTACTTTGAAAATGTCAGTATATATGTGACATATCTTTGTGTCTTGAAAGCATGCTTTTTAGCTAGAAGATTACTTTTTCTTTTCATTATTCACGTTTCATTAAATTGCAGCAAACAGCAGCACCCATGAGTTTTTTCTTTCCTCTAAGAATATAGAAGGTCAGTGTCTGATTCCATCTTCAGCTGATCTATCAAATGCATTACTAAGCTACTGCTTTAAGCATTTTCTCAGTATTTTGGCCAAATTTTATGTATTTTGAAGTGTCTTTCTTCACAAAGCCACAACAAATACAGGGCTCTTGTGCCCATGGCATTCTTTATGAGAAATAAAAGCATCCAGGTGGGAAGCCTATAGACCAAAGCTGGAGTTTGAATTCATTATGAAATTTGTCCTAAACTTTAAGTGTCTGAAGTTGATTACTTGGGCATGCCTGTCCATCAGAAATGTGGCCCACGTGGACCCAGTCTATGGGGTCAAAATTGTTGGAACCAGTGCTCTTAGTCCTTGTGAATTTTTTGAAGGACGTTGTCCAGCTGAGACTCACGTAAGAGAGCAGAGGTCACCTTAAAAACTCTAGCCACCAAAGACCTGATCTGGTCAGACATCCAGGTTAAATTCCATCTTGAGTTGGACAGGTCCAAAGCTCCCATCCATCACCAGCTGGAATATGTCAGCTCTTAAATACATTGCTCTCATCCCTCTTGTCTCACTGAGCAGCAAGAATTAGGTAAGAACAAAACAGGAGTAAAAAACTAGGGCATGATAATCTAGCTACTAGCTTATTTGTTTTATCTGCTTGAGGTTAGAAAGTCCTGGGTAATGGCAGGCCAAACTAATTTTGACTGATAAATAGTTCCAAAGAGGTAGTTAATGAGGGATGGACATGCAGGGACAGGAGCTGGACTTAGTGATCTTCCTGGATCCCTTTCAACTCAGCATATTCTGTGATTCTGATGTTTCTGTTGCTTCTGAGTCAAATGGGCACCCAAATATTTGAAGCTACTTTGATATCCTCTAGTAGAAAACAGCAGCCAAACATATCAGAAAGCATAATTCTCATTTAACTACAAAGATAGGTACTGACCTATCAGAATTTGCAAATCATGTTTATGCCATTCTATTGCATGACTTTTCTGAAGAGAACATATTTTCCCATTCTGAGTCCCAGTTCATACAAACTCTATTGCCTTCCAACTAATTTATGGATATGAAGATTTCAACTGTTTAATTGGAAATTTCTTCTCTTCTGCTGTCATTACATTACACTGATAGAGGAGCTTCATACCAAATGCTTTCCATGAAAACAATTTCTAAATCAAATTATTTTTAATGTTGTGAGTTTTTCGCACATGAATAAGTACCTCAATTGAGATGTATAAAACCAATTAGACCCCTATTTATCTCTGCTTAGCAACTTGGCTCCACTAATTTCTTTGGTCACTGTGTTTTGCTTTGGAGCTTACACTGTTCATACATTCTGATGATTGAATTACTCAACATTTATTTTAGAATGCATTTATTTAGGGATGCCCTTTCCAAACCATTTCCTTTTTATCTGATCCTTAAAAGGACTGGAAAAATTCCTTCACAAATCTTGGAGACTGTCAGAAAAAAGATGCATTAGTTACCCTCTATGAGCTTGCATAATAAAAATTCTGAGAATAAATAAGACGTAACTTATTTATTGTCATATTATTATATGACAGAAAGAAGAAAATTTCTTAGTTTTTTCCCATTGCCATACTAAAAACTATGTTGAGTGGAACACTAATCACTAGCAAAAATACACTTGGCTATTTGGCTTTTTCCTGCCTCCCCTCTTGTCCCAAAAATGGTGACCATTTTCAACTTAAATTTCACTTTCATAATGCACTGTGACTTATGCTTAGGTGCTCTTTTATATCTTATGGATAAATCCTACAATGACTCACTCACTGCTGGGCAGAGGAGCATGTTCTTTATTAGATAGACCCTTTATAGATACATAATATACATAATTCCATACATAATATACATAATTCCATACATAATATACATAATTCCAAAGAAGCAATATGTCCTTTCAACACTGCACCACTTCCTTCCAAAGCTGCACCACCGGTAATTAAACACATTACTGATGTTCAGAGTTTAAACGTTTGGAAGGATATAGTATCATAAGGGTGGCAGGATGATGAAAGGCAATCTTAAGGATAAAATGTATCTATATCATGTATATCATATATATAAAATATATATATCATAAGCAGATATTCATGCTTTTTTGACAGATAAGCTATTTTTTTTCATATGATCCATGAGCGTAATTGTTAAGATTCTTCCCAAGGTCTAACCTATCAAGCTGAATTTTGAGCCAATTACTTCTTGAGCTACTTCTCAAGGAAGATGGACAATGGGTTACTTTGATTTTCATGTACATTTTATATCTATACGTACATCTTAGTTATCTGTCTACCTATCTATGCACATATATATTTATATGCAAATATTCTGCTTTGCATAGATTGCTTGCATATATTTTATATAAATAAGTGCATTGAATAGGCATCTATAAATCTGGTATTACTAAATATATTTAACTTATATATGTATATTACATATATATTATTTTATATAATACATTATTATATAATATGCAATTTATGTATACAATATTAATTCATAATCTTCTTTTCATTTATTCAAAGTTCTCTATTTCTTTCCCTCCCTCTTCTGTGTCAACCAGTGTTATTCATTTTCACTTGAACCATGAATGATCAGAAACAAAACATTGCCTTATATTTTTTTTTTATGAATTATGGTTCAGCTGAGAGAAAGTCAACACACCATCATGGATTCATACCTCACTTATTTAGAACAAAGATGTCCTGTTGGTTGTCTAATTTGTCACCTTAATCTTGCAGGTCAGTTGCTCTTATTGTCTTACCTCAGCCTGAATATCACATTCTGCTGGTGAGCATATTTCAAAGATATCTAATCTTGTTGATCTCATGGTACAGTGGGCATGATGATGAGGCGTGAAGAGGATAAAAATATCAGAAGGAACATTAATCTCCTCCTAATTTTCCAGTCAGTATTTTCCAGATGTTGTAAAGAACATTAATGTTTGATGCCACATTGTGAATCATCATTATTGAACTCCAGAATAGGTCTGCGGAAAAAAAAACCAAAAAAGCCACAAGATATTTTCTCCTCCCTGGTGCAGGAAAGTATATGCAGTGTCCATGACAATGAGCTTTCAAGTAGGGTTCATATGGCATAGGTCTCAATTCCTTTAACTCCAAAACTTGCAATCTTACCAGCCTTCAATAATTTATCATGAATCTTGCAATATTTGTAGCATCTCAGTTAATTGAAATGCTCAGATTTGGTTTCTGAAATAAAAGTGCCTTTTTTTTTTTTTTAATATCTTTTTCTTTTAGTTTTTCTTTCACAAAGTCTTATAAATTCCCTAGGTTTTGACTTCCACTACCTGAGTCAGAACACAGAGACTCTATTCTCATGTGAGATTTAGCTGCATGTCATCCCCTCTATTATGCTAAGAAATGTCTCCTAAATATTTTGAGTTTTTCCTGTGAGTTGTTTCTTTTAAAGAAAAACAAAAAAAAAAAAAAAAGTGAAAAGAAGTGAAAAAAAAGAAGTCAAGCTACTTACAGTTTTTTCCCTGTTCCTCTGTTAGCATTATAATATTTTTTAATGTTGCTATACCTGGGTTAGAAAAACTTTAAGGATAATTGTTATCAAAATTAAGAGTAAATGACCTGCTTTCTCTTCCTTTGTCAAATTGGAATTTTTAAGCGCTCTACAGAATTCTATTCCAGAGGGAGGATATTTTTAAGTTGTCTAATTGGTTGATATCAATAAAAACAAATATTACTGCTTTTGACCAAGATCTCTGAAAATCCCCACAGGAGAATATTCTGTTTGTTTCCAATCTCCATTTTGAGTTATTAAGCTCTATTCAGAAATTGAGCCCTTTTTTTGGAAGCCTGAGCACACATTGCCTAGCAGACTTGATGCCAGAAGCACTTGCAAGTGCCACCTGGGGAAAAAAAACATATTCCACTTCTATATGAACAAACTGAAACATGCCAAATCATCTCAAAACAAACATCCAGGAATTACTGCACAGTTAACTTTGTGCTTTTTTGTCAGGTGAATTCTCTCTTGTCTTTCATAAAAAAGGGACCACGATACTGTTTTTGGAAACTACTAGAAAAAAAGAGAATAACAGTACTAAGGACAGCTTAATTGACTGTATATTTCTACCTGAAGGACACTTTCCAGCAAATTGTCAATTATTTATATCACAGCACTGATAAAAAAGATCAAGCAAGACTCAGCTCTCCTTGAGGTTGAACTTTCAGGAGAGTCTATCACAACTCTACCTTTGTTTCCAAAATGTCTGCATCTTTTATCTTGTCTTACATTTAATTAATTAGATATTTGGTGTCAGAAGAGCATTGTTTCTGTTTGTATAGCATGCTGCAGGTACATCCTTTGAGTTCTTGTTTTCTGTAGTAGTAATGTTTTCTGTTTATCAATTCACTTCTGGCCTGATAAATCCCATGGTTGAGAGTTACTATGCTTCTTAGTTCATTAATAATAAAAATTATGAAAACAGTAGAAATCATAAACTGTTTGAGACTGAATGGTCTTGTTCCTTAGGAAATATACACAGCAGAGTAAAGCAGGATTCTGGATTCTGGTGAGAACCTACTACTATAATAAAAATACTTCTAGGGACATCTGGATCTAAGAAAGCTGTACATTAAAAAAAAAAAAAAAAAAAAAAAAAAAAAAAAGAAATTCTGTGGACTTCTAGATGTCACCTTTTACACCTTTTAGAGGCAGAAGAACCACTGGTGTGTAGCTAATACTACTGAGTTAAATGGAAATGAACCAGAGCAGTACAACTGCATTTGAAGCCAGAATCATATATTACTACAGTATTTTTTGTTGTGGTTCTGTAATAAGGGAAAGTGTATCTTGGAGCCATGCAGAGAACAGCAAATTTACTATAACTGCCAGAGACAAGTGGGCATGAAAAATGATCAGTTCCTAAAAGCTTTTAAAGCAGCAATGTTTGTCCTTCTTGGCTTTATGAAGGTCATAAGTCTCTCTGGTATGATCTAAGAAATGCTATAACAAGGTTCACGTAAATGCAGCTGTGTCCTGAAACTGTGCTCAGAGAGACAAAATTCCTTTACAGAAATAGCCACTCAACTTTTATCTGCAGAAGACAATATTGTGGAGAGGACTTTTTCAGGGATGCAGCCAACTCTCGACCACAGTCCAGTGACAGAATGATCTATAGGAATTTTCCTGCCAGGAAAGCACTGTCCAAAACTAACATAAACTTAATTTATTACTTGTTTGGCTTATACATCTCTTTACTGTGTCTTCAGTAGTTATACACAGATACACACACTAACATATTTCTGTATTTTATATGTATGCATATGTATATAATATATACATATATATGTATATACATATGTACATCCGTACACATATGAATACACACATATACGTATATATGTTACATTCTTAGTTGATTTTAGATATTATCTAGGGCACCCTTCAGTCTGGTCCAAGTAAAGGGCAGACACATCTTCTCAACTCCCAACAAAAAGGAATGACCAAGTTAAAGATGACATCTTTCTCAAGGAACTCAACTGCACCTGGTCCTCCTCTGCCACAGCCAAGTCCTGTGTCAGTGGTACCTTAGCTGGACACAACATGAGGGAAAGAAGGAACTGAGGCTCCATCCATCCCCAGCTGTATGGCTGGAGGAATTGGTAGTCCTGCTTGCTGGACATTCAGTGCTGTGCATCACCGTGACTCAGAAACACACAACCTGTCTTCTGCAAAGTGTAGATAAAAGAACCTGGCAACTGAGAGGAGTGACTTTCCCTGATGTGTTCTTCTCTGTATCCTTTGTAATTGCCTTCCACCTGGTGAGCAGTAGAGCAGACACCCTGTACAGTGACTGATGATCCTCTTCAGTGCTGTTAGGAGTAGACTGACCCTTTGCAATGCTGTGTTATTCCACAGGAACAGCTGCCATCAAATATTTCCCAAATTTTGGAATAGGTACCATCAAGAATAACATAAATTTGAAGAAAAGAGTGGCCCTGGTTTTTAACCTGCTGCTATTTTGCCTCAAGCTATGCTTCGAATCATTAAAAAAAAAAAAATCCCCCTTTAGGAAGGAACTTAACTTTCTCTGTACTCTGCTGCTCCTTCCCAATAAAGTGTCTTCTTTTGTGATGGAGGTTTCTCTGCCCTTTTCTCCAAAGTGCTCAATAATGGAACATTCACAGCCTTTCTAAGCAATCTGTTCCAGGGCATTTTCAGAGTCAGTACTCCTTATTGTCCTTTCATTTTAAAATATTTGTGTTGCAGTCAATACAAGATGAAATTTGGAAGGTGGCTTTGTCCAGCAGAGTTCTTGTGCTCAGAAGATACAAGTCTGTACACAATGTTAGAGAAAAATGAAAACAAATAGGAACAGCAATACTTTTTTTACCTAATTTTGCATAGCACTTTTCCCTTGATAGATTTCCAAGGACTTTATGAAAAAAGATCTGTCTTATAAAGCCTTTCTGATATATGGGGCAGGGCAGGAAACAGTCAGTGTAATTTGTATAATTCCTCCATCACTTCACCAGAGGGGAGGAGAGGAGAACACAAGCCTTTGCTTAAACACCATCTGCTTTCATATTTAATTCTTCTGTGAGAGTTTTGAAAATACTGCCCTAAACAATCAAGGAAGGATGAATTACAGTCATCCTAGGTAAAGAATATTATCCAAAGAACACGTATATCAAGATATACCTTTCCATCTACTTTAGTGGGACTCAGGTGAGATTCATAAGGCTTAAAATGAGTATTTATAGTGCTGTTAGTATTCTGGAATAAAAACCTATTTACTCAATCATGAATAATGTTATGAGCTCGACCTTTCAAAAAAATATGAAAAACAACTCTTTTTATCACCCACCATATTTATGTTAATACTTCAGTAAAGTTACAGAAATTTGAAGTACGTTATACAATCTCAAACTAGTTTGACAATTAACCTTTCAAAGGAGTTCTGTAACAAGCAGTTTCAGAAAAATATAATGGTAGCAATTTATTATGAGTTCCTCAGTCTGGATAGCCTGGGATACAAAACCAAAAAAACCCCAGGTTAACTCATCAATTCCAAAGGAGCAACTGTTATTTTACATTTTGCCTTTGCTTTAAAGATACAGTGATTCCTTATCATCACACACTTGCTGCAAGAAGGGATGGATTCATAATAATATGTCATTTTTAGAGTGAGATATGAAACAAATCATCAGCATTCTGTCTCTTAGAAGACAGATTATTTCAATTTACACTAAAGAGAACGGGAACAGTGAAGGCCCTGTGTCAGCTCAAGAAACTAGACAAGAAATTCTGGCTTCTTTATATCCCATACTTAGAGATCTGAATTGAGCCTAGGATTTCCAGGTAGAACACAGAGTATAAATATAATTTTTTTCCTGATAATGATAAACCTTAAGATTTTCCAAAGGTCCCCTATCTGATCATTCCCCATTCTGTACAAACCTTAGTTTCCCCCATAACAGCTCACCACCCCAAATGCAGAGACTTCTTTAAGTTCCACACCTGAGAGAGATTTAAGCCTGGGACTTACCTGAGTTTCACTTTTTCTACAGTATTTTTCATATTTGTAGAGAAATAGAGGCATCAAGCAGAGGAAGCCGGTGAGAAACAATCCCAAAATTCGTGTTCCCAAATTTCAGCTTCCCTCCATCTCTCCTTCCATCACTCCTCTTTTATTTTCTGTAAGCAAAAATATGTATTATGATGTGGTGAACAAGGGAACATTCCAGCATACAGCTCAGTGAGAGCAGAGCTGTTCCATGGGCTTGGTTAGACAGCAGATGAACTCTCCTATCCACTCACCTCCCAATCCATACCCACAAAATGAAGTGCACAATTCCAGTGGTTACTGTGGGGTTAAAAGACATCAATCAAAAAGGAAACTATAGTAGATAAGTAGACCAGGCTAGAAAACCACCTCAAACTACAAGACTCACAAACATCCTAAAACAGCCTTTTTCTCCTTTTCTCCTCCTTTTTTCTTTTTTCTTTCTTTTTTTTTTTTTTTTTTTTTTTTAAATTCACACTTTTTATCAAAGATATAAAATCTCAGTTGGAACCTGAAGCCAAATCCAAAACACAATAACAGCCACAGTTAGCTCAGGGGCAGTGTGAGAAACAAGAACAAAATCACACTTTCTGATGAGTATGGATTCACAAATCAATGGAGACAGGGAAGGAAACAGCACCAGGCTCACTTTGTAAGGCTGTGCTCTGGTTTGACAACAGGGAGGCTGACTCATCATTTAGCTATTCCACCAACTATAGCAAACTTTGAAGGACCGCATACCTGAAATGCCACTGAAGCAACAATTAATTAAAAAAACCCAAAAAAATCCCCACAATTTTCTGGTTGTTAACGCAATAGAAAGGAATTCCAGCAGCTCTGATGAAGGAAGCACTGGCCAGCTAACCACAGGTTTTCCCCAGCACACAGACATTTTCAAAAGGATCAGCGTGAAAAATTGCTTTGGAGACTCTGACAAAATAGGAGAAGAACTGAGCTATGAAGAAAAGATGAAAAAATATTCATCATTCAGCTGTTGGCCCCTCAGTATTGCCTCTGAGATTGTTTGCAAGGAAGGTCACAGCCCCTGATTCCAGTGAGTCCCTTGTCCAAAGGGAGTTCTTCAGTGCAGATGTAATGGGGACAGGACATTTTTCTGCATAAACTCATTCTAGAGCCACCATTAAGTCTGCAGGTAAAATCTCCTTTTGCTACTCAAAGAGCTAAGAGCTTTACCAGGCTTTTCTACAGCTCTCAGCCTGTGCATATGAATCAAAGTTGGCAAACCACCCTTCTCTTGCCTTAGAAGAACAAGACAAACCAAATTTACAGATGTTACTTTGCTGCATAACTTCCCTCAGCCATAAGGAAGGCAGTGGAACTCAGGCAGACTTGCCTCTACAGCTACAGAGAGAAGAAAAAATACATGTTTCTTTGGCTTCTTTAATATTTTCCTGATATTAGTGCATGAAGTGACAAAGTGGAAATGCAGCCATCATTCTATAAACATGGAGTACAACTCAGATACCTCAATGCACTTTCTGATTAAGAGAAAAACACGATGTTACCCAATATTATTTGCAACTGCACAGGTGAAAATTCTTTAAGAGAATCTAAAGGCTAAATTTAAGAATTCAGGGACCCTTTTAGGTTCCTCTTTTTACATTATTGCTGTCATTTCTGAGTATTTATTCAGAGAAACAACCTCAAATTTCATTAAATTTCAAAAGCATTTGGGGTGCCTCTCACTTACCAACTCTTTTCAAAAGTATAAACCAAAGAGAAAGAAAGAAAGAGGCAATTTGTCTAAATTTATATTAGTTTATCCATACTAACACCCCAATTTCATAACTGGCAGAAATATCCAAAATTTGATGATTGATAAGTAACCAAGACAAACATCAAATGGCAGTAATAGGAAGCATACCTAGAAGGGAACTACAAAAATTTCTTTAGATTACCTTTTAAGCCTTTACATGTTCAGGTGTTGACAGCAGTATGACACTTTTTTTTTCCTAAACACAAGAGCCATAAATTTAATGATGTATATAATGTACTTCCAATACCTCAGAGATGAACAGACCTGCAGTTAGAACAGAAATAATAAAAAAAACCAAAAAAGATTCTGATTCTCTCTCATGAGGCCAAAAGAGTTGGCAGTAAACAGCAATTTACTCTTGTTAAGAAATTTTATGACAAGGATAATAACTAAATATCTGCCTAATTTATACAAGTCACAAGCCAATAGGTGTTCACCCTTGCATACTTGTGCATAAGCACACAAATATACAGAGCACTGCTCAAGATATGAGGAAGTTAAAAAAAAAGTAAAATATATAGTTTCTTTTCACGTAGCTCCCCCTCCCCCATTGTTGAGATAAACAAGAGCTAGAGCTGAAGTTCAGATTTTGGAGCTCTCTGCAGTGAGCAGCAGCTTGCAAACGAAAAAGCCCATTGTGCGACCTCGCCAAGAATTATCTTGGTATGGGAATAAAGAGGAACATTGACACATGAAAAACGTGCAGTGGTTTGCTTTAGAGCTCACATAGCAGTTTACAGCAGCAGAAGGCCAAATGCTTAGAATTCAAGGCACCAACACTGTGCCTGATGAAATGAAAATTTCATGTTGGATAAGTGCTCAAGTGAGATAACTTGGGTTTATTTCTACTTTCTAGAGCGTGCAGTCAGAGATGGCTGGTGCCCTCAGTGCAAGCTGTCACCAAAAATCAGCACATTAGGAAAATTTACCCTGCCATTAAGCTACTTCCTCAGATTAGAATAGGAAATCTGCTGGACCTGTAGGAATGGTAACCACCGTGGAATAGAGGAGTAGGTTGGGTTGTGATCACAGTGCATGTAGGAACTCTGTCACTTTACACATGTTAAGAATACTTGTTTCCTTACTGTAGAAACCACTTCCTTTTTTTATTTTGTTTTTCTTTTCTCCTTCTGGCTGTTCACACACCCAAAGATACAGCTTTACTGACTGAGAAGGGAAAATCCCTGACTTCCAGCAGAGATCCCTGAAACCCAGTGTTAATGCTTTGAGTTTGCCTTACACATTTCAAAAGAGTTTTGACTGACAGAATACACACAAGCTGTTAAAATCTTCTTTCTGAAAAGGCTTAGAGTATATCAAAGCTATCTTCTTTCTTTGGGGTTTTGTATATAAATATATATCTCATGAACATGGGGAGACAGTTAAGCCTCACACTTGGTTCAGTTGATCAGAAACGCTCTTTTATCTCTTAGACATATTCTAAATGCTTTTATCATCATGAAATTATTGCAGTAGATACTTTGGTGAAAGCATGTCACCTGCTCCTTCCACACTTTGTTGCTTCAATTATAAATACAAATTAACACCCAGACAAATGCAAAGCTATTAACAATTTTGACATTTCAAATGTTGTGGCTCCTTTTACCTACATGAATCTGCTGTTTGTGTGTGGTAACTATTATTTCTTTGTCCCTTCACTGTGTGCTGCCTCATGTACATTATATAACATATTGCTGAAACCTGGCTAATCTGAAAAGATACAGTAGGATAAACTTCAGGATGGCCTGAAGACAAGACATCCTACACGTTGAGCTATTGTCAATATTCACAGCCAAAACCCTCTGGCTACCTAGTATTTAATAGCTCTTTTAGCATCCCACAGTCATCCATTCATTTTTCCCCACAATGTTCCCTGTGAGGTAAGTCATGTTCCTCAGACAGGAAAAGGAAATTATTAAGCTGTTTAGACAGAGTACTTTTTAAAAGGGATCCATATTGTCTTAAAACAAGTCAGGTATTTTAAACATTTTTCAGCTATTTAAAGGGACTTCTGGAGGTCAGAAACTATCATCCAATTTCTATTATAGCCAGTTTATGCCCATTTTTAATGATATTAACATGCCAGGTTTTCCATGGCCTTTGTGCCTTCTGAGTCTTCACCTTTTTTTTGCCACCCTCAATATAAATAAAGCATGGTTGGTCTCTGTGAGGAAATAGCCATTTCTTCTTCATGAATCCCTAGCCTCAGGGAACTATACTGTCTTTGGTAGCTTGTTTGAGTGCACAGAGACAATGTATGGAGACAGGGGAACCCACACTGCTGGCAGGGTGCATCCAATGAGCAGATTTCTCATCCCACTTTTGGGATGCTCCAGACTGGAGCCACACCACAGTGGTCTGGCCAACGACCAGTGAGGCACACCTCCTGAGCTAACATGTTCACACAGACCTCACCTGGAAGAGGAACTGAATAAGCAGCCTAATCTACTGGTGGTAATCTGCAGCAAAACAAACCAGCATCCTTTCTACAGCACTAGGTCCTAACTTCCCGGGTTAATTTCTGTGTTTTATAACCCTAAAATTAGACTAGATATGTTAATGGTCTGTAATTGAACTTCAAACTATTTTTGTTTTGTTCTAGGGGTTTGTTGCATGAACATATGACTAGAACTTGTTTCTATATGTTAAGACCAAATCAAATCTGTACTTGTGCCCAGCAGTAGCATTACAAAAGCAGAGAAATCACAGCCAGGTGAGATACAACAGAGTCAAAACTCCCCTACCTTACACAAGTAAACTGTGTAAGGCAATTGAGTGACATTTATGTGGTCTCATTCAGATCTCAACCCTGCAGAGATTATGTGCATCTCCTTGGATAAGTCACCCACACAAAACTTCACAAGGATTTAAGTACCTAATTCCCAAGAAAGCCCTAGGGCACCTAACTTTCTGTGAGGATCTGGAATTAAATTAAAATGTGTGTAAATCCTCCAGGTGCTAAAAATAAGGTGAATTTATTTTCTTCCACTGTTTTCCACTGCTTTCCAATCCTCTCATATCCTAACATTGGTAGGACCAGGAAGTTTTGCTCCTGCATGTGGATGGAGTCTTACAGGAGAATCAAACTTTATCTGTTTCCTAAGGCCTTATCTCTACTTCATAAGGCCTGTGGAAATTGTTTGCAAAAAAATTATTTTTGTCAGTGTTTTACTGAGGAATGTGGGTTGCTGTGCCTTACCTGCAATGTGCTCTGACAGCACATCTTTCTCTGCACCATTGCGTAGTTAAGAAGTAACTATTCTTTGCCAGTCCTTTTCTAGCCTTGTTTCTCAATACACAGAAAGTTCCTGTGATCACCTGACATTTATGTGCCCATCTGCCTTGACTGGCCGTTTTAAAAAATTGGTCACAGATTTGAAGGTACAATTTTCCTACAAGTTTAATGATAATATAAATTAGGGAGAGTAAAGATAGTTCTCCCTTCTTTCTGAAAGTAATTTATCTTTATCACGAACATTGCCTCAGTCATCTGTCAGGAATCTTAGACACACACCAGATTTCTACTCAGGAAACCTCATTATGATAGATACTCTACAGATACATAAATGCCCCAGGCATTCTGCAATGTAAATGAAACCAAATCTCACCTTCATGATATCAGAATGTCTCAATCTATTCTATTTTTAGTTAGAATCAGAAATTGCAGACCCTGCTCTTCAAGAATAAACAGAATGAAACAAACATAAAAAATTCTATGAAGAGGTCTGGAGGTAAACAACCAACATTATAAAATTCAGGGGGTTTGAAAGAAAAGAAAACCAAAATAGGCTATGTGAGAAAACCATTTATCCAGGCCAGTCCAATCTTGCTAGAAAGGAAAGGTCCAAAAGGCATTAATTCCGCTTCCGTGTTATTATCCCCAAAATGCATCACTGCAATTTGGACATATAAAATGTCTTCAACAAGCTTGGAAAGTAAAATATTGACAAAGAAATATGTGTTATTAGTTTGAGCTGCTGGGTCACCCGGGGGACAGCAATACAAACAACCCAGGCTAATACAGCCAAAAATAAGCAAGTGGATCAGGCTGTAGTCAGAGCAAGAGAGGAGAAAAGGATCGCTAATGTAATGAAGAAGGACAGAAAATGAATACCAGGTTGAGAAGAAGCATGTTGGTGGAATAGGTGTGTCAAGAGAGATAGCTGCATAGTTCATCTAAATGACAATATGAATGTTCTCTCCTCAGGCTCTGTTTCTTTCTGTGTTGTATATTTATTTTTTGTTGTGGTTGTTCTTGCTTACAGCAAGTAGCTAGAAGGGAAACAGTGTGAAGCAATGATTACTATCTCACTAGTCTTTTAAGTCTTTAGACTTGTACCCTTTCCAGAGGCAACCTAGAAAGAAACAAATGATCAGTTTAGCGAACACAGAAGCATGATAAAGAAAAAAACAAAAAAAAAACCCCAAAAAAACAAACCCCAAAAGCAGTACAGGGATGAATGTTTTAATTTAAGCCTCGTTATTAGATTGTTTACAAGTTGAAATGTGTTATCTATTGGGCTGCAGGTGAGCTCCAGCCATTCCCACTTGATTACTTTTTTTTTGCTAATTCTCAGTGACCTGAAGCCTGTCTAAGGAATCATACATATTTTCGCTCCATCAAACTTTACTGTGATATTTTTTTTTATCCAGAGCTGTGACAACAAGATGCAAACCTGAGAGGAATATTGCATGAAATATATTGGTGGTTCCATTCCAGAGAAAAGCATGCAGAAATATGGAAATAACGGGATCCTCCAGGACTGGAAGGAGCCTAGGAGATATGCTGTGAAAGTAAAGGCGTGCCTCAAACATTAATATGTCTTGACAGTGCCTTGTCCTCAGCAGTTTCACAAGTCAGTACCCAGAGCAGTCCTTTGGTGGTTTTAGAACTACAGATCTACAATAATTTCAGTGAATCTCTACAGGAGCTGAGGACATGGCTGGAGGTATTGCCACTTCCAGAATCATAATCATAGGGAAACTTGAGGTGAAAGGGATCTCTGGAGATATCTATTTATATAACACCAGAAAAGTTATCTTCAAAATTGTGGGTGCTACAGCTGGCTCAGGCTGCATGTTTAGTTTAAGAGCAATTGAAGCTGCAGTTTGTCAGGGTCATGAAACAATGAGGTATGTGCTTGACTCAGACCTGCTTTACACATGAGGATGCATCCATACAGCACTGATGGTTCCCATATGTTCCTCAAAGAAAATCTGGTGATTTGTAATTGTCAATGTAAGGTTTTTAGTTTCCTCTTCCCAAGACTGATAAAATTGTGATGTTTCAAATGTAGGTTTTCTACTCTTCCTCTGTCAGAGTTAAACATAACAAAGGTAGGGATCCACAATAGTAGTAGTGATGGATTTATCAGGATAATATTGCCCTGAAAGCTGATCACACAAAAGGACCCCTGGGGGAATGAGACAGTTGACTGTAATAAAGGTTCAACTGTGATCCAAGGTGTTGCAAAAACAAGGGATTCATTGGTAGGTTTTCAAATACTACAAAATAATACTGCATTTTAGCAGCCTGGAGCCTGAAAAAACATCTAATTTTAGTAAAATTTTTCTTCCAGTTGCAGGATATTTTCTTTTGATAAAGAACTGAAGATTCAGCTTATAAAACCACAGAGCAAATCCTAGCATATTCAAAATGCACTGAATGCTGACTGAACACTATTATCACTCAAATAGAAAGAGCAGATTGACTGCTCTTGAAAATCTCATCCCCAAATCCAACCAGTGTTTAATCTACCCCTCAAGTCCAACACAAATTCACATTCCAATGGATATATTATACTGTCCAATTTTAATTGACCCAGAGCTTAAAATTCAATATTCCTCTGTAGCTTTAGCACCTTTCTTCTCATAAACATTTTCAGCTCCTTCAGTTCATTTCTGTCTTTTCTCCATCCACTTCTAACTATTTTTTATTGCCTGCAAACAAGAGGCATTTGAAAACCCTCAACAGGATTTCTTGGAAGACATTAAGTACTATCGCAAAAACAAGCTGCACACTGTGCTGGAAAAAGCTGAGATCAAAATAAACACTTTCCTTTCAACATGATACAATGAAAAGAGGTAAATTGTCTAGAGGGAGTGACAACATAAAATTAAAAAATTTATCCATACTTAGAAGTTCCATTTCTTTATATCCTCTCTGATTAGTTAGAAGTAGCAAGTAGCTTATAGAAATCTTGCCTAGTAACTTAAGAAGGCAAGGTGAGGTTTGACAAATGTTTCTCTTAGGTTCTTGCTTGATTTTAAATTATTGTTCCCAGATTTGCTTTTTTTTTTTTTTTTGGTGCTTTGTCTTTCCCTTTTTCCCACAAGACAAAAATCTAAGATCTGAATTGATTCACAATGCCTGTATCACCTGCCTGCTGGGAAGTAGTAACCTCATATTGGCAAGATTACATTTACAACTTGGAAGAAAAAAAAAAAAAGCAGCTTGATGTGATGATTTGGCTCAGCAATATTGGGAGGAGAGAAAAGAAAAACTCTTTAAAATTGAAATTGCTCACCTGCTCCTGCCTGATAGCCTCAAGCTTTAATGGTGATGACTGCACAAATCCAACAGCAGCAACATGCTGCAAAAGCCTCTGCTCAAAACAGAGACTGTGCAGCAAGACATCCTGTCCTGCAATTTATTTCCAAGCACGTATTAGAACTGGAAAAAGTTAAGAGAGGAGAAGCAATGTTTAGCAGATATACAGAAATTCCTGTGGTTGAGGAAAGACATTGAAAACATGAGGACTGTGGAGAGTATGGGGAGTTAGGATGGAAACTCATTGTTCATCTCTCCTTGAGCACAAGATGTAGGGTGTGCCAAGCGAAGCTTCTCGTTGGCAAGTTCAAAACAAGCAGGAAAAGAAAACAAACAGGAAAACCAGGAACTTTCTGTCCCTTAGGGTGTAGGAGACTCATGGAACATGAACTTAGAGATTGTTGTAGATGCTAACAGTTGATATGCATTGAGCAATAAAGTAATTAAGTTTATAACAGAGGACTCATCAACTATCATTATTGACATGGCATTTCAGAGTGCACTAGGCGAAGTGTCATATATGCTTGTGCTGTAGACATTTGCTTGTGAACAAAGCTAGAGACTTGGCTAGAGGGAATTTTTTTTTAATCTGACCCCCTGAAGCTACTCTTGTATTCAAGGAGGGTGGCCATAGCTAAGGTAGCATTGGCATTCATCTTGCCTGTGAAAAAATGCCATCAGTGATGGAAACTACTACACTGAGAAACTAACAAATACTGAGATTAAACCCCCCTCCTCCACCCCAAAGAGCTCAACCTATAGTGAAACTGGTGAGGTTTTTCTCATCACTGGCAAAGCAAGTTCAGAGATTTCTTGCTGTCATGATTTTGAGTTGGCATGCAATCTCTCTGCTCCCTTTCAAATGACTTTTTAGAACATTTTTTGCAGCCTCTGTTTCCAGCCCCTTGGCAACAGGGAACACCAGAGCTGGAGTGAGATGCTTCTAATGGATTGGGAAGTATGGCTCTTACTGAGATTACTGGAGAAAGATTTTTCTCTTTGTTTAGGGTTTTGTTTGTTTGTTTTTTTCTTTTCCCCGGTTGTTGACAGAAAACAGTGTCTGTAATAATTCTGGGTCTAATTTGATTTTCAAGCTGCTAGAGACCTGGCACAAGCAGAGCAGGCTTTGTCAATGCTGAGGGATTTTCATTTGAGAGACAAAATTAACTCTGTCTTTCTTCTCCACTTTCCTGAACTATATTGGAAAATGTGGAGCAAAAGCAAACAAAAACAAAGCCAAAAAATCTCAAAGGCCTTACGATGTAGAGGACACTTAGATTTTCAGTTTAACCTGACTACTGGGATTAGCAATCCTTCGGGTGAGACACAAACTGAGGTACCTGAAAAAAAAGGGGATTTACTTTAAGTTGTTTTCTGATGAACATTTCATTATCTGATACTCACAAATAATTCATCTGGAACAGAAAATATAAGGTCATCACTCACACTAAACCACTAGTTAATGAAAATTAAATAAATACACAAACTCGTGCATTTCCAGTTCTGCTGCTTCTAAGACCCAGATACCAAAACTCAGAGCCTTGTAGGTAGCTATACTTCAGTACTATATATCATATAAAAAGTGATGAACTCACAGGCATTACTCAAAGAGATATACTGTACCTTTGGGTAACTGAATAAACTGAAGGTACTGCATTAGTGGTGTCAGACAAGCTGCACTGGAGGGCAAGTGCCGTGGGAATTCCTGCTTTTTGCTGAACACCTTGGTTAGGGCTGAGCTCTGTTCAGAGCTTGCTAAAGACCAGACACTGCCATGAATTGGTTCAGTTTACTGCATAAACACTGCCAAACTGGTGTGGTTCAAGACAAACTGCAATGAAAGCATTTCAGTCATTAGCTGCAACTCTAGTCTGTAACAGATAATGAGTAGCTTGGTAAAGCCTAGGAGGATGTATGCAGGAGAAATAGAAATAGAAGTAGTGTCCTGAGACTGAAGAGACCTGGCTTCAGATCCTAGTGCTTCCAAAGAACTTCTGCCTGACCACAGACAGGAGGCCTTGTCACCATTTAGCTTTCCTTAGGGTTGGAGGATCCCAGCCCAGGATGACCCAGGTCAGGTTTTGGGAGCCCAGGCACAGCCATTAGTCTGTGCTGTGTTCATTGCACCTCTCCCTGACTCATTTTAAACAAAAGGACTGAGAGTGGTGTCTACTCACCAAAGTGGTTTGTAAATCACCTTGAGGACCTTGAAAATAGCAACAGCAGCAGTCTGTATCCTGACCTTTCACAGTTCAGTCTTGCTGTTCATTGGTGACATGGATTTCTTGGAAGACACTGGATTTTGGGATCCACATACAGTGTGATGCTGAGAAAGCAGAAGATTGAGTGGTAGAACCTTTGTTCAACATGTGGGGCCTCTAATTGCTATAGAAAACAAGATTCTGAACAGCCTTGACGTTTTCACTGAATAAACACCTGTAGATGTGTATTTCTTTTGTTTACCTCATTCTGTTTCTGGGAATTGCCTACAGGAAAGGGGAAGACAAGGCCCTTTCTCAGAGCCCCATGCTCCAGTGTGAAATGGAAAGGGGGAAGATGGGAAGTTTTCCTGCACTGGACATCAGCAGATTCCAGTTCATTCAAAACTGTGCTGAATTCAAATGGCAGTTTTGTGATATTCCTTGTTCAGGGAGATTGTAATGCATACAGAATGCTTGGGAAGTAAAGTAATTGCTTGAAAAAGTAATTAATTATCAATTCAAAATCAATTAATATATATTACAGTACAAATCCCAGTGCAGTACGAAGCATCCAATAAAAACAATGTGCACACTGAAAGTAAGAGGCAGCCACATGTGGAAACAGGTGGGTAACAAACTACATTTGTCTGCACTGAACCAGAAGGATAAAAAGATCCTGGAATCAACATCCTTACTCTCCCCACTGTTACACACCAGCTAGAAGAACATAAATCATATGGCGATTAATAAAACAAATTGGCTTTCTAAAGAAAAGACTGATTTTCCCTCATATAATTGATTTGGTTTTCACTTTTCTTTCTACTTCCTCTCTTTGAATGAAGTGCCAGAGGCAGTAAACGAGGTGCTTTAATACCAAAATTACTCTGAAAAGTAAGTTTAATCACATACCTCAAGGTTTTTAGAATAATAAAAGAAAAAGTATATAGAGTATTGTGTCACTTGCAAGGAAGACAAATCTTGAGTTGGAATGGCTGAAATTTTCTGTTAAAAACATCCTTTTTCATTTTTACAATTTTATTTTATTTTTGAGGTAGGCTCTCCTTCCTGTGGTATGACTTTTACAAAACAGTTGAAGACTAGGATAGCACTGCAGTTTAGGCCTCAATCACAATGTAATTCAAGGAGTGGGATGATGAGATCTCATCTCCATTTTGCCTTGCTCTCCCCAGAGCTCATTTGTTCCCAGAGACAGTGAGCAGAAATCCTCCTTGGCACAGATCACAACCCACTGCTATCACAGTGCAAAAGCACAGCCCTGGCTTCTGATCCCCAGCTCAATGCCTTCTCTAGTCCCACACTTCTCAGACCTTGAACAGCTGGGTTTGAGACACAGGAAAGGAACAGGAAACTCCACTGCCATTCCAGCTTTCAAAAAGCACTAGAGGACCCAGCTGATGATAAAAATAAAAATAAAAGCAAAGCAGCAGATGAAAGTGTAACTCAGAGTTTTGATGGCAGCCAGGAAAGAGCTGTGCAGAGTGCTGATTGCAAAGTGATAGACAGAGGTTCCATTTCACACGTTTCCATTCTAATCTTGCAATCCCAGTCCCACAATGTCAGGACAGATCCCTCATGAAAGGAGGAATGAGAAAGGGATAAAAGAGGGGAAATAACTATGAAGCCCAGGGAACAAAAAAATGGAAGAAGGGAGGGGGTGTTTAAGTGTTCAGAGTTCACAGAGAATTTCCACTCTGCTAACTGATGTAGAGGCAAAAAGACAAGATAAATCTGTGTTTTTTGGCACAGTTTGAGGAAAAGCTCCATGTGAAGGTATAATTGACACCATTAAAATTCCAAAAGCACAAATGCCAAGAAACTCACAGGACTGTCAGACAATCAGATGATCCTCGTATGACTCATCCTAATCCTCTGAGATGGCTGCCTGTATCTTGTGAAGAGCCGGGGGTCCTTCAGTGAAGAGGATGATGACATAATGAAAACCTTTGCAGCTCTGCTTTTAGGAGCCTTCACAAGAATGCACAGAATGAGACAATTTAAATTTTAGACTATCCACAGAGGCAATATTGAGAACATGCAAGAGCTGAAATCCTGCAAAAAAATGCATTGAGGGCCTCACCATGAACAGAAGCAAAAGCCTATTGAAGGTGCAGGTGTCATGGAGAGCTGTTGTTGACTGAAAAATAAAATCAAGGACAAGGCATGGGGGAAAGCCTGGATCTCTGATTTTTCACAGAAGAAAGAAACAATACAGTGAGAGGTAGAAAGGGGTGTAATGCAAAGAACTGAGCCAGCAGAAGTACAAGGAAAAGTTACACCCTAATATTAAAATCTTTCCCAATGCTTCCTTGTATTTGCAACTATTTGTTTAAAAAGTGAAAAATATAGAATACACAGGACATAAAATCAAAGATATCAATAAAGATATAAAAAATTATGAAACACAAAAGAGAAAGAACAGGATAATGGGCACAGCCACAGCTCATTTGAGTTCTGATTTCTCTCCATCTCCAGCAGAAGATACAGTACACATGTGCATCTTACTTTGAAAAAGCACCACAGACTCTGTTGTTCTAGTCTTTAAAAATGCATCTTTAAACTGATGATAATCTTATGCCAGATTTATTATCATTTGAAGACATCAATTGAACTGGAATGGAAAGCCTTAATTTTCTTAGCAAAACTTTGCACCTCATAAAGGTTTTATCTGTTGCTATGGCAAAGGCTTTACTCAAAGGAGTTACTTGTAGAACACCACAAGAAGGGGGAATTTTTCAGTGCTTTTCACATGCACATTTTTATACCCCAGACATTTTAATTTAATCATATTTTCCTTTCATCCTCCTGACAATTTCTTTTATTCCTGAGTAAGATGCATGTCTACATCAGCAGCATGGAAGGAACCATTCTTATCATCTTCCCCACTGTGAATCAAAATCTACTTTTAATTATAGAATATCAGCTATTTCTTTTTGATGACATTCAAGTGCCTATTCCAAATTGAAAGAGCAATAGAATAACTGCATGGTATTTTCATACATAGAGTGATGACCTTTTTAGTATGATTTCATGAAAACAATGAAGTTACATTCATCAGGTTATACAGAAACTTGCTGCTTCTTATTTTTTCAGACATTCCATGTAGCCATTTTCAATTCACAATGACATTTGATAGGAGACCTAAAAATGCCAGTAGATTCGTGCTTTTTTAGCCACCTTATCCAACAAGGATTTCCCTCCCCTCCGCCCCATTTCTTTTTACAGCACTATGTTGTTCACTCATTTGGGACTACTTCAATTTGCTTATTAAATATATAAGATCTTCATTATGAAGTCAGGAGCTGAATCATGTAAGTTTAACACAAAGCCCTTGTGAGAGGATTTTTTTTTAAACTCTATTAATATTAATAATATGGGCAGCTCACATAATTTTATACTTTCCAAACCAAAATGTCAATACAGAGGATAAATTGTACTTTTCTTCCTTGCCTTCTCAGCCTTCTTTGAGGAAAGGATGACATTCAACTTAAATAAATACAAAACTTTATGCGTAGCTGACTATGTTCCATTTTTACATCCCAAAGAGTGATGGATTCTTTTGCCTAGCCATTAAAAAAAGGGGAACCTGAGGAAACAGGTAAGAATCTTAAAGATTTCATTCTTTATGGTTACTTACGCAGCATCATAAAGCACAGAGTTCTTAATCAAGTAAAAGATTTCACCAATGACCCAACAAGAAGTGCAAAAATAGCTAAAGAGTGGGAACCTGGATTTGAACCCTTGCACAGAACTGGAGGAAAATTCAGACTCTCAGGTTGTATCCAGAAGCAGTCAGCAGCTGAGGAGGAGCATCTTAAACCTAACCATTAGGCAACAGAAGAGAAGACAAAATCAACTTTTATTCCCCTTCCTGTCACAAAGAAGTCTGAAACATGCTCCTGAAATGTTGGTTTGCAGGATCTTTATTTCAAAGAGCTTAGCACACTTCAGACTTTTCTCTCCACACTTAACTGGAGGAGGAAGTATCACATACTTGCCCTGGACACACAAAGACTTAACAGATGAGGGTTCACCCAAGAAGTGGTTTCCATTCTCTGCTCTATCTGACAGGACACAATTTCACATCTCGGGGAAATTCTACAGTGGACCATTTTGACAGTTGCCATGCTGTCACACTGTCACTTCCCCATCCCCACTTCTGACTTTTGCTGCTGTGCTCTCCTCCTTGCCCCAACTGCAGCAGGACAGCTCTGTCTGCTCCTGGAGAGCAGTGCCAGCACTTCACCAGCCTTGGGCTGTGCCCCTCTCAGGAGACTGTACTGAAGACAAATTATTGGATTATTTGTTTTCCGACATAAAAAACAACCCTGTTGCCACTCTTAAAAAGGATCCTTCTATTCCTTTCTCCTGGACTGTTAGTTCTTTTACTAGCAGCTAAAAATGCAGCACCACTTGTTATAGAATCTTCTAAAAGCAGGCTCCTTTCTCATGAAATGAGAGAAAACTGTTAACTGTCAGGCAAAATTTGTTGCTCCTCTCACCTCCTATTTCACAATCAAGTAATATAAATATTTTTTTCTACACAGCGACAGTTTCAACAAGGAACAACAAACCTACAGTCTCCTACTTGTATCACTCTAGGAAGAGAATATGGAAAAGCAACAGGTAGAGACAGAAATAATCTGAGTCTTCTGTTTGTTTCAAATGTTCTGTAAAAGAGAGAAGATCAGCTACAACTTAAAAGAAAGCCGTAATATTATTCTAACCTCTGGAGGGCTCATTCCATGTTTACAAGCTATTCTGTGCAACTTCCAAGAAAATCCACAAACTTTCAAATATATATTTTAGAACCACAGCCCAGCAAGAGCAAATGAAAATTTACTATGATCTTTTTGCATGGATGGCACTGAAGTTGTAAAAGAATAAAAAATACCTTGCATTATTATGGAACTAATCCTAAACCCATCAGCTAGATTTTTATTCATACAGACACCAGATGACAGTTTGTACACAGTTTCTACATTGAGAAATGAGCACAGTGATTGTCTCTTCAGACATGTCCTTTAACAGACAATTCTTCCAAGTTTAATATTTTTAAATATTGGAGGTTGTCTCCTTTCTTCTTTCTTTATTTTTCTACATCTTTTCTGCAAAAGATTAAAACTACAAAAAACTTTACCAAATAAATTGAGTAAAAAAACCCCAAAAAAACCCAAAAAATAAACCCTCCAAAAAACCAAAACCAAAAAAATACGTGCCTTGAAGACAAACACACTGGAGTTGCAGGGAAGGAGTTTGTCCACATTATACTTTCAGTCTCATTCCTCAGGCTGAAGACACTTAAATTTTTGAAGCACTGATCTAAAGCAAAACAGATTTAAAAATTTATTTCTCTTAATCATACACAGTGAAATGGAGTTTGAAAGTTGTAACCCACAGGGGCACCTCCTGAATCAGGGTGGTTGCAGCTTCACTGCTTGGCATCAGTAAACAATGAGCAGCTCTCTCTTCTGTGGTGCCCATAAAAACCTTACATTTGCATATACAAGTAAATTAAACTGTGTTCTGGTAATGACTCAAAGAAAATGAAATCAATCACATTTATAAGCATCTTGTAACCTTTACCCGTTTCTCTGGAAGAGAAATAAAATGAAGACAATTGTACCTTGGTTTCCACAGTGTTGTCTGGGTATTTGATAGTAATCTGACTGGGAAATGATACCGACAGCAAGATAACAAGGAAACCCATTTATCACTGTGACAGGTGCTCGGTTTCATATGAGTTTAAATTACCAGTGATGGAGTAGGGTTGTCTGTCTCTCATCTCAACCTCATAACCACTGTTTAGACTCAACTAAAGTTTCCATTTCGTAGTAATCAAGTTACATGGAGTCAAATTGTTATTCATGAATTCAAGGAGGTTAAGACTTGAGATTCATTAATGTGATGTTGTCAGCCACAGTGAGCAGGTCCATGGCCTAGAACAGTGTGGTAATTGGTAAATCTGAATGCTGGGTGGTTAATGGCTGTTTATTAGCCTCTAATACATTCTGTGTTATTTAGTCTTACAAGATTTGACACCAGATATTTCTAGTGAGTCACAACACTCTGACAGTTCACCTTTCTTGTACATCGGTGGACGTGTACCAGAGCTTAACTATGCTATTGAGGAAAAGAAATACAAATCACCACTTCTACCTTCTGCTGGGCAGAGTGATCTTCCCCTTTTGGAAACCTAGGGACTTAAGGAGCTGTTCTGAAACCCAGGGTACCATTTAAAGACAATGCTAGCTGTGTCATTTCCATGCCTCAATTTCCTTTTCTTTTTTTGTTTAACCTTAAGAATACTCTACTCCCTTGGCAGTTTATCTAAGGAGAAATCAAAACCAAAAGAAACAAAAACAAGCTTATGATTTCTTTGGAACTTGCTCTATCAAGAGCAATCTTTTACATTTATTTCAGAAGCACAAAATTTTACAAGGCAACAATCTGTAGTAGAAATAATCCTTTTCACATCTCATTTTGATGGTAGCATGGATTGTTAAATATGAAAGTTTGCAAGAGAAAGTCACATTCACAGCATGACATGGCTGGGGGGAGAGGCATGTGTAAATGTCTTGTAGGTAAGATTTAGCTGAGTCACCAGGCCCTTCAGAAGCTATCAAAGTCCTGTCAGCATTTGGCACCTCGTTTAATTCCTGCCCTTAGTATAGTGTGCTGATCTGTGCCTACATAGGCAGGTTTCTCATCATTTGATATAGGATAGCAAATCATAGCTCTGAAAATATGGGGTTTGTTTATACAATTCCAACATAATTAACTTTTATGTACTTTATCCTTTTTCTACCTTCCCTTTAATCTGATACCCATACTTCAGGTTTCCTCTCTTGAGAAAATTAGAGAGAGGAGGAATAGACTTTTTATAAGGTTAAAAAACAAACAAAAAAAAATGTAATTCTTTGGTATAATATCACTAATTCCTTTATTTTTCTCTGCACCTGTTTCAGTTTCAAATCATTCTCTAACACAAGTGAGTAGAAAAATATATAAGGAATTGGGATGTGTTGACTGTAGCTGGACACAGGATGACCACCAAAGCCATTCTACCACTGCCTTCCTCAGCTGAACAGGGGAGAGAAAATAAAACCAAAACCTTGTATCTGGGATAGGGACAGACCTTGGCCATCAGCAGCTCTGCCTTGGAGCCACCTAGCATTCACTCCAACATACATCAGAGAAGATTAAAGCAGTTCCTCAGAGAAACATTAGCCCCCACTTGCCACATGACCCCAACAGAGGAATTAAGAACTGTACAGGCTTTGTATATCACTGCTAATACCTTTACTGTTTCTGTTATAAACCCTTTGACTATGACACAGTAGAATGACACTCTTTTTTCCATAGGTGTGTCATGTCATGACTGAGCAGAACACCAAAAGTGTTTTCCTTCCCTCCTAATGTTAAATACTGCTCAAAAATTTTTATTCATTCTGGCATGCATAAATCTTCTCTTTCCATTACTTCAGGACCTCAAGACCACTCAGCAAATTCTGTATATTACCTGGATCCTTAATCTTTATTGGTATCCTTTTTACCTTTGAAATATTAACATGTTTCAAAAGCAGTGTGTATCATGCTGGTCACAACGAAAAGTGTGATGGGAATATGAAGCAAGATGAGGATCACACTTAAAAAGCTCCCTTCAGCCCAATATTTTCATTAGTTGTATTTCTGTTTCTCATGCATTTTTCCTGCCTTCTAGTAGTTCTGTTCCTTTTAATGTTAGTCAATCATTTTTTTTAATTTTATTTTTATTTATATTGCAAAATAAGCTTCACAGAAACCTAACTAGATTACATCTTTGAAAACTGGACTGACAAGGAGTTTTTTATTGTAAAATGCTATTGCGGTGCTTTTCACCAAAACTCACAGGAACATTTAAAAAGAAACCTAAACCAATTGGAAACTCTCTAGATCTTTAGCTTTATATCATACTTTAGATTCCTTCTAGTTTCTCAAAAGGATATGAATATACATTGGGGTCAAGGTTTTGGCAGCATTCACAGCACTACAAGACCTTGAGAAGAATGAAGCAAATCTTGATAGTTCCAACTCAAATTATTTTTCACTTGGAGTCAGGGCTGTTTGGATACAAACCCAAGTCACAGGTGTATGGGTACATACCCTCAGCCAGCATTAACTGAAGGTCTTTCAAGGAAACTCTACAGTGTATATCATAAAGCTCAAAATCCCAAATGTGTGAAAATTATTTCCCATGTGTATTGTAAACCCAACAGCTCTTTATGAAGTGTATGTAACAAAGGTATTATGCATATAAATTAGCCTTTATAAAACATGATTCCATCTTGGAAATATGAACTGAGATTGAGCCTCTGAAAAGACAGAGAGATCTTCTTGGCGGGGGTGGTTTTGCTTTTAAATAGCATTCTATCAAAAGAATGACAATGACAACAATAAAATAAACAAGCCAGGCTTGATAGGTTTCATATTGTGATGCAGTGTCATGCATATTAATCACCATAATGAAACTTATTCCAAGTAATTCACGTGCTGCATAAACAGCTTTGTAAAGTGATGCATTTTAATTGTTGGCAAGAACATATTGTTCAAATCTGTGACAATTAGAGAAAAAGTTGTGTCTTTGTACCATTTTTGGTCTGACTACTTCTGTTTCTTCATAATAGTTTTAATAAAATCTAAAGATAGACCCTGAGGAAACAGTATGAAAATTCTTTTTTGCTCAGCAGGAAATGGACGTGGAGAAGAATGGAGCAACATAACTAAAAGCTTGCACACCTGATGGGTTAAGCCTCTCATACTTGGTGGGTTATCAAGTTTCCAAAATTATTGCAGCAGTCTCTATTAATTTGTGTACATTGGTGGTACAGATGATGAAAGTGACACAGTTGCTTTCATTATTAACTTCATTATATGATCTGTAACATTATTAACAGCAAGACAGCAAGTACAGAAGGCAAGCTGATAATGTAATCAAGCAAAAGACATTGAAAAATTGTGCATAATGTGCTATTTGCATTATTAAAAAAAAAAAAAAAAAAAAAAAAAAGGAAGGCAAAAGAACCACTGTAAGCCAATATCCACAAAGGTGTTCAGAACTCAAACCTCTGTGAAACGGGCCGAGACGACTCTGTTCCCTTCCTGGCATAACTTGCTGCAACTGTCAGGTATTTGCTGCGTTTGTAAACTAGTGGTTTTAATCACAGTGCAGATTCCATCTCAGTCATCAAAGATAAATGCTTTAACAGGGCACATGTCTAATTCTATCTATAACATCAGGAGCTAAGTTAGGGTCCTTGAGCATGTGATGACAGTTAATTAACTGCGGTCACGGGTGGGTTAATTTTACTGAGAAATCTCAAGCACTGAAGGCCTCTGTAATTTGCTGTATCCCTTGTTCCTCGGGAGAACTGATTCTGAGCTAAACTTCAAAAAATTCATCATAAAAATATTACTACAAACCAAGATAAGAAACACAAATCCCTCTTCAAGAACATAAATAAAACATCAGATTTTATCACTCTCCCCTAATTAACATGGCAACCATTCTCTTCCTTCCTGGAGCCTCCAGGGCAAATTATGTCAGGTGGTGACATGATGCAAACGCCTCCGTGAAAAAGGGAAGCAGCTGGTGTATGCTTGAAGGGGGTTATTTCCTAGCAATGCAGACTCCTCTGGAACTTAACTCACACCCTCTGCAGATAAATAACTTCTACATGCTGTCAATATCTCACCTTTGGAGAAATTACAGTATGTCTAGTATGCAAATTATATACAGTCACTGTGCATTTTGATTTCTTCCTATTTGTAGAAATGGAAAAGATGTACAAGAACATAAAGGGAAGCTCAGAGGACTGGGTAGTCACAGGCAGAGAAATCCTTCATTAATAAGTGAAGTTCCTGTGTGACAGAGGAAGACACTTATATCTTATGTTTTGATAATGCAGTTACAGATGTGAGACTGTCACACTCCTCTTATCCCAAATCCACCTCTTAGGTGGGTGCAGCTTAGGAAATAGCTGATAAACATATGATAAACAAATGGGTGACTATGTGACCTGCATTATAAGAAGGGTTAAATAACGGGATCAAAACATCATCTTTGGGCTTTAAAATCTGAGATACTCTTTTTTGCCTCTTAAAGTGATGAAGTCTGTCACACACTCTGAACTAACCCCACAATCTGGGTCTTTTCATCCACTCCCTGGCTAAATGTCTGAAGTCTATCCCAGGATTTCTCCTCTAAAACAAGTTCAACAGCCTGCATTTTGTTTCTGTTGAACAACATCTACAGATGACAGCAGCATGGGACTTGCAATATGTTTTGTCAACAGAAAAACTTTGGTATTTGTTTGTACAGCTGAAAATCTTCAGTAGAGATCTAATCCAAATGTTAATGCAGCAGGATTCCTTCCCTTGACTTCAATTCTATCCAGATCAAAGGAATTTTCCTAAGCTGCTTTGACATATTTGCCAAGTCGTTGGCCAGGCTGTATAGTAAACAGACCAGAAGGTGGTCCACACCTTCCGGTAAGACTCCTCTGAAGTTTTGAAAAGCTGGAGCATGTGTAGATTGTAAACCTTGAAGAAGTTATACAAAGCAGTGAGAGCTACATGTGTGCAGTATTCCCTCACTGATAACAATATTTTGAGGAGATGGACAGCTGGTGACTCAAGTCAGAGTACAGCAGGGGAGTACAGAGCATTCACCACTCAAGGCTGCTCAAAGGTGATGAAAGTTTTGAATATAAAGGTCCAATGCCTTTCCCAGGCATTTTGGCATTAGATAGGCAGTCATAGGATTTGTCAGTGTAGGAATGCACTAACAAGTGAGGGCTGAAGCCCTGTAGCTCAGGCACATCACTGCCAGCACAGCCAGAGGAAGAACACAGTGAGGACAGACTGAACCCAGGCCTGGCTGGCACGTAGGCAACAATGACTGTGCAAAACAACTGCCCTTTTCTAGCTTTTGACCTTGCTTGTTTGGGAACCATTACAAGAAGTAAGATATTATAATTAACAAACAACAGATTTGCTAATTAAAACAATGGTAAGGAAAAGCAAGCTGTTTTCTGGGCATTAGAAGTGTCAAAGTACAATTTGCTGTGCCCATTACCAAGAGACAAGCAATGAGATGATAACAATTCCTTTAAAGTCACTGGTGGCTTTAAATTTCTGTCTTTATAAAAGAAATTCCAAGAGAAAAGTTAACAGGTGAAAGCACAGTGGTTTAGGGGAATGAGTGCAGCTGTAGTGGGGGAAGACTTTAGGATGTGCAACAAATATAAAGAAACACCAACACACACACCTTTGGTGCTGAGAAGGATGTAGCCTGAAAGCATATAACTGCTGATTCAATGAGGATTTTTCCAAAAGGCCAGAAGTTTACAACTGTGTCATAAATTGTAGACAACAGCTGAGGCACAGATAACAACACAGAACAAAAGAAAAACAACCCACAGTGCACATAATTGACAGCTCATGACTGAATCCAATACAAATGTAGTAAATTAAGGTCTGTGATGGCATGCAAGTCTGTTTATCCAATTACAAAGGCAGTCCCAGAGAATTTGTTATTCATTTAGCCTCATGGAGTACCTTAGCACAGCATCTTGCCAAATGTTTAATTTAAAAGGCATAACTCCAGAGTATGTTATGACTTGTTTTACAGATTAAAGAAACAGCTCTTAAAATGGAACTTGTTACAGGATCTGTGCTTTCTTCTAATTTCTACAAAATTGTCAAGACTCTGCATGAAAGGTTGATTTTTGGGAAAAACAGCAGCAACAGCAAACAACAATTTATATTAGCATTCTGACTTTGATGGGCTATTTAGGGAGCATATGGTCCTGATTACCAAAATGTTTTTTTGAAATTACCTCTAATATTATATTCAGTTACATGGCACAGAAAATAGAACGGTGAATACTCTCCTTTTTTTTTTTTTAATTTTCTTTTTTTTTTTTTTTCAAAGAAAGCACCTCTGGAGCAGATTGTAAATTACAGCGGAACCTACTTCATATCCAAAGGCTTCTAGTTTGCTGTAAGATATATCATCACACAAGTCATATTGACTCTTGGCCGCTCTGCCACAGTGCAGATTACTGCCTGGCAGAATTAGCATCCAGTGTCCTATCAGCCTAGGAAAATAGGTTGAAAACTATTTTTCAATAGTTTTGAAACTGCAGGTTCTAGCCACAACTGGCTGTGCCAGCTGTGAGTATCCCAGTGACAGAAAGACTAATCCCACCTCTTCAAGTACTTATGGTGAACTGCAAACCATTCTTTTCTTCCTTTTGTCCTAAAAACAGTGAGTTCTGAGGTCTTCTTCAGGTCCAGTAATTTGTCAAGCTTTTTCTGTAATGTCAGTAATGTGTACTCTCTTCACATATTTGCATACAAGGAGCATAACCTATGTGCAAAACATTTTTTTTGTGTGTGGAGTCAAGCAGGTTATTTTATTAACAATGGTGTTTGCAGGATACATTTAATGATCTAGACATGTTTACCTTGAGGAGAAATCTACAAATGGACATTCAAATGGAACAAACCAAATTAGAAAACAGCTCCATCACTCAACCAGCATGGGGAAAAAAAATAAAAAAGCTAACTTTTGTTACAAAATGGATCATGTGTTCCATGCCAGCTTGACCTACTAAATATGTCACATTCAGCCAGCCCCTGCTTTTACTATGAATGACCTTTGGATGCAGGAAGATATCGCCCATACAGCAAGAGGAGAAAGTTTCAGCACATTTTCATCTCCTGTGTGAAGTCTTGGAGACATTTTCCAGAGCCTGAAATGTTGATAGTGTTTATATGCCCTTTTACTGCAAAGAAAGGAAACAAAAAATGTAGAAAATTGGATTATGTCCTTTTCAACAGTTCATAGTTGCCTTGGGCTCTGTCAGAGGTGATGATCTACTAAAGTAGTCCCTTTGCATTTACCCTTAGTTAACACTCTGGGCTATTTGAAACTTTAAGCAACCACGTTTTCTCATCATGTTCTTGGTGTTAATCAGGAGAAAGAGCAGTAAGATTGAAAAGGTGAAAACTTCACCATTTGAAATGAAGTTAATCACCAAAAAAAGGAAAGAAGAATGCAAAAAATGGCATAAAATTACACTTTTTAGCCCCTACTCTCATTCCTTTAAAACTAGAAAAAATTATCTTTGACTTCTTTTCAGCACTGTTTATCAATTTAAGAATAATTCTGGAGCTTCCTAGAAAGACAACTTAAACAACAGCACCAGGGACTGAGAGACAGACCAAAACAAGTCCATTAGATTCACTACCTATTTACACTTTGAGACTGTAACTTAACAAACAAAAATCTTGGTGAAATTAAAACAGCATTGGAAACCTGCAACATCATTGCAAGTGCAACAAAGAACAACCTGGCATAAAACAACTATAAAGGAAAATAAGAGATCAATAAGTTTTTAGACGGATGATAGAAGAGCCAATGAAATAATTTGGGCAGAATGATATAAGACACATTAAGATAGCCTCATTGATGCATGTCTATGTGCCAATATTGTCATTTAAAGTGTACCTAACTTCAGGCATCCTGATTCTGATCAATATGCTCTCCTTTCTGAAAAAGAGATTAACCATCAGTGATAGATGACTACTTTTTATCCATGTTCAGTATAATTGCCGATCCACCATTTTCAATCAGCATTTCCAAGGACGTGATAGAGGTCCCTATTTAATCTTTTGTGAGACTCCGGAAGGCCCCATAGGACAGTCAATAACTACTTGTCAATAAATACTCTAGAGACTGGGCCTGAGTTACATTTAATTTCCCACTGGAAGAACTCCTTGTCCGTGCCTTGTCGTGAAATGAGGGAGTAAAGTATTTAGGCTTCATGATGTTTGTACATAAATCAAGCACTGGACACATGCAGAAGATGTCTTCAGAGCACCTGCAGGTGGGTCTGGCGGCAAAACCCCATGGTTCAAACCCTTCCAGCAATGAGGGGACCTGTAAGCTCTTTATTGCAATGTACAAGATGTTTTGAACTGTCTGTCTCTGATCCCAGCTCAAGAATATGCCATCATAGGAGAACTAAATAAAACCATCTAGTTTTCCAAGGAAAGAAAGAGAGTTGCATACCAACCAATTGCTTGTTGTTTTAACTTGTGCTTCTCGTTGTTCCTCCCAGCACTTTCTAAGGTTCTTCACTCAATGCAAATCAAACATATTTATGAACTCCTCAGGCCATTCAAGCATGGAAGCAAACAAGACCCCACTGCAATCACACAGAACATCAAGCATTCTTATAAGTTTCCTATCCCTGAAAATATCTGATGGAACAAGAGTGTCTCTTATAAAATCAAAGCAGAGCCATGTATGCATCTGGTGTGATAGGAAAATTCAAGATACATGAGGTCCTTGCCACAGGGAAGGAGTGCTGCCAGTACTTGTGCTGGTTTCTGGCCGTGGACAGGGTTTGTTTTGTTAAGTATTTCTTTAGTGCTTTATATGGGACTCAGATGCTGAGTGCACTGAGCCTTCCACTGATACCAGTGTTTAAGAATTTTTAGAAAAATTCTTAGAGACCTATTCTCATATGAGCATTTTACTTGTGGAATGCTTTATGTTGGCAAAATCCAGAGCTGATATGAGACAGTGAATGAGTACAGCTGGCACCTGGAGCAGGCTGGAATACATATGTTAGCATTTTGATGTGTTCAAGTGGCACCTTCTAGGTGTAAATTTGCCTCATGTTTATAGTAGAAGGCCCAAGGTATTGTCTCAAGGGCACGGTGTGTGCTCAAGCAGCTCCCTGTGGCCAAAGCCATGGATCTGTTGCCATTGAGTGTCCCACTTGTGAGGTGGGTGCTACATCATCTGCTAGGCAGAGATGTGGGGGCTGGGGCTGGCCACCTGCATTAACCTCTTTGCTGGCACACTTGCCATGCAGACATGACATTTGAGAGCTCTAATGGAGTGTATTGAATCAACTACCACATCTTTCTTTTTTTGTTTAGTTTTTTGTTGTTGTTGTTGTCAATGGTTTGAGGTTTTTTGTTTGCTTTTTAGTTGGTTTTTTGTTGGGTTTTTTCACTGTACTGGTTGGTAATATGAAAAACCTGGCAATCCTTCTTTTTATGTAGGACTGATTGAAGCAATAATCATAGGCAAGGCTTATGCCCAAATGCCAGTGGATAATACACCTAACATGTGTGACCCTTCAATAAGCAGCCTGAGTTTAACTGCTGCTTATCTCTGAGATTTCCCAGTGGCACCTTTATACCATAAGCAAGGTGTTATCCACACTTGCTAGGGACCACACAGATGTGTCACTTCTTTGCAAGGATCACAGGAGCCCAGAAAGAGTTTGTAGGAATGATGATACTGCCATAATTTCTGTTTTATCTAGAAACCATTGTGTTGTTCAGTTCCCTTTCCCTTAGGATGCAGCACACAACTGGTTGTGGGATATTTTTGGGAGTGACGCAGTGTGATTTAACACAAGAATAACTGCAAGAGGCTTCTGTGGTGGACTGTTTTACCCAGTAATTCTGTTTGGCTGGCAGTTGATAGTAGCTACTGATACTGGTAGATATAATTACACAGTAAGTTCACTCTGCAGAACAAATAATAATGCTGAAAACTGACATCAATACATCTCAGCTTCAAGCACTGGGAAAAAAAAAAAAAAAAAAAAAGTGGCATATTGTTTTAGAGTAAGTTTATAAAGAGACAAATCTTTCAAGGTCGGTCACAGCAGTATTGTTCCTAAGAAAAGGGATTTTAACATTCACTCCTAAAATTAAGTTCTATTTTACACTGGAATTTGGATTCCAGTAAAGTTGGAAGAATCACCCAACAGTACAGAACAAGCACAGTATTCTGTTTCCCATGCCTGGACATAACTGTGGTATTTAGAAACCCTCAGGTTTTTACTTCGCTTAAGTCACACGTTTTATTTTCATTTAGTTGCTCAGTCTGTGATATATCCCAAATACTCTCATGTAAAAAAAAGCTTTCAAATGATTTTTAAGTGACTTAGTGACAGGTCCCAGAACATTGTGAGTTGGATAGAATTTATTATACTTAACACAAACAGCAATTTCAACAGTATCTGTCAAAAGAGTACAAGTGATACCCTGTTATGAAAACATATATGGAGTGAAGGAAGTATGAAGTTGCAGAGCACTGCTTTTCCAGGGAAATGACCTACATGACCATATTTTGGCTCATTTTTTATGGTGGTTCTCAGCTGCTGAGTTGCCATATTTAGGTAATCTGATATGAAAACATGTCACTGCTGGTCTAGATTCTTAGTAGGGGTAAATTAGATTTCAACTTTTGAAATATCATATCAGGAATCAGAACAATTTGATTTTTACTTATTTTTAGAGAACCAATTCCTATAAGCTATAAACACATGTTTTCAACTAAAAGCAAATAAATTAAAAATTAATTTCTAATTTATTTATGATTATAAGACAAATATTTTGTTATAATAGCACAATATGATTATAGGACATAGAAATGGAAAAAGAAGAAATAGAGAGAAAGTTTTACCACAAAAAAAAGGCCAACAAGAAAGAATTCTAGACAACAGTCTGATAGTCAATATGTTAATAAAGCCAAATCATGATGTAAATAGCAATTCAGACACCACTTTTAAAGACTTACGTGTCAGCTGATAATTTCCTCCAGCATCCTCCATATTACAAGCAAAATAACTTTGACACATTTATTTATTCTTGATTGTGAATTTGTGCTTTGGACAATATGAGTCAACTATTGTCTGCATTTCTGCATCAAGGCTGTAATTCTAATTTTATCTGTTTTTTAAAAGGTTTCCAATCTTTGATTTCTAGGGATAGAGAATTCAACCGATCTCTAGATGAATTACTCCAATTATTAAACTACCTTTTGTCTCAAATAGGCATTATGACATTATTATTAATGATACAAAAGTCTTAACTTCCTGCCACCATGTACAGGTTTCTGATACAGATTATCAGTCTGTTTTCAGAAGCCTTTTTACTGTTCCAGTATTTCTTTATTTATTCAGATCATATCCCTTCCAAGTCTAAACCCCCAAAACTGTCCTGAATGTCCTGTTCATGTCAGGTCTGCTGTACACAGAATCCTTTCTGTAGGTCAAACCCCTTCTAGTATCAGTGGAACACCGCCATGCAAAAGCCACATCCCTCCTAAATAAAAATGGAGCATGCACAAAGACCTTTTGAGTCAGCTATACCATGTTGAGCTTTAAATTAACAAACATGTTGGTTATGTACCAGATCATATCTACACGGAGATTTTTTTTCCCAGCAGTCAGTATTCCTTCTTTGAACCAGTGCTTCAGCTCTCTGAAGAGCTGTCAAATTGATGAACTGAAATAGAAAAAATGGCTGCTGCTCCTTCATCTCTGGTATTCCTTTTTAATTTTTTTTAATTTCAAATGGAAATAGTAACTTCTTTGACACCTGTACTGAATTGAGACCTTGAAGCAGATCTGAATTATATAATCCTATTTCCAGTCACAGTTTCTGGGATTTCAGTCAGCAGTGAGACAGTCTTGGGGACTTGACTCTGAGACCAGAGCTTCCATTTTCAAGACAGCATCATATGGTGATTTCTGAGAGCCTGGGAAACCTCTGGAAATTATGAGAAAAATAATTTCCAACAAAAAGGGGAAGTTTAAGATATGAATTTTCCTCCATACCTACGTTTTAATACTGGCATCAGGTTTACACATACAAAGAAACCCAAAAACTATAATAAAAAAAATATTGTCCAAAATGCAGAGATGCTTAATTTTAAATTCAATATTTACATATTAGAATGGCCTTTTTCATTACCAGGGCTTAATAAACCTACTTAGAGAAACTCTGAATAATATGTTTGAAAACTCATTGCCCACATTTAGACTTAACTTTGAAATTTTGCCAAAAGATGAAATTATTCAAAAACACGTTCGAAAAAAATTGTTATGAGAGTATAATTTCAGGTCAATAAAGATCGTAACTTAACTTACTACTGCTTTTGAATTTATGTTTTGGAGGATCTGAGGCAATATAATTACACATAAGGCATTAAAACATGAATTCAGATCAATTCATATACATGACGGATTTAAAATACTTAGCACTATGGAAGATAATGAAGAAAAAAACCTAATTTTTCTATCTTGCCTCTGTGATAATTTGGTGTATTAGGCACAGCCCATTCCTGTTAGGAAACATTAGATACTATTATAATTTTTGAGTTTGCATAATACAAGAGGAAAGAGTTTGGGAAAAATACACACGTTGGCTGATAATAGAATCTAGAGCACATTTTTTCCTTTTTTTTCCCCCCCACTCCTCTTAAAGAGGATTAATCTTACTTTGTCTGGTGCTTAGCAGCCAAAGACAATAATGTGTATAAAATTAAATGGGAATTACTTTAGAATTTTAGATGAAAAATTGTTTTGGGAATAAATTGATAAAAATAAGGTCAACTGTCTGCATTGAAGAGCAATACAAGCAAATCCAGAACCAACAAGCAGTAACCTCAGTAAGACAAAGATCATTTAACAAAATTACTACATTTCCAAATTTGCAGGGTGAATACTTAAGAAGATTTAGGATTTATACACGGATTTCAAAAAAAAAAGAATTAAAAATTATTGATTTAATGAGGATTTGGATCACCAATACACAGACAGTCAGAGAATTGAGTGTAGGAGATGAACATGATAATAATAAATGAAATCTTGTTTAAAATTTGAGGTCTTGGCAGGTGGTAGGTAATTAACGCTCCAAGGATAACTATGTTGCAAGTCAATAGATATAACTAGGTTCATTTAGGAGATAAGAGAGGTAACACAGGAGAAAGACTGGCTCTACCCAACTCTCCTGACAGCTCTTTTTTAGCTTTTTTGGATCCTATTTGTCCCTTGGCAATCCCTGACTGCTTCCCAACTCCCACTACTAGAAATCTTTCCTCAGTGTCTAACCTGCATGTAGCTGAATTCAGTATATTTTCCTCAGAAATGAGTTTATTCTTTTCATCTTTTCAGTGATATCTTTCACATTTAGGGAACACCACAGAAAATTCCTATGAATTTTCTTTTTCTGAAGTAAAAATTTCCGATTTCTCTTATCTTTACTCATTTTATAGCTTTTTACATTACGTCCTCTTCTGGACTGTCCTCATTATGTACCTACTATATATAAAGACAGCTTGAACTAGGGAAAACAGATATTATCCCTTTTCTTGTTTTAATGACATATTAAGTGCTTTGCTTCAAAGAGTGTTGAGATGAGGACAAGCCAAACTTGAATGTGAAAGAGATCTGACCACTTTTAGAAAGCAACACCTGTTTTAGGACTTAGCTAAGCAAGTTTAAGTTTTTCAGAGAAATTGCCACTCCTCCTTCAGTGCTCACTCCAAATTATTCAACATCCACAGAATGTATTAAAATCTTTCAATTGATTTTGAGGGGATTTAGAATACTTCCTTCACCCTCTTTCCCAGTAACTAATGGTAGCTGTGAGTGATTAGGGAAGAAGCACTAATTAAACTCTTCTATTTCTATACTTCTTCCATTCCAAGTGAAGGCATTAGATATTTTTGCACTTGCATAAGATGAACACCATTTCAAATACATTGGTGATTTATACAAATACCTTTTCCCATTGGAATCACCTCAAATTGAACTATTTTTCACATCTACATTATCCTTTTATGTACTACACTCACTGCAAATCTGTGAGAAAACTCTTTGACCTAAATATACATACAGAGTAATGTATCTTTCTAAATAGCATCATAATATGTTACACAAGGCTCCAAAACTAGTTCATATCTGGCTGTGCATGACAACTATAGGTCAGATACAGGGTATGAAATAAGGAAATACAAAAACTTCAAATATTGTATCACTATTTTACAGGGAGAAATTCTCCAGAGACATTTTTCCTTGTAGGTATAACTAGAAATGTCCTATTTTCACTTGTGAAATCTTTTTAGCAGTCCTATCCAACTTCTACTGACATTAGCAGCAGTTTTTGTGCTTGCTTCTGTAGAACCTGGATATTCATTTTGCTGTTAATCCCTGTGAACACATCCAGCATACATCCTACATATCTCAGGTAAGCCCTTTAGCCCTTAGAAATGCGACTCTAATCCAAATTTTGGGCCTGACAAGGGGCTCATAGAAGTCACAGTAAAAGTAATTACTGGAGGATCCAATTCTTTGTTCATGAAGGAAGTGTGGGACAGCTGGTAATCTGTGTTTGACTTGTGTTGATGGAAGAAAATGCAACCTCACATCACATAGCAGCTGGAATGAGCATCCTTTTGCTCATATGTTCTGCCAGTAGACACACAGGCTCCCAGCCACAGAAGATCACAACAGGATAAAAGCAAATCTTTCTTATGTCACCTCAAGCATCATGATTTTGATACTCACTTTAGGTTTATATTTCCTCTGAAATCACAACTAGTCATTCTCATGATACTGATTGTAAAAGGAGGAATTGATTTTGGTAGTTTTTAAAAGTTTGTTTGTCCTTTTGTAAACCATGCCCATATAATGACCAAGAGATTGACAAAATATCAATCTGTTGCAGAGGGAAGCCTCTTACCTCTCTGCTGCATGCTGAGAAATCAGCTGAACAGTCATCAAAGATGTACATGCACACTGAATATTGCAATTATCACAAGAACAAAAAGTCTGCAGATGAAGGGTAGACAGTGTGATAGTCACGTTAACCAGGATAAATATTTCCTGATCTGAAAAAAGTTATTTCAAAATAGTAAAAACTATCGTTCCTCTTATTTCCGTATTTTATAGCCAAGAAGGACATATTATTCAGCTTTTGAAAGGTTCAAGAAAATACATGGCTCTGTCACAGTGCTTCCTAAACCACAGATTTGTAAGTGTTTGAGCTTACTTGATACTATCAGTATTTGCAAAAAGGGAAAAGCAGCATATTACATTTGTGTAGGAAGGGAAACTGAGGCCTGCAGTAATGGTGGCATGAGGCTGGCATGAGGTCTTTTGGATGTCCTTCCACTTTGCTCTGCCATATTTCATTCAGTTGCCCCTCAAATTCCATTCACATTGCTGGTTTTACTAGACAAGAATGCTCTTTTCAGCTGAAATACAACAGTGTGAAAAAAATTATCACCTTGGCTCACAAAAAAGCAAACACAAAAATCTAGAATGTTTTTGTTGGAAAGTTAGAGAGTTAGTAATCCATATAAGACTAAAAAAAAAAAAAAAAGTCAAAACCAAAAATCAAAATTTAAAAACCAAGCACCTTTTTGTTTATTACCTCTGACTAAACACTATTTTTGCAGATTGATGGCTACCCAGATGTGCAAAAAATTTTCTCCAGTGTAATGCAGTCAAAGTAATGGGAGATAGGCCAGGAAAACAGTAAAAAAATCTTACTTCTCTTATAGCATTTCCCCTCTCTGAAGCCTAAACAAGACATAAGTCGTTTCGTTTTGCAGAGTCACAAATCAGATGAATGAAAAAGGATTAAAAAACAACCATGTACCTAGAAGCATATATATCTGCAGTCCAGTTATATTGGCTTGGGAACCACAGAAAACTGAGACTATTGTCATAGCAAAGAAAAATCTTCAGATGCACTGGGATTAGTCCAACAGTAAGTGAATGAAAAGTGAGAATGGATAAGGGAAAGCTTTAAATAAAGCAATAACAAGCTAGATTTGTGTCTGTGTAAGCGCCTCGCTGGTTCCTCTGTTAAATGCTGACTCCAGTCAAGTGTGAGAGCAGACTCTGGATAAGAAGCCACATGGACAGTCACAGAGATCTCTGTGGATATATAGGTGAAGGCTGAGAAGGCTTTTGGAAGGGTCACAAAATTTTGTATGGCTCATAGGAAGAGTCAGGACAGATAAAACACACTGATGGCTTACTTAGTGCGTTTACAGCCTGCAGAAGTTGACATATTGCTATTTTTCCTGTTTGGAAGAGATTACATTAAAAGTTTAGTGTATTTGTTTATGTATAGTTATACCATACAAAGTAATTCAAACTGCACCACATCACTGAAGCCCTATAATTGTTATTATGTTAGTGAGGCAGAGATGGTGATGTAGAACAGCATTTTTTTGAGCATAACACTATAATGATTACACTGATTGGATATAACAGCCCACAAATCTGAAGTCTGAGAACATCAAATTACACAGCTCTGCTTTCTTTAATGCAGGTCTGGACTAGAGCAACTCTGCTGTTAGACTTTAAAGGGTATTGCATGCTTGTAGAGCTCAGGTTCTTCTGAGACCTCCTGAAATTTACTCCAAATGTCAGATGTAAATCTGCTATACAATAAAGCCTTGAAGTTAGAAAACTGAAAAAGTAAAAGGTTTAGAGACCCTGCAAGGGTTTTTTTCTTTTTTCTACGCAAATCAATACTCTGAATTCAACCTCTTTTAGAGAAATATAAATGCAATACATTACCTAAAGGTGTTTCTTTTTGACAGCTCTTCAATTTTAAAAGCCGAAAAGTTGAAAATATTTTTAGATTTTGTTTTAATATCCCCAATTTCTATAAACGTGATGCATTTTTTTTGCTATTATTTAAGAAAAACTGAGATTTCCTCTTCACTCACAGAACTTATTATTTGATTGGAGATTAACTTCTGAGTAAAAATATTTTTAAACCACTTCTCTGCATTCTTAGCTATATTTTTATTAAAAATAAGAGATAGGAAAACACTGAAATCTAAATATATTGGACAAACATGTTCTGTAAAAAAAAAAAAAAGCTATTCTGTCCACAGAGATGTTTTGACAGAAAAACGTTTTATCACAGCCTTATGATCCATGTCTTTAGTCTTTATTATTTCATTCCCAGACTCCTTTGTTTGTTTATCTCTTTATATTTCTGGCATATTTTGAGACTCATGTGATTAGATGATTTTATGAAAAACAACTCTGCTCGTCTGCAATTTGGATATCTTAAAATAAGATAAGCAGCATCCTCAACAAGCTCAGCTCTGCCTGGTGTATGAAGTCATGTTTCCTACCTCCTGCACACCCTCCAAACACTTTCAGTTGAAAAGATTCTGCCTCTTTCCCCTCTTCACTTTCCACCTTCTAATACTCTCCTCCCTGAAGGCTCCTGCTGTAGCATGAGTCACCTGAGCATCATTGCAAGTCAGAGAAAACTTTGATGAACATGGAATTGTTTACCCTGACTGGGAATGGCCACCCAAGTCCCATCAGGTACTTCAGAAGTTTAGGTAAGAATTGCAAAAAAACTTGTCTGGTTTCTGGCCATGTGTGCAGGCACCTGCCTATGATAAATTTCTTCCTACCACATGAACTCCATTGTCTCTCCAAAGAGCAGTTTGCTGCACCCAGCCAGCTTTTTTATAGGCTGAAAAGGTCTAAAATAAGAGGTCAAAAATACGTACCTGATCTGCTGGCAGGGAGCAGGCTGGAAACAAATCATTATTTTGCCTTTCAGGGTGGGATTTTTCTTGGGACTTCTCTATGAAAAATACATATTTTTTTAAATTGTTTACTCAAATTTCAGACTTTGTCCCCTCTGTTCTCACTGCCAACATATTCTAAGATTTTTGATGCATTTTTATTTCTAAGCTTTTGTATAACTCTGAAAATTCACTTAAATTTGATCATGCGAGAGGAACAGCTCTCATATCAATTTGTCTGTATTTGAAAAAAAAAAAGGTCAGAAATATGTTTTTTGTGAACATATTTTGGGATATATCAATTTGGCTGTATTTGAAAAAAAAAGGTCAGAAATATGTTTTTTTGTGAACATATTTTGGGATATATTTCCAAAATTAATAACTGTAGATGTGTCTCCTTCTATATTGATTTTTTTTTCTTAAAAAAAATGCATGGAAATATATATGATTCCAGTCATAAAATTATCTCTGCCACCCACCAGTACCATCCTATTTACTGTCAGGGCACCATGCAGCAGTTACAGCTCTGCAGCCTGGGGGAGAGGGCAGAATCCAACCTTTCTGTAAGCAACAGAACCCAAGAATGCAGCACAACCACTGAGGCATGGAAAACGAAAGCAGAGCAAATCAAGCCTTAAAACTAATAGAGGCTATGGATTCTTCCAACATGCAAAGTTCTCCTTCTACTTAGAATCTTCTCAGTGTCTCACCTTTCAAATGAGTTTGCAAATAGTATTGGATTTCAGTATTATTTCTGTTTCTTCACACTTGCAATAGTCTTAAGACGGCCTTCAGGGGATTGATAAATAAAGTTTCCAGTTTAGAGTTGAAATTTCCATGCATATTCCATGTTTTTTTCCTGTCTTTTAGTAGCTAAATGTAGAAGTCAAGATATGTAGCCTTTTATTATCATATTGAGCCTACATTTTCTATGTCTATTTATAACCTGTAGTTCTGGAGAAGACTGATATAATAACCTGAACATCACAAGCTTTTTTGATCCAGTTGTATGAGCTATAAATCATAAAGCTTGTACTGAAGATTGACTGTTTGTCAAGGGCAGAGACATAGAAACAAACCCAAAAGCAAACCAAAACAAACTTAAATGTATAGAAAGAGTTTTGAAGTCTAAAATTATGTGCCTTTTTGTTATACTGTTAAAAGAAAGATAGAGATGGATTCATCAGAAAAAAAAAAAAAACCAGCTGCGACAAGGGTTTCTAGCAACTGACATCAGAAGTCCTAGTACAAAAAAGCATGTCTTCTTTACCACAGCCTAATTGTTCCCTGGTGCTTATATGTGGTTATTTCACAAAATAACTAATTCTTAAGATTCTTTCAAGTTAAACATAATCATTTCATAAAAAGAGTATATATGAAAAGAAAAAAAAAAAAAAAAAAGAAATAACCACATGCAAATGGAATAAGAATGGTTAATTGCTATTCATTATTTCTTTCCTGTTTGTTTGTTTGTTTTTAATTAGCAATCATTTTTATTTTTTAAATTAACTGAGCTATTTCTTGGTAACTAGGATTTCTTTCTTTTTCCAGACAAAAAGAACAGCATCACATTTCTTTCTGGCTTTCAAAATATTTGATGTTTTAAGCTAAACAACATTAACCCAGTTAACACTTCTGCCTTAGTTTTCCTTTTCTTGCTTTTTCACTGTATTTGAAATAGATTTCATTCCTTCTGATTTTTGGAGCAAAGACAGAAAACGTGACATAAATGCAAATTGAAGACTGAAGTGATAAAAAAGATCAATAAAAATTAAACTAGTCTTTTATTGCTATTAAAAGAACCCTCACATTTCTCTGATTTCTCATAATCTCTTGGGATCTGGAAACTTTTACAACATTTTTGGATAGACACTACAGCTGCTTCTTAATGCAATTCTTTTAAGAATCCTTGATATATGTAGTGACACACACCTGAAACCTTGTACAGTAGAACATCAACAGCTTGAATGGTAGTTTAACTGAGATTTTAGTCATTGGAAGAGCTACATTGCTGGGGAACAGGAAAGACCTTTTATTTCCATGTGTCTGGGCTAAATGAAGCTCTCTGGTCACCTAGCAGGCAGCCTGAGAGCTTGCTGCCAGTGCTGGGAGAGCACACAGGAGGTTTCTGCTATAAAATAAAATGTTTGAGATGCACACCAAGCCCACCCTGGGGGCTGGGGGAAGCTGCCAACCCACTGCAGCTGCACTGGGGCAGCGTCTGTCTGTGTGTCTGTCTGTCTGTCTGTCTGTCCAGAAGATGGCACAAGCCACATGTGGAGTGTCAGCCCCAGCCTTCCCCACAAGTGTCCTTGCAGGGCTCTTGTCCACCCTGTTCATGGACAGAAGCTGCAGGGTCTGGCCCTCCACCAGGGTTTCTGCATGTGGTGGGAGGAGACCCATGCCCACTGCTGAGAGAGGGGCAAAACCCCTCCTTTCTGGAACTCACAGTAAGGATAACTCCTGCTCAGACAGAGGCCACACATGGGTTGTAAGCAACACCTAACACCAGAGATTTTTAGGTTTAGAGGCATTTTTGGTGGCCTCTTTTTGCCTACATGGTGAGAGACTGTCGCACTACAACATGAAATGAACACACCACTCACTACAACTCTCTTTGCAAAGAAACAAGGAAAAAGAGGAAGTTTATTGTATGACTTTGATATATATGGTATTTCCAAAGTGACCAGGGATTGGAGGGTGAAGTTGCCACCTCTCCAACTACACTGGTTAAACTAAGAGTCCATCAATTTTCGCTTCCTCTAGAAAGCAATGCAAAACAATCATTGTTTACATGAAAGTGCATGAGGAATTCACTACAAAAATACAAAACATCAGAAGGCTAAGAAAAACTTCCAAATATCAGGGTGACAAGAGACCTGTTGATGTCTTGTTCTCTTAGGTCTTTTGAAAATGAATACTTTAATTCAGAATCTCCCTACTTAATCACCACAAATTTCTTTCTCATTTTTTAATGTTTACTTTTAAATTCCTGATTTTTTATGTTTTTTAAGCATTATTTTCTACAATAGAGAAGAAATGACTTAATGCATAAAATCCTACAGATTATTAAAATTCCAAAGCAGGATTAGAGAGCACTTGAATGATACACTGATACATAGTTCCCTCTGATACCTGTCAGATATATAGAGATTACTAGGGATCTTCCTTCCCACTCCCCTTAACAGGCCCTTAAGAACCTGGATTTATTGTGACATGCTTCTATCATCTGTTCTTCTTAATGCTCAGTGATTCAGCTCTTCAGATTCTTCTCTGCAAAACCTTAATGGTTTAGCCTGTGAAGTCACTGAGCTCATTAGCATACTACCAAAGGAAGGTGAGATGGAAAGGGTTTCCACCACATTTCTATGTGGAATACTGGATGGCAAAATGCTCTCCTAAAACCCATGCTTAATGTAATCACAAATTTACTCAAAATCACTTGAAACTAATTTAAGTGAGAGATGTCACAAGCTGAAATGTCATTTGTCACAAGTTAATGCCGTGCTATTTCTGGAGAAAACAAATTTAGTAAATAGCCTGATTAAAAAGGATTTGTGAGAATGTAAATAAATGAAGCTCAAAGAAATCAGTGATGTGTTTTATACACAGGCAGTGAGATTTCTCTAGGGCAAGAAGTAAAAGGATCAGCCACGTGTAGAACAAATCCAGAACAGATATTCTGTGTTTGCAGCCCTGTTTCCAACCTGGCATCCAGGCCAAGAGATTGCAGAGAATCATCCTAACAACTTCAAGACATGCATCACACTGTGTTAGGTGCCAGCTGACAGAAAAAACCCCATAATTTTCAGCCTTCAAAAGAAATTTTCTTCAGAGCATGAGGTGCACCTGAACAGACTAATACATCCTCTAGATCTGCTCTTTTCAAAACAGATCTACACTTCAGATATCTGTAGAAATGGCCAGCAAATCTCATAGGAGCCATGCTATCAAAATCCCAAGTGGAACGAGCCAGCGGGGGAGTTCCAAAGGGTGCTTTTCCTCACAGAAAAGCAAATAAATAAATAAATAAATAAAAATTACGTTTTCTCAGGGGGATGGACTACATCTGAGAGTTAGGTTGTTTGAGAGTAGGGTTTTTTAAATATTTTTGCTTCTACAGAAACTTTCTTCTTAATAGAGACACACACTTGCACTGAATAATTTTTGTTTCCTAAAATTTTCATAAAGAAAAAAGGATAAAAAATAATCAGGGATATGTCAACAAAAACCTAACTCTCATTTTCCTATGCTCCTCTCAAGGGAAGAAAAACAAATAATCATCCAGTTTTAACTGCAAGCTGTAATATTTTTATTCCTGTTGTGAAGAACCCAAGTTGCTTGTGGCTGCAGAAAAAATTCAACTCAAAGGGACTGATCAAGGGCTTGCAATAGCAAGCAACAGACTTTCACCAACTCTAGCTCATAAAAACTGGCAAAGTTCTTATGGTAGCAATGGAATTGACAAGTTTAAATTATTTCTATGGAAGTTGCTTTATGGATCTGCAGGGGAAGATAACTGCCCACATCACTTCCCACAGAACAGATTTCAATGAATTCCCAATAGTGTGTCTGATAAATTTTACCTTTTATTTTTGCTTATCACTGGGGAGGATAGAGTTCCTCAAACATATCCATTATTCAGATTTCTACATTGATTTTTCTGTTTCAGATATTAAACCTACAGATTATTATGAGCTATTTGAGCTACGCTATCATTTTGTTCCAAGGGTCAGGGAAATCACATAGTACTGTTTCCACTCTCCTCCTTGGGGATTAACTTCAAAATCCACCACCACATGCACGTCTCTGACATCTTTTTCATGATTGTTCATGCTAGCAAAACTTAAATGGTGTGCTGTTACTAGGTGAGGTGTTACTACAAGGTGAAGATCCTGTAGATAAAAGTAGGGTAAAGTCCTTAAATACAAAAGCATATTTTGTCTCTAGAAGAAAGATACATGCTGCCTATCCTCAGGGACTTAGAATCATGGGACATATTTTGTCCTATCTGAGCTTAGGTCATGCAGAACCATAGCCTAGGTTTATGCAATCACATCTGCAGTGATTAGTGGAGCAATATTCAGATTTTGACTCAAATGATGAATGTGTATGGATTTTTCTTCACCCAGCGTGGTTCTACCTGGCACAATCAGTAAGTTCCCAAGTATACAATCAACACAAGATAAAATTCTCAGATCATAGCAACAGAGTGGTTATTAATTGCTTCCATTTAGCAGGCATGAAGCTCCATCTTGGAGTAGAAGGAGATGCTGCAACCTTCCATTGGGTGAAATCTGATTTTGCTGCTGCTTCTGTCATAGAAAGATGAAAGAAAGAAAGGGAAGGACTTGATGGGAATGGCTGGTGGCTGGCTTCCTTCACTGGAAGGGTACCAAGGGCTATTACGTTAGGTGAGTGTTGGATAGAGCACTGATCTTCAGAGCAGGCCTGAAGCTACACTGTTATGTAATAAAACCAAACAAACCCACCACCACCAAAATTCCACTAAATTATAAAAAATCCACAAAAGTTGCTGCCACAGGAAGCTGAAGGCAGAAAGCAATACCAACATCTCCAAAATAAATAATATAAGTTGTGGCAGATAGCTCTGCACAGACACTGAAGGGAATAGGCAAGGATGTGCGACCTCAGATTGCTAACCAGTGACTGCACATGCAGGGAAGCACGAGGACAGCCACACACAGACAGCACCAGGCTCCCACAGTCACGCTGACCCCTTTGGTGCCAGACCCAGGGAGGGCAGCCCCTTGGTCCAACTCAGCAGATCACTTGTGCTGGGCCCTTTCCCAACTCCTTGGCAGATTTGTACCCTCAGTTGAGAGGTTTCCTGGTCTGAAACCTCTCAGGTGGCCATGGGGAGTTGCTTGTGAGTGGTGCAGGCTGTGAGCTCCAGAGGCAGCCCTGGGTGTGGGTGTGTGGCACAGCAGCTGCCCAGGCTGTGTGGGCAGGAACACAAGGATCTGCCCTGCCTTGGCAGTCGGGAGCAGCCGTGCTCCGGCACCAACCGTGGGATCGCTCACGTTGCGTTCACCACCCAGAGAGCTCAGACTGATCAGCTCCTGCAGCTGACACCCTTGGGCTGCTGCCCTGCATAAGAAACCTATTTGCTTTTTTCTATTTCTTGGCAAAATGCTCCATCAATATGGTCTTGCCTAGGGTGCCTTCCTATAGCATAACTAATTCCTCCCTGCTTTATGAATTACCCCTGTATGTTTATCCCACTAGCAAATTTTCAAAATTATGTATATAAAGCTGATGTTTTTTCCTTTGGATAGAAGTCAGGTGAGATTTCCCAGCTCCTGCCCTCCTGGTGGAGGCAGGGAAGTAACAGGTATGATTCCTTTCCCTCCCAGACACTCTGGGACAGGTGAAGTGTACTTATAAATATCCCAGCATATACTGGGAAATATAAAGTGTCCTGATGGGACATAGGGAAATCTGAGCATCAGATAAATTAAAGTCATATCATGTTACTTGTCACATGAATCTGACCACTATGAATTTAATGTAATATACTCTGATTTTGGCAACTAAAGGGACACTGGTTTGAAACATCTTTTGTTATTAGCATGTTGCTCCCAGCCCTGCAGACAGCTGCCTGCACTTACCTTATGTAAAAAAGAACCTGGATATGTCATTCAAAGATGGCTGGTGACCACAGTGCTTCAGGACAGACATAAAAGGATTAATATTCTGCCTGGAAAAGGATTAATAAAGCTGCCCTGGTATCTGAACACCAGAAATACAGGAAAAGCCTTTTTCAGTGTGAGCGTAAACAAGGTTGTACAGGTTGAACAGGTTGTAATGGGTGGTTATGGATTCTCCATCCCTGGTGATGAGGAGAAAAAACTGGACACGGCTGTGGACAATCTGCCCTAGCTTACCCTACTTTGATCATGGGGTTTGAATTAGATGATCTCAGACCTCAGCAATGTTGTGATTCTTAAAAATATGTTTAAGGTCGTTCCAGAGGTGTAGGATGTACTGAGTGACATCCAGCTGCTCCTCTAGAGAGGTTCTGGTACCCTGCAGGCTATATTTTCCCTCAGCACACTGCCCACAGACCCCTGGTAGCCTAAAGCAGCCCAAATGACTCCTCTGTGTGTGGAGGGCTCAGCTGCACACTCTGCACAGCTTCCCTCAGTTAGCTTGGAAAGCAGATTTCTAAAGAATCCCGCAAGAACTTGATGGAGCTCTGGGTGTAAGAGCCCACTTGGGAAAGGATGTGAGTGTTATGGAGGCTCTTGTCAAACAGATTTGGCAAATCTAATTACTGATACTATTACTAGTAGCAGATTGACTCTTGGTAGCTTTTGGATTTGTTTCCTCAGCAACTGAAAATTGCAGAAACATTTATTTAATTAATAAACTGGTGGTTAGCCTCAAAAAAAGAAAAAAAATTTCCATACATTTTTCAGGAAAGATTTAAAAAAGTTTCTTAAGATATATTCATAAACCTTTTAAGTCACATCATCCAATTCTCACAAATTCATGTGGGTTTAAACTTTTACTCAAAATGTCATTGTAAGCAAATATTTCAGATTTAATATAGAGAGCAATTAGTTTTGGAAAAAGCTCCACTATGCTGATTCCTGATTCCTTACAACTCAAACAAGAGAAACAAAGCCTTGAAGTTAGAAAATTGAATGCAAAGCTTGGATGTTGAATCTCAGTGCTCAGTGAGTAACATCCTTAAAGAAGTGATATACAGCCAGTGAATCAGCCTTCCTTTTCCATTTTCTCTCAAACTTCATGCTTCAATGTCCTTAATTTTTCTCATACTGAATAACTTCGAGAAAATGTTGATCTGTTCACCAGAAGTCCACAAATAGAAAGGATAATAAAGTCTCATTTTCAAAAAAAACCCCTGTTATATATTGTACCAAGCTCTGCAAGACAGCTAATACCAAATGCAGCAGAGAGAATTCAAGCTTTTGTGGAACAATAGAGAAATAGGGGTAAAACTATATTTAACTATATTTATATTCACTGCCTCCTACAATGTGGGAGAAATAATCGCTTATGATCAGGAGAGTAGGCACTGATATCATGGCCTCTTGTTCCCTGCTCCAGGTAAGATAAATAACAGGCACTGAACACTGCTTGGGTAGGCATAATTTTAGTGCTGCAGACAATGAACTACAACCCAATCTTAGACACACTCCTTCAAACCCCAGCCCCACTGCTGGGCTGGGGAGCAGGTGCCCAATGTATTTGCAGCAGCTTTCTGCTGGGGAAAGCTGCACACACCATTCCCACACTACTCCATTAGCCCATGATTAACTGTAAATGGCTACAAGTACCCCATAAGTTTACAATAGATCAAATTTTCTAAATTCTCTGTGGTTAGGCATGAGTGGGATTCTATTAATATTTTAAATCATGCAGGAAAGCACAAAACAGACCTATGCACACCCTCTTTAAAACTGAAGGCTCCTGGGGTAGAGGGATCATTCTTGCAAGGTATAACAGTATCTACATGACTGATTTTCTAGTATACAGCTGTTCTTGTACAAAAGGATCCTGAAGCTTAAAACCAGCAAGATATTTCCCATCATGTTTCCCTTTCTTTTTGCCCAGCAGCTGTTTGACAGAAAACATCACCAGTACACAAGAAAATGTGAATAGGGAAACAACTTCAATAGTGCAGACCAAAGCCTAGCAGCCAGTCTCTGGTGATGGCTAAAAGGACATGACTAGTGAAAAATATAAAACTAGATGTTTTTTAAGCATGTTCCTTAACCTCCAGCCATTTTCAGTTCAGGGATCTTCTGGAGAAAATTTATTTTGAACCTGACTGAAAGGAAACCACTCTAACTCTAGAAACCGATAGAAGTTATTGCTAGAATGAAAACTAACAAAGCTGATGTAGTTCAAAGCTTCCAAATATATATCTGTGACATCAGAATGGCCTGTTACAATGATGTCCATAAATAAGTGTTCCAAGGTCTTCATTGGAAAGACCGAAAGGAAAATCCTAGAATGTAACAACTAAAAAAATAACCCAAACAAAAATCCAAATCAAAAAACCAAACCAAACAAACAAACTAGACTTTAACTTTTAATATATGAGTTCAAATGGGGCAACATAAATATCTGCAAAGCTGTGCTCTACCTAGCAGAGCCATGCATTAGAGGGCAGCCAAAAATCATGCTCCTTTTCCTGTGAATATTCATAAAATAAATGCCTTTTCTACCTGGGAACAGTGCTCTGTCCCCATGGTCTTGAAAGATTAGTAATAAAACTAATTCTGTTTAATTTCTGCAGCTGCTGCTCTGTCTTGGGGAAAGGGTTCTGCTTGCTGTTGAGGCTGCAGTTACAAAGTCTTTATCTCTAAGAGGTACTTTTATTATTTTTATTTTTATTTTTTATTTAAATGTCAGCACACTTGCCAAAATGCATTACTGTTGCAGAAAAACTCATCTTTAATATCTGCATCTTATTCCTAAAACAGTTTAGCTTTTTATTGCCACTGTTTATAGAAAGCCTACAGTAATATAAATGGCATTCATAAAAGTTGCCAGGTTTTTAGCAGCATGCTGTGCCTTCACAGCAGTTACAACAATTCTGCTGCCACAAAATAGTATCCAATTGCAGTATCTACTGGCAGAAGCACAAATTGTTCTCTTAGGTTGGACATTGCGTGAATGAGATCACATTTGCTAACGTCTTTTTCGTTGTTGTTTTCTGGTTTTTGGCAGGATGAAATGTTTCTCTTTCTTTTGCCACATAAAAAGGAAGGATCAGGGAGTTGTTTGGGTTTGTGTCCTGTTAAGAGAATTATTTTTTTCTTCTTATATATGAGGCTTAATTATACTTCCCTGTTTGATGCTTGTATTAGAAATTCAGCTTCCCACAACAGTATTTCTCCGTGGAAGGTATGTAATGTGTCTAGAGAAATGTGAACTTCTCTTGTTACATGATGCCAAGATTTTGGACAAAAGTACTTGCTCTCAAGCACTCTAAGGGGCTACCTCTAAATCAGGATTAAGCCTTTTTTTTTCCATAAGCCAAACTTGATCCAAAGCAGCTATCATTCTGCAAAAGTCAGGTGGGAGAGGAACAGTAATAAATCCCTGTCCCAGGAGCAAATGCACAGACTAGAAATGAACGTCAGCTTTGACCTGGAGAATGCCCTTTATGTGCATGATATGAAATCACAGCCAGACATCCAAAAATTGGAAAATTTCCTTTTGCCAGTGCTGAATAAAGAACATCTCCCTTGCCTGTCTCATGGCCAGCACTGATTTGTTTCTAATCAGTACATTATAGTCTCTCACACGTGTTCAGTGGATATTATAGCTGAGTCCATGACACAAAGGTAGTCCCTGGTCAGTTTTGTCTAGGTCTTACCACAAAGCTTTTGAAAACATTCTGTCAGAGTTAGAGCTTTTGTACATTTCTAACCTCTCTCCTTCTTTCAAGAAAAAAACACCACCCTTAAAGCTTACCAAACCACAGCTGTGATCCATGTAAGCAGCCAGAAATACCCCATTTGAGTACAGCATTGCAAGCTGAACTGAGCTTTCCATTTAGGACTGAGATTAGAGTTTGCTGGGAAAAGATCTAAGTACCTTAAAAAGGACGTGAGTTTTTCCCTGATTCACACTCTGTTTATAATGGCCTGCCTGGCATCTGGCTGCAGCACCGAATTTCAAATTTGTTTTTCCTCCAGGGAGTCAGAGTACTAATCTACAGTAACACAGGCTGCAGGAATCTAATCATTGTACCATGACCCCAAATGATCTTGTTATGCATTCTGTTTCTGCCCAGTCTATCTTGTGGATTGACAAAAGTTTCTGCAGTCTGGAGATAAGGAATGTGGTCTCATCCATTTATTCTTACTTTACTAGCCTGGAGACAGCAATATATTCCAGTCATTCAGATGAGAGACTTGCTGATGAGCATGTGGGAATAAATGGGAACCAGTGAATTATGTACACAGCCACAATGTGGCTTTAGTGAAGAGTAAAGCACACCTCAAGAGACATGCTGCTGACAGAATCAAAAAGGTGAAGATGGGAGCATCAAGTTTCTTGGGACATTTTGGAGTTAAATAACAAACGACAGTACCATCATCCTCAGGGAGACTTCCAAACAGATTGAAAAAAATGCCCAGAAAGCAGAAGATGGTTTACCCATCATTTCTGCTCTTTTGTTTCGTGGTAGTTTCTTCCTGAAAACTTGGAGGAAATATGCAAGTTGTGGGGAAAAGAGAAGGCTGTTTACCCTGATGTCATCACCTTCCCTAAAATAATGGCTCTGAAGTGAATACCAACATGTTTAGACATGTTTCCTCTTCACTTACATCTCTTTGCCAGGCTGGGGAAGACAATTCTACCATAGCTTTTATGGATACTACACTATGAGAGGCCTAAGGAGGCAACAATCTGCCTTCATCTCTTTGCTTACTTAGCACTTCTTCACATGTTTGGTTCAGGTGATTATACAGAAATATCAGGATATATATGGACTTACTGCATAAAACTCAGCAAGGAATGAGGGGATGGTCAGAAATCAAACATGGCAAATGCCTGGGAAATCATTTACCATGCTTGTTTTGAGAGGAATTAACCTATTGCTCTCTGTAGCCCCAATAGGCCAGGCATGAGAACCAGCCACCCGCACAACAGAACAGCTCCATGCTCAGCTCATCAAAGGAACAGAAAGTGGTATCACATTGTGGATGTATGTCTCTCAAATATCATAGCAAATCTTTCCCTATCTGCACAGAAATGTTTCTCACAATAAGGTCCATTTACGTAATTTCCAAAGTCACAAAAGTTTTCCATTGGACTTCCCAGTACATTTTCATGTTGCTTCCCTGAGGACTCCTCACTGCACTCTGCCTTTTCCACTCTGTTACATTCTGTTTTCATTCATGTTACATACATGAAAGAAAATCATCTGCTTTGCCCCATATATCTCCTCATCCTTATTTGCCCAGAGATCTACAAGGATACAGAAAAAAAACCAAGTAGGTGAAGCAGTCTTCAGCTTCACCAAGCTACTCCAAGTAATCTATCATATCTTCCAGAGACAAGTCTAATACAGGATGAACTGAGTTACTTTGATTCTAGGTTGGTGCACTGCCAGTGAAATAATTATCATTTAAAGGTTAATTAAAGAATCTGCCTTTGCAGGTTGTGAGGAAGGCACTTAACAGCAGGAACTGAGCTCAGGAGTTGTCGGTTTGTGTGCATAATACATAACTTTACAGGCACTAAAGTGCATACATCTTCCAGACTCACTTTGATCTCACCCGCAGCAGAGTAAATGCCATCCATCCCTGGATTCAGTGGAGCTGTTCTGAATTTACATGTTATTCAGTGCAGTAGACCCAGGAAATAAAAATGCTTTGAAGAAATCCATTTCATCCTGTTTTTTTTTTATCTGCAGCCCCACACACAGCCTTCTCTTGACACACAAAGAGTTACATATTTAAGGCTTGCCAAATTTACCAATGACTCAGCACTGAAAAATGCATTTCTTGGTGATGTTCAGCTCTCAAGATCTGGTCAATGACTGGAAGAGTGAAACATAACATCTCAGAATAATGGTTATTACCCAGTTGCTGCTGCAAGGAGTAAACTGCTTCCCCAGCCAGCCACGGCTCTCTTCAGCCTTCAGTGCCATGGTGAAGCTGTACATCCTGCCCACAGAACTTCATTTTATTCTCCCACTGACATATATCTTTGGAATGCCTCTCTACACTGCACCAAGAAGGACAGCATTTTTCCAAGCATTTTTTTTTTTGGCCTACAAATCCTGAAGTCCTAAGTCCATGTGGGGCTCAAAGCTTCATTCCATCCTCATTCCATAGATAACAGCTTAAGCACTTTGTCCCCTTTTTTTGACATGTTCTACTGGAACAATCAAATATCCATGATGATCATCATTATTTTAGCTCACCTAGTTTATTGTACTACCAAGAGTAATTTATGTTGCTGCCTCTGTGTTTTGTTTTTCTTAAAAGCTATTGGTTTGATGAAAGATATATAATGATGACAGTGGCATACATTATTTCTTCCTTATTTACATCAATATTAAAGTAACATCATTTTAGGATGTGTATGTATTTCACACTGAAAGCACAGAAGAAGTTACTGAAAATTCAGAATATGACAAACATGCCAAGGGTGGAGAGAGAGATTCAACAAACTGTTTGAGAGCTGGAATAAGGGCTTGCTTGAGCAGTTTGTACCCATCTCCCCACTGACAATGCTTGCAACAAGCATGCTCCTGCATGTTCTTCTACCAGCCCTTCCCACTGTACCTTTTGTGCTGGCACATACACACTCAGAGGCTTTTGGCAGCCATGCTCTGAACAGAGGATGGGAGCTGATGTGCAGGTGCAGAATTTTGCATCAGATGCCAAGGTCACCCCTCCCACTGATGGCAGCTTGCTATAGAAATAAGCAGCTGAAAATGTCATGGAACAGGGCAACACCAGCAATCTCAACGTGCAGCCTGTGTGTGAAAAGGAGGAGGGGGAGCTGGCAATAAAGCAGAGCTGTTAAGGGATAAGGGAAATAATGTCAATTAAGGGAAGAACAAATTAGGTAAAGGGAATCCCAAGAGTCAATATGAAATAAGAAAGAAGGGAGAAAACGCAGCAGACAAGGACAGGTCCCAAACAAAATGGAAATACAGAGACATCTTTTACAAGGCCTACATCCCTAGGGCAGCCACTCAGGCTTTCCCTGATTAACTTCCACGCTGTGTCCTTCAGTTTGGTTTTCTTTGCACATACTCCATTTGATCTCCAGCATGCTGAAGGCAAGAACTTTTAAAAGAAATGTTGTTGTCAATTTGGAAACAAAGAAGTGACTCTAATGAGTTACCTGAGTTATATTTTAACAAAGTCAAACCTCAAAAGGTTTTATTCATGTGATGAAGAGCAGGCAGAACAGATGTGAAACAGGAAAAATCATAAACAACAAAAACAAAAAAGAAAATTATTTAGATGGAACCACAGATTAAAAATGTGTGGTATAATTAGATATATATTTTAAAAGACAGGACAGCCTGTATCTTTCTGATAAATAGCTGCTGTCTATTGGGAAAGACTTTCCTGTAACAGCTACCTACTATTTCTTTACTCTTATTTTCCTACTGGGAAGCAGCATCAAGGATGTGATGACCTTATATTTAGCAAACATTTAACCAATACATGTTTTAATCATTTAAGAAAAAGCATCATAAATATAATGTTTTGTGTATGAGAATCATCAGGGAGTAATTAGAACCCTTAATGCCTACAGAATAAATATGACATCCTCCTGTTTCAGAATCACTCTCTAACTCTCCCACAGAGCAGAAATATAAAGGAAGCAATTAGGCAGAAAAAAAAAAAAAAAAAAAAAAAAAGAAAATAATTGAAAAAGGTATACTGAAGGGAAACACTTCAGAAGTTCAATCCACACATTTCATTGTACTTTGGGACTCTGAGATCCCCTAGTGAGCAATAGACCTTTTAACATAATTGATCTTATTTCAGTTAAAGTATTCTACTTGGACATCTTTTGACAATAAACAGATTCAGTCTGCATTTGTCAGTTGTCTCAGCTGGTCTAAGAAAACTTAGAGCATGTTCATAGGATTTAGTTGTTTATTGCAATGAGAATCCTGGTGTGCAAACAACTGGGTGCTCACCAGAAGTCACTGGGGAAAACACCAAGTTACAAAGCAGAGGTAAGGTGTGCCTGGTCCTTAAATACAGAGACAAATGATCCTTTCCAATTTCATTCAGCATGACCAGTAATATAATTTTTTGTCTCTTGCTGATTTTGAAAGAGAAATTTCACAAGATCAGTTGGAATTTAAAAAAAAAAAAAAAGCCAACCACATTTCATCTGGAAAGGGGCACAAAATTGCCTGTGCAATTTCCCAAAACTGTTCTCTCTTATTTCATAAAATATAACTAGAAAGCCAAGTTTCATAGTATAGTTTTTAAAAGCCACAGTAAAAGTTCCCTCAGGATTTCTTAAAATCATTTTGGACAAAGAGAGGCTATTCTTGCACAGGTCACAGAATGAGATGGTCTTCCCACACAGATCCAGTGCATTTCAGATCTCCCTGCCAGTGTGACTAAGTAACATTACACACTCATCACATCCTGTGCCTCACTACAACAGACTGTGAGCAAGTTATGCAAACAGATTATAGGCTGTTACCATTCTTTACAATGAATTTCTTTCTTTATAAATAACTCAAGAAGTGAAAGCTTTGAAGTTGTAGATAGAACATCAAAATGTATCATAGAAAAACTATAGCATTTTTCAGTTCCACACATTATATATTCAGTTCCACACATTATATATTTGCAATATTTATGTTAAAATATAAACACAAAAGACTTAGTGCAAATATATTCTTTTTATAGGTGAAAGTGAATGGGCAACCTCATTTTTTTTCTTTAAAAATGAATAATACAAGCTGCTTCTAAAGGGATTAACAGTATAACCCTTTTCAAGAGTTAAGTACAAAATCCTGAAAATTACTTCATCTTAGCTCAAGCTATAAGAAACAAAGGTGTTTCACACCTATAAACAGCCACATGTTTCAGAAAGCAAATCAGTGTATTTCTCCTTTCATGAAGAAAATGGTATATAGTTGATCTCCGCAGCTAGGTATGGGATTAGTTAATAAAAAAGGGGATTCAGAGAACCAGTGGTGAGGGGTGCTCTACCTGCTGTAACCATAAACTAACCACTCATCTCCTTGTGTCTTAGTTCCCCAGTGGCACAAGGCTGCTGTGAGGTCAAAGCTCTTAAAAACCTGAACTCCTGCTTGTTTGCTAGAGCAGACATCCATATTCACCCAGAGCCTTTAGCAGACACTTTACCATTAAGCAAGAGAGACTATGACACGGACATCTGGACAATTGAAATAACTTCTCTCCTGCAGCCTGATAAGATTTGTTTGATCCTCCCATCCCAGATCTTTAATTTGATGTGTCTGCCTGTTCTTTATATTGATGAAAAGAAGAGGAGTTTCAAAGCCAAAATGAGAAAACAAATAGAATAAAGTTTTGCCAATCATCCTCCCTACTTTGTAGGAATCTAATTTGTGGCTAAATCTGGAGAAATCCCCCACTAAAGAAAACATATAATGATACCTTCTTCTTTTATCTGTGATGAGATAGAGTGTGGTCTCTGAATCAGGGAGGTTATTTTCTTCAAGTAATCCCTTCTCATGGATTCAGCAGACTCTGATCCAATGGTTGCATTTTGCCCTCTCTAACTAAGCAGAGACTGAGCCAAACCAATGTACAGTGCTCTGTACTGATGCTAATTTACAGATCTGGTCTAAGAATGAAAGGTTCATTAGAAGGGTTCATTAACTAATTACCACCATGCTTTAGTATAATGTAATGCAGAAAATTGAAAGGATCTATCTGGATTGTTTAATGTAATAATTAACATTCCAGAAGTAACAAACTCCATGTTATTTAAATTCACATATAATTTAAATTTAGAAGAAGCTGCAAACACCCCTCAAGACACAAATAACAGAGTTCTGTGAAGAGGAGCAAAAGAAAGTACAAAGAGATTCAGCTCAGGAAATAATGTCACATGCTGGTACTACACAGAGGAAACTTATCCACCATGTAAACAGACAGAAGTAAGGAATAATAGGAATATTCAGCATTACAGGAGGGCAACCATCCAGATGAATACACAGCCCTACATTGTTACAATGTTTGGGTTCAGGGAAACCCCAGGGTGCAGAGCACTGTACAAATGCTTTCCACAAAACCCAGCATCTCCCACTTAACCACCTGCCCCTCTCCCCTCTGCGTTCTGCCTTTACTCCTCTGTTGTTTACTTCTTTTCTCTATTTCATCCTTATAACCTCACACCCAACAGTGCTGTGTCTACTGAGAACAGCCTGGGAACAAAATAGCTTATAAAACTGCAGACCCAGCTGGTGACCCAGTAAAACACTCAGTACCTGGGAATCTGTATAAACTTTTAGTCAGTAATCTACAATCACAAGAGAAATCAAGTTATCACACACAATCACATACAAAAATACAGTTTTGCATTTTCCTTTTCCAGGAAAGGAGTGTGATGTGAAAGTATTTGGAAGAGGAAAGTGAACATTTACAATAATGTTTTCAGTGTGTTTGCCCTATTTTGAACTCCAAAGCTACTATTGTGAATAGTTATGAACATCTCAATCCTGCATTCCAATCACGCTACTTTCTTTTTTTGAAAGAAAGAAAAAAAAAAGAAGGAAATTAATTTCACAGGCTGGCAATTTGACCCCAGCTCCTTCCCTCTGTTCTGTTCCGACACGCTGCATGAAGAACTAAAGCATTCTTGGGCATCTGGTGGTCAAGGGATCCAGGAACCAGAAGCACTTGTTTCCTCAGAAAATGTTACCAATACTGTCTGTGCAAGTGCTTCTCTAAACATTGTTTTAGTTCTTTGGCCTCTATCAACCAGATTTGACAGCAGAGTTTGACATGAAAACAAACAGCAACCAGTTAAAGGAACAAGCCTCTGTAATTATCTCACAAGAAAAAAAAATTCTCAATCCCTCAAAACTACACTGTGAATTCAAATGTTATTAGTTGATAGCTGGAAAGGAAAACAGATGTTTCAAATAGCCCATGAGCAGAAAAATATTTAATTAGAGCTCAGGACTTACTTGGGACTCCAAAGTTGTACATCAGAACAAAACTCATGGAAATCTGTTTATATTTCTGCCCCTTGCTTGATATACTTGGCAGTTTTGAGAACTGTACTGAGTTAGAGCTTGTTTGTGCTTGTCAGCTCTGCTGGGGTAACACAAAGTCACTGTTCAAGCTTCATCAGCTGAGAAACTCATTACTTCCAATTTCAAATAGATACAGAGCATTTTGTCTCACATGTTTGCAAGGAAAAAAACCAAAAACAACCCCTCGAGCAGTTGTTTCAAGAATATTTCTACTTTGCTCTAAAATGTGAACAAGTATATAGCTCAGATTCTATAGATTTTGCTTGCAAGGGAAGGAGTCTTAGCACTTAGTTAACTTACAAGAAGTCTTTACGTATTACTGCTACAGCTGTTTATTATTACACTGAAGCCCTCAGATCTTCTTCAGGCATTAATTTTTCAATAATCCCTTGCTGATCAAGGAGAATATTTTCTTAATCAACATGTGGAGTTCTCTGGGCTATACCTTTCTTTCTCAGACTTGTGAGGCAAGCTGAGGAAATTTCTCACATCTCTTCACTAGTGAAGATTATATGTTCAATACTAAAGGAAAAAAGTTGACACAGGAGAGGATTCATCACATCTCCAGCTTTGGGGACCACTGATTAGGACACTTACAATTTCACCAGCTGAGCTTGTAATTCCTCTGCATTTTTCAACCATGGGGATTTTCTCAAAGCTTACTCAATATCTAAATATGTTTAGTGACATATTTCTTGGTGCAAAATTGACCCCAAAAAGGGTCAGAAAAAAAAAAATTTAAAAAGTTACATTCATTTGACATATGAGCTGTGATTCTCTTGTCCCTTTACAGCTTGAATTTTCAGTATCCTTCGAACAAATTATTTCCCAAATGGAGGTTTTACAAATGGTGGAATTCTGAATACACAGCCATAAATACTTTTTTCGTTAGAAAGATAGCAGAGTTCAGGCACAATGTCACTTCCATTTATTTCATTTTGATAGGTAACTGATTACACCACCATCCTTCCAAATTAAATATCTCAATAAACTTTCAGAGGGAAGGCTTGCTCTTTCCAGTCAGAAAAATCTTTGCATGCCATCATTGACACTGTAGGTGGAAAGTATGAAAGATAATCATATCTTATTAATCAGTTGTATTTTGTCACTGCAAATAGACTAGCGTTCAGCACAGGGTTATTTTGGTTCTTTGCTTTGTGTATGTTTAGAATGTGAGGTGGTGTTTGTTCTCCTGTGTTCTTTTTCTTCTCTTTTTCTTTTTTGTTAACAAGCAAGAAAATACCAATCCTTATTGCATTCTGAGTAGTGCCTAGTGACAGACTTAAAAAGAGAAAACATCTTTTAGCAAGAAGATTACACCATAGCAAATTTTAAAAAGTATAATAATGCTTGAGATCCTTGGTTACACAGCACAATAAATTAGAGTTTAGAACCTCTTTAACCCCAGACAGGTTTGGGAGGAGAGCTGCTTTACCTAATTTTTGAATAGAAGCATTTCTGACATAGCCAACCACAGTGTGACATTCACTGAATGATTCTTATGCTTGTTTAATTTGCTGTGCAAGCATATAATTCAGGGAAAATGTTTTTTACTTGCTTTTTCCCCAAAAAAAGTTTCATAAAGCTTAAGAATAGCTAATAATCATCTCTTGGTTTGAAAACATAAAGAACTATGTAATTGCTAAATGACTTATCCAGCACAATATTAATTTCCAGACAAATCATCTCCCTTGATAAAAACATAATTCCACACTATGTTCTTCCTGGACATGAGTTATCCAAGCCCTCATCTGACGCCATGCCTTTGATTTTGCTGCTTTCCTCAACTCAATTTAATGTAACTCAGACTAAATGAGTAAAAGAGGCATGAGAGCTTTCAGTTATATCTGGTCTTTTGCACCTACAATATGTTGCTTTAGTACTTCATTAGATGCAATGACTTTTTCTTGAAGAGATTTCTCCTAAATAACTCAAGGTGGTGAATCTACTACCATTCCCTCCCACAGGTTCATCCAACAGTGACTCTGATGGGTTACAATATAATGAAGAGCAATTGGAAGTACCAAAACAAAGCATGTCTTCCATTACCTGAAATCTAGTCCTCCTGTAATCCACTGCAAGTATTTTTTCTAGTCATGCATCCAAAATAAAGACTGCATTAGAGTAAATACTCTAAGCTTTTCAGAGGGTCTAATCCAAACTGACAGGTTTAGCACAGCATTTCACTGGTTTGCCTCCAAATTCCATGGTGCAATGGGGAAATTTGGATACAGACATATTCTGGACAAAAACTGCACATTCAACTTTAAGACTGCATCAAAAGATTTGACAATGTTGCCAAAAATATATAAGCTATGTGGACTTTCTACTCTTAATTGTTGTTTATGTACCTCAAAGGACTGGAACATAAAGTTGAGAATGTAACAGTCTAAGTTCATCTCAATGAACAAAGATATCAAATTCAAAATACTAGCCCAAGATGTGATTCCTTGAAATGCTGGACTTTGCTTCACGTGCCTTATCATCAGCAAACTTGGAAATGCAGTAATTTTTTTCTTATAGGAAATGCTTGCCTTTCTAAGGAAAAATGCTGCTAAAGGTAGACAACACACTCCAGATATATGTCTTGAGTTTTCCCTCCCTGTTTGTGGACCCATAGTAAAATGATACCAAGAAAACATCATATTCTCCAAAATTAGGCCAGCATTCTGGAACTTAAGAACAAATCCCATTTTGGGTCCCCCTTTTTCACAGTAGAAAGGATTAAATTCTTCAATTTATAAATGTCTGACTGCCATAAGGTTTAAAAACTCCAAAGATAAGTAGAGAGGGCATTAACTGCTCAATAAAAGCTTCAGCGTTCCTTCCTCCATCTCTTAAGGAAACATCCCATTTCCATACATTATTTATCGTGCTGCTGTTTTCCTGAGCAGCTTAAATTTGCTATCATTTCCTTCTGTATTTAAAGAGGTTTTTAGTGCTTCTAAACTATGTATTTTGGCAGTGCTGTCATGTCTATTTGTAGTGTATAGATATCTCTAGATCCAGAGTTGTGCATTAGAAGAAGCAAGGAAGAGTTGCAGGTAGCATCACTCCACTCATTCCTCAGGTCCCATACAGGATGCATTGTTATCCTGGGGGAATGGTAATGACAGCACAGGGTATCTTTTGGGTCTTCCATTTCCTAGCATGTTATCCTAGTGGCATTGAAAAGAGAGAAGATGGCTGAGGAGCTGCAAAGTGGTTATTTCACCCAAGTTAATTTTTAACAACTAATTCAGAAATTTCCCCCTCTACCCCACTTATCTCACTGGCAGAGCTAGTGACTGCTTTTGAAAGCAGCCTGCAACAGGCAGTTATACTCATCCATCAGCTTTAAGATCTTATGAACATCAATGTAAAAAAAAAAAAAAAAGAAAAAAGACAAAAAGCATTTTATTCTAAACCATAAAGAAAAAGCAAATAAGATCATTATTTTTTTACAGAATCAAATGCACTCAATTACCTTGCTTTTGTACAGGAAGGAGAAATTTCAGTATGAATTGATTTGAGGCGACTGCTTTGACAGAAAAGGGAAGGAAGGGCGGATTTCAAATTTGGTTGTTTGTTTCCTACCATTTCCCCCCTCCCCACACCCCCCCTTTATGCACTTAATCCTCTGCTGCAAAGGGTTTTAACAGTGAAGGGTCTGCAGCATTAATACTGATAACTGTATGGTGCTATGCCTATTTGTCAGTTTAATGATTATGTACATGAGAAAAATTGTTGCCTTCCTTCGGCGGCTGATGAGCTTTTCAACACATTATTACCAGAATAAATGTGAAAAGTAAAGTAAGAATTTTCAGTGGAGGGAGTAATTAAGCAACCTCATCACTGAATTTTAATTAGTGATACAAGGACTATTTCATTGCTCAGCTCTAAATGCACTTTCTGATGAGGGCATAATACCTAAATAGATCTCGTGTAGTGTTCCTTTTGGAAGACAGGGGAAGAGCTCAGGTTTGAAGCAAATAGGACCATTCCCTCCCAAGTCTTAAGTCTGCCCAGCACTAGGGGACTTGCAGCAGTGACATTATCAGGGTATATTGCCTTTTTCTTTATTAATAAGAAAGAGAACTAAAAGCAGTTTTATGTCAGGATCTGGATCTGGCTGAATAGTTCAAATATTTTCTTAATTATTTTGCTGTCAACAGAAAGTAAGGCCAAAATTTTTGTTACCAAAATTTTTGCGTCATAAGTCATTGCAAAACTTCACATTTTCTCACAGAGTGCCTTGCCACCATTTTTGAACCACTCTTTTATTCAAAAAACTTTGACAGCAATATTTTAAATGTGAGTTGTACTTTTACCATGACCTCAAAGATCACCACTCACATGTGCACCATATCTGGCAACAACTACTACTGTTGTCTTGAATGTTTTTGTACTGATATTCTTCTGATTTATAATCTGATTACCTCTTTTGTTTTGTGGAGAATGCTTTAAATATACAATAATTTTAAAGGAGTTGCTTGCATGAATTCCAAATACTGTTTCATAACCTTGCATTTGCCTGATTGAGAACTGTGTGTAACCATAAGTTTCTATGTTTGTAAATCTATGTATAAGTACAAACCCCCCATATTACACATGACTAATGGACACAAGACCACAGACTGCAGCATTAATATGCAAAAGCCATTAAGTTCCTGAACACACTGCTATGATGAAACCCTTAATAGGATGTAGACTGCTGAATTAATAACATTCATCGTGATTATAGTGAGGTGCCAAGACTAATTGGAAAAGGTATTTGATCATAAAAATAACTGGATTTTTTTTTTCCATTTTTTTTTTCCATAATGAATTTAAATGTGCAATGAATAGAGAGGGAAAGCAGGGGTGGTTAAAAAAATTATGCTTCGTATTGTGTATGTTAGAAACACAAGTTAAATTAATTGTACATATATTTCAACAATCTTTCATGCTTTGTCAAGTTTCTGGTTTTAAAGTCACAGTCTAGATGAATCTTTTTATAAGAACAATGATCTTAATGGAGTCATGTACCTGAGCAAACCCATTTAAAGGTACTTCACCTCTACAGCTGATACTCATGTAAGGAAAAAACAGGCAATTAAACTTTACATCAGAGTAAATTCTCTGTTCTCCCAACTTCTCACTATCTTTCAGCTTACTTGGGTCTCAAATGCACACTCATGGAAATATACACCAATAAATTTCCTTGTTGTTTAAAGAGTTGGCAATATGAAGCATGCTCCTGATTTCATCCATGTGATGACTGACATGGAAAAATACTCCTGGAAACAAGAGATACCAGAGTAGAAGTAACAATGCTGGGCTGTTTTCACTGTAACTGTTTAATATTTTAAACCACTAAATATAAGAAACCAAATTATTTCAATTATTTTTTCTTTTATTTAAGTAGTGCTGGGCTTTTTGGGGGGAGATTGTGTTTGTTTCTCTTATTGTCTGGTGTTTTTTGGTTTCGTTTCGGGATTTTAGTATAAGAAAGTCTTTTAAACTGTGCTTTCCTAAAGAACCCTTTCAGAAGCAGGTCATAAAAGTAATTGTGGGGTAGAGAATTTCATCAAAGTGATTTTCATCAGTAAATATTTTAGAAATAGTGCGATATTTCAACTGAAATAGAGATCAGTTTTTTTCTATATTTGTACTAGAACTAATGGAAATTTTTAGTGACTGAATTGACTTTTCAATTGACTGTTTATTGAATTAAAGCTATACCATAAAATAAATGTCAAAACAAAAAACTGAAATAAAATTTTTAAACCTTATCAGGAAGAGATAGTTTCAAAATAAAATAAACTAAACTAAAGATTTCTACCTTCCTTCATAACTTGCATTATAATATAACTAACTTGAATTATAAAGTAAATTTTCAATTTATTCAGTACTAAACAATTTGGAAATGCTGGAAGCATCTATAGTGGAAATTCAAAGTTTAAAGCAAGAAGTTCCAGACTCAACACTTTTTTTGGTACCATGCACCATCTCATGCTGAAGACCAGTACACTTTAAATAGGGAATTTCAGAGATAAAATTGGTTCAACTCCATAACTTCATCTTCTTATGCAAATACATGCAACGTTGCTTTTCTGATCCATTTATAAACACTGCCTCTAAGGCAGAGCTTGAAGTCATCAGTCATTTTTCAATAGAAAGACGATATATCAAAACAAGAACTTCAGGAGTACAAGAAAAAAGATTGCTGCTCTTGAATCAGACACTTCAAAATTAAATACGTGAGGTTGAGTTCAAGAAAGATAGCCTTACTATTTCACTGGGGTTTTCTTCACAAAAAAGCAAGGATGCAAATAGAAAGCACAGCTCCCAGAGGAAAGTAGCACTTGCTAAGCCTAAAGACTTTCTCAGGCTCTTGCAGCTCATAATGAGGATATCTTCACAGAACTTTCAGACTCATACACCCACCCTGCACTCCAGGTATGGAAGCATCAAGGTACTCTTGGATGAAAAAGTCTCTGTATTATAATTATTATTTTAAAAATGATACCAAAATGAGGACACCAAACTTAGAGCTAGAAGCATCTGAGAATACACCTGATGAGGCAGCTGTGAACGTGATGCTCTGGGGGATATTACTGTACCAGCAGACACTGCTCACATTAATAGGCATTAGACAAAGAGCAAGCAAACTCCTAATGAAAACTTCTCAGTATAAAGCTTGCTATAAGATTCATGTTTTACCTGACTCCAGAATATCCCTTTAAGATGCAAGGCATAGTGGAATTAACCATGGCAAAGAAAGCAAAGACAGTGGTAGGTGTTTAATTACACTGAACAGAAAAGAAGTCAGAACTGAGAGCCAGGAGAAGAGACATACTAAGGCAAGGGCTGAAATAGAAACCCCTTCCACACATGACTCAGACTAAGGCAACTACTATTGAAAAATCAACACTTAAAATTATTTTAAACACCACAACATAACTGCTATCCTAATCTATATATTTGCATGCTCTGTTCTTTTACCCCCCTCACACCTTTGGGAAAGGAAGGATTTTTTACTCGCTTTGGTAGTACTTGAAGCTGTCTGTGTATAAGTATTTATGAGTAAAGCCAATGTGGTGAGTGCATGGCTAAAACCTACATGGGAAGAACTGCACTTTCAGACAATGATGTACCTCAGCCACCAGTGTTGAGGTGGGAATAGGGATCTGTATGACCCAGGAGCAGTACAAGCAGCAAGCCTTGCTGCTCTAAATCCAGAAGCATTTTTCAAATTGCAGTGCATAGCAGCAGATATTTTACTAACCAATGCAAAACTATTAAAGGAAGCTTATAAGGCGCATGAAGTTACTGAAAATTTAATCCATGGCTTATTGCCTTTGGAGTACTACTGAAATCATAAGTGCTGAGGGCAAAACAAAAATAAAAGTAGTTTTGGGGCGTTTTTTTCAAAGTTTTAAAAAAAGAGGAGAGCAGGAGAGAGTGAGAGAGAAATGCTTTGGAAACTATTTTTATTCTGGCAGAGTTTTCACTGCCTGCTTAATTTGGTTCCCGGACTCTGTCCTTTTTTAATTCCCTTGTCATCCAGAATCTATTACGGGGAGCTAATGCCTTAATGGCACCATCTGGCATTATTTAATATGTAACACCATCTTATAAATCATATTATAATTTATAATTAATCAAACAATTTGTGTTTTTAATAATCATAAACTCTATTAGAAAAACTTGTATTTATTAATGCACCATAGCATTGTGAAAATCTTTATCACCTGTGGTTGTTCCTTTTCTCTCTTTCACTGCTTGAAGATAAAGATTTTTATTACAAAAACAGGTATTAATTAGAATACTTCTTAAAACAAAGCACAGGAGTTTTTCCAAAGTTTTGTAGAAATATGACATCCCAAATATGTTTTAGGGAATTTTAAAAATTAGTTCAAATAGGCAGCTGAAAATTGGTTTTCCACTTTACTCGCTGTCTGTATCAGTCATTATAGATGCTGGTCTGTGTTCTGCATCATTGGGGCCACCAGCAGGAATTCTCTCCTTCATTTTAAGTAGCCCAAACTTACCCTATAATGTATCCAGCTATACTCAAGAATAAGGTTTTTTACAAATTAGATGCTGCCTAAAACCTATTCGATATTTTGTCCTTCTTTCATCCCACCTCACAAAAAAAAAAAAAATTATGATTGTCATTTCGGTAGGAGAAAAATAAGATAGGGAGGCTTCACTGCAAAAAGAAGTATAATCCTCTTTTTTTTTTTTTTTTTTGATGTAAATTATTGGATAAGTACTAAATCAATGGGGTTTTTAATTTTTTTTTTTAGTCTGGGATGATTCAGTGGAGTTTTAACAGAAGAGCTAGAAAGAAAAGGCCAAAGATGAAAAATTACTAATATTTGCGTCATCCTGCACCACATTAAAGTCTGAACTCTGGTTCCACAGCATCAAGGGCACAAGTAGTGCAGCAATGCACATAAACAAAATAGCTAAAGATATCTGTGGCCTGAACACTCCACTGCTATAAAACTTCTGTCTAGGACAGTAAGTTTCACCTGCTTCCACCCTCCAAGAACTGGTGTTGTAGCTGCAAGACAAAATAGGGCTTTTGTGAAGTTCATGAGAACTGCAGAAGTGAGAAGAGGATCAGCAAGCATCTTGCAGCCAATCCTCTAATCTTCCTATGTCAAAAAAGCCCAGAAGAGGTGAGAGGAACAGAAGGAGAAAGACTGACTGGAGACACGCTTTAGCTCTCTCCCATGGAGAGACATTAACCATGTCCACTAACTGGAGTGGACATCTCACCTGCCCCTTGTGTCACAAATCGTGGATTTGACCCTGTGGGAAGCCACACCTGAGCTGAATTTAGTGCTAAGTGCCTGCTGTCAGGCACAATTTGGAGGCAAAGTGATGAAAAGGAAAGAAAAATGTGAGGAAGTGCTCTGAATCTGGCCAATATCTCCAGCCACACCAGGGTATATGCCACTGGAGTCCAGTGACAGGAAACGAGGTACCCTGCCAGCAGACAGGGTGTCCATGTCACTCCAGCTGACCACTGACAAACAAGCACTAAAAATCCACAGAAAACTGTATATCCACTTTTTCATTCCAGACTCAAACCTCTGCTTTTTATCTAAAAGTTGCCTCAAAAATCAAAATCAGTTTCAATGAGATATTCCTAACCAGATTTTCAAAGAAGCAATATTCATTTACATAAAGGTTTTACATGGCAGAAAGAAGACTTTATGGGGCCTTTAAAATGCATGTTGGATGTATTAGCTTATATTAATCTTAGAAATTCTCATTTTTCACCCTTACATAAATCTTTATTACAAAGATACTTCAAGGAGTGTTTAAAGTGCACGTTCTTCTGCTGTTTCCTCACTGCATGCAAGCATAATCCTCTGCTTGTAATATCATGGTTAGTGCTTGCAAAGAAAAGAGATTAATTTGTCAGAAACAAAGGATTACACATTTAACAGGGGCACAGACAGGTGAACAGGGCATACCCCTGGGAAACCAGCTCCACCGTCGTGCAGATCTAACCCACCAGGTCATTGACTGGGATTATACAAGGGAAGAGTTGAGATAACCAGAGTAAAGGGCAAAAAAAACAAATAATGAGATCATGCTAGGGAATCCAGTATCATTTGGCTTTGAAAGCGCACACTGATGTTACTATGATGAAAAAAGAAGTGATTTGGGAAAGCAGGATCTCTGAGATAATGCAGACCTAAGGTATCATGTCCACACTGAGTGGTAATAAACAAATATGACCTTTAAATTTCCTGTTCCATTAATTTGGTGTCTGGGGCTCTTCCCCACACTCAGAACCTTTGTTTTTGAAGGCTTCCTTAGGCAGCAAATGTAATGCATTAAACAGGAGATTGTGACAATGGATTCATGTACAGTGAGGTAAATCCTTGCATTGTTTTCTGGCCTGTATGTATGCCATGATGTATCCCACTCAGGACATTAAAGTGTTTATGAGCTTTGAGTTCAGCCACTGAAGACCCATTATAGCCTTCCAGGGAGAACAGCTTGGAATGCTTAAGCCAAGAAGCTACACTATTTTTTAGCAGGTGGACACATAATTGAGACTCCAGAAAAATGTTTGAGAGGAAGTGGATGAACTAGCCCAGGAATCTGTGCACTGCAGAGCTGTGTAAAGTGAACTGCTAGCGAGTCCTGCTTCAGCTCCATTTGTGCATTAGCTCTTCAATACTCGGGCAGTGAGTGCAGAACAAACTAGAGTTCAGGCTTGTAGTAAAGCCAAAGGGAAGGACAACTCACCCTTAGCTGAAATGTGGGCACTGGCACCTAATTGCATTCAGCCCCTGGTGGAAAATCCACAGGTTGATGGAAAATTCTGTTGAGGGGTTTGTGATATGTTTGAAAGTAAAACGCAACCTGTCCTAAACTAAAAACCATGCTTAAACTTACAATGAACACCCTGCCCACATGTAATAAATACCCACTTCAGTATTTAACTGAAGGCTTCTTTAATGTGGGAACTCATAAAGAACATGCCCTTATAAACCCCCAAATTTCACAGAGAAGCTTTACTCTACAGTCCAAATACGTTCTTAAATGCCCTTCCCCTGTGCAAACTATCCAGTTTGGATAACTGGAGCACTTGACTTTGTTCAAATCTTGTGCATAAGTCTTCCATGAATTGGGACCTACAGGGGTGCATACATTGCTGCTAACAATGACTGAGTGTATGTGATTGCAGGAAGAGAATGTCTACAAACCTGCAGGTGAGCTTGCTGCTAATTTACTGCTGCTGGCACCACTTCCTGCCTTAAATACTACACAAATTTACTTTTCAAATACTTTTTGAGTAAATACATGTCTAAAGGGGAATATTTTATCAGATGGACATTTCAATGAAATATTTTATTTGTAAGGTAGGGTGAAAGGAAAGTAGCTAAGGAAATATGCTGATAATAAAATATGCAGTCAAGGGAAGCACTTTCATAGCAGCTCCATGAATGACTTGCAGAAAAGTATAAATAATGTTTATAAATAAGCACATGAGGATAACATTAATATATGTGCTTAATTGAAACCTGTAAAGCCAGTGAGCTTTTTATCTCTTACATTTTATCCTTTCTGTTTAGTTCCTGTGAAAAAAATTGGGAAGAAGGTGAAGGGGAATATGTGCAAAGCACATGGTATTGGTAAAAGAAATGAAACTGCCTGCTTTATGTTTACCTATTTGTTGTCAGAAGCATGGGTCCGACTCTCCAGAAATGCACCCAGTGTATGTATGCACAAGCAAGAGCTGGATCTCCTTGGTGTTGTTGCCAGGATTTGAACCTTATGGAGAACAGCAGATTGGAGTGATGGCATCGGGGTGTTGTGTAAGAAATGCTGGGAGTTGGGGGCAGCTCTGAGGCCCACCAGAGAAAAGGCCCTGTTCTATCATCATGCAAGGAAATTCAATGTAAAGTCACAATCACAAGCTGTGTTTTCTCAATTTAGTTCGAACTGGGAAAAAGCAGTTTCACAATATGGCAGGGGGAACAGCTGGCACCATGGATGTTCACTGATCTGGGTCTGGTCCAGACTAGCTTTTATTAATTCTTCCACTTACTCTAATCAGCAGTTTCTGTGCCAGAGCCAGGTGGTCTCAGCCTCTCTGCATCTCCTGGGCCTCCATCAGCCCCTCTGGAGTGTGTGCCTCCTTCCAAGGCTGCCCTCTGCACATCACCCAAATGCCTCCTCCTCCAGGAAGGGAACCCCAGTTTTCCCCCTTCTCCTGCACAGAGTAGCAGCAGTGGGAAGCACAGATTACTCTGCTGGGAATCAAGACTGAGAATGAGGGGAAGAGACAAACAGGAAACGAAACCTCACTTCTCCCAGTCCTTACCAGCTCCTGCAATGGTGTGAAAGAACTACAATAAAAAACTGGCTAGCAGACCTTAAATAGCCTTTATGATTCAGCTTTGCACTTCTTTCTCTTGCATGGTTTACTTGCCTTGAAAATTTGACTTTCCATTTCCTTTTTATTATACTTGCAATGGTTTCTCTAGGGATAATTGCAAAAGCCCATTTTTCATGTCTTTTTATTTTTTTTTTAAACTTAAAATAGTCAACATATCCTGAACCTTAACTTGATCTAACATTTATATTCTAGGTGAAAATTAATACCAAAGCATTCATCTCCACCTGCCTTAAATTCTAAAACAGCGTTGTGTTTAATAGAGACACAATTTTCATGTTTCCAGTTTGTGCTGTAAATAAAATCTGCTTAATCACCCTAAGGAAGTGATCCCTTCCTTTCTCTTATATCTCCCATAAACCTCTATCACCCTTATGCTGTGGCACACTGTCTGAAAGTGTTATATGCCTTCACTCCTCCAATGCTACTTCGTAAATATATTCTGAAACTAGCAGAAAAAATGTTTCATCAGATGGTCAGCTTGGTAAAATATTTTACTTCTAAGAGGGGATGAACATCAGGCTATGAAAGAAATACAGCTCTAATAAAAGACACAGGCAGTGAAAAGGCTGTGGTAAAATCAGCATAAATGTCACCCCTCCCCCCCCAAACTGAATAAATTTTCTTTATAAATAAATACTGTGAGAATAACATTAATATCTTTAGCTGAGAGTGGGAAAGTGTAAGAACAGTAAAAAGTGCTCTTATATAAACATACTTTTCTAGTGCAGGAGATATGGGATGAGAGTTACGGTACTTATTTAATTCCAGCTTGTTCCATGGTGATTTTTCAAATGAGGCACAGGATGGCCACACTTAATTGGGGCAAGATGAGGCCAGATCTTGATTGCCATTTAGCAGGGCTCCTACTGACCTAGTGCATGCTACCATCTGGTTTTATGCAATCTTTACACCCTCATTTGCCCCAACTCTGTCTTGTTTGTCAAGATTGTGTGCAATTTAGGGCCTTAATTAAACCTATGCACAGCACCTCTCCCACCACGCACTTCCAGGAGCTGCTACATCACAAATCAAAGTGAAGGATATTTGCACTCTGCATTATCTTTGGTGCTGAAACTGAATCTGAGACAACTGGAGAACATTTTCAATATTTTTTTAAGTGTTGAGCTCTTCTTTAATTTTTTTTTTTAAAGTTTTTACAACTAAGGACATGCCATTAACAGAGTGGGACAGGTTCTTGATTAAGTGGGAAAGAGAATGAATATAAACAAGGTTGATAAGATGAAAAATACAACAGAAAAACAAGCATCAGACAATACTACTAGCAAACAGAATTAAACCCTCTATCTAATAAGATTGGTGATGGTCTTAGATGGGAAGATATTTGCATGACACCTCTGAATTAACAGAATCTAGTCCTTGCTGCTACTAAAAGATAAGGTAAGGGACGAAAGAGGAAAAGCAGAAAAGCTGGACACAGAATCATGAAGAGAGTCTTGCTGTCCAGCCTGGTTGCTATACTAATTTCTTTGTTGGATAGGGAAGTTAGGATATCTTTTAAAACTGGGAAGACCTGCATTCTGTTCCCTGATGAAATCTTAAACTCTCTTGCCACTCTGAAAAAAAATTAACTGGGTTCAGATCTTTAAATGTATCTCAGATTACCAACTAACACTGATTTTAAGAAAATATTGACTTAAAAAATCAGATAAAAATAAAATGAAATTAATCTTGCTGAAGCAAATGAAGTGGAATAACAATCAAATTAACTACTACAACAACTATAACAACTACATACACAAAAAATAACTGCAAGCAATTTTGCTTGTAGTGTTTAAAAGAGAGGGGGGAAAAAAATAGGGAAGTATTTTTCTTCCCCAAAAGAAGAAAACAAGGACTGAGGATTACAGGATTATTAACAATTTTCACACTCTTTGCTGGCTTCTGATCTGCATTTTAGAAGGACTTGCTGATATGTTTAAATTTTCTTCCAAACCTGCACTGCAGGACCACAGAAAAAAATCCAACACCAGGTTCCCAAAGGGCGTGGAAGGGCTGCTGAGAGGCAAAGGTACAGGTCTCAGGTTTAGTGAAGCTGTTTATTAGATCTTGCTTGTGGTCCAGCCACACTTCACACAGACAAACCCTCTTCTGCAGAGTCCTGGCTTTTCTTCTGAACCAACTTCTCAGCCCAGATGAGTGAGAATGGAAAGGAGGCAGAGGAGGGAAAGTAACAGAGGACACAGGGGACAAGATTAAAGAGAGATTTGGAAGCTTCTTTTGAGGAAACAATGCCACTTATTGCATGATTCTTCCTCCTTCTCCAGTATCTTTTACGCACATAGTTTGTCTCACAAAAACTATGACAAAATAACCCTTCACATGGGAAAATTTTTTAAAAGCTTTATCCACCAAAACATGTCTGGACTGCTAATTCCTCAAGTGCTTTGTAACTGCCCTTGCACTAGTGATTTCCCATTTGTATTGTAGTTTTGATCTACAGCTGTGTAAATCTGAGGATTTACAGCTAGTGTTCAAGAAAAAATTACTAACAGTTCTTTTTAAATCATTATCATTTGTCTGAGGTTTTTGTATTTTTCTCCCTAAAACCAGAATAGACTGGAACAAAACTCTGTCATTCTGTAGAATTCCTAGAGGGTAAATTTATGCAGAAGATGCTGGTCTTGTTGACTTCCTCAACATGGGGAGAAGATTTCTGGTTTCTCATTTCTAGGGAAAACAACAACCTTCCTCTTTACATATAATGTTATATTCCTATACATCCTCTTTACATATAATGTTATATTCCCCCTGCTCATCCCTTCAAAAGCTTTAACAATTCTGCCTAAGGCAGACCATTTGGCCTCAAAAAAGTCATGTTTTATACAGTAGATGGGAAGAACAGAATCTTATATGAGAAAGTTTTTAACAAACATTACTGTTGAGACATTTAGACAAGCTTTACCCATAGCAAAGAGACAAAAATGTGACCAGCATAAGTCAAAAGCAAGAAATTTACACTGAACACTGTTTCACTGTATATTTTTTCTTCTTTCTCCCTTTCTCTCTAACAAAATAAAGGTAAAAATCAAAAGATTAGAGAGAGAGAGAGAAAGAGAGAGAGAAAGAGAGAGAGAAAGAGAGAGAGAAGGACAAACAAACAAACAAACAAACAAAACCCCCTAACTCCTGCTCCTGTTGGCAAATGTGTTTCCTTACTTTCACAGCACAGAAGTTCGGTATTCTGGGTGCATTCCTGACCATGAAATCATGCGTGAACCCTTTGGTGGCATCTGCAGATATGGTCCATGCTGGAGAGAAAGCCAACAATGTAAGCTAATATCCTAAGCCATGTTTAACGGGATACATAGCAAGGAGAAGCCAGCTGCAGAACAGAACAGATGGGTGGTCTCAAATTGTTTCATAGGTAAAACACAGGAAGTTCACAGTGTACTAATCACAGCATTACTTTTCATTCCAGTGTATGGATTAATGACAGCATAGTCTTAACATATACTCTTCTCTACCTTCTCATGTTAGTAATAATCATATTTACTTGTCTATCCTTATATATGTGCTTTGTTGGTAAAGGAAGTTGCTTTAAGTTCCCTATGCTCATATAAGCACACACTACAGCTTCAGTTCTCCACATCACAAAGTTTTGTCTTTGAAGAACAGTTCAGTCATCATGCAAAGACCCTGAGAGTTACTAATCCAGGAACACATAGCCTTAAACCATAGCCCTGTTTCTGCCTGTGGCCGCATGCCAGACACTAATTATTGCAAAATATTGAAAGAGTCAATAACTTTAAAATATTACCTTTTCCTGAATGTTTGTCTTAAAAGTATTTCCATAATTAGTTACTTTTGAAAAATGAGAACAGTATTTCCAAATGTTATTTTCCAAAGCAGTGCTGTTGCTTGCAAACAGATCAAATTCTGCGTAGAAGAGCCAGGACATGCAACAGGCACATGGATCCTTTACTACGAGAAAGGGGTTTTTTTTGAAATAAATTATTGATATGAACTTCTGGTTTTTTGTGCCTACTAAGCATTTTCCAGAGATGCACAGTTTGCTCATGCCTTCACAATATCCTTGGCAGGCTCCATTCTTATTACTTTTTTCTGGGACAGAGTTGTTTCTCTGAATTTCCCCAGGTTGTTACACACGCCCCCAGGATGCCAAACAAGAACCTGATAGTTCAGCTCTGGTAGCTCATTTCCAAACAACCCCGGGGAAAACACAGCAATGCCAGTTTGCAACAGTTTTTCCTAGAGCAATGGATTTTCCTCACCATCTCTTCTCAAGCTGTTAACCTAAGGACACACTTATTTCCCACTCTAGCTGCAGCATAGAACAGAGCCACACTGGGAACACACCAATCTCTCTGCCAAACCCAGCAGCATAGATGGGGACACCATCCCCACCTGATGACCCCTGGAGAGCTATCCCTTCTGACACTCTTCACAGGGGAATATGACATGCCCACCCCTGATCCAATGAATTTGTGGCTCGGACATTCATTTCCTCTGCATCTTTTGTTCACAGAGGTGTACTGAGACAACACAAACATTGTACAGATTTGGGTGGCCACACCATCCAAGAGTCTATTCACTTGCCTTCCTGTAGCTCCCTGATATGATTTTATTGGGAGGTGTCTGCTGTCAGCTGCCTACAAAGCTAGCATAAATCAGTTACTAAGCCACATCATGCTCACAGCTGTTGTGCCAAATTGAACCCTGGTGTAAGCTCATGCAGCTTGCAGCCATGGCTGGCTGTGATCCACTGGGCCCAGAGAGAAACATTTGTAATACTCCCAGAGATCCTTTATATTGTTACGTTACTAAAGACTACAGGAGGTGTAAACCAGCACATTTTCATTGCTGTCAGTGGATCTATATTTACAGAATTCTTTCTTCTTTTTTATCTCTGATCATTCTTTCATTTCTGATCCTGTATTCCTGTTTAGTTACATCACTTCTACCTGTTGCAGGCTTTCTATATCAAAACCAGATATATTTTGCAAAGGTTTTGCACATAAGGTGGAAACAAGCATTACACCAGGGTGGAGTTGAGCCCATCAAGTCCAGCCTCTTGGCTCCACCAGGGGTTTAGAGCTAATTGAGAAATGTAATAATGAGGACGTATTGAGAACAATTTTTTTCTTCAGTGCAGTTTCCTGATTTATTGTAATTGGTGCTTCAGAGACATCTGGAGTTGGAATTAACAACCAGGCTACTATTAAGAGACATGAATTTATCTTACCCTTCAGTGAACCTGTTTGTATTTTTGACACTACCAAAAAAACCCAATTTCTTTTTTTGTTTGTGCCAGTAAGAAACCTTGCACAGGATGGGCATGGACACTGAATTTCTTCGCTTCAGTCTTTTACAATGTGATACATCAGGAGATTCAGAATAGCCCAAACACTTTGAAATGAATTCCAGAAAGGGAAATGAAAGAAGTTGAAATGAATGAAGGTTTTATTGGTTTTTCTCCTCATGCTTTTGCATTTAATTTACTGGAAGTAAATGAAAGTTGTTGATGCATAGGGCTATGTAGTACAAAGCTGATGGGAATGTCATTTCCCCTTCACCACACTGGAACTGTTCCCCTCAAGGTGCCTATCCATATGACAGCTGTTTAAGACTTCTCTGTACTTTTGTCCACCTGTAAAGATGCTTCAAAAACCAAGCCCAGAATTCAACACAGCTTTTAGATAGTTCTTTTTCATCAGCAATAAGTAATAATGAATTATAAGCCAGAAGGGACTATCTGTAAGTCAAAGCTTCATTAAACCTGCTGAAAGCATTACTATACACCAAGTGTCTATTGTTTTTCTAGTAGCAGCTGGCTCCAGGTGCATTCTCAAATGTTACACATTAATCCAGGTCTTTTCTGAACCTAAGCCTTTTTGTCTTGCCCCACCAGTCATGACAAGGTTTAGATCAGAGTTTGCTTCTTGACTTGCACAGAAAAGTCTTTGGAAAATGACAGACATCAAAATGGTATGACCTTACCAAGTATACCAGTCCCACAATTTATGCTTTTTTCTGCTATGTGTGCATTAAATTTGCTCTCTGTGAAGTCAGGTTATGGTTTTAATGGCCTCCTTTGATATTCAAATTTTTACTGAACATTCACTCCCTCTTGCTTGGTTGGAAAGCTGCACTATTTCTTCATCTTCATCAGGGCCTTCTGGGGGCTCCCACACACGTTTGCAAATCCCTGGGTGGTCAAACTTTATTTTGTTCCTTTTTCACATGCAGCTAACCTTTGAAAATAATTTCCAAGGGCTATTCTGAATAGCAGGATCCCAGCTGGAGTTTTTTAAGGTCATGACATAAGATTTATCTTTAACACACATTCTGATTTTCTTTGCTTTTCCTTTTCTTTGATAAGAATTTGTTTTTCTCTGGTGTTTTGCTTTGTATAACACTGTGCTTTTTGTGGCCACACACCATTTTCAAAGACTTACAAGTAAATTACTGTAAGCAGTGCCTTGCCATTGTATGCAGTTATTCTTTGGTGAGGGAGGATTTATGCCAGCTGATAAAAATGAGAAAAGATAAAAAGAGTTCAGCATCTAATCTGCCCCATGGTGGAAATGGAAGCATGTTTTCCTGCAAAGCACAAAATGTTCACAGTCACTGGGTGCAAGTGAATGTGGTGAGCAGTCACTGTATAAGACTCCAGAGCCAAAGGGCTTTTAGCTGGGGATATGAGGAGCAGTAGGACCTTGTTCTGGTCTGAGGGAATATCTTCTTTAAGCAGCACTTGAAAACAAGGCTTGTGTGGTTTACTGCAATACTTGGAATTGTGTGGGGTTTTATCTGATATCACTGATGTCACTGAAAGTTTCATCAGTCAGGTCAATGAAGTAATAGCCAGGCCTTTAATTACTGCAAATTATACTTATTCAGGGGTATAGGTAGAGAAGGAAAAGATTCAGGCATTACCAGCTAGATAATAGTATGATACCACATCAGGTATCAGAGTGAAAAGGTGAAGAGGCTGATCTTGCTTAGCAGTTCACATATCTGCTGATGAGAAGGGCTGATCTATACATTTGTTCACAGCCCTTTCATTAATGTCATCTCAGGTTGATGTATCCAGGAAGGATTTTTCAACATTTATTTTCTTTTTCATTTTTTTGATAGCACTTTTTATGGAGAGAAGACCTTGCAGCCTCTCTCAAGTCTCCAAGGACACAATGAGAGCCTCCTTAGCACTGCACAAAACAGCACCCACAAACAAAGAGAAAACAGCTTCCAGCAATTGATGCAGAAGTAGAATCACAATTATCTGTGATTTTTCCTCATAACTGACTAGTAAAGATCAGACAGATTGTCTTGAATTCATACGATTAATCATGAAACACACAACACAATTTTTGGTGGGGTCCAGCTGGTGTTGACTGGACAGTTACTTTGTGTTTACAGGCTGTAATTTAAATACTAGCCTATTCATCTAGCAATACAGCTCCTAACTGTGACCTCAAAAATACAAACAGAAGTGCCTAATATTCATAAGCTTGGTGTTCCCATGAACTCAGGTCTATGCAGCTCTGAGCGGTAACACAGTATTGTTTAGTCTGCTATGAAAATAATATTAACTGCACAGGAGGTGTGACCAACAGAAATCCATTTAACTCACTTTTGTAAAAGCACTCTCCTCACCTTTATATATATTGACAACATCTCTATGTAAAAACTGATTCCATTCTGCTGGCTTCAGCAGAGCTCTTCTAATCTACATTATCAAAACATGAACATACCTTTAACTACTGACCTACCCCGCCATGTGAGACCATGCCTTTAACAAAGTATTCCAGCTCTACCCTGTGTCAAACACAAAAAGTATCTTTTCAAAGAGACATATGATGAAAAGAAGAACAGACAGGAGGCAATTAATCCAGTAAAACATGAGATCAACAGACTTTGAACACAAAGAATGTATCACTAGAGACCTGCAGATTATCTACCCACATCCTAATGAAACAGCAAACAAGTTTTGGGTTTTTTTTAAATAGACTCTGTGTGTTTACATATACACTGCCTTTGTGAGATCTCATGGGAAAAAGTAATAATCTGTAGAAGAAAAGTGATCTTGTGAGACCAGTCTGCCAATGTATAGCTGACAAATTTCAGACACTACTATAAAATTGCAACATATAAGCATCATAAGTTAGCCCAGTATGAAGCTTATCTTCTGAAAGAGATTCTAGACAAATAAGGCCAGCACAACCTGCTCACTGCTCTCAGTAGTAGAAAAAAAAAAAAACAAAACAAAACACTGTCCTGCCCTCCCAAAAAAAAAAAAAAAAACTCAAAAAAAAAAAAAAAAAAACAGAAACAACAAAAGTTGGGGTTTTTTCAGGAAAACTGAAAGGACAAAAAAAAATCAGAGCAAAAGTTCTTGCTGACACTGATGGAGAGAGGGTCTAATTATCTTTACTGCTTTAGTTTAACACCTTATCAGATCCAGCAGCAACCTTCAGTTTGTGCATGGAGATTAGCACAAAGGAATCAGTGCTGATGATTCCATTTTTACATTTCAGTCTGGCATCTTATGTCTAGTGCCTGTGGAAGTCATGTTTGTGCTGTGACTATGAACTGTGACAGCTAAGGGATCCTGTTTCTCTTTTTCCCATCCTAGTATGGATGGTAACTTCCCAGAAAAACAGGAGAGGCGAGGGCATGACTTTGTATTTTGAAGACTGAAGACTGTATTTTGAAGACTGTTTTTCACTTTATGTGGGACAATAAAACAGAACTATTTTATTGCCAAAACATATATTTTCCATTCATAACCAGAGATGCAGCGATTGAAGATTGTCGCTTCTCATCACACTGACGCTAGGTACTGTACAGCTCCTACAAGGCACTTTTTGCTTTGCAGGATCAGAACCTAAACAATAATAGCTCAGTCTATCCAACACAGTTGACCAAAACTTCCCTCACAAAACAGCTCACAGGCATGGGGTCAAAGTCTAAGACAGGAGAAGACGACAGTTCAAAACAGGAATGTTCTGTTTGGGGATGGATTTTATCTTACAGCTCTTATATCTTCTGATTTCAGTAAGATGCCACATTATCTTTTCTAGTATCTTACTTCACAGGTATATTTCAGAACACTTTGACAAGATGCTTTAGTTGCTAGTAATCAGAGAGCAATTTTTGTGCACCGTGGCAGTTGGAAAATGAAAGCCCTATCAGGATATTAACAGTGTGTGTCTAGACTCATATATAAATGTGCATATTGAGAAAAAAAATTTACTTTGCATTAGGAATTACTAGACCTTCTCTCTCCCCATAATGCTTTACAGTCAAAAAGAAAAAAAAGAAATTTAAGTCAGTAAAACTCAGGAACAGAATACAACACGGTTCCTAATTTCTCATTAACATTGTGTCAGACAAACTGATTTATCAGGAAATCTGCCTTCCTGCGAGCAGCATTGCAAGAGCTCCTGTAGTTTTCCTTCTAATTAATTTAACCATAGAACTCTGCTTCTGGTTCATCTCCAACAAGGGGAAAAAAAAAATCTATGATTGCATTGCAGTACCTATTAAAAGATTATTGTATTCTCAGAGGAAACATGAGGAAGTAACCAGACACAAGTTTGTTGGTGTCCTTTGCCAGATCACTATGGTTCTTATGATGTGCAAAACATGGAATTCAGATCATTGCAAGTATGAAAAAAAATTGATTTTCCTGCAAAGGAAGGCTTACCAGGACCTGATTTAATTTTTCTGTAAACTTCCAGGTTCATTTTATTTACAAAGACCCCATCTTCCTCTGCATAGACAGAGACACTCAGAAGTGTCATACACTTCCAAGCATTGGATGGGGTTTTGGAGATCTTCCATCATCACTGAGAGCTGACTGCTCATTTCTTGGGTTTCAGTGTCTCAGAGGATTCATTTAGCAATTGAGGGAGTATTTATGGGGTATTTTGGAAAACCTCAGACCAAGAGTGGGCTGTATGTACCAGAACTGTGAATATGAAGAGCTAAGCAGAAAACTGGATTTGTGACCAATCCTTGACTGCCACCAATCTGTACCAAAACCTAGAGCAATGCACATTCTGCCCTTGCTTCACTTCCCTCTCAGGGGAGTAAAGATCACAACTCTGTGTTTATCCATCCTTTTCTATCTCTCTAACAGGGAAACTGAAATAAGCTGGAAAGAATTCAGACAGTCAGTTAAGCCAGTAGTGGTTTAACCTCCAAAGGGGTCATGACACCAATCGGTAGGTGACAGTAACATCTTCACCTGCTGGGACAGTCAAAAAGGAATGCATGAATACAGGCATCCAGGTCAGGAGATGTTCTCACACACTCTGGAAACTGCTGAAATAAAAATGTTCCTATTTCAGCCATTTTTTAACTTTGCACTTCTACTAGGTTTTTGTTTTCAGTTGAAGGTTTTGCTCCCCCTTCTTTCAATATTATATTATTTTGGAGGGAAGTGCTGTGAAAGTAGGTTCCTCTTGAGCATACACAGAATGGAAATTAGTCATTAATCAACTGAATCCCCACAGAACCACTAACTTAATGCAGTGAAATGAATGATGGAAGGAATAATAAATGCATCTGAATTAAACAAAGCAGAAATATTATATCAACCAAAACACAACACACAGAGGCTATTCTTGTAAGGGAGGGAGTTAAGGAGTCCTTTTTAGATTTATTATTTGGATTATTAATACTGATGGGATGGGGAGAAGCAGGGAGAAAATCAGTCTTCCATCCTGTGGTGCAGAAACCAAGTATCACGCAGTCTAAAATTAAATGATACAGATGTTGCTGTGTCTGGACTGAAGTTGTAGCAAAGAGTAATTTTTTTTTTTTTTTCATTTTTCTTACCTAAATAGGAATCTCTGCAAAAGTCTACCATCACAAAAAGACATTGTGCACTTTTGAGATCTGCAAGATGGATCCTTTTAAAAAGAAGCAGATCCTAACAGCTCTCTGTACAAAACTAACCTGCTCAGTCAAGGCAGGAGAAAGATAGAAGGAAATATGCTCTTCAGTGAAGAGATGCTTTATCTCTCTCACTGAGAACGCTTTTGCTTTAATGAAACTGGTCCCAAACAGGTCAAAAAGACCAGATGCAACCTACCAACTCCCAAACTGGAAGCATCTCCAGACCCGGGGATATGAACAAGAAAGCTTGTGCTCTTGAAAAATGAGAATCAGTACATGAAGCCTGGCATGTGCTGCCTCTGGGATACAAAGGCACAGTTCAGAGCCCAAAACCCCAGTCCACCCCACCTGGTGCAGTAGCAGCAGCTGAAAGCTGGCAAAAGCTCCCTGCTTCCCCACAGCCCCATCCTGCTGGGAATGTCACATCCTCAGCACATTATGAAAAGAAATAACTTCTAGCAGCATGGGAGCAGAAGAGGGAATTGAGCACTGAACAACCTCAGGCCTTCAGTCAGGCCCCACTTACACTCTTTATGGCTAAGAGGTTGGGCCCAGGAAAATTAGCCTCAAATTAAAGCAGGCTACTGTGAGCTTCATTAGCAGTAAACAATCCATGGTTCATTAAGGGGTGAGAGACCAGGCTCACTAAAAGCCCTCCTAGGAAGAAGTTACAATAAACCAACAACTGGATATTAAAGGTATAAAACAGGTATTAACACTATATGGGAGGAAAAAACAGAGCTGCAGAGATGCAAATTCTCCCAACTTTTATTAAAAATCTAGCTTGCAGCTCATAAAAATTTTGGACACTAATGAGAGGGTAGATTAGGATTTCAAAAAGCACCGAAAAAGTTAGGATCAAATCCTATTTCTGACTAGATTTGTACACAGCCTTTCAGATGTAACTGCTTGGTGAAGGCTGGGACATTTTGAGCAACCTTGCATGCACATTTTTCCTTTAGAACAGATTTTTCTAAGTCCTTTATTTTGGTTATGTCTGAGATTTCCCACATGCTCTCTTCATCATACAAACAATTTAGTTTACACTTTCCTGGCAGAGTTAAAGAGATTGCCCCAAGAACAAGTTGACATGTAAGCAAATAGGATTCAGACCAAAGAAATGCTGCTGTAAAGGGCAGCCCCTACCCCTGTGCTAAGCAACAGAGAAATTTGCTCTAAGCCCTTTCTGATGCTTTATTGAAATGTGCTATTTTCTCACACAGAAGTACCCTCTGGTTTGCACAACGCAGTGCAGACCCAAGGCTCTGCACACACGAGTTTTGGCTAATCAAAAGCAGCAAGCCTGCCAGAAATCTGTTTGCCCTATGCAAACAGTGCTACTTTGTATTGATTTCCTCAGCACATGTTAACATAAATCTGACATTAACACGGGCTTACCCACCACTCCCCTCATGGAGAGCACACTGATTTACAGGCTGTCTTAATGCAGGTTGTGGTCAGACAAACAACTCCTGGTCCTCTCTGCACGGTGATGAGGCATCATTTTTCGTTGCCCATCAGATTCCTTGGCTGAGCACATCTTTTGTTTGGTTTCTCTATTTTTTTTGGAGGCTCCACCACTCTATTGGTCTGTTTTTCTGCATTCTGCTGTAATACATTACTGCTATGCCAGGCAGGAGGAAGACTCAATCTAATATATTTTCCCCCTAGGATCCCAGCAGGGGTGACTGCAAGGAATCATTCTGGAGACAAGTTGTCACGCCTTTAATTTATTAGATGTCATATAACAACTCAACCCTCATTTAGGTACTTTAAAAACAACTTGTCTCTGCCTTCCCAAATGGAAAACTCAACAAGCATATTTACAATTCATTTGACATGTTTCCTCTTCAGTTAAAAACTGGTCCCTCTCTTCTCTTCTGTACACTTGCTTCAAACATTTTTAAACGAAATAATTGGACTGTCTTGAATAGAGGGTTTTTTTTAAATTTCTAACACTTCTAAAACCTTCAGGCAGAAAAAAATTAGTCTTGCAAATGTTTTGTGCATCTTTCTATTTCTTTAGGTTCAGAAACCAGGCCGCCACTAATCCCATTGTATGATCATGGGTGCTGCTTTACAGTTCTACTTTAACAAGAAAAAAAATAAAACACAGCAAATCACTCTTTATTCCATCTTTTAAAATGTCCCAAACACCTTTTTTCTTCTCTGGCCTTGCTTTGTTCAAGGAAAAGCCTGGCGACCAGTCATTCACACACCTGATGTGTCAGAATAATAGCAAAAGGAAAATTCCACAGGAAAATAGGAGGTACAAGAAATACCCCCACCCCAAAACACATGGGAGCACTGTACCCAAATTTTCAGTGTACTCAACATCCTGCCTCAATGCTGTGGTTTTGTCCCTAGGATAGGTACATGTGTACCTTGTCAGGAGCTGTTTGTTCACAGAACCTGCCACTGACTACCCTTTTAATGTCATTTTTGTTACATAACAGCTATTCTTTGCTTACAGCTGCTTGTCCCATCTTCCTTCTATAAAAACTGGGAAGTGACTTTGACTATATAGTTAAAAAAAAAAAAAAATCTGAATATAATCCAACAGAAAATTAACAGCTATGAGAATATTTGAAAAAAGCAGACGTAGAGGCAAGCAGTGTTAGAAAAACAAGTAACAAATTAGAAACCTGGAGAGTCATTGCCGATATTATGACAAGCTGCCTCTTTAAAACCTATTAGAAATAAACAGAATCACAGTAGTAATTAGGCAATTGGCAGTTGGGTACAAGAAAAAGGGAAGGAAAAAGAGAAGCAGAAATTCTTGAAAATATTGAAATTGCAAAGCTCTTTGCTTCCATTAGGCTAAATGCTACAATTTAAGCACTCTGTATGTCAGCTCATGAAACTGCAGTGACAGAAGTCTCAAAAATAAGGCTCTTTTTTCTCCCCTCCTAGTGACTAATAGCTAATAATCAGTCAAAACCCCAGAAAATTCCCCCTGGTTTGCAGAAAGGTACAGTTGTGCTATTGGCTTCCACAAGGTGGCCTCTGCCAGTCATTTTACCCTGCAGTGACACCCCTGCACAAGCTGCATGTCCTATAGGCTCAGATTTATTCCTGGTTTTCACCTCAACCTCTCTTCCTCCCCTAAAGGACTGGGAAGCACACAAAAAGGACTTTAGGAGCATGAAAAAGGCATAAGGATATAAAAAGTATGTGTGGAAAAAGCATAGAAACACCCCTGATTTTTCTTGACAATATATCCCTAAGCCATTCATGCTGAAAAAAGAAGATGCCACCTTTGTCTCAACAAGTAGTACACAAGCTACCACTATTCTGATCATATTCACCTGTTGATGCTCTATTCTTACAGTAAGGTTTTACTCTGACTGTTTCTCATACAAATTCATTGACAGTGAGTCAGCTGTCCTTACATTCCATGGAGGAGCCTACAAAACAAACAGTTCCCCACTTTATTTTATTTTTTTGAACACTTTTCATCTTAAGTGAAGCTGGTGTGGCCTTATCAAAGCTGAAATGCTGAAGTCAAGTGTCAGCATTAACACAAATGTCAAGTGACTGCAAACTTCTGGATGAAGAGATATTTCAATGATTGCAAGGCTGGCCTCAGATTCAGAAATCCTGGTTAAATCTCATCATTTGTGTTCAGCTCCTGAGTGACCTTGAACAAGCTCTGAATTTCAGCTTCCCAGCATTACAAAGTGAGTGATTTTTCTTGGCTCCCCCTCTGTGTCCTCTCCTCTCTTTGGCCTGTTTGTTTCTTCAGCACTGAAAATATAACTTATAGCATTGCATATAATGTGGTTCAGTTTCTGTGGCAATATTCAGTTTGACTGTAATGGAATAAATGAAAAAAAGAGAGGACCTATAAAAAAAAAAAAAATACTTCTAGTTTAAACTCAAGTTCTTTGCCTAAAAGTAACAACTGTTCACAGAACGAGGTCACAAGTAGCTTTCAGTCCAAGGATGTAAAAACTGTCCTATCTTTGCTATCTGCTAGAAAGAGGCCTCAAATTCTTTTATTTGCAATATACAAATTTTACAAGGAAAAGAGATAGATACTATGGCCTGCCCAGTCAGAGAGAAAAGCTTGTCCTTAAAATCTGGAATCTTCACATTTCTATTTGTGCAGTTTCCACAATGAACTTTATAAAAGGTTGATACCAGTTTAAAATAGAGTGTTCTTTGTGCAAAGCTGCATGCTTTATTCAAAGCACAAAATATCTTCCGGACAAAAACATGTTCTGCTGAAATAAACAAACACGGATCAGAGAAAAGATAAACTTAAAGGAACCCTCTGGGTTTCAGCAGATTGCAGCTTAAAAGTGACCATGTATTTTCTCCCCCATGCAGTCTCTTTCTGTCCATCAGCTGCTGTGCTTTCTTCTTTTAAACTCAGCCTCAAAAGCTGCATATCCACTGTAGTATTTTTATACACTAACACTGAGGATTCCTTATGAACTTGCTTTGTGTGCCTAAATTAATCCCTGGCAGTGCAGGATGAATTTGGAGGCATCAATGCTCCCTGCAGGTGGCTGTTGTGGGGCAAATCAGAAGGGGGAAAACAGCTGGCCTTAGATCATAAATTGGGGTGACAGAGCTACAGTGAGGCTAAAGGACTGTCTACATGCACAGAATTCTGCCCTGGCCTTTTTGGAATGAGAAGAAAAAAACAGAAGACACAGATATGAGCTACTGCACAGGACTGGATAATTCCAAAAATGTGATTCTAGGTTTTTGGATAGAAAAAGCTGTATCATATGCCTTTAGCATGCAGGAGGACAGCAAAAATATGGCAGAAAGCATAAGGACATAGCAGAGATCACATGCAATCTCCTGATAACACTCCTTCAGGAAAAAATGGTAAATTTTTAATCAAAAGAGAAAGCAAAGATGTCAAGTCATAGTTTTCCTATCACAAAGTCAGCTTGAGAGGAAGGTAAAGGGGTAGGTTAAGATCAATTTCACATGGCCTCTGGTTTTTGTTAAGAATTTTCTCAGGATTATGGGAGAAGTTGTTTTCTGGAGATCATTCTTCTCCATCAGGGGACCTAGATAAGTTGGCAAAATTCAGCCTGAAAAGATGAATCCCTTGTCAAGCAAAGTCTGAAATGCTGTCCACTGACACCTTCCTCCAGTCTCAGTTCCACTTTTTGTTCCTCCTGGGTCTCTCCACAATTGCCCCACCAAACCTGAGCAACTTAACAGAGAAGAGGCATTCCCAAACAGACAAATATCCCAGAACAGTATGTATCTTCAATATCTGCTACACAAAACAAATTTCTTGAAATTGCTTTTCAGAAGCAGTTTTTAGAAAGCAGCTTACTACAAGATAGACTTAAAAAAATTAAGCAGCTTCTGTCCTCTACTAGTTCATGTTATAAATATTTTATTAGTTAGCTTTTTGTTTTGTGAGAAAAGAGGGGTTAAATCAAGACTAACTACCCAAAACTTGTTCAATTTTTAATTATAAAGGAAAATTCAGGGCTTTTTCAGTCCAGACTATCTTCTATTTCTTCTGTCACATTTTCAAAAGGAAGCAAAGCAAACATTAAGATACCAATTCAGTTGTCTATACATTGGCAGATTTAGCGTTGATGCAGGCCCCATGAAGTGCTCAGGTGAGGCTACCAGGTATGGCACAGGATCTAGAGAGTAACTTTCCCCTTCTGCAGTGTTTGAGCAGCCTGGTTATGTCACTTTCTCTGTATTTTTGTTCTGGCAACTGAATTGGAGTTGAATTATCATGGTTGTTTGGAAAACAGCAAAGGCAAAAAGTGCCCTAACACGTACAAAACCTGATATGAGGTCTTAAAAGGGAAACCAGGGCAATTTAAAATTTTTAATCTGATTTCCAAAGCTGGCTGAAATGTGGTTCTGGAACAGTTAGGGATTTGTGTGACTGAAAGTCTCACTAATCTAGTCTCCAATCTCTATTGCATTCCTCACGTGGACCATTAGGAACCTGCACAGTTCTTAACACAAACCTACATCCTCATCAGTGGAAACAGGACTGGAGTCCTCTCCTTTATCATTTACTGTTGTTATCTGAATCCAAAGTTAAAAAAAAAAGAAAGGACTGCTGGCAAAAGCAAAGTATGCCTTGAAGAAAGATGAGTGTTTTTATATTATCACTTTACTTGAGGGTTTTATTCATATATTGGTAGAGACATGAAGAGTTATCCAGTGATTGAACCACTCTTGGGGTTAGATCATGGATGTCAAAACACTTTATAAAACCTGAACAGAAAGACAGTTTTGTGGGCTGCTTCACTAAAAAAATAAAAGTGTACTCAGAAATGTCTAGAGTAAAAAGCAGTGTGAAGATATCTGGAACACACCTGAGTCACAGACCACACCATTTTGCAGACACTCATAGAAAATTCAAATCAAAATCACAGTTTTGACTCCAGCAGAAATCGCTAGTTCAAGGAGACACTAACTTTAACATGCATTAGGCTTAAAAGGAATTTCAAAGTCTTTGGTCTTTGTAAAGGAAAAAAAGCATAACTAAAATTTCCATTATCTTAGCCTTACAAAATAACTTAGAAAAGTTACTGAAGCATGAACTATAATAACATAGGGACGCAATATTTATTACACAAATTTATTGACCATAAGCATTGGAAATGTTTTATTATTATACAGAAGTGCCAAGCATCAATCACTTTTTTGTGAAACAGCAAGAAAAGATGATTGACCTCTCTGGCATTTATAAAAAGTTCAGGACACATTTCCATGTCTCCCAGACTCCTACAGCCACAAAATGACCCAGAAAGAGGGGAAGTTCATCTGTAGAGTGTGATCTGAGTGTCAGATCATTGTGGCATTCCTAAAATGGAGAAAACTCAGGATACCCATTCAAACAAACATTACCAAGTCAATTTGGTAATCAATTCCTGTTGAATTTGTAATTGGCAGTCATCTGGCCCCTCCAGAATGAGAGCAGCTTATTGAGCTCACTCACAGCCCAGAGCTGCCTTCAAGACAGGATTTGTATATATCAACATTTCTGGGGGACATCTGCCCCCATACTGTATTTCAAGCTCTTTATTAAGTCATCTGGACCTGCTCCTTGAAGGGATGGGTCTTCCAGGCACCTGGATGCTTTGAACACTGCCCCTGTGGCTTCTAAGGAAAGGTGGGCACACACTGTCTCTCTGAGAGTCACCCTCTCTGGCAGTGTAGGACAGCTCTGGAGCTCTGCAGAGGCACTCAGATCTCAGTTATTTCCCACAGCTGAGAATTATCTCTGTGCTTCCTCCTATGCCTCTCAGATATCCAAAAAAAATCAGGTTCTGCCTAAGTATTCAAGTGGGACATAAACCACAGCACGGGAGGAAAAGCCTTCCACAGGAAATTGTTTCAAGTCTCAAAGAAGCCCAGCAAGAATTTGTTTATTTTTTCCCTACCAAGAAGCACAGCCCATAATCTTTATTTTTGTGTTCTGTTTTCACTTGACTGCGGGTCTATGACTAGTCATAGTTGAGTGGCATTGTTTTTTTCAGGGTGGTGACTGGTAGGATGAATTGCCAGAATTGTGAAGCTCTTTCAGCTTTGTCATATTCCTTTTTGTTCCAATACCTTAAAAAAAAAAAAAACAAAAAACAAAAAAACCCACATATTCCAACCCCAAATTACCAAAGCACACTCTGTATTTTCATTACTGATCACAGGATGAAAAACTGGTGTTCAATTTCAGCCCTAGAAATGACTAACAACACCTCAATTTCAGAGTTCCTCACAGAGACAAATTTCCAAGTATTTTCTAACACCCATTCCCTGAAAAGTGAAGACATTTATGCAGGCACAAGAAGGAGACACCCCATTTCAAAATTCAATGCATACAGGGATACACTATTAAGGTGTGCAGGGAAGCAGCTACCCCTGTTGTCACAGTGTGTTTAACCAGCCAAGTGAAAACAGAATCGCTTTTTCCTCTCCATCACCAGAAGAAATATTGCTTAAGCTTCTATATTCACAACACCTTTTCTGTCATTCTTTTCTTAAGCTACTCTTGTTTGCTCAGTGTATTTAGCAGACATTTATCTCACTCTATCAGCAAAGATTAAAGACTCATACTACCTAGTAACCCAATTACCCTGCATGAGAAAAGCAAATGTATCTTTGGTCAGTGCCCACAGAGCTCCAGGAATCCATCACAATACAAAATGAAATCTAATTAATTGTGTGCTTTGGTTTAGCTTCATCCACATCATTATTTCATTTGTTTCTAATGGATATGCTAGCAGAGATTTAATAGTTTTAAATGCACAGAGCCAATGGGTCAGCTTACCCTAAGGTCAGTGCTCAGATAATTATATTTTTAAAGAATTGTATCTGAAAAAAGTTACTTGTGGCAGGAGACACAAAGGAGAGAGTTACAGAGCCTTGGAATAACACAGCACTTCTGCAGAAGCCTGAGAGTTTTACAATTCCACTAATCCTCATTTTACATTTTGAGAGAAGGGGACTCCCATCAAATCTTTTTGCTTCTTCAAACACATATTTTCCCACAACCTATTAAAGCATCTGGGGGAACCCTGATGTAGCACAGCACTTATCCAAATCTCAGAGGCAACCAGTCATCTGAGTAAGGTTTGCTGAAGATAAAAACAAGCCCACAGTATAATACTATAGATAAATGGGTTGGTGTGATATAATGAAAATATACTGGGGAGTAGAAAAAAGATTGTGGTTAAGAGTTATTTGGGAACCACACTAGCTCCAGGCCGGGACAGTTACAGAAGGACTGTGAGAGTCAGAGGATAAACCAACACTTCTGTAAAACTGCAATAAAACAGCAGAAACAAAGCAAGCCTCTTAATGTCATTTAACCAATATATTGCAATAAAGCAACTTGCCCACAACTGAAAAGTTGTGTTTTTTAGATAGTGAGAGGCAATGGCTAGACCAAGGCAGACCAAGAAAAAAAAAATCATCACAGTAAAGTTACAAAGCAGTCTGTTAACAGCAAGGTGATTAGGAGAAACTAGTTACGGATGCACTAAAGACTTCTTTATCTGTGGCAGTTGAATAAAAGCTGAAAGCTGTCTAAAATGTGTGACATAATGCAAATAGAAGTTATAGGGAAAAACCCCATAGAATATACTAAACCAGAGATCAAATTAGGCAGTAATAAAGTTTCTCCCCCAACCCTGAAAGCAATTGAAAATAACATTATTTTCTTGAATGTATTAAAACAAGACAAGACATAAATATTTTACCAAGTCTGAATAATTTGTCTGTAGGAAAAGAAAATGTTTTATCTTTAAGTGGTTAATATCTTGTTTAATCAGTACTTCCACTTTGTGATATACCAGAGCTCTAGGAAAGGAACTGGGGAAGAACAGCAAGATCTGTCTCACCAAATAAATAAATCCCTTAAGAATATCAACATCCATATTTTCCAAAAGCATATATGAAATTTACTTCCATAACTCCGCTTGTTTTTAAAAAGCAAAATCACCATCCATGAAGCCAATAGGATTTTAAGAACTGAGTGCACTCTGTTGTCTCTTGGTGCCCTTAGTTTTTCCTTGCTATCCTGCAGTGTAGGTTGGTAGGCTATAAAGCAAGCTGCTTTCAGCCTTCCTGTGGTGAGCACGCAGGTTTGCAGTGAAGTGTTTCCTTGGGCACAAGCCTTAGAAGTGTGCCAGACTGCTCCAGGGGAGTCAGCACGTGGGCACAGGGAACTACAGCGGTGACACCGAGTTAAACAAATTTCACATGTCCAAACCCAAAGCCCTCCTCCAGAGAAATGCTACAAAGCACCTGGCATGACAAACCCCTTTACTTTTGCAGAGTTACTGAGCTGCCAGACTGTTGCATCCACAGGCTCCGTATCGAGAAGCCACGGGAATCTGCTGTATCCCATGGCCATGATCAGAACAGCGTGGCTGCCACACAAATTCATGCTGTGCTTGCTGTGTGCACGCACATTTGCTGTACTTTGAACACAAAGACATGGCATATGCTTCCAACCTTCAGTCTGGGGTCCAAAGCAAGGTGAAGGCCCAACACCAACAGCAGCAGCTCCAGTGCCACACCTCTCAGTGCAGAGCAGCACTCAGACCAGGTGTATTGTGCAGCTTACAGTCAAGCCATAATGGGCAGAGTGTGTTAAACCAGAAACAAAACACTGACTGTTTCACTTGTTTTGAGGGTGATAAACCAGACACAAAACACTGACTGTTTCACTTGTTTTGATCTTGGCAGTTGCACAGCAAAGTAGCGTTAATTTGACATTGAGCTTTGCTCCCTGTTGGTTAATTGTCAAATATAAATGAAATTGTGTTCACGTTGCAAACTACATACAGGTCATTTTAACTCGAAGTTGAAGAATATGAAAGGCCTGAGACAGAAAAGAGAATCAAGGGGAAGGAAAAAAAGAAAGCAAAACAAACAAACAAAAAAAACCCCAAACAAACAAACAAACAAAAAAAAATCCAACAAGAAAAGAAACCCAAAGGAGGCAAGGACATGATGACAGTTCAAAGAAAATATAACACAAAGATGATTCTATCTGCTTGAAGCTCATGCACTGCTAGTGAAGTTGCCTACTTTATGAGGCTGGTCTTAAAGTTAGTCAAAAAATCAATTCTATGCTCTAAGTTCCCAGCAGTTCCCCTGCATCTATCAATAAAATAACAACACAGTGGTTTTTATTCTGTGCAGTGTGGCCTTAAAACAAGTAGAAGACATTATTAGAAGAAATCACACACAGAGTCATGCAAAGCCATTGTAAAATTGAAATTACTTGGAGAATTTCATGAATGAAGCTAGAAGATGACTCATGCAGTCCTCTTTTGTCCCACAGGGGAAGTCTAAAAGGGCATCTCAAACATGTATTTCATAACCATGACTTTTTCTGTGAATGAAAGGCAGAAGCCCCGCTGAGAGGCTTGCAAAATGTCCAGAAGCACAACGATTTATATTTTCCTCAAAAACACCACTTGCAAATTTCCAAAAGACAAAAATTGATATAACAACACAAAATTTACTTAACAAGGTGTAAATTAATTAAATTTGATGTGACTGTAATCTACCAACTGGCCAATATAGCCACATAAAGCAATTTATGAAGAATCAAGCAGCCTTTTTCCCCTTTAAGTAAAATATTTCTAATGAAGTAGAACACAACGTCTTCCAAGCCATTTTCTCTACTTGGTCTTGGAGAAAGAGCAGCTCACTGCACACAGACTACAAAGTATTGTAAATCCCTACCTGTCAGTAGGCAATAAGCACTGAGGCAAAGGAGGTAGAGATCATTACTGAGCCCTTTGAGAACCACACACAGCTTGCCTTTCACTGGGCTCCTCCAGGCCTTCATGCAGTTCCTTCTTGAAGAAACGTAGGTTTTACTTCTTTAATCATAAACTCATTATCTCAGTTTGATGACTGCTTGCTAATCTCCTGCTGATGCTGTGATCTAAATTTAGCACTCAGGTTTTCAATCAACACTGACTACAGCCCTCTTGGTACAAGGTATGGCAATCTCTTTTAGCTATCCTGCTTTTTATTTAAAAGTTATGCACTATCTTTCTGAACAATTTAAACAAGGTGCTTATTAGGATTTCTGTAAGGTTCTTCAAACTTGGCACAACTGCTATTGAGGCAAAACCACCAAAAGTTCCATGAAATAAATAAAAAAGGGCTGAAATAACCTACACAGGTTTTAGATAACAACTGGAGTAGTCATTGGTGTGCAACGCTTAATTAGACTCTTTTTATTTCTGGAACAGAAATGGAGTTTGACTTTCTACAATATATATTCTACCAATCTCCCTAAAATAGACATTGCCAGGTCGTTGTGACTCTTAATTGCTTTTGTTATCACTTGCTAGTCAATCCCTTCAAAGAGCTGAGCTGCAGCTTGGCAGCTGCACCTTGCACAACTTCAGTGGGATTTGCAGGTGTTCAGCAACTGCCTGGATGTGGCTGTTTGCTGTTTTGACAGCTATGCTATGTACATCTTTCTCACATAACAGAATAACACCTTGGGAAGCAACAACAAAGGTAGGATGAAAAACATACTTGTTGGAGTCTGTTTCTCTCTTTCTTCTGGATGAAAATATGTTGGAAACCAGAACTAATTTTCACATTTGACTTAGTGTAGGTATTTGTGTGGCATACCAGCCCTCACTGGTTTGCCCTTGTCTAATTCTACATAAGATGCATTTCACTTGCAGTTCTTTCATTTCATCTCCAATGAGATTTACATTTTTCATGTTTACATGCAGTGATTCAGTTGTGGATGCCACTGACAACCAGCAGGCCTCTGATGGGTCTCACAAAGAGGTTCCTTAAGCATCCAAGAAAATATTTGTAAAGAAATTGAGTCCAACAAGGCAATGCTGGGTGAGCTAACAGTACCTTCTGTAAACAAGAGCACCCAGTGCTGATTCAAGAGCCTGCAGGTGTCATGCTGAAGCAGTTCCACCATCTACTGTCATTTGCTCACATGTCCTTGATGCTTAGAAATTTCAAGGCAGCTCAAAGATAATGTGGCACTTGGGGGTCCCGAGCCTTTCTGTCTGCAACTGCCCTGAAACCAACAAAAAATCAGCACAAGAGAACAGGGTGGGGAATCCAGTTCCTTGCAGGTTTCATGCCATTGTCATCACAGCCAGAGCATGGCATCCCTCACGTGCCCTTAAGCTGTAGCACTGAGTGTGAGCTTTGAGCAATAGAGCCAACACCGGTTATGGAATCACTCTCCAGACCTGAATTATGAGAGGCTGTCAGCACCTTTCATCAACATGCATCATATTGGTTAGTTAATGGACCCTGAAAAGGATCTACTATTTTTCAATATTTTTTCCCATTATTGTAAATAGATGAGATTCTGCTCCAGGCCACGTAAGAAAGATGAAAAATTAAGAGGAAGAGACATGAATAAATGCAGAGAATGTGAAGAAAGAATGTGATTGCTCTTATTTTTTTTTCCCTCAGCAAGGCATTTTCTTCTCCTTGAAAAAACTAGCAGTTGCCCTGAGAAAAAGCCAGCTGAAGTTACCTGGAATGCAAGATGGGACAAGCATTGAAAAGAATCAATATGCTCAGTAAAAAAGTATTTACTAGTTTCAACATTGTATCAACATTTTTTTCCTAACTGGTGATTCTAAATCTCTTTTTAAAATAAGAAAACCCCCAAACTTAGTTAATGGCACAAATATGAAATCTAAGTATAAAAAAATGTTAAGTTTTTACACAGTGATACACAGATTTTATCAAAGCAGCTCATTTAGCAGTAAACAACAGTTCGTCTGAAATAAAAAATGGTACCTACATAAGCTGTCTGGTCTGAAAAATGACCTTTGTGAATCCTAAGAAATAAACCAAACTCCACATTCTCAAAAGCCCTATTTTTAATTCTACTTTTAATCCAAATTTTAGCAATCCATCTGTGCATTTGAAACAGATTTACTGAACTTATCAACATTTAAACCTGTGTGAACACATGCAAAGTCATGGCAGTGCATGAAAACAGAATCTTGACAGGTGGTTTGCTACCATTTGCAGGATGAGATGAATGTGGTGGGTCTCTTCTCAAATTAGTTCCACCTTTTTTCTGCTCAAAAGAGGTTTCAGCTTTCAGGGTCTCCCAACTGATATGTTTATTATATATATGCATATGTTTTAGCTATTAATTTGTTAAGGAAAACCAAAGCAAATTTAAGAAGAGATCAACTCTGCGATTTGCAAACCTGACATTGAGAACTGTGAGAAATTCAAAGTATCCTTGCTTTGGGGACTTGAAAGTTTAAAGGAAGGAAAGAGACTGATAACCCTACCTCCATAGTATTGCCACAAATATGATCTAGATCACCTTCCCCCTGGGTTTTATTGGTGGGGGTGTCTTTCAAATTTATTGGGTTTTGTGGGTTTTTTTATTTGATTCTTTTTTGTTTGGTTGGTTTGCTTGGGGTTTTTTGTTGTTCTGTTGTTGTTGGTTTTTGTTTGTTTGTTTACTACAAACAGACAGATGTATGAGCAAAGAGAAATTGTAATCTCATAACTAGCATAGCCCTGACTTCTCAGTTGAATATTCAGATGCACAAAAAACATTTAAATTATGCTAGGGTTGGGCTGTGCCACAAGCCAACAGATGCTGGGCAACTCAAAGTTAAGGATGACACTTTATTACCACTGGTTCTTAGCAAGGGAAAGCAAAAGTATACAAATTAAGGATATAATTTCAGCCTTTCAAATGAATTCTTCAGGATTTATTGGTGTGTTACAACAGTAATGTTATTTTAAGCAGTTTTTTGTATGTTAAATGCCAGAGACCTTGTCTGTATTCAGGCAATAAAAAGTATCAAGAACTGCAAGAAAAGTAAGTGATAAAGCAGAAGAGTCAAATTCCCAGTGAACTGCTAAATAGATTCTTGTAAAAATCCTACCATATTGTTGGGAGGGGAGTGGGAAAAAAGGCTGTGATGGTGTGAACTTTCAACATCATACCAAATGCAAACACAGAGAGAAAAGCTTGGCAAAAACTGAAAAAGAATGTTGCTGAACTATTATTCACACATGGAACTAAAACATTGTGGAATTAATTCATCTGCATTAGATGGCTCTGTCTAATGTCTCATTTTATAATTCTTTATTTGTGATGTAAATACATGGCAGTAAGAGACAGATAGCATCAAACTTCTATATGCAGAGTTAGCTCTGAGAGATTGGTCTTGGTGATATTTATTTTAAGGTATAAAATTAAAGGAACTACTATTTCCTCATGTGCAGTGGCTAATTAAATTCCTGAAAATATTAAATTTAATACAAGCAGTATAATAAACAAGACGCTAAATGGTACAAATGAACTTCTCCAGTACAGGGCTACAACTGTAGACACATTTGATGTGATCACTCCCGTATTTTTTGCAACTGATTGCAGGTATATAATTTATTACAGGTATATAATTTATTAACCTGTGAGAAGCCCATGTCACACTCTCAAATATTTTTATAGGGAGGAAAAGTGAGATCATTTTCTAGTCATACTTGATCTTTTTTAGACAAGAAAAATGAATGAAAGAAAATATATCTGAAAATTAGAAAATTTCTTACTACAGATTCAGATTTTCAGGATCCTCATTAACTAAGTCCCACCCATGACAGATGATTTTATATATATAAGCTTAAAAAAATATATAAACAGAGAAAAAGAGACTTCAGCAATAAGAAGCATGAACTTCTGTGAATCTGAATTAAAGAAAGAGAAAAGAAATGGAAAAAGGAAGAAAAATATCTAGTTTAGTAAAGACCAAAAGGACAGTATCACAAATACAGGATTGCATAGTATACAAAGCATCTTCAAAGCAACTGAAGCCTAAAAATTCAGAGGAAGTCTTTGAAAACATATACAACCACATAGAAGACTGTCTGAAACCTACCTGTCAAGACAAACAATTTGACTGTATGTCTGAAGGATTGTTTTACAGGTCCAACATACATTCTCCTGAATTCATGCTTTTTATTTCAGTGTCTTGTTTAAAGAAACCCTACTATACAAGATATAGCCTCCTTTAATGCTAAAATCAAAAAGGTTGTCTCACTCACAGTGAAAGATTCAGGCTTATGCAATAAGAACACTGGTATACTTCAAGCAGTTACTTATTTCACCCCAAAATAAACTCAAGTTGGATGTTTGCATATTCTGGGACAACATGCTCAGAACCACCAAAGTACCTTGAATTAAAAAACCAAGAAACAAAAACCCCAAACAAACACCAAAAAAACCCCAACAATACCAACACTAACAAAAACTAAACTGAAAAAAACCCCAATAAAGTGAAATGCAATACTCACTAGGTAGGAGCAGGCAAACAGGAACAGGTCACCATGACATAGCTGCAACACCAAAAATCACACCTATAAGTATTTACCAACTTAAAGGCAGCTTCACTCAATTCTGTGGGAAAACCAGGGGAATAAAGGGAAAAAGAAAAAGCAAAAAAAAAGTTTCAGAAGAACACAAATGTATATGGATTATTTTTTCCAGAAAAGGCAGTGTTCCTACCTTGTTATATTAGTTCAGAAATAATATGTAACATAAAACGTTTAAAGTTGTGAGCAGTGCAAATTTCTTATGAAGAAAACGTTTTTTTTTGAAAGGAGTGTGCCTTTTTTTAGTCCCACTGAATTCTCCAAATGAAATAGTTTGAATCAGCAAGTGAAAAGGATGAGTGAAGATAGCCTAAACTTCCTTGATTCCAGAGGATATAAAAATCACACTGTCTAAAGTTAGCATATGAACCAGTTATCTGATAAGTCACAGAGAAAATTATTCATCAAAAAATACAGTCTCAATCCTTTCAATATCCCCTTAAAGTAAATATACTTACAACCTACCAATACTGTATAATTTTTATTTCATTAAATTTAACATATAATTTATATTTCATCTTTTCTTTAGCTCAATATTTTTCCTTCTGCCACTTTCAGCTCCAAATTCTCCTGTATGAATGAGTCTCAGACCTATTTTTTTTTCTTTTCTCTTGCATTTGATTTTCTTTACATTTACAGCCTTTGAAATCAATAGCTGTAATCAATAGCCTGAGACAAAGATAATGTAAAAATATATATTCAAAAAAAACAACATGTATCTTAGACTACTTTGGTAACAAAAAATAGAATTACTTTGCCTTACCCTTAAACAAGTCAACGCAGCTGAACAGATACATAAGTGAGGAAAAGAGCTGAATCTCATAGTTACAACTTTTCCTGTTGTGCTCAATAGCAAAAAACTGTTAAATTACTTAACATTTTAAATTATACTTTAAAATTAAGAGAAGGAAAATCATAGGTAAAAAAACATGCTTCCTAATGGGAATTGTGCATATTTCCTAAGCTTTTCTCTCCAAAGTGATTGTAGAAATATAAACAGCACTGAAAGTTCTAATTAGAGATTTTCTAAATCTCTTGTGTTTCTTGCACCTAAGTAAACACATAGGGCATCAGTCCCTATAGCTGAATTTCAAATTGTAGTTGAAATGAAGGGGAACACTGGTCCTCAGAGAGAGCCCACATGTGGCAGAATTCACAACTCCAACTCCTTCATCTGGAGTAATTCCACAGGATTGGTTTACAGGCCAAGAACCAAATCCTGGAGAGCTGCAGGAGCCAGAAATGTCCCAGCAGGACCTGCCCTTTGGACAGGGGAGAATTTCCACTCTGCAGCTTTCTCTGACTGAGGCAGCATGCCAAGAGATGCTTCCAGATTGGCAGCACATCCCATGATATCCTGAAGTAAATGCAAAGGGTGTTTTCTCACCCTGAAGCAATTTACTGACACATTCGTGGGGACTGCTGTGGGTTTTGTTTTGTTTATCGTCTTGCTAATGAAGTGTTTGTTTGTGTGAGTGCAAGTGCTCCGGGAAGAAACCTCCAATTTATCATGCTTGTGTTGACATTGCTTCATCTGCAGCCTAAACACAAGCAGAGGCTGTACAGAAATCTTATGGGTGGTTAAGTGTTTAATACCATGTCTAGCACACCAAGAGAGCTGGCAAGAAACCCCATGGATTAGGGGACACGTGTCTCTCCAAATCAGCAGCTGATTAGGACACTTGTATGACCGTCACAACAATGCTCTTAGTCCTACAGCTTGGTGAAAAATATAAAGAAAAATGGAAAATGTTCCAGTAATTTATACAACACAGAGCAGATCTTCATGAAAATTCAGCTCTATTTTAAAGAGTTGGATTATTCAATATATATATACCTGCAGAAGGCTCAAGCCCATTGGAAAATTTGTCCCATATATGAGAATTAGGAAATGTGCTGATGAACAGAACTGCTGCTGCCAAGCAGGAGAAATAAAGTGCAAAGGAATAGGAAAAAGAAATCAATTTCCCTTATCGCTCTCCAGCTGCACATTGTGTTTCTGTCTGTCATGCTTATATAGGCAAATCATTGTATTATCTTTCCTCCTGTGGACAGTTCTGTTGAAGTATTTTTGAAATGGAGAATGTGTATGACTTGTCAAAGGCTGTGACCCTGATGGTAAATCTGTACACCTCCCTGAAGTCCCTGCTGAGATTCTCTGGTATAGATCTGCTCCAGAGCATACGGGTTCAGAGTCAACCCTATATAATCTGGAAGATTTTCTTCTTCCATTAGAATTCAGCTGGGGACAAAGCAGACTTTTAAAATGGTTGACATATCCCTGAGAACTCAGGTTCAACCATTTCCATGGTATTTGTAGAAGGTCCACAAACTTTACAGTGACGAATAGGCTGCTGAAAAAAGGGATGACCAGGAGGCACTGTGACACCTGCCAGCTTTAAATAGAATGTGTCTACTTGTGAGGGCTGCCAGCTGAGAGGAAAAAAAAACAATCCACAGTGAACAATTTTTACGTCAAGAGGTGGAAGCCAGAGGTTGTTGTATCCTGAATTCTGGGGCACCCTCCTACTGCTCAGCAAGTTCTCCCAAGCAGAGGCCTTTTACATCTCTTTGCCCAGTAAGCCAGCACCAAAAAAAAAATAATTTTAGGGAGCCATTTTCATCAGAAAAAAGCATCCTATTTTATAGGTAATAGTGAGGGTCCTGCTAACAAAAGCAGACTGTGTACATGGTAAAGAGGTCGAAGCAACAACAGAGCTTTGCCAGCTTGCTGCAGTTCAGGATCTTTCCCCATCTTCTCCCCCAGCATCCAAATCTCTAATCATTCAATTAAGTGCCTCAGGATTTCGGATTGGAAGGTGCTAGGAGGATGTCAGTCATCATTACCATAATTATCAAACTAAGATATTATGCATTATTTATTCCAAATATTTATTCATTATTGTGTCCCAGATTATTGCAAGCTATTTGAGGCAAATCTATTTCTTTTGGAAGTATTAGTGAGAGAAATTCTGAAGCAGAAAAAAGCTAGCTACCAGCCAAAAAAATAAACTTTGCTGAGCTCCTTCAAGAAGTGATAGAGAGAGAGGAAAAAGAGAGAGAAGAAAGTTTTAATAAGATGATTGATCCTAAAACTGTCAGGTTGTATTATTGACAATATGCAAGCCTCTTCTGGGAGCACAGATGTTGATCTAATATATTTGGTCCGTGATCTAATTTAATATGTTAGATGTCCTCTTGGTAGACTGTAAATTTTCTTCCAGTTCTTTGGGGGAAAAAATGAGAAAAAAACCTCACAGTTGCTAAAACTGTGTGCTTAAGGTTTTTTGAGTAAGTTTACGTTTTATGTAAGGTAAACTGGAACAACTTTTTGTACCTAATAGCATTATTCCGACTTTTGTCTGTCAAAATCCAGTTTAATATGAGTAGCCCAAAAAGTAAAATTATGGTTAACAAAAAATTTCACCTTAGCGTTGCTACCAGTTGTTCTTATTATGGTTTATTATTTTTCTTAGGACTACAATGACAGCAAGGGACTGGGGCACAGCCAGCCTATGGGCTGCACAGACATGTAGCATTGCAGGAGGTAGACAAGATACACTTTGACCAAGAGGCAAATACTAGAATTATCAGCAACAAACCACTTCTGCAAGCTGAAATGAGGGCAAAAGAAGCCAAGACATTTGCTCAGCCTTATAGATTCATCAATAGTGGAATTAGCAAAGCCCTCTGAGGTTTTGTGAGCTGACATGTGGCAATTTTATTGTAAAAGAAAAGGATCTTGAAAATTTGTTTTTCTTCATTGTGCGTATATTTTTTAGAGAAAAACTGCTTCAAAAAATAATAAATAACCAAAATATATGGGTGTGTGAAAATGTTGCTAAGTTCATTAACCCACTACTCAATTTTGACATGTTTTTCCTCTGTATTTTCCTATTATGAATTTGTCCATATAGTCTTATATTTACATAGGACAGCTTCAGAAAAAAAAGTCATTTTTTCTGTTGTTTTCTATTTTTTCTATTTTTTCTATTTCTTTTCTATTTTTGTGTTTGAATTCACATGAACCCAGGAAATAATGTTGTGCAAAACACTAGTAATATAATAATAAATTAAAACTTTTAATTTAAAACTAATGTCTTAGTTTTTTTGGTATATTTCCTTTTAAAACTCCTTTAACTCTTTACACTTAAAAAAAAATCAGAAGAAACCAGAAAGAAAGGAATAAAAAATTGGATTCATATATCCATATGATTTCTCACTATAAAGGCCAGCCTTGATGTGCTTTTGCTCTTCTGCTCCTTTTCTTCAGTCTTAACATTGGACCTAAAAAGAGAATACGTGTCCATATTTGGCAGTCCTTCCACACCACTGGATAGGAAATAAGGGATTTTGATCTTTCAGAACTGCTTAGTTGGCATCTAACGATAATGTGTCACTTGTAACTAGAAATCAAAACTGTTACAGGTCCAGACCTGCAGCAAGCCACTGCCAGGAGATGCAGACACTGATGTAAAGCAAAATCACTGTGCTCCTGCCATTGCATGGAAAGTTTTAGTCCACAGACACAGAGCAGCAGCTGGGCAACTTCAGCCCAGCTGTGTATTGACCACAGCATTCTGTTCCAATAGCAAACAGCAAGGGTCAAATACAGAGTCAACACAATCCTATCCTGCTATTTTTGTGGAATACTCTCCCAGTTTATGATGACCTTCAGTCAAGGTCTTTTTTAAAACGAGAGTGAACTCAACAGCTGAGTATCACCAGAAATCTGTTTGGATCTTGATATATGACAAGGAAGGAAAAAAAAAATGTTTATGTTGCCATGACATGAATACTGGAAACTTTTCTTCTGATAGTCCATAGAGAAGAAGGTGAGCAGCAGGCTAATTGCATTCTGATGAGAGATTTTATATTTAAGTTTCCTATCACTGTTTCTCTCTTTCTTTAATGTTGTCACAACATTTTGATGCTAGTTTAATGCGAACAAGATTTAAACAATGAGTATTTATATTCTTGCTGGTATAGTTCCATCACAGTGGAAGACAAGGAATCAGAAATCTACCAGCCAGCTAGCAGCAGAAGGGGAAGAGAGAGAAGAGATTTTCTGTTTTACAGCAGATGAAACTTAGAAACTTCTAAGAATTTTAAATGGGAACTAGACTGGCACTTGCATGTAAATGACCACTGTGTTTATCAGAGCAGGAGTGTGGTGAATTTGAGCATACCAATCCACCACAAATGGGTCCCTTGGACACTGCTTGAAGCCTTCTCCTGTCCTAAGGCAGTGTGAAGCTGAAATTTTCTGCCTGACTGACGAAATGTTTCCTGCATCTTTTTAACCCAGATCATTTAAAAAGTGAGAGCAAGGAGGAAAGAAGCTCTCAGTGAAGGAAATAAAGAAGAGGTGTTCACAGCTTCTTACTGAATTTTATAGTTCTGCAAACTGAGACACAGTGAGAATAAGTGGCAGACCAGTACTGTTCCAAGGATGTAAATCAGCTTTTCCATCACTTTTCTGTCCTTACCCCCTCTCATTGTGCACAGAGGTTGTGCCCCTCCAAATATAAAAAAATTCCGTCTGCTTGAACCTAAGATTTGGCTTTGGGAAGCAGGAATAAACAGCAGGTTTAAGTTCTCCTTTTGTATCCAAAGGGAGGGTGGGAAGGAACCCACCTTCTGTCAGTACTGATCAATTTGATGTAAAAAATAATGTTGATATGGAAGAGAATGATCTATGTTAAGCCCTAAAACAGTTGGGAAGATTTGATGAGTTCTCTGCATCATACAGACATAACAACAAATTTTTGGCACTGAGGGGCAGGAAAGCTGAGGAATGCAGGCTGGTTGCTGGTGGGAAGCTGGTGTAGAGCTGCACTGAAGAACTCTATCAAGTAACTAACAGGAACTCACTGTGCCTCCTGAGTTCTCAAACAGTTCTACACAGTCTGGAGCACCTATGTGTTGCCTCTTTATTTGCATATCTATAGGCAGGGCAGGACACTGTCAGTTTAGCATAACATGTCAGAGAAAATCTGAAGAGTATAGAATTTGATTCTTAAGGTAGTGTCATCTGAAACTAGAGATCAGACAATGCTCCACAAGAAAGAATGTGATGACCACTGAAATCCATTTAATCCATTTAAATCCATTAACCCATTCAATTGAGTCCAGTACGACACAATAAAATCGTAGATAAAGTGCTATAAATATCAGAGCAACTTCAATAGTCATTCAATGGTATAAAACACACCATTCCAATTAAAATAGAGATGACAATGTAATATATCTTAATTGTTATGTCTCAGAAATTAGACTTGCCCCAAGAATTTCAGACGTACATTGGATTTTTCTATATCTGAATTTCCTGGTTTATTTGGGCTGCTAAGTCAGCAAAAACATTGTAATATGTCACTTGCTATGTTTTAATTCTGCTGAAAAATCTATTCAGTTCTCCTTTAAGAATTCAAGAATCTCCTACAGGAATCTGTCATCAGTAAAAAGCATTGCTATTCAAAAGAAAAACACAAAATGTCTCTTTGATAAATATCAGAAAAGTCCCTTGGTGACAGTGATGTACTTCATTCATTTACTTATTTATCACACAAATGCATTCAAAAAAGCTCATATCATAAAAGAAAACATGGGAACAATCTATGGTTATTCCCCTTGCTGGGCCACTCCTCCCACCACTTGGGTCTGATGCCCTGTAAAACTATCATTTCCAAATCAGTTCATACCTCAAAAATTCAAGCCCTTGCAGCAGATAAGGTCTGCCCATGTAACTCCATGCTCCTCATCTTCGTAAAATTTAGATTTCAGATGTCAGCTCAATGGAAAACTTCTTATTGGAATGTCACTTCACATATTGCTGTTTCCCCCTCTCCCCTGCCCTCTCTCTTTCAAAACTAGCAGAGCTGTTTTGAATTTGGCTAGTTCTGATCTTTATGACAAAAGGGTAAAAAGACCTAACTAGAGTTACATTTCATCAGGGACTTCCAGGTAGACAAATGCTGGATCTCATCTGAAACCCAGATTTTCTGAACATTGGGGGCACCTCTTCTACTCTCACACATTTTCAATAGCAGACGCAGCTCCACGGGCTGCAGGATAGTCACTCACAAGCTTGGACTAATACAGAACTTCTACTTCAGGGAAAGGACTGCCACAGAGCAAAAATCCATCCCATGTGGATCAAAATAAGCATCCAGGAAGAAAGTACCTGCCCAAGAGTCTGTAGATGGGAAGCCTCAGAATAATCTCATGTAGGGTCTTCTGGATTTTTGATAAACTCTTGGATGTACCTCTCATTTGTCTGACCACAGAAGGGATGTGGCTGCTACACAGGTCCTTACCCTGTCTTAAAAGACTAAATTTACTGTGGATTAGTTTGAGTTTAAGCAGCCTGCCTTTGTGAAGTAGATGTTTTAATAGATCACTGAAGTTTGCAAATCATACTTCTTGATCAAGCTCAAGTAGGTTTAGGAGTTTTTCTTTAGCTAGTGTTGCTGTCATTGAAACATTCATACACTGGATTCTAGAGCTCTTTCCAACGCCCTTAGACAATTCCAAGCAGCATTTCCTGCTTGTTCTGCACAAACATAAACACTCATTAAAAACAATGGTTGAGACCTGGTGAGGTTCCTTAGATGCTCAGGCACCTTAATCCTGCTCTAACTACATGGAGAATTAGTCTGTCACAATTCTGTTTATCCAATCATGTTGCAGCATCCCTGATGTGAGTGTGTCATTTCAAGGCTCTTTCCTGCACAGGCTAAGTGAGAGCTCAGCACTTAAAAGCTGGCCACATGCTGGACCTGGTTGGATTCTGGAAACCTGGCCTGAGTGTCAGTAATGCATAATTATTCCCCAGGGTTTCCAGATGTCTGTAAGCAGAATTTGAGCTCTACCTAAAAGCTTGTCCTGTCCAAATAGGCCTGCCTTGTGATGCCATGGCATGCACCAACAGGAATTGTGAAGAGGTGTCTTGGTATCTGGGGTGAGAAGCCACAAGCTGGTCAGTGCCACTGTTCAATACAGTTCCACTCAGACTGACAACTCAGGCTGCAGGAACTAATAATTTGCATATTCAATTAAACTGCATTGGGACCTGGACTCACATCCAACTAGCCTAAGCTGTACTGCTGTACTGCTGAGGTAGTGGCATTTCTGAGTCAGAAATTAAATCCTGTTTCCTCTATTGTATTTTTTATGTAATGATATTATAGAGGGGAAAGAAATATATAAACTCCAGGCTTTGTGCTTCCCCAAGAACACCAAGGTTTCTTTGATATGAATAGTAATTAACCAGGGGAATGGGAACCAAGAGCTGTAGTGTTACTGGGCATGTAAAAGTTAAGACAGGTTTACATGAGTTTTACTCAAAGAGGTAACAAAGTTTGAAGATAAATTCAATCAGGGAAATCCTAGAAGAGCAGGAAACACTCACTGACAAGCACAGTCTCTGCCAATTTACAAACCTGTGAAACTCCCTGGCTTTGGACCATTCCCAAATGACTTGCCCAAGGCCACACAGGGAATGTGTGACAGGCAGCCAACATCCTCCAGAGACAGCACAGGGCTGGTACTTCCCAGGCCCTGATCATCCCAGGTTGCTACAAGAGCAGCTCCTTTCTGTTTCGAGAGAAGGACTCATTAGGGCAGACGCCAAAAGTTTATGCTCAGGAATGCATCTCCAATAGGGAGGTCAGTAAGACTCACAAACATTGAAATTGTCCCCCAGAAATTCTTACAGTCAACATCTATTGAAAAAAAAATTAAAAAATTAAAATACTCTCTTTTAAAACACCGACATTTAGAATCAAGCATCTTGCTAAAATGACTGAAGTAGGAGAGATGAAAAAGAAAAAGAAAAGCCATAATTCTGATATTAAAGTGCTTTTCCTTGACAAGAGCTTTCTTATTTGCCCCAAAGAAGAAAAGTCCAGGAATACTTTTTTCTTTGACATGTTGGCAAAACTGACTGTACTGAACGTTACATAAAGCAGGGCTACAGGTTAAAGATGGAGATTATTTCTGTCAAAAAGTACTCTAACTTTGTGCTGCTGCTGTATTGGAAACCAAAACAAGTTTTAAGGAGTACCTTTCCCCCATGATATATTTCTTGATGTTTCAGGTGAGGGAGCAAAGGCATTAGGAGGTCAAAAAACCTAAACCAAAGAAAACACAGGGGAGGACAAAAATGGAAAATAACACATGCACTGTTAGAGTCTTGATGGCCTCTAACCAGTTTATCACACTGGTGTACACTATACACAGAAAATACTTAGAAGGAAACTGTCATTTGTAAATAGAGGTAAGTTGCCCCAAGAACTGTTCATAAGCAGAATATGTAAATTCTAATTGCAGTTCCCAAAAAAAAAGCAGTTTCCTGTTCATAAAATATATAATTAAATTAGAAAATACTCTAGTGTGGGATTTTTTCGTGCTGATTTTCCATGGTTCTACTGCTTGGTTTCATGAAATGAAAATGCAGATGCTGCATCATTTCTGCATACCAGTGTCTTTAATTTAATCCTTAGTACTCATATAAGTTTTTTACACAAGGCTTTAATTCTAAAAGTTGGGAAAAAAACATATTAGTCCTTCCCTTCAAGTGAAGTCAAATTCCTCCTTTAAATACAGTGCTATGAAAATAAATCAGTCTGTTAGCAAATGGCTACTCCTGGTTTCAGACTCTTCCTCCTTGAATGGAACACAGAGAACTTCTGATCGCCTGCCATGCTCCTGTATATTTGGAGGAAGCCTTCGGGAAGTGGGAGCCACCCTGTGTTCTTTGGTGAAGTAGAGAAGCAGAGGAATATTAAAATATCCCAACAGGAGCATGGGAGGTTTTACACCAGCTGAACAAACCATGAAGGAAGGGACTGAGTTAGAGACTAACCAAAGTCAAGATGATGTCAAATTTTATGAGCTTTTCCTCTTTGCAGGCTTCAAGTTTCAGGTTTTTGTTGGCTTGGTTTTTTTTTTTTTTTTTTTTGGTTTTTTTGGGGGGTTTTTTTGTTTTTTTTTGTTTTTTTTTTTTTTTTTTTTTTTTGTTTGTTTTTTTTGTTTTTTTTACTGGTTATTTATGGGGCATGAATACATCACCTGTGGCAGAATCTTTAATGTCAAGTACCAGGATCTTATAGCATGGATGCATCCAATATTCCAATATCAATACAGCTTCACAGCCAGAACACAGCAATGACCCTTCGTAATTTCTCATTGCAATTCTGTCAATTTTGACCATGATAACTGTTCATAGAATCATAGATCAGTTAGGATTCAAAGGACCCTTAAATCCCATCTAGTTCAACCCCCCCTACAATGTGCAGGGATTCTTCAACTAGATCAGGTGCCTCATAGTCCTGCTCCATCTGGCTTTGAACGTTACCAGGAATGAGACATCTCCCACCTCTCTGACCAACCTGTTCTACTGTGTTTCACTGATAGTAAATGTAAATTATAAGAGTGAAGAGGGGCTGTTAATCCTTTGACAGTTACATGTGGGCTTGTAGTGGAACAGATTGTGAAGGAAAGATGTGCCATTGGGACAACTTAATTTAGGACTGAAGAGTTTAGTTGTTTTCTTCTGGAAGTAAATGTCTCCGAGCTTAGAAACAGCATTGATTAACATTCTGAGCAGCTCCTGCTGCTCAGAATGACAGATAATCTCACCTTGAGCCCTGAGTATTCTTGTTTTTTATGATTATTCTTCCACAGCATCAGAAGGAATTGGCAATATTACAGTGCTGTTAGATTTTCAGTCATTAAGAGACAAATCAGAAGCTATGTGTTTCTCTAGCCTCAACAATTAAAAACAGACATAATATGCTATGTAATATAAGAAAACCCCAACCAAAAGAATCCATTCATTATCATTTGCTATATAATGGGTTTATTGCATGTTTGTGAATATCCATTTTGTCCTCACTTATCAATCTGCTACTTGAAGAAATTATAGCAGAGCAAGAATCACAATCCAATTTCCTATTCCTGTTCCCAAGCTGGGTGTACAAGAAATGAAGATGTGCGGGTACTTGACAGTCACTCTACCTGGCACCATGCATCATGAAATGATGGCTTTGGCTGTTTCTTTCCCTCCTGTACAGAAGACTTCAGTTTACCAAACCTAATGGTATAAAGAAATCAGTCATCTGAAACATAACTATCTAATCCTTGTTAGTCATATCAGCTTCCCCTAGAGCCAGCAGAGAATGATTATCATCTGAGATGATTAATCTCAGCCTGAGAGAGGTGTCTGAAACTGGAGGGACTTATTAACCCCTCCACCAAGTACAGAGGGATCTGGGACAAGGCTGTCAGGTCAGAGCTGTATCTTGTAGATAGCCAAGGTCAGTGAGATGAATGTTCCCCTACTCACTCTTTACAGCCATGGACTCTCATTAGATGCACTCGTTGCACTTGGAGCAGTGCAGGTCTATCTCTGCTGCTCCACAGACAGCAAACATTGGTAGTATTAATCAGAAACATCCCTAGTCCCTTATCTCAGACATGTATCTGGGCAACCTTGAAATACAAAGTGCAGTATAACCAGCACCATTTCACCTCTCTCTGAAACACAATGGCTTTTGCAAAGAAATGCTGCAGCCATGTAACCATGCATAGAAACTGCTGGTGAAAGGGCAAGTCACAAGTCCTCACTCACATAGGGCTGAAATGGGAATAGATGGGGGACTGAAAACATGCAAGAAGAAGGTGGCTCATACTATAATTTCTCCTTGAAAGTCGTCTGAGCAACCCCCTTTATTTAGTCAGATCTTGTTTGGAATGAGATTTGCCACTGGGATGAGAACAGGTAAAACAGCAATATAATTACAAAAGGTTGTCATCTATAATACAGCTATTGGACCTTACACACAAACCAAATGAAGGCTGACATTTTTATAAAATATTTTTGTTCCATTTATTTATGGGGCTCCTCCTGAGAAATACAGTGTTTGTATTTATGCAAGTTTTAAAAACTGAGGAGCTGCTGGTGAGGGCAAAAGAGGAAAGACAAAATTAGAAATGTCAAGCTACTCTCCAGAAATCCTTGCAATCTGTAGCACTATGCCTCTTTCCTCTTTCAGGCAGGAAAAACCTGTTCATATAATGACACTGGAGCTGACATCATGCTCCTGAGCAGGGCTCGAGAACATGGCCAGGCTGCAAAGTGTATTCAGCTAAGAGATCATATGGATAATCATTTCTTTAGTCCTTAAGGATCTCCTTCTTCCACCTTCTCCTCCCTAGACACCTTCACACAACATTCCAAGCGGCATCTGCAGGGGAATGTGAGCAGCAGCTGTTCAATTTGGTGAAAACCTGCTTGTGCAAGGCTGGGATATTGGGACTCCAGCTTGGCCTGGCAGTAGGACTTCTAAATGTCCAATACAAAAAAAAATTAAAAACCCCAACAAACAAACAAACAAACAAAACCAAACCACAAAACCTAAAACCAAAAAAAAGTGACTGAAAACTTGAGTGCATGTATGATCTGGGGCTTGCAGCATGGAGTCACAAGGTACTTTGTCCAACCCCTGGATATGGCTACTTTAAGCTCTGTCTTTCAAAATCTCTTCTACATTGTAAGAATGTATTTGAGTAGCTCCAAGACTGGCTGTGAATGTTTCCAAAAAAAGCAGAATATTTCCAATAAATTATGCTGGTGGGAATCAAAAGCAGTTTTGAGCAAATCATGCCCCAGGCTTTTCTGGGTTTCCCTCAGGTGTGGGTTTCAGTGTGAGACAGTCTGAAAGCCATATGGAAATGATAACCTGCTCCTGCATGCACAGTGAACTTGAAATTCCTGTCAGTTCTTTCCCTGGCTTAATGTTGAAGCAAGAATATCAATGTCTTTAATTGGTTTCCATGTCCTGGGGGCCCCTGGTATGCAAGAAATGCCTTGAGGACATGACTGTTTATCTTTTACAAAAGGTAAGCAACAAACAAAAAATGAAATATTAAGAACTGAAATGCACTGAGTGGTTTGCAGCCATCTTCGCTGCTGATACCAGGTTATGGCTTTTAGTAACATTCTGAATTTCAGAAGGCTTCTAATGCACATATCCATTGTCCTGCAACAAGCTGAGTTTCTTGCCTACCTGTTTATTACATCTGTCAATCATGTGTGAAAACTGATGCCAGAAAGTAATCTTCAAATGCTGTTATATCCAATAGCAGTGATAAGGATGAACTCTAAGGCTCAAAGGACTTTGGTGGGAGCAAACCATCCACAGCTTTTATCACAGCATTTTCTGCCAGGTACCTTTCATTACATTTTTAACAGGAAAAGAAAATGGGAGAACCCAAACAAAACAGAAAGAAACATATTAAAATGTAAAATTCTGACAAGAGCTAAAGCAAGTCTCTGCTTGCACACAAGATTCTTTTATAACCTTGAAGGAGGAGAGGAAGGGGGAAAAATTTAAGCAGAGGATGTAATTCTCCACTATCTATGCTCTCTTGACTCCTGTTCATATTCCTATAAAAACAAGATGGCTTTGTACCTACATGAAGAATGTTGTATGCAGAGGGTTAAGCCATACAGATGCCTTTTAAAATCTCCTGTCAAACTGGAAAAACTTCACCTTGTTGGGAAATGATTTTTAGAAAAAACTTTTGAATAGGTGAGGAAAAGGGATGGCTTTACAGAATGACAGAATGAATTAGGTTGAAAAAGACCTCTGAGACCATCGAGTCCAACCTATGACCAAAGACCACCATGTCACCTACACCATGGCAGTGAGTGCCACGTCCACTCTCCTTAAACACCTCGAGGGATGGAGACTCCATCACCTCCCTGTGTAGCCCACTCCAATGTCTAATTGCCCTTTCTGCAAATAAATTCTTCCTAATGTCCAATCGAAGCCTCCCCTGGTGCAGCTTGAGGCTGATTTCTCATCCTGTCCTGCTGCCTGGGAGAAGAGCCTCACCTCCAGTAGCGCCAATCTTCTTTCATGTGGTTTCAGAGAGTGATAAGGTCTCCCCTGAGCCTCCTTTTCTCCAGGCTAAACACCCCTTGTTTCCTCAGCTGCTCCTCATAGGCTGTGTGCTCCAGACCCTTCACAGCTCTGTTGCCCTTGTCTGGACTCACTCTAACATCTCAATGTCCTTCCTGAGTTGAATGGCCCAGAAATGTTCACAGCGCTCAAGGTGTGTCCTCACAGTACAGGGGACAATCACTGCCCTGGTCCTGCTGGCCACACTATTGCTGATACAGGCCAGGATGCCATTGGCTTCTTTGACAGTTTTTATAGGCTATTCCCTTTGTTTACTTATATCTGAGCCACTGCGAACAACTTGATGCCACAGAACAGGGAAAAAAAGTGGAAAAGGTTTGCATGTTCTGTTAACTACTTCCACCTAACTACCATCATAATACCTTTCATCAGCTATACCTAAGGTCATCTAAACAAATGGATGACAACTTCAGCTGAAAACAAGCCAATCAAACTCATCCTTTGCAGGGACAATGACTGGTGACCCATCTAGGTCCCTTCTTACTCAACATATTCTATGATTCTATGAACAGCACTAAAATCAGTGGAGTCATTCTTGATTTAAACCTGTGAAGAGAATTTCCCAATGAAATTCCTCCCTTACCTTGTGAGGAAGGAAAATACTCTTTCAGTATTAATATAAACATCCAGGTGCAGAAGTGGGGAGATGGGGAAGAGAGCCAGGACCCCCCAAGCATGGGACTGACATGGTGCATGTTCAGGTTTCAGCCTGCTCCCTGGAGGCCAGAGCTGCAGTTGGGATCAGACAAAAGCAAGATGAGAGTGATGTGCATATACAACCTGCTGACAGATGGGTAGGTCTCGTTGCTTTAGAGTCTTCAAATTCAGAGCAATACATGTTTCCAGTCATCAGATTTCCTATGCTATTAAAAGAAAAGAAGCATCTGAATGTCCCCAATCCTTCCAAAAAACCTGCACATCCAGGCTCTGTGATACCAGCTTAGAGAACTCTGGTTAATGCAGTTCCCTCCCTGGGGACTCACACTGGCTCACTCAGAACCGACTGCAGCACTTCCCTGCATGGTGACATAGGCTTTACACTCACCTTTATTTCCCAATGTCTTTCCAGTTCCATGCAACTAGGACTGACACAATTAAGTTATTAGATTAAATTTATTGAGAAATTTCTTTCCCCCCTCTCTACCCCAAGGAAGATATATGTTTAAAAAGGTGGCCAGAAATCATTTCAGCACATATACACTGCAGATTCTGACAGCAGTTTCAGCACCAGCAACTGGTTTCAGGGCTTTGTTCCCTAATTGGTTATCATATTGTCATCATGCATTGAACTTTCTGTCTGGAGGGGAAAATGCAGGAGAAAAGCTTTAATTTGAAAAAAAAAAGAAAAATAAAAATCCTAAATAATGGGTTTGTGGGCACCGACATGATACACTTAAATTTTAATTAATATTGGATATGTGTCCCCAGAAATTCTGCATGAAATATTTCAAACTCATACATATAAATAAGTATATTTTTTCTTACCTAAGGGCAAAGCTCTCATTTACCTAAATCAATGCCTATTGATTTATGGATGATGTTTGTGTCTTTACGTATTACATCAGCTTGGACAGATCCCTTGACTTTTCTTACTAGTTTCACTGCTTTTCCTTGGGAAGTAAATACTTTGTTCAAATACATGTCAAAGGCAACAGCAACACTGCTCAAACATATACATCATTTGCTCTTCCCATTCAGTATCTAAAACAATAACCCTGCTTTAGATGCTCGTGCAATTTCAATCACACACACAGGTAAGCTCAGAAATACTGACTTGGATGGAAGAATGGATTGCGTGGAAAATCCAAGCATGTTTGTAACCCAGACAAAGGTTTGGCCTTGGATTTCATGAGAACATTAGCAGAATGTCAGCCTGTCACATTTAATTAACCTTAATAATAAGAACTCACATTTCTGAATGCAAATTCCATCTGCATATCTTAAAGGTCTCAGCAAAGATTAGCACAACAGCCCTAGAAAGACAAACCATGACACTTTCTTTAAGCATGGGGAGAAACTGAGGCAGAAGGAGCAGCAAGAATGGAGAAGGAGTCCAGACAGTGCCCAGAGGAGGGAGCAGACAGGTAAGAAAAGGGAAATATTACAAAGGCTACCTTGGGATTGCCAAGGCAGCATCAAGTGCAGTTGGAGAAGGATGTGTTGTTATTCTGATGGGGTTTATTTTTAAATCAGAACCAGATCTTGTGTAAAGAATACTAAATAAAATGGTACTACACTGATATGCACAGTTTAGTCCAGTTGTCCACAAAGTACAAGCAGAGATTGGCATAGATGGTTTTTGATCTGCTTCATTCTTTCCAAATGCTGCAGATGTTCTTTACTTTAAAAAACAGGTGCGACCAAAAGCAAATCCAGCAATAACTTTCACTAACTTGACTGTAATTGAACTGTCGTGTGTGTAACCATTCTAGAGAAATGGTGATTCCCGCAATCAGCTGAAAAGAAAGAGGCTGCAGGAAAAAAAAGCCAGAGACACAGATAAGAAGATTTTATTCAGCTTTATTTGACAAGTTTTATTACACTGAGAAAACATAACGTATCTAATCTCTTTGCAGCTGTTGCAGCCCTTCAGCCTTTATTACTTAAATCCTATTAGATATAAAATTGTTTCTATTTGTCAATGGCATGATATCTTCTTTTTTTATTATTATTATTATCATCAGAGTCTTGCAAGTATGGCCATGAACATAATTTCTGGTCTATCTTCTTACCACTAGTTAAGGTTACCCTGTGATATTTGTCTGTTTAAATGGCCTACTTTTTCAAAAGTCCTGGAGAGCTGTGTGTATTGTTAGGATACACACAGTGGCACTAAATAAAGCTCAGCAAATAATGAAAACCTGTGCAAATGAACCAGTATAGCCAATTATTTCTATTATGGATGCTGAAATTACAGTCAGGTTGGGCTCAGCTGAATGCTTACCGATATGAAGACCTTGAAGCAAAGGCTTTCATCACTGTACACAGGCTTTTCAATTTGTCACTTGTAGAAATTTTAATTCTTCATTTTTCACAGAAGGATGAAGGACATTCTTTTTCTTACAGGAACTCCAATTATTGCAAATAAATATTGCTCACAATGCTTCTTTCTCTCCCTGTCCCTAGGATAACCCATTCTATGATTCACCATTTAGGAGAATGCAAAGGAACATTCCCACCATGATGTCCCATGGAAGGCTGGTGGCTCATGGACAGACATGGCAGGACATCACCTGGCTACACTTCCCATGAGGAATGCATATGTCCTTTCCACAAGGACACCATTTCATTTTTTGAGGCAAAAGATTTTACTGGCTGGAAAAGTGATTATTTTAGCCTGACAATGAGAATTGTAACATGTTGATATTGAAGCTATTTTACCGCTGTCTTTAAAAAGTTGGTTTTGATGAGATGTTTTTGCAGCATCAGCAGTTTAGGGTGGAACAACAGTGGAAGAAAAAATAAGGCAAAGGTGTTTTGTCCAGAAGCTTCCAGCAGAGTAGAAGATACCATTAGTATCCCCCAGATGCCTGCTCTTGCTTGCACTGGAAGCATCATATTCATGCCATTAAAAAGGGCACTTTCATGCTGAACAAAATTAGTATTTGAGACTACCAGTGCCATAAAAGTTTAACAAATGAGTAAGACACTGATTCTGAATGCATAACAATAAGGAAGGGGAGTTGTTTTCCCTTTTGCCAATTGTTTTTTATTGTTATTGTAATCTCTCTCTCTTTTTATTAGTTTAATTTTCTTTTGTGTAATTTTGTTTTTATGGAGCAGATTCATCCCTGCTGTACCTCTGGTGGAATTTCAGGAGAGACAAAGACATACTTTTCTGTTGTCAAAAGACAAAGAAAATGTTAATTTCTTTCTCAAAGCGGCCATATTTAGATGTTATGAGAATTTTTCCTGTAGTTTCTCTCTATCTAATGATAATAATGATGGCCAAAAAGTGGCTCACAAGCAGCTCATGATCTGCTTTCTTATCAAATATGCTGGTTTTCTAACTGTATATTTTAGCATGCTGAAATGTGAAAGGCATTAATTTTGGACAGTCATGTGTATGGAAATGAACTGCAAAGTTCAAGAGCTGGGAGTTGCTGCCTCAAGCAGGAACAAGACTGCATAGCAGTTGATCTTTGGGAGGTAAAGGATTCTGTTTCTTGCAGTTTTCTACTGCATAATGGGTAGCATCTTGCAAAGGACCTCTAACTCTGTCAAGCTAGTGACCAACTGACTAGGAAGCTGGGCAGCAGAGAACCGGGAGCTGGATGAGATCACAAACAGACTGAAAAACATCCAAACCCAATCATATCCTTCAAGAGGTTAAAAAAAGATAGAGCCAAGGGTAGTTAGGCATATGTTTTGGGGAAGTGAAGGTGTATAACAGACAATGAGAAAGCAAAATGTTGTGTAACTCATATTTGGAAAGATGTGGATATACAGTGGTGGATTTAAAAGCTTGGGTTTCTGGTTTTTTGGGATGCAGGTTCTGAAAGTGCAGTGAGGTAGGTCTTATCCAATTGGAAATTTCTTTAAATGAAGGGTTGTGAATTCTGTCCCTCCATAAGACTGAATCTCTGAGAATGTAGGTAAATACATGACAAATATATCTCACAGCTGAACACTCTTATTTTAAGGATGTTTTCTAGTGACAAATTGGAACACTGCAGGCTGAACTTCTGAAATTCATCTATGATTCAGCTGTGGCAACAGGAAGTCCTAGGTCTGACTACAGAAAGTCATGAAAATGCAGGTATAATCTGAACTGAACTGTTGAAGGAGACAAATCTCTGCAAAACCCACAAATCAGGTCCAATGAAAAAAAATGGTAGATCTAAAATTGGACTTGAGGGGCATTTTAATTTCTAAGTCTTACAGTATAGTATAACGCTAGTTAGCAATCCAGTTTAGCAGCATCTGATCTCATCAGACATTTGTATTTTTGATCCAAAAATCCCTAGGACATGTTTTTAATAAGTCGTGACCATAGAGGCTGTTTGTTTGCTTCCCAGTCTGCGTGCATGGAAAACCTGGGGTATCCCTGAAATACAAGGTAAGACTCATCTTTACCACAATGCCATCTGCCACAGCAAGAAGTCAGGCCCCTGCCCTTGGAGGGTGTCCCACTTCTGTGAGGGAAGGAGAAAAAGCCATCCAACACACAGGGACAAATTCAGCAACATGTCATCCTTCAATGTACTGAAGGAAGACCATGATTCTCTAGCACCATCATCAGAGCACTACACATAGGAGAGTATATCAAAGACAGATGAGTTAAACAGGCATTTTTAATTGCTTCTGTTTGTTTATATCTCTTTTCTAAATCCAGCAAATACGAATGTGAAGTAGATTCACAATTTCTAGACCACAAAGACATCCTCTTGCTTGCTCTGCTCTCCATCCATTTGCATCTGGGCTGTCTGGTGTTGGGCTTAGAGAACTCAGCAAGTGAAATTAAATAAATGTAACCTTCTCAAAATAAAAGTGCTCACTATAAATGGCTGCCACAACCAGACAGTGTGTGGTGTTAAGGCCTGAAGCCCTTAACTCATTACAAAAAGCAGAGGAACTTTCTTCTACCAGCACTTTTAGTGACTCAGTCTTGCTATTTTTTGTGCTTAGCTGCACATACTGAAACTAGTTTCCAATTAATGAGTGATGAGCTTTTATTAGACTTCTCAACACTGTACTCATGTTTTTGAGCACACCTGAAATTTGATCATATAAATAGCTCTATCCTCTAAAGGTGAGTGCTGCAATAAAACCATGTCACAATCTAGGCCATAGGAAGAAGAAAAAAATATCTAAGAGACTTCTTGAGATTAAAAATAAGTATAGCAAGAATTTTTTGTCAGTTTTGTTTAAAATTATAGAAACATATTGGTTATTAGGAGCAAACAAAAAAATTCAGGCATTGGAGTATTATTCTTAGCATTATTGAAAAACATCACATTTGTTCTTTGCTGTTTGAAACATGGCACTCATTTATGTTTACAATTTATCATCCAGATTTTCAGTCTTGAAAAATAAAATAAGTGAGCAATACTCCAAGGATACAACACAGTGTCAACCATCTGTAACTGGGACATTAAATAATTATATGGTATTTAGCAGAGATAAAATGCAGTCCAAGCATTAACCAACAAATCTTTGTAACGCTTCTCTAAGACAGAAACTCTATCCCCTCGTTGCAGACAGAACACTACAAAGAAAGCAAAATCTTTGTTTTCTATAACAACTATGACCAAATGATTATGTTCTGAATCATTCACTCCAGCTTCCTTACACAAAGCAAAATAGAAGAATTAGAAATGGTTTCTGCTAAAAACAAAACTTTAAAAATTTCACTTCTGAACAAAAAACTGCTTTTTATCCAGTACTGTATTTAGGCTAGAAAAATCTGCATGAAAGGAGCATATGTTGTCAAAGATTATGCACTCAGTATGGTGAAGTCGTTTGCAGAAACTGGAGTGCTGCTTCTGAAATGAACCAAATGTAGCCCATCAAAATAACCTAATTAATTTAGTAAGATTTAATAACAAATAATTTCACTCATCTCTAGAGGATTTGCAAAGCTAGCAGGTGAGACATAATTATACTGAACCAAGACTTGCAGAAAAGGACCAGAGCCATCTCCATCTTGGGCATCTTAAACTGTTCATGAAGTATTTTTGAGTTCTGGTTCCTGTTAATGCTCTATATAACACTGAATATTTTTATACAGACACCACCAAAGTGGGTAATTTATGATTAATATGAGTTTTGGATAACTGAGGATTCTTCAAATCTATGCTCTGTGTAGCAGGATATGTTTCACCTTTTCCATTTATGTTATGACGATGTACTCAAGACTGGCATAAACCTCTCTGGATTTTTATTTTAAGTTAATTTTCAGCCAGAGCAGCTCCTGTGCTCAGACTCATTAGTGACCTACACCAGCTTTGGTGTGGCAAAAAGGGAATAAGGGAACTGATAGCCTGGAATGGAAGGAGAAGCAGCAACATCCTTCTTGAGAATAGTTTGGATTTTAACTGAGTTAAATCCAATGCAAATCTCAGTTATTGTATTTGTCCACCAAATAAACAAAACAAACAACACAGAAAAAGGCTGCAGGAAAATAAAACTGGCCAACAGTAAAATATCAGTTCAGTGATAGCTAAGAAAAGAAAATTATATCTCTCAGCTCTATAATTCAGTCCTAATGAGCAGACTCTCTGAAGAAAGTGGGTATTAGATGATATTTGGTTACTCATCAATTAGTCAAAAGCATGGGCAGTTTCACTAATTTTCCAGCCAAAAGGGGTTGTAGAGCTGTTACCATAAACACACATGGCAATGTTATGCTCTGATTCAGCAAAAAGGATCTCAGTGAACTCGGTGGGGAAAGGATTTGGCTAAGGCTCAAAATTATTGTTTTGTGGTTTAGAAATCTGCCAAACAAAAAATAAATTTGTGAAAGCCACTGTGATATTTAATATTTATCATTTCAGCAAAAGTCAAGGGATTTTTTTTCACTCAATTTGTCAATCACACCAACCCAATTCTTTTTCTGTTACACATGTAGCTACTTATGCATGTATGTATACATATACGTACATACATACATATATATATACACACACATAATATATATCTAATATATATATAACTCAAAAAACCTGCCTTTTTATATTGGTCAGATGCTTTGCAGTGGATGGCGTCTGAATTCAACCAGCTTTGTCAACTGCTGTGCTCTTAATTAGCCTCTTATCTGAGTACGGTTTCATCAACATATCAGCAAGGGATTTCAACACTGGTAATGGCAGAATAAATTATTGATCCTATAAATAACTTGCATTCTGGTACACTAGCTATAGAAGGAAAACCAGGAAAAATATAACAGACACATATAATCCTGCCAATTTTCAATGCTGAGAATGACACCAGTCATCTATTCAGGCTGACTTTGTTCACATTTTGTGATCCTTGATATGGCACACTGTGGAAGCTTTAGGCATATGCCTTCCTAACTCCTTTTACAGGCAGAAGACAAGCCTGGAGAGACTAAAGGCTTTTGATATCCTGCTCGGGAGTACTAGGTGGTTTTTTTCACTGCTTATCACACCCAAACACTATAAAGAACTGTGTGCTTATAGGTTGGACTCCAAAGTCAGGAGTAAACATATTACCTTATCTACCCTTGAAGCTGGACTTACACCAGCATGTAAAATGAAGCTTTCAAAACATGTTGGGTGCATACTGCCTGCTCCAGCAGAGATGCAGAGGCAGTGCAGGGTGGACTCTGAGCACAGGAATGTCAGTGCTGCACCAGTTTGCTTCCATGCATGGAAACCAGAGCTGCAAGGATCACATGTTTGATGACCAAGATGGCTCAGCTTTATGTGAAGTTTTATTTGCATTCTTAAGTCTAGTTTGACTCTGGACCTATCAAGACAACATATGTAGCTATCTTGGCCTGGTTTGCAAGCATTGGGACTGCATGAAAATTTGGTGTCTACTAGATCTTGTACTGTGCAGTGTCCACTGAGAATACTGTCCCCCAGTTTTAAACATATGAACACATTATTACTCTTCCTACTGGATTTTTCACTAACAAAAACAAGCAATAATTTCTTTATTATTCTCCTCAAATATCTTGTTGTTTTCTTATATAAAACCTAGATTTTATGATAAAGCTTTGATTTCTGGCTGAAGGCAGCCTCTTTCTCAGCTCTGCAACACAAAGTAACAAAACCTAAATAATTTTTCCCAGATTATACTCTTCTGAAGGCATTTTCACAAGCATATTTTAGTCGTGCAAGAAAATATGAAGTAGTAAATGCAAGTGACTGAAATATTTTGCTACTCAGTAAACTGTCCCTGAAAATTGCAATACAAATCTAGTTAATTTGCTTTATTTCTTTAATATTGACCCAATGGTAGCTGAACTTACGGGGCGAGTAGGAAGGGATAACAGTCAAACTGAAGCCTGCATCTGCTCTATACACACACATATGGTTTTAGAAAACCTTTCCTGGAAAAAGAATTAGAAGATGAACTAAAAGTGGCCATGCCAGCAAGCTGGAAGAGAAAATAAATCCACGACAAGAGCTATGCATGAACACACACTGGAAGAGAGTTATAAAAAATATTTCTTTCAATGTGAGAAGCAATTATGGAGGGAGAATGAAAATTGGTGGGATACTGACTGACCTTCCTGCGTGGCAAATAGGAGGCTGCCAGCAACATGCTTGCTGCCAAGATTCAGAGCAATAAAGCAGTGAGGTGGGGGAGGGAATTTCATTCCCCACTGCAGATACACCTGTCTGTACTTTGCAAATATTCAGACTAGCAACAGAGCCTCCTGAATAGAACTTATTAAAGAACCCATCACCTCTACAGAAATTTCACTGACAAAAGTGCTCTACCCAGCAGAAAGCATCAGATTTTTTCCACTACACAATATAGCATTTTAACAGCAAGGCTGTTATCAGTTTAAGCTCCATAAGGAAAAGCATTATATACACTTAACATTTCAGGAGGAACTGGTGTAATCAGATGATGACTGCTCAGATTTCAGCCTTTCCTCTTCTGAAATTGTCTAAACAGCAACAATTCAGCAGTCCCCAAATGACTGTCTCAGAAAGCATGAATCCGAATTATGATAAGGCCCCAAGTAAGCCCTTCCCTTTGAAAGGGTTTGTCACTGACATAAGAAATACTTTGCCATTTTCTGTCACAGTTATTTGCACTCTAGATATGTTTGGGTATAATTTCACTTCAGACCCTTTTGCAGATGTCAAGCAAATAGAATGTATTGTCTGTGAAAAGTTCCTTTATGTTCACCTCTCCCCACATTAGCATTTAAAAAATTTCATCCCCTCACTTGGTTTGACAGGAACTTTCTGACTAATAACCAACAAATCAAAGCTTTCCCACTAGGTGGAGTGAGTTCCGATTACAAATACATCATAAATATCCTTATATTTAGATAAGTGCATTATCTAAGGGTGAAGATCTGTAAAAGAGCAGCCTGGTCAGTAACAGTGATCATCCAGTGACATTGGTTCAGCCCTGAAATTCTCATGTCACCTTCTGGGGGTAGCTGTATTTTTCTTAGAAGTTTCTCCAGTTAAATATGTCCCAGTCCTTATCCTGCTTGATTTGCAGAGTCTGAGATTATCGTTTAAGCAGCAGGTCTTCAGGCTTGTTGTGACCCAAAAAAGCCCTCAGGGAGGAGGTGAACTGAAAAAGAGGTAACTGAAAAAGAGGTAATTTCCTGAACATCATCTCTAGGTTCTCCTCAAGAGAAATGCACAAGCAAGTTTTATTTGAATGTTGATGTTAATAAGCAACATGACTAACTATCACTATGAGGTTTGGGTCACATAAAGATGAAAACTCAAAAAAGAAAGAGATGAAAATAGCTTGCTAGCAACATTTTGGGTTTTTCTTTTTTTTTTTTTGCCTGTATAATACAAGTCTTTCAAAGGCTGGTAAATGGAGATTGCTCAGTGCATCACTTTCCAAACTGTTTAGTTTCTAAACTACTTATTTTCAGAGATGAAAGAGATACTTTTTGAAGAAGTTGTCCAGTTCTCCATTTCAGTGCTGTCCAGGAGCTGGACACTTGGCAAGAGAAACTCAGACAGGAAAGAAATAGCTGTTTTGGAAAACGAGTACAGAAGAATGGCAAGTACTTCCAGCACCCATTATACGAATATACAGGCTGATGTCCCAGTCTTTCAGCTTTCTGGGCATAAAACACCCTATTTTCCAGCACTGAGAGCAAGTTCTTCTTGTGGCTCCCAGGACAATTCAGATCACAGATACATCTTTCCTTGGGAGCCAAAGTGTATCTGTCATTCTCCCTTTATTACAGATGGAGGCCAGGGTGAGCTGAGCATTTGACCTGTCCAGTGGGGATCACTGCAGTTCACTGTCTGGCTCCAGATAGTTCAAACACAGGCTTTTCCTCTTCCATGTTTTAGAAGCTTTGTTATCAGCTCAATCCCTACCTAATTCCATAATTTAAGGTCTTGGTACCATACTGCAAAGCAACTAAAGGATCTGATCTCAACTGATTTAGCTACAACTGAGTGTATTCAAGGATGCTGGGCTCCTTTGAAATGAAATGAATGAGGAAACCTGGCACACTCTTCAAGGGAGTTACAAGTGATGGATACCCAGGCTGAGGGATCTGAACACAGTGAAACTTCTGTAGAAAAGGTAAAGGAGACAGAGTTTGTTCCCTTTCAGGAAACATTGAAAAGCTTTTCTCATATAATAAATTCTTTACTTCCTGGCATTATTATTAAATAAAAGTTTAAGATGACCATCTACCCCTTTTCTTAATCCCAGATCTCATTCTAATTAGGAAAAACAAACAAACAAATCACAAACAAACAAACAAACCAAAACAAAAGAAACAAAAAAAAACCAAAACCCAAAAACAAACAAACAAACAAACAAAAAAACAAAAACCAAATACCAGAAAGCAATGCTGTTGTCACAATTTACCTTGACAATATCTCATGACTTTTATGATAGGGATTGACCATGTACAAAAAAACCCAAAAAATTAATGTAAATCTGGAAAAAGAATCTGCCCCTAAGTAATTGAACCAATTGCATGAATCCACATCACTATTTCCACACCTGTCCTGGCTTTCCAGCAGCTGATGTCTGAGAGCAGCACTGCCCTCTCCTGGATGCTTGCTGCTCTTCAGAGCTTTCCTACAGCAGCTAAACCTGGAATGTCAGGGGAAAAGGGAAAATTCACACAAATATAAATTCAGATTTCTCAGGAGATGGCCTGGCATGGTCTGTACAAACTCCTCCAACACCTTCTCTATGCCACTGCTTGACAGAATTCCCAGAGGTGCCTCAAAAGCTCAGGAAAGGACAAATTCTGTAGGCTCTGTGCTCCTAGAGGGATGGCTTGGCTGCCTTTGTATCTCCTGGCACCGATGCTGGAATTTTTCTCTTTCGGGCTGAATTTCCTAGAGGTCCATGCATGCTCCTGAGAGAGCTTTGCTTCACCTGGATGTGACAGGGGCACAGGTGAACTGCCTGGCAACTCAAACAACATCATTCTGCAAATACCAACCTCACCCAGCCAGCCACCAGCACCACTGCTGGCAGTCAGGAAATTGGAGACCACATCAAATCAAATCAAATCAAATCAAATCAAATCAAATCAAATCAAATCAAATCAATCTCCCCCAAGTGAGGGATTCCAGATAAGAGTGAGAGGTAAGGAATTTAGGATCCCAAATATTCCTGGTAAATGGCCGCCTTCTCGGAAGGGATCTTCCGTTTGTTTTGAATATATCCCCTCATCACTACCCCACTTCAGCCTCACTCCCCAGATTTCTAGGATATATCTTTAGGTAAGGCAAGATGTTTTCAGAAACATTTTGCTACCTTCTGTATTGGTCTGCTATCACATTATTCTTTGTTTGAATATCTCTGAGTTCAGAGACAAGAAGTTCAAGAAAGAAGGATAAGAGATATCACTGATGGTCTGAAAAACAACTCAGCAGCTGTTCAGCCAATGTGCTCTGTATACAAATGTTGGGGTTATTTCTATTTTCTTCCAAAGCCTTAGTTTTCATCTGGTTTTACTGTTGAATGACAAACAGCAGAGAACAGCCACAACACCCTACCTCCAGCTGTGATAATTAATAACCTGTCAAGACATGGATCTCGCTGTCTAAGGAAATCTAATGTCTGGCTAGAGGTGGTGAAAATTACTGAGAAACAAGAAAGAGGGGAGAAAATGCATTATTAAGAAGTTATGCTCGGTGTGGGGAAAGAAAAACTTTTTAAAATAAAATAATCTCTTTCTATATGTATGCATATTTAAATGGAGTCAAAACTTGTTCAAGGAGCCCATTTTCAAAGAACAAAATCCTTAGGGTAAGAGTTCTGTATAAATACAAACTGTTTCTGTGATTTTCTTTTCACTTGTAAAGGCTGCTCAGATGTTTTTATTCTTGCAAAATTAATTCTTTTCACTTATAACTAAAGTTCTCTGAAGACTGTGGAAAGTCTTCCACTGATTTTGGCAGGCTTTGAATTTTGAATGAAATAGATTCTGTTCGCTTGAATATTCATTTTATAAGGTAAACAGACTTAATTCTGAAGGGCCCCTTCTGTCTTACTTGAAGAATAGATCCATCCCTCCAGGTTTGTGGGACATAAATCAGATGAACCAGTCACACTTATGACTCTACATGTGGGTAGCAATAGATGCTCAATAGCCTACTTTAAAAATACCAAGATAGCAAAATATCTGGGTTTACCTACAGAAACAAAAAATCATCCTCTATCCATGTCTTCAGACCCAGTATCCGTTTTATCCCCTGTCATCATACATCCATCAAAAGCTGCTGAATCTAGTCTTCCTGCTGTACAAGCTCAGTACTTGACCATCACGGGCAAAACATTTAGACTCAGCCTGGGTGACGAGCTGAATTAGCATGTGGGCTAAGTACAACTGTACAACCAGAAAGCTGGAAAATATACAACCAGAATTTTGAGCCAAAACAATGTGCCAAGTTTTCACCCAGGAATGTTCCAAGAGCAAAAGCACTGTTTTACTCACAGAAAGGCAAAGTTTGTAGGTAGTCTTTAAAGAAAAACATACATAAGTGTGTTCATAGATACATACATATACAGAGAGAGAAATTGAGAAGCTTTTCCTGCACACTAAAATGAAGTTGAAATAGATCTGCTTTTTAAATTTGTGTCACTTGAGAGTCAAAGGCAGACACACATGGGAAGAAGGAGCTTTTCAATTTTATACTGCAAAGCACCTAGTCCTCCAAGGAAATATGAGGACAACACAGCAACTAATTGAAACTATCAGGCAGTTTTGATAAAGTAGGATGTGATTAGCAAGCTGGAATTTAGCCAGAGCATCCTGGTCCACATTTTCACTCCTCTCAGCCTTCATTCTCTCAAAGTGCCTGCCTGTAATCTAGCCCTATATAGCTGTAATGTTTAACTCAGCTTTTCATTCCACTGAAAATAATTACATATGGTGAACACCTGTTAATTGACTGTGCTAATTTAAAAGGGGAAAAAAAATCCAATTTAACTCTGCAACGTGTTCCCATTAAGATGATATTACAAGTTTTAATTAATATCTTGATTAGATACTGTTATTCATAGTTCTATTCCAGTCACTGAGATCAGAGCTTCATTGTGATATTACTATTTTAACACAGAGAAAATATAACTTGTTAGGTATAGTACTTCTCTTTCTAAGGCTGATGTATTTCAGATTTCAAATATTTGAAACCACTGGCATGAATAAACTGGTGGGAAAGGCAGTCCTTGTTTGCAGTTGGTAGGGCGCAAATTTATCTTGACGACAAGTGCAAATAACATGTCCAAGAGGGTTTACAAACAGAACTAAATGCAAACAATTAATCGCATTATTTATTCAGACAGTGATACCTGCAGTATGAACTTCACTCAACAGTGACTCATCTGTAGCATTCGGCTTTTAAATATATATATAAATTCTTTATTAGAGTAAGTTTTTGATTGTAATTTTTATTTTTATGACAGAAACACTATTCCTGATTTCAGCACAGCTATACACAAGCAGATTCAGGATCCTTTTTCTCCTAAACAGTTTCACTTACATAAACAGCCTCCTTGATTTCCAAGGAAACCCCTCAAAATCAGTGATGGAAGCAAGGATTGAAGACTCCTGTTCTTAAAACCCTAACATTACTGCTTTCACATATGGGAATACCTCATTTCTCATCCCCTAGGGACCAGACAGAACCTTGCTGGTGTTTTTCACATTGCCAGTGTTGGGCCACAGAACAAATTCATACACAAGGCCAGAGGCTGTCCTAGAGGAGCTCACTTGTTCCTGGACCTCTGTGAATAATAACATCCACTCTGGAAAGCATCACAAGAGATGCATGGTAAGGTGCGGAAAGAGCATTTAGGGCACACTCTTCCAGGGAAAAAGCAAGCAGATTGGAAGCTTCTCCCTAGCCCTGAGGTATTTAGAAGAGGGGATGGGTGCCCTGTACTGCTGCAGTGTCTGGTGCTGGGGTGCTGCAGCCTCTCCTGGCTGTGCTCTTCCCAGGCATGCTTCACTCCCTGGTGTGCCACTGTGCACAGCCTGCTGCCACAGGGGCATTAAACCAGCAGAAAAGACTCAATTTCCTTCTGTCAGGGCTTTCCATGTTGCTGACAAACAGCACTCGACTGACATTTAAGTGGGAAAAACTTGGCTTTGAAACCTCAGATGATCCGTGCCCTATTGCTTCTTGCTTGCTGGCTTTGTTCACATAAACCAGGCTGAAATGTGCTGCCAATCATAACAGAGGGTGAAAAATCCTCTGCAGCATTAAGCCAGCTGGAGATGCTTATCCTGACCTGCTCTCAGAGGACATGAGCACTGAATCCATCCCTGCCAGAAGAGAGAGGATGTTGGCTCCTGGTTTTGTTCCCATGATTTCAAGAAGCTTAAATATAGTCTTCAGAACATGAGAAAAGGCTTTTTTATTAAAAAATAAAAAATATAAAAAAAATTAGTAAGTGTAGTGTTGCCAGCCAAACTTAGCCCAAAACAACCAAATGAAAATCACTCATTAAAATGTGTTTTCAGTCTAAGAACTGTACTGACCATTCAATTAAGCACAATAAACAACTTTCCTGGTTTCATTATTCAATTATTTTCTCCTGAAAATAAATAAAATAAAAAGTAATGAAGAAGTGGAAGAATCCCCTAATTTACCTAGGTTCCAAAAATGGAGGGAATGAAAAATATTGATTCAGGAGACAGCACCCAAATACTCAAGAAAGGCAAATTTTGCTGCATTTGTGACTGGAGCTTAGGGTGGATCCAAAAGGGATCTGCACATGAAACCCTCCTACTGAAAACCCAGAGCACTCCTGATCCCTGAGGACTTCAGTCCCTTCGTGTCTGAAGTTTTGTGACCTCTCTTGGTCACAAGAGTTACATCCTTGGGAAAATATCCCTTGGTACAGGCAAAGGCACTGGCAGCTTTTACTGATCACAGCAGAGTAGTCTCAAACCACTGAAGGGACACAGAAATTTCTCAACCTTGGATTTTATCCAGGTAGGTGAGGCGTGCTCTCCTCAGGTCTCATCACAGTAAGTTTAATGCACACCAACAGGACCAGACTCTTGTGAAAGTTAGCACAAGGGCTTGAAAAGCATTAGTTAGACCTCAAAAGTTATAAAATATATTTAGTGCTCTTTTTATATCCTCTGTATGATTTAGGCACCTCCAGGATTCGTGTTTTCTAGCACAATTCCACAATGCAGTCCTCACAATCAATGCTTTCTTAAAGGCGAGTGGAGGTTCAAGGCACCTGTATAATTTCACAACTAAAGCTATGGAAAGCATTCATGAATCTGAATGAGGATTTCTTTATGGATTTATAAGGCAGATCCAATAGACCCAGGATGAATCTGGGGGGTTGCTTTTTTCCCTCCTCAGAATGGCAGCTATGGTCATAGATATGTCTAATAGAAAAATGGCTGTTTCCTGTTCTTCACTTCCTCATCTAGGAGGAAAGACCCAAACAAACTCTGTCTCAGAGCAATTTCTACTCTACAGCCTTGAAATGGGTACAAAGGACATAATGGAAGTATTTGTACACAGGATACTGAACTCTGTATCCTCTTCCCAGCAATGCTGAAAATTAGTTTGAGAATAAGGACTTACCTCACCTGGCAAAAGAAATTTTGTTGTGTTTTGGGTTTGTTTTTTTTTTTTTTCAAGAGTTAAGAGAACCTTTACCTGTCTTTATACTTTTCTGTTGCTAATTGTTTCATTCTGAGCCCCCTTAAATTAACTCAGCCTGTCAACCTTTCACAAACTGTTTCCATGACAAATAATAGCTGCATTCTGCTTTGGGAGCACCCTGGAAGTATGGAAGTTCAGTCATCATCAACTTCTATTTTCTTTTTTTTTTTTTTTTTTTTTTCTTTCTTTTTTTTTTTTTTTTTAATTTATTCAAACTTCTGTGTATTGTCAAAATTTATCTCTCTTTTCTACCTTTACTTAACATATTTAGCCAATTGGCCTATGCTGTGTTTGATTTTATTTCCCCTTGGATCAGACTTCAAGAGGTCCTAAGATTTTATCTCATTAATCCTGTATCTTAGAATGGAAAACACTTCATTGATATAACTAACCCTCTTGCAGAGACATGCTTCTTTCTTTCCACAGGAAAAAGAAAATATGGCAAAGATGTGTATTAGAACAACAATCAGCTTTCTAAACATGAAAACTTTTCCTGTTTGTTTCATGTTCCTATTCCTTGTTGGACTTTCTCAGATGAATACATAAGGGTCTCATTATCATGTTGAAATGTCAGCACTAAGAAAAAAGCTCTTGGGCCTCATGACAAAATTCTGTATCTAAACAGAGGGATTGGCCCACAAAAGTAGCCCGGGTCCTGATTTGTGGTGATGTTCACAGATGCATGGGAGGAGTTAGGAATCAGGGAGAGGGACCTGGGTGACTTTCAGCAGAGCAAGTTCTCTAAATATTGAACTTCGCCCACTGTTCAGAGCCTGTGTGACTCCTTCCATCTGTGCTTAATAATCATGGATTTTTCTTACAAGTACATAGCCCTTAATTAAAAATCAAACAGGGTCTGGGAAGAAAATTTTTCCTTTCTTCCTGAACTGAACAAGCAGAGGAAGAAGAATAGTATTGGGAATAACATGGGAGCAGGCAGTGCCAAAGCTGAGGATTGCCACATTTCATTCCCTCACAGACCCTGATGAAATGTTAAGCTGTTCTGTCAACTGGTCAGACTGGGCAATATCCATCAGTTATGGCTCTCTCCTTGCTTCCAAAGCCTGATTTTTTTTTTTTTTTTCATTACAGCTAAAGAAACTGAACTAAACCCATTAGTTTAGCCTTTCCACATTTAGAAAGGAAGTATTTGTGTCAAAATCTAAGGGTTAGAAAAATACTGAGAAAAGCTGAAACACAAATATTAACAATCTTCTACTTGTCAAGCAGCTCGAGAATTACGAAGGAAAAGAGGGTTTATTTTCAAAAAGTCAGGATGTTTTTTTCTTAAAATGCTTCCAATTTTACTTTATTCTCACCGTAATATTCCTTCAACTGCTATTACTTTCCATTAAGTATTTGCAGAAATATTTGAGGAGAAACCCATTTTCCTATTCTTACAAATATGCCCTTCCCTAGAGTATACTCTTTCATACATTTGAATTTTTCTATCTTCCCTTCTGCATTTTCATTTGTCCTGTCTTGACATTATAACTTCTTTTTACATTTATGACTGCTGTATAATGAGGAAAGCGAGCACAGATTCGTGACAGTGAATGATTCAAACCCTCATACATAAGAATCAAAAGTGACTGAATAAAACACAGAAATTTGTATTTACAAAACCATTTCACATAAACTGTGTATGGAGTCTGTCTGTAAGGTTTCTTAGAGCCTCAAAGCAGCACAGAAAGCAAAGGAATAATGCAGGTAATATTTGAGGGATTATTTTGCTGTCACAGAGAGAAGTAGAAGACAACTTAGTTTGTGCAAAATGAGCTAGTATGCAGAGCTAATAGAAAAATAAATAGAAAAATAAATAATAAATGAAATGTTATTTTTCTCTTTCTAGCCAAAATATAGTATGACTGAACAAACAGATGGATCTGCTCTGTTAAATAAGATGCCATTCTTTCCTGCAATAATTTTCAAGCTAATTATTTCAGCTTGAATACCCAACCCACAGACATGTTAACCTAATTAGCATTTATGCTTATTCAACAAAAGAAATATTTAGCTTTTGACCGTGAAATAATTTTCCTCCAATACTAAGATATGTTTAGTAACCAATAGACATCAAAACCAAACAAAACAAAATAGAAATTTCATACCTTAACAAAGGCATAGAAGCATTTTTATTGTCAAGGACCACCTCAAAGATTTTTTTTTTTTTGAGCTCTGAGGAAGCTCAGAAAAAAATTAAGCAACCTCAAAATAATTTATTGGAAATACTCCTTATGGTTTCACAAGTATATTGGCAAAGAGTATAAATAATAAAAATTAATAGCAATAATAATAATAGTAACAATGCTGTCCTTTTTACTATGGACCTTATAATCTTTGACATAATTAATACAAAAAGTGCATTTATAGTACATTTTAGGAAATGTTTCTCCTTCCTATTTGATATCTCACTTAGAACTAAAAAAGCTGCTAATACCATTACCTGGAGTGTTGAAGAAGTTTTATATCATTAGTGTCACTGCTGACCATCCAAATATTTTGTTACACAGCAAGATATAAAATGTCGTTCCTTCTTTTATTGGAGCATTGAAGATAAATGAAAATATTTTAGATCAGAGACACACTATCTGTACACTAGAGACTCCTGGAAGTATTTGTGTCACAAACTAGTTTCTGTATTTGCAGAGAACCAGAAAGTAAATCTAAGGTGATTTCTTCACTATGGTCTGCTGACTGCAGAAAAACAACAGCAACACAGAAGTAGTAAGATCATTTATCATTTACATTTATTTTCAATACTAGTTTCATTTTCTGTTTGAAGAAGGTTGACCTTGCAATCTCCATTTTGGGGAATTAGATGACGGGGAGGTTCCTCAGCTATGTAAAGGAATATTGCTCACACAGCTCAATCAAGAACCTTTGTTACAAAACGACATTAATATTCTGACTATGCATTCTCTTGAGAGACAGCACATTTTCTCAGGAGAGCTATGGGCAGACTTAGAGCACATCTCTTTGCAGGAGGTATCAGAAGTGCTATGAAACCATTTCTCTCCTTTTCCCCAATCCCAGTACATTCCAAAGTTTTGCTGAATGTAAAGCTGGAGAGCTTGGTACAGCTACATTTGGACCTTGAATCAGATGTGCTCCAGACATCCCTTCCAATCTCATGCATTCTGTGGTACTTTAGACTTGCCCTAACCCCTGAACAATGTCCTATGACCACTGATTTTCCTCCAAGCAGCAATGATCTGCATATGAAGAGGGTTTATAGCCATATCTTTTGTCCTCAGGAATGTGAAGGACAGCACCTGCCTGTCTCCTGAGCAGCCCTGTCCTAGGATGGCCTTTCAGTCATCAAGAACCAAAATCATAATTACAAACGTAGGTTGGTTTCCAGTGCTTCCTGGTAAGTGTATTTTCACAAAATCAGACTGGAGTTTGCTCTTTCCATAATTAAAGGAAAAGCTGAATTATATATATTTGTGTGCTGGCTGAGAATTTTTTTGCACCATTTTTTATCTGCCACAGTTACATACAGAGAAATGCATCAAGAGCACACTATCCTCTGAGCTCTATGTTCAGGATTCAAACTTAATAGTGATTTGCATTCCTATAGTGCCTAAGAGTTCAACTAGTTTTAGAAACATGATTAAATGCAGTCTTGCAATCTCTTCTAAGCCTGAGACATTAACTGAAACAAGCATGTGAGAGCATTCAGCATGGCTGAAATCCTCTTGCACCATATGGTTGCAGAAAACTGTTACTGGTTAGGGCAGGTCTGGATTTTATGCCTTCTTTTACTCAAACACAATTTAGTGATATTGGTGGAACCCTGAGTGTGGCAAATACTTGATTGCACTTACACACTGGTAAATGGCCATATCTTTGAACAACTTGTTTTGTTCACTTTTACTATTGAAGTTGGTGGGGGGAAGAAAGATGATGGAGAGAGAATTCTGCTCCATTTTTCATTGTCAATAATTTGGTTAAGGATGTAATGGACTCTTTCATACCTAAGAGACAAAATACTCATTCCCAGATTTTCAGGCTAGAACTAGAGAAATGGAAGAGAAGGAAGAGCTATAGGTCTGATTCTCCTTCTTTTTGAACACCATGCTTCCTACCACTTAATCACCAATGGATACGTAAGAAAAGGTGTATAAATACACAATAATTTGGTTGTGCACACTGATTAAATACCAACTGATCCTCCCTATTAACATTGACTATCACCCAAGTCTCCTTTCTGCTACATGTTTTTGAATTTGTTTTCTTGCATCAAATGGGAATTTGTTCTTGATCAGTTTGCGTAGTGTGCTCAGACACTTTCAGATAAATTCTCTAATAATTTGATTACATCAATGCATAAACACATTGCAGGACCTGCAGGAATTTGCTTCAGCAGGACATCATTTCCCCAGCTTAAGGCATCACATAATTTCCAAGCAAGAGCTGCAGCATAGTGTCTTGAGAGAGAGAGAGACTGAGTCCTCACACCTCTGAGATAATCAGGGAGAAGAAAGTGTCTTCAAGCAGCTGATGTTTCCTTGCTTAGACACCTCTCTCATGTCTGAAGATTTTGATTAACATTACAACCACAGGAGATTTTCCACTGCAGCAGTGTGAACCATGCTGGGCAACACCTTTGGGAACAAGGATGCATGGTTTTGACACCACTGAGGGATTAAGGAACATTCTTGTGTCAGCCCAGCCCATCTTTTCTGCAAAGGCATAAGTAAAAGTAGCACATTCTGCTGCCATGAGCATGGCAGAAATGGCTGCAGGGAATCAAATCAAAGCTCTTGAATCACAGTGCATCTTACATGCTTCCTGTCAGGCAAGAGCCTTCCTGTACCACAAACATTAAATTGACTGAATCCTGGCAACACTCCTATCCAATATTAGGCTGTTATTCTTGTGTTATGAGCAAGCACTATGTAAGGCTCACAGAACATCAAATCTAGAGTTACATTTTAAATTAGACACCCACTTGTTGTTTATTTACGTTGAAATAAATGGAAATTGGAATTCAACCCAATTCTTTGGAGTCTAAATCTACTGCCTACCAAATCATCTTTTTTTAACATTTATTTTACTTCAAACACACACAACTCACATCTATAGCTTTCCCCAGGACTAAGTAACTGACACCAAAACAGAACACATTGGTATACACTGTTACAGACATGTCATTTCAGATATCCTGAGAACAAATTACTATCATAGGGAACTTTTCCTTTCACAAGGGAACAGTTTCATCTTCCATTTGTGTATGAATCACAAAAGCAGCGTAAGTGATACAGGCTGTATTTGGAGACTTGCGCACCTTTATGTCACTTTTTTATCCTTGCTGTTTCTATGATGCAATTGCAAATTATTCTCTCTCTCCTTTCTCTATTTGTAATTAGAGGGCAGAACAGATGGTAGTAGCTTACTTTAAAGTGATGTCTTCATTAAAACACTTCTCAGTATGCTGCCTAAAAATCAAGCACAACAGCAAAGAAATTATCCTTGTTAAGGGCAAATCTCACAAGGTTTTGTGGTTCATAGCAGAGAGACATCAACAACTGAGAAACTGTGATACCAGGAGAAAATTCCAGAAATTACAAACTGGGCTAAATAGTGTCTGAGGAACATCACTTCCCAATCGACTTTGGACACACTGTTGCCAGCCACGTGTCCAAAGTCAGGAATCAGGAATCAGAATCTCCTCCTTATGAGCTTCTTGCTTCCAAACTAGGTAGTGGTTTAAGGCTTACACTTCTGAGCAGAGGCAAAAAGAGAAGCATATTCACTGTTTTGTGCTTCTACACAAGTCAGTGACAACCCACAAATACCCAAATAGTTCTCCCCTTCTATATCATTATGTTTGCAATGATGTTTCAAAGAAAAGCCAATGGTTGTCTTGGGTTGAGTAGTATGCAATATTCATTATCTTTATGAAGAAATAATCACTGCAGACATGGGAAAAGGCATGCAAGAGTGAGGGCTTTTCATGAAAAGGGAGAAGAATGAATTCTCCAGAGGTTCTCATCTCTGAAATGTGCTTTTCCTCATAGGTCTGTCTGTGTGTGGATTGTTTTTAGCTTTCTGTACTTGATAACCCCTTAACTCATATCTGTGAAGGAGATAGAATTTCAAGGCAAATATTTTCTATACTTTCCACTGTGTTTTTTTTTTATCTAAGAAATTGTATTATCAAGCCATGATTGCAAGGGTTAAAATATCACCACCTCGAATATAAGGTTCAAGAATTTCAGAGGAATACTGAGGGCTTACTTAGACTTCAGCTTTTCATTTAAAAACTTCACGGTTCTCTCTATCACTTCCCAGGTAAGCATTATTTTAATAAAGGAAAAAGGCAAAAGGGATACTCTGAAGACACATTTTTAGGACTTTATAAAAACACTTGCCTCATTATTTCAATTTGCTGCTTTTCTTCAATTGATCAAACAGTCTTTTGTTCCCTTTTTTCTTGCTATTTTTTTAAAAAATTATTTTTAAGCAGTCCTCTTTTCCTTGCTGTCACCTACTATTAGCTCATGAGTCAGGACTTACATTACTATCATGCAGTTTGCAAATGAGTCTAAGCTGGTGTAGCACAAGAGAAGAAAATGAGCAGTTGTATTGTTTCTAGAATTTCAGTGTTAAGGCCTGTGCTTGGCTCTCAGTTCTTTGGGAAGATAGACCCCATAGCATTACAGTAAGATAGCATAGATGCTAATCTTACTGTAAAAACTGGATTTATATTTCCTCCCAGCACAATACAAGGCACTGGTAGATGCATTGATAAGGAGGTGGTCTAATAACCCAAATAGAATGTGAGAATTGGGTGTCAAAAACAACAACCAGAAATGCTCAGTAAATATTTAAGTTCTTTCTTGGATGGCAGTCAAAGAACTCTACAGGTAGAACTCTACAATGGAAATCGATATGAGTAACCATGGAGAATGTAAAAATGAGCATTTTCAAAGTCTCTGTCATAACGTTATTTGGAAGAACTGCCTGGGTTTGTTTTCTAATATTCAGTGAGGAAGAAGGAACTTTTTTTTAACTGTCCTTTTTTTCCAACTTCAGAGTAGAGACAATTCATAAGTAGACTAATTATGTCATTATAGTGTGATTTTAGTAAGTCAATACAAACTCCTCCATTTATCATTGTGGATATAATACGTTTTAAGATGCTATTTAGCTGGACTGCAATTCAAAACTATGAGTAGGGAAAAGAAAATAACAAACCTCCCTACTCCTCAAAAAGGTTTAAACAAGAAAGGTCTTTTATCGATCAGGCTGGTTTTTTTTCTTCCCCCACTGCTTTGCTTTCTTGCATAATGCAGCATCAGAAATCTGAATTGCACACATTAACTGAAAGACCTATTCAACTATGTGAAAGAAATCAAGTCCACATTCCCAAAGAGGAAATCAGAAAAATTTCCTCTACCCAAACACTAACTGACATTATGCTGTGATAGTGAGAGTTATTGCTTTGCATTCACAAGCCATTCAGAATAAATATGTAATAACAACAATTAAAGAGAATTAGATTTTCAGATTGGTAATATTGTTCAAATAAGGAATTTTACTATATCTATTTATTATGGCACGATACTTTAACACAGAAGCCTAGGAGATTACTCCTTTGTATAGGAAACTGAAGTTTAATCAGTGTGTGACAAGAATCTAGTCATCTCCTGTATTTAAGAGGGCAGGTTTCCACCTAAGTGACAGAAGAAGGTTGTAGAGGCTTGCAGGAGGCAGGTGTCAGGAAGGACAGATGGATAAATTGTTCTGTCAGCCTGGGGGTTTTCTGCATACATACTAGAAACAGAAATCACTCAAGAAGAACTGGCAAAACAAGACACCCTGATGTAGCCAAGAGAAACACATGTCACTCTCCAATTTATTACAAAATAGTACAGTTTCAAGACAAAATTTATGGTGTGATCAAGAAGGCATCATAAGAGTTAATTGCCATCTTCTCTGGGCCTTGTCATTGTCCATCAGATAGAGATTTTCACTTTGTGACCTGTTCAGGTGGAAGCCTAAGAGGAAGTCCTTTGTAAAGCTGGAAGGTAAACCCCACTGTCCTGAGTGTCAGCATTTCATCACAGAAGCATTTATTTTCAGTGAAATAGGCCAGGCTAAATTTTGAAGAAGAAACAAGCTTCTAATGCTGTCCCATGGCTCCAGTCACAAGACCACTGAGATTTACTTTAATGCTTTATGATGTCTTTATCTCATTGAGCATGTTTTATCTCTAATTGCATTTGTGAACTGCTTCATGCATCCCAAAGTGCTTAAAAGACTGGAGATACCAATAAAATATAAGAGAACAAACCAGGAGAAATAATTACTGAAATATAGGATACAAAAACTTTTAAAAATCAATGTAGAGAAACAGTTGAAATTGAAGATGCAAAGATGCATCTCTTGTACTTTTTCAGACTGATACAGCAGAGACTGGGCAAATTGGGGAAACTGCAAAAAATTTTTGGCTTGATTCATCATATTAGAAATGATATCACAGAATTTATCAATTCATTGCAGCAACACAGACACAGGTTTAAGCACAATAAAGCTGGGAATAGTGACTCATACATTTGGCCTGCTAAACTACATAAAATGAGAGGAATATTACTACACTAAACATGCTGAAAGCTGCTGAGAATTAAAGGATGAGAAATATATGAGAACAAAGAGGGTGGGAGAAAATGCCACTAAGGAAGGCAAGAAAGGATGCATTTAGTCCCGTAAGTAATGAAGACTGACCTGACATTTGAGGTAATAAAAAATGACAGCATGAAGCACTGCACATATTCATTTTATTTTCAGCCTGCAACATTATCCTCGTGACTTTTGCCATAATATGTTTACAAAGTAAGGTCAAGCATGTCTGAGTACATGGAGGAGAGACAACCTGGGAACATCAGGTTGTGCTGACCGTGGGAGCAGGCTGCAGTGCTCTGCCCTCCAGGACTGCGTTCAGCCAACCTCTTGCAGCAGTGGTGCTATTGGAGTGGGTACAGGTAAAAGAGGAAGCCAGGATCTTAAATCCTCTCAGGTTTTCTCAACAGGACTTATTCCTACTGTGGCCAATTTTCCCTCTTACTTGGATCCATGTAATTGACCAAAACAAACGTAAGCTACCCAATAAATATTTTCTCCCTCCTCCTCCAAGTTTGTATTCCTACTCCATCTTCAGTTGCTCCAAAATTCACATTCCACCTCCCTGACATTTCTTTGAGGATCAGCACTGTAGGCAAAATTGTGAAATATTGATTTGTAGCAAAGCTACAAATCCTATGCCATCCCTAAATATAAGCAAACCAGTTTTGGGAAGGGGAATGGAGGGGGTAGATAGGAGGAAAGTGACTGCCAGAAGCAGACTGTAGGATCCCCAAGTCCTCACAATCCACTGCTTTAGCCCACATACTATATATGGATCAGCAGCAAGAGTCAAGGAAACGTCACACAAATATCTCACTGGAGACATTGTGAGGATGCTGAACCATATCTCCAGACATAACATATGAAATGTTAAATTTATTTCAAGAAAGGAAACATGAGTAAAATATTTTTCATTCAAAATGCAAGATTCTCCCAATATGCCTTTTTTAGATGATGAATTTTACTTCAATATATCTTAATCTAAATCAAAATGGAAATACTGTAGTATTATATAGATATCTTGCAAACCAATTATCTTGACACATTATATGCATAAAGCCAAAAATCAAGTGTTTTCTTTAAAAGTTAACAAGGGTGACTCATTACAAAAGTAAATTAAGAGTTAATTTTCTAAAGGCTTCATCCTGGAAGGTTCTTAGCACCTTTAATTCTTACAAGCATCAAAGAGAAAACATTTTCCCAACGGATTACCTATCTTACAGCATTGCTCTAAACCCAGCAGAAATGATTTCTGATAAGCCCAAACCTTAGTGCAATATACCCTGTTTTAGTGTGATCACTATTTCATCTTGTCTCTGCTTACCACAAATCTCTACAATTTGAGATTTTCAGGGGGAATTTGCATTGACATCACCAGGACAATTACAAACCTTCAGGACAGAGCAGCAGAGTAATGAAATAAATGGTAGATTCTTTATCAGAGAAAGCAGATGCCTTACAGCTAGGCCTCTTAGAAGAAAGATTATAGGTCTTAAAATGGAAGTGGAAGATATTTTCAGGTCAAGAGGCCACTACCAACTCCTCTGAGAAGAATTTTATGGAAAAAAAAGAGAAAAATAGAAGCATTATTCAAGATGAACAGGAACTTCACAGTCCATGCCTCCCCTGAGGAGCTTACAGTGGTCAAATGCCACAGATGTCTCTAACTATGAGATTGAGGGAAGATTTGAGATTTAATTGCAGATTTTAGGGCCTCTGCAAAGTGCATGTACAAAATGCCTTTCAGTCCTGAAGCATTCTGTAGTCACTTTTGCTCAGGCATTGAGAATTGCAGGAGGCAAAAGGCAAAGAAGAATCAAACCCAATGTCTGCCATTAAACAGAAGTCCCTACTCCTTGAGATATTCAAACCTTACATGGACAAACCCTGACTTGGCCTAGTTGGGTCTGTTTGAGCCAAAGCACAGTGAACAACATAACCTCCACTGACACACCCCTACCTAAATTACTCCATTGTAATTTAATTATCATTAAATTACCATTACCATGGTAATTTAATTAAGTATCTGCATTTTAGCATGTATGTTATTAATGAGGAGTCAAAGTGTCTGCATTTCCAGCAATATGCTTTTTTAAAAGCCTTATATCAGGAATATAATGGATAAAATAGAATAAGTCTTCTAATTTTTTCCCCCATTAGATGCATATCACATGTTCTGATTTCCTCAAAAAACAGGTTTCCTACATTTTGCCTCAGAACAAAAGCAACAGTTAGAGAAAAAGCATTTCTGTTGAGAGACAGAAGTTGTGGAAAAGTAGAATTAATTTCAGTCATTTTTCTGTAGGTTAAACTCATGTCTGATAAATATCCTCAAACCTGACTAAAGGAAGGAAAGCAAAGTGTCAGGACATCTGAGACACCCAGGTGGTTGATTATGACTCTTTCTCTCTCTGACTGGTTAAAAAAAAAGGAGTCTAGTTTGATTGAAAACACTACCACTGTTAAAAATGTTGTAGCAGTTGCCACATATATACAAAATCCTCTTCTAAGGTGATATTTAAGCACTTAGTTTAGAAAGGAAGAAAAGAAAACCTCTGTATAAACTGCATTAATAGTTTCTTCTGTTTCATTCACAAAGTGATTTGAGTGACATCATCTTCAGTACTAAGCTATCTGCAGACACTTTGCACTGGCCTCAGCTATCATCCACCTTTATAAATCTGCCTGTATTAAACTGAAAAAGCTTATTCAATTTTCACTGATATGTCAGAAATACTTCTAATAAAATAAAAGGTCAAATTAGCACTTTTCCCATGTCAATGACATTATATTAAAGGTGCTGTAGATATGCTCAAATAGACTCACAGTCAGAAGAGAAACAGATCCCCGAGAATATTGCAACTCATCAACCAATTAATTGTGGTCTTTTAAGCTCAGTTTAAGTTTTATTGTGGTCTTTTAAGCTCCAGTTGTGTCTGGAGTTTTCCAGAAATTACTGTCTTAAATAAAGACACTAAATCTTGCTTTGCAGGAAATCTTGCAGCTTTGTCAGACTCTGATGCTTATTTTGGGCTGAATTTGAAACCAGCACTTTTCAATTCCTTTAAATAACAGCTGACTGATTACAAGCCTAGAACTTTACCTCTGTTATTTATAGAGACAACACTGTCTGAAAGAGCAAAACAAAATTGCAAAGGTTAGTAACATAAATATCAAGGAAACTTCCTCTTGGAAGATCTATACATTTCAGGTCTGAATTGTTTTGCTGCAAACACCTAATGCATAAAGTTTGTGCTAATGTATCAGTTGGCAAAGGACCAACAATGCTGAATTTGCAACAGTTAAAACCATAATCTAAATATTGCAGTGATGGCTGGTCTTATCTCTCTCTGGAAGACTGTAAATTCTGCTTGGTGAAATTTTCAGAGGTAGGTACTAGCACCAGGGAGCATGACAATCTTGCAGACATCAACTGATATCACTTGAAAAGAGAAAAAGACAGGTTACACTGGAGAGATTTTTTAAACTGGGCGACTTGGTAGGACAGGTATTACCTTTCACTTCTGCCTGCTATTCTGACAAGAATAATATTGCTATTTTTGTTATATATTATAGAATACTAGTTTGTGAATAGATCAAATGAGAAAGAAGCGTTAAATGAAGACAAATATGCAGGTAGGTTTCAAAGGATATCACCAAGTGTTTTGGATCTTGTTTCACTAGCTGATTTTTTGGCATTATTCTTGCTTAGATAAAAAGTAACTGCTAGATTAGTGAGGTGGCCGGTTTACAAAACAAACAAAACCCACTCTAAACCAAACAAAATAAACCTTGGTATCATTCCCTAGCCTGAGAGATAAGAAAGAAAGGAGTGTGAAAAAGTACAAAACAGTCTCCAAATCTTTTACACAAAACCTGCTGATGAAATGGCTACTAATGACCAGAGCTGGAATAGAGCATATATAGTTCACCCCACACTTTAGGACAGGCAAAGAGCCTCTAAAAGCAAAAGGCTGCAGATTCTGACATACATTATGGTCTGTACTTCAAGCCTTAAGACTTTTTTTATAAAATTACCTTCTCCAATGTCTCATCTAAATATTTATTTCATATACAGGTTGGAGGAGCTCTATAAAATCACCCACTAGGAGAAGCTCAGAGTAAGATCAAAGAAAATCTTCTCATCTGAAGCACAATTCAGTGTAGATACCCACAGAAAATCCTTTCTGATGGATGTAAGGCCCTTTCCATCAGAACCTAGTGGTCTCACTGCATTTGTGATTTATGGCAGAATATAATCATGAATTTCTGTCTTTCTCTGTACAGGATGTTTGTTAGAGTTTGAAAAAACTTAAAAACTAACTTAAAAAACTTCAGACAAGATGAGCTATGAAATATTTCTTTGGAAGTGGTTCCTGCTCTGAATTTCCTGGATAGATATATGAGCTACACACTCAAATAAACACATTCATCTTCAGAAAGATCAGACTGATTACTCCTACATTAATCAATAGAAGAGTTCACATGAAGGTAGATCTCCCACACTTTCATGAATTGTCACTCTTACGCACAACTGCTTTGTATATGCTTGGAGAAGTGTCAAGACCCAACAGAAGTACTGGGGCAGACTATGCATTGATAGGTGTGCAGGTGTTTGGAGGCAAATATCTAAACCTTGGGTGAATTTTCAAAGCAGAAAATAATCATAATAATGAATCTCAGCTGTCCCTTCTTCAAACCCATGCTGTAAACTTCAAATCCTGATCTTGCCACTTTCTTCCTCTGCACAAAAATATCTTCCTGTTCTGTTTTGTCACCCTCTGAAATTTGCACTACAGAGTGCACATTCACAGCATAGACTGTGTTCTTCATCCAGTGTACCCAAGTCCAAGTTCACCATGGTCTCTGCATCTCTGGGGGCTGCAGCTCTTGCACTCCTTGGACTGGAACATATTTTCTTTGTGGGATTTATTTGCTAAAGATCTAAGGAATTATGGAATATATGTAAACCAATATCACAAAGAATTCTAAAAGCACATGCTTGGTTTTGCTTCAAAGCACAGGTACATAAATATATTTCCAGTAGCAGAGTGCAACTACTTTTTTTTAACGTGGGTCAACAGATTCCTTCAACTTCTCTGCATAAATTGAATGCACATTATTTAATACTGAAAATAATACTGCTTTCACCATTCTCTCCTGCAATACCTCCTTTTCTTGATCCTCAAAAGAAAGTAAATCGTAGGTGTATACCAACTATAATTTTTGATCTATCGCTTTTCAAGCAAGTAAAATTTTTCATACCTGTAGCTCTTCTCACACCCTTTAGCCCATTTAACCATGTTTTTACTCAAGATGGTACATGGGCTCTGGCAAATGGAAAAAGTGCATTTACTGGTAAATGTACATCTGGTTTTGTATCCAAAATGGTTCAACACCATCCTTCAGATGTAACCTCTTGGATTTAAACTTAGGGTTGTCACTGCTTTTACAATTAGGCCTATTGGGGTTTTTTCGTCTCTAAAGACCTCTTTTATTAAAACAATAATGTAAGTTTTACTAGATAGCTATTTCTTTGTGTATGAGTGAAAGGCGTTTGGAAATGCAATAAATTCTTAGGTCATATGGAAAACTAAATAACCCTTATTCAAACACCAGAGGTTACAAACAATATAAAGCATGCACACATTCAGCAGGAGATGACCAGAGATAATATTATGATCTAATATATCAAATTAAATCAACTTACTAAGGCGCAGCAAAGCAATAATATTACCCCACAGAACAAGTGGTAACAGTTTTAAAAAATGGAAAGTAAAAAAAAAAAAAAAAAGAAAAAAAGAAAAAAAAATTAAAGCTATGCTCAGTCTGAATTCCTGAAAACCTTTTAGCAATGCTCATCTTTGTTTTTCAACTAAATGGGTTTCCAGTGATTTCAGAATTCATACACAAAATGGAATTGTTTTACAAATTTTACAAAACGGAATCTGCCATTGACATAGACAGCTTTGTTGCCACTGTGAAGGGTTGAAGGCACAAGCAGAAATCACTGTCTTGGCTTTCATCTTCTGTCATTACCACAAGGCATGTCTGGCACATCGTCGATAATTTATCTTAGCTAAAATCAGACCTAGAGAAGGCAAAGGACTCCTGAGGTGTTCAAGTTTCACCCCTTCCTCAATAATTTCCTTTGATATTGAGAGAGTAAAGACTGTAGGATAATTGACAAGATTGTTCCTGACACATTGCTTTCCTAGCAAAGCAATCACGTCTGTGTAGCTCTTACACTGAAATGGACAAGTTACTTTTTCAATGGAGCTTACCAATCACCTATCCTAAATTTATAGCAAAAAAAAATAATGCCATAAGCAACCTGGAATCAGAGCAGAAACTGGACAATTTTTTTTCCTATAGGCATATATTTCCAATTAGATATAATGGAAAGAATAAACACAATTACTCTAGGAAAGTTGTTATTCATGACAGTTCAGAAATTCCTCGGAACAGAGAAGTCCTTGAATCTCTTTAGGGGCCTTGGTCAGGTAAGCATAAACATTTATGGATATGAAGACAAAACTTGAGCCTTCTTGAATGAGCAACAAGCAGAAGGGAGTTTGCTTGTTTAGAATAGACAAATATGGTGAATATTGCAGTCACTGATAATAAAATCACAAAGTAGGTAAAAGTTGTTGTGGTGCTGATGTTAATAATACTTTACAATCCCTCAGAGACCAGCTTAACTTTAGTGGATGCTGATTTCAGGTGGAGGGTAATAAAAAAGGATGTCAATGCTAAAGGAGCCTCAAACAGCTTCTGCAACGCTGTGAGCAAACATAACCCCACTGAACTACAATGATTTCCATCATGTGAGCATTTGATTCCTACAGGGTGCCAGCTTTAATTTTCAGAAAGTGCAATATCTTAAATAAGATACATTTATTTGTGTTATCTTCATTGATCTTTCATTAGGTCCATAGTAGTGACATGGATCATTCAATAACACATAAAATCTAATTCTATACGGTTTTGCTATCACACATATTCACTCACATATTTTTTGGGTTACAAAAATCATCTCCTTTCCTGAAACCATCTGTCTTCCATCAGCACAGGCTGACTGCCTTGCCAACTTTAATCTCTGGTCTTTCTTTAGTGTTGCAAGTCATTAATCAGGTACTTCCATCATTGTAACCAATGGCGATTCTATCTATAATCATCTTCTACTGCTCTTTGAGAGCTTGCTATCCACCAGTGTCAGTGCTTCCTAGACAGGTTATAAAAATGTGCCATCCTAAATCCCACACATGCATTAATCACTTGACAAGCTTTTGCTGTTAAAGTTCCCCAAATTCTAGTTGCAGCTATGCATTTTTTACTCAGAACAGTATTAGTTGTAATTATAGTAAGACACTGCTCCAAAAAAATCTGGAATAAAGCAAATTAAAAGGTAAGTAAGATTGTAATTCTGTAATACTTTTTCCTCAGCAGTCCAAACACAATGAATATTCCCCTTGTTGCTCTTGCTGTGTAAGAGAAAAGGAGGGCAAACACATTTAATCTTGATAAGTCAAGCTGGTAATAGATTCATAGATTTGAGGCTAGAAGGGATCATTAGCTCATCAAGTTTGTCTTCCCATCCAACATGCCAGACAAAGTTACCTTTTACTGTGTTACCTTCGGTGAGCTGAAAAAGAAAAAATGGACCCTGATGTTTAGCTACAATTCATTTTTTACTAACAAACATCCAATCTTGAAGGCAAGTTGCTAACTTTGTTAAGAAACAGAAAAACATAATACAGACAGTGAAAAATTAAATTTCAGCATGTGTCACGCAGTACTGCGGCCTCGCGTGTGACTGCCAGGCTGTTTCCCAGCCCAGGTTCCAGAGATATGCATCCAGCAACCCTTCCCCCTGAACATCTCCTGCTCTGCAGCTACCCAGACTGCCAATCCTCTTCTACACCACTCTCAGTTTCTGTCTGGCATTTACCCTCCTCTGCCTGCACCCAGGATTTTCTGCCCAAGAAATTTGTGGATAGAGGCACGGGCACTGCCTTGTCTGGTGAAGAATTCACAGAGTATACCTGTTTGCTGCCTGACCGCTTACTTGCTACTGCCAAGATGGTTTTGATTGTACCTGACATGTTCCTTTCCAAAACTTTCTACTTTCAGAACAACATGAAACTCAATTATTTCAAAACAATAAGGGCTTATAGGACAGATCATCAAAAGCCCTGTTAACAAACCTTGTCTGCAGATTCAAAATCTACAAAACCTGCAATTTCCTCCGGTAGTTTCCTCCAACAGCTAAAACTCTGTCATTGTGACTTATTTATTTATCCATATCTATTTGAATTAGAATGGAATTAAATCCCTGCTGTTCTTATTATTTGGAGGCTTTTCTCGCCTAGAATAAATATCAAACTCCAACGCTATTAGCATTTTTTTTGCAGCCTTTAAAAAATTGCTTTGGGAAAAGGAGTCCCTTTACCATTCATAATCTTAGTATCTTCCTGCTCCCTTCCTTTTTTTTTTTTTTTTTCTCTGAGGAGACGAGAGATGAGGGGAAATGGAAAAAAAAAAAAAAAAAAAAAATTGAGCTTTGGTATTACCGTTTGAAACCAACTTCAAAGTTCCAGAAGAAAATATAGGGGATTATACTTATATATATATATATATATACACACACACAGACACACACACACACATATATATATATATATATATATGCAAACACCTCAAAAATTAATTTTTCTACAAAAAGAAAAGTGCAAAAATCTTTTGGTTTTAGCTCTACTGCCATTTCAGAGGGTTTGGTGGTGCATCTATCTTTCATTCACTCCTCCTATCCCTGTATCTCCCTCCTATCCCTGTATCTTCTCTGGCTGTCCTCAATACATGACTCTCCAGTTATTTATCCTGGCCAGGAAGAACATTCACAGCTCTGCTGCTTCTCATCCATCTCTGTCTGTTATCCATCACCCTTAGAGCAGGCTGGGACCCCACTTGCCATCCTCTGCCATCACATACATTTCATTTCCATCTCCCCTTTCATACGCAGCATCTACACTTAACTACTTTTCCAGCGTTCATCCTGTTTTTAGAGCAGGCAGCACATGTCTTGGAAAGCTGCTTTCATTGATTTATTAGGTGAATTTGAGGGAGTACCTAAATCCACTGATCTCACAATTTATGGGAAGAGTTATGTATACAGTTGTCATCCAAGCACATTGCTAAAGGAAAGCTTTACTGTCTTGCTGGGAAGGTCACCTCCCTCCATGTGTTTTCCATAGCTGGAGCCACAGGTGAAGGTAACAGCACACAATGTGGGCAGAGAGCTCCTTCCTGGGAAGATCAGGCAGGGAGGACAAAAAGGACACTGGACTTCCGCACCCACAGGGCAGGTTGCCCCAGCTCTGCATTTTGCTTTGCCCCTTTAAATCGCAGAGTATCTAACAGCCATTGTCACTGCTCTGGACAGACCCATCCAGGTTAAATAAATAAAGTAGTCTGAATTCAACAAAATTTAATTCTGTTGTCTTCCAAAGTGAATTATGTTAAACCAATTTAAAATGGCTTTAATTCTTTTTGATAGTATTATTTCACAATCTTAATTCAGGTTAGTAATACACTTTACAATGAACAGGCTTACTTGTTCTCAAAGACCTATCCTCAGTATTGATTCACAGACAAGCCCTTATTACTTTACAGATAATACTAGTCCAGTGAAACATTAATAACGACACAAGTGATACCCATTGCTGAGTCCAATTTTTTTCAGGAAATGTATTTTCTCTGAAGAGCTCAGTTTTAGTCAGAATCAGTTTTTCTGATTAAATTAGCACAAGAGAAGATACTATATAAGAGTATTTCTAAATAATTATTCATCTTAAATAGGATGCCACATTAATAAAACATGTAATAACAACTCATTTCGACAAGTAAGGCAAAAATATGATATCATTATTGCAAAAATATAATGTGAAAATATTGAAATAATATTGAATATTGAAACATATTTCAAAACTATGAGAAGGATGTATATTAACTACCTGCTTATACTTGCTGACTATCTTCCTACTGCTGTGAAGGCATGCAACATAAAAATAATGTCTAGTCTGCAGCGTTCAGGTTGAAATCCAGTTGTTGCCTTAGTCCTTGTTTTCCAGACTGAATGCCTATGGGGTTTGAACCCAGAAAGCAATCAGCTGACACTAACAAATTGGCAAGAGCTGAAGTGCTTTCATTAACTAAATAGCTGGACCAACATTTAACACCAGACAATAGTGTTATGCCATGTGTTTATTAATTTATGTTTCATTGATATAAAGACGTCTTCCATTTAATCGTGAGACAGATGCTCAGCTCTCAGACTCAGGAGGAATCAGGCTGGTACTTTTAGCCACCCAGGAAAGAGAAGAAACTGAGGACACCTGAGCTCAAGGGGTTCTGGAAAGGGTAACAGCCATTGCTGCTGTGGGTTTGAGAAGGCCATCCTCTGAGCTAAACAAGAGATGGACTTGGAGAGAAAAATGAGCAGGGATCATTCTCACAAGAAACAGAAAGCCACCCACTACCTGAACACAAAATTTAAACAGTGAAATACACTTAATTTAACCTTTATGTGATTTTTTTCACACTGACAACCGAACTGGCTTTGTGAGATTATAAAGCTTTGCAGAAAGATCAGAGGAGAAAAAACCAAAACATTACCAAACACTGCCTTCTTCTGACAATATCAACATTTCAAACTTTTATTTTCATGTCAAATTGCCAAGAACAAATATAACATCTTAGGAACTTGTGGGAAAAAATCTAACTTGTTAAAAGTTGGAAGCTAATATGTGACATTTCAAAAATAAACTCATTTAAAAATACCTTCTACATAGAATTATTTTTCCATTTATTTCATAATAATTTTTATAATTTCATATATAGTAATGACATACAATTTCAAGACGTGATACAGCAATAGATGTTTAATGACTGCAATAGTTGAAGCCCTATATTATTGTATATAAAACTGTTAGAGCAAGCTTCTCTGTAGACCAGAATGAAATACCTTTTTCTAATTTAGAGATCAAAATAAGTAATTTATCCAGGAAAAAAAAAAATTCTTAAAAAATGATAATGGAGATTTTTGAAAATACATACTAAGAAGATCTCATTTTCAATGGAAAATAATTTGAGAAAACCTATCTAACCAAGGTACTTTACAATGTCCTTTTCTATCAAAATAAAAATTCAGAATGGAAACTTTTAAAATAATTTCGGGAAGGTTTGTGGAGCTAATCATATATCAGCCTGGTTTTAGAAAGATAAAAAAAGTTATTTCTCTGTGGACTTCGTTTGCATCATCATAGGATTTATACAATAAAATATCCTAAAAAGAGTATAAACCACATTATATTAGTTGACATTCTGGTCCTCAAGGTCAAATTTAATTGGTATAGAAACATACTTCCTATTAACTCGCACTTACTGTTTCTGTTTATGCCAAAATGAAGTTGCCTGTGTGGAATTTATTAGTCATTGATATCAGAACGTTCATCTTAGAGGAATTGAAAGATATTAGATTTAGAGTAGGCTTTATGGTAATTTATTAAGTGATTAAATAACTTGCATGTCTACTTATTTTGAATAACTGCATAAAATTTCACTCTAATTAATGGAATAAATTAGTCCTATGTCATCTAAACAACTTTTATTTTTCTATTAACATTTTGTCTCATAATAATATATGCTAATCATATTGCTGAGAAGTAGAGTTGAAAGTGTTTTAAAGGAGAGGGGCAACAGACAAGTCTGAATGACGATGAAAGGAAGCCCTTTGCACAGATGTAGTGCAGTGCATTTTTACAATAAAACACAATGTACTCCAATGCCACTTCCCAGGTGCTATGTGAATCTTGGAAAAGAAAAGAAGGAGATTTCTTTTAGATAGAAGCAACCTCAGCCATAAAGATCTTCAAACCATGTCTCGGAATATTTACTCCTCAATTTTAGAGGAGTATAAGTGTGAAGGTTATATCACCAGGAAAGCTAAAATACTTATTTTTCAGGGAAATAAATCCTTTCCCTGTGAAAGGTGGGAGATGCCATAACATGGCAGGATCCAAGGCTGGATTATGAATTACAGCTACAAAAGATAGCATAATGTATGGAAATCTGAAAATAAAATAGCAAGATTTGGCCATGTTTGACCATGAGATTAAAAGGCAGTCTTGGACCACGTGAAGTTACATATTACAAAACAAGATAATCAAAGGATCCTTTTATTCCATTTGGGGTAGGGGTTTTATTTGTTTTGGGGTATTTTTGAGATTAAAAAATACATCTTGGTGAGTTCAGATTTGCAATGGTTCCCAAAAGGGATGCCTGTTCTGCTATTATTCTGACATTCAGAAAAAAAAATCCAAATTGACATTAGAATTATTTTTTTCCATCAGTTTTTAAAACCATTTAGATCTTCTGCGATTTAACTACATATATACCAGGGCATTGTAGTGTAAGAAAAAAAATTACTCCTATTGAAAGTATCTGCACTAACCTCCTACTGATGACCATGTCATGGCATTCAACCCTGAGCATACAGCTTAACGCCATTCCACATATTTCACTTTTTTATAATTTCTTTTCTTATGAAAAATTCATTGATTTTAAAAAAAAAAAAAAAAACCAAAACAAAACAAAAGGAAAAAAAACCGAAAAAACCCCCAAAAAACACTCCAAACCCACATCAGTGGCCAGGTTCTTTCACCTGTTAAACATGTTATCAGTATTGCTTCTACTCTTCAAAAAAAAAGCTGCACATTCCTGAAACAGAAAGACACACAAGCCCATTTTTAGTGAGAACAAGAAAGGACCATTTTATATGAAACACCAGTTTCTGTCTGAACACCTATTCCATTTGCAAATCAGAATAATTATCTTGTTCCTTTGCCCCATGTGAAGGGCTTTGAACAGACTCAATATCTTGCTTGACAACTTAACTGAGATCAGAACTAAAAGGTGTAGAAATGTGCATTAAAATGCTCTGCATCAAGACAATTGCTTTTCTCTTCTCTCCAAACTAGTTCTGCACTGAGCAACACTGTCCTTGGCTCTGTAGATTTAAAGACCTTTTAAATAAACATAAAAATAAAATTCCTATCTTTCATGTAAGATTTCTCTGTGACCTGGATTTTTGAGGTTTTTGTAATCAACTTCTGCAATACTTGCTTTTTGCAATGGTTTCATACTTTCTTTTTAACTTTAAAAGATAATTACATTTAACATCTGAGCTTTATGTTTCCTGTTTTTTAATGACAAAAATAGAAAACTAATTTCATTTCATTCTCAAGTTATTTACATATTTATAATAATTTCCATTTCAAACTCAAAGAATGAATCAAACTCAGAGCACCTATTTTTTATTTCTAAGCGAGCAATATTTTAAAATCATAATAATTGTCTACCACACACTCTTCAATCCATAAATATGATGCAGCATTTCCCTTCTGAATTTCAATTAAATATTGTGATGGAAAATAAAGAAAAAAGAACCCATTTTCAGGAGGACACTAATGACTGGAAAATTAGAATATGAATATATCAGCCTAGGAACTGGTATTTGGCATCATAGCAAGAACAGCAGCTAAGAATCAGAATGAATTATTGGCTTGAGATTAACCTGAAATGCAGAAACCTGCCATTTTCGTGAGTCGGTCAGGCTTGTTATATTATTTATTCCAGTGAAACCTCAATGTCTGCTTTTGATTGTGAGCAAAAAAGATCATATAGATTGCCAAGCAGAAAACTTGCATTAAGTGCCTCTAGCAATAACTTCTCACTTGCACTTGAACTTGATTTACATAGGCAGTAGAATTGGACCCAAAACTGCTGACTTTCCATCATGCAGGCCCAATGTAGAAAAGAATATTGTCTTAAAACATCCAAACATACTGGACTACACTGTTTACTTGAGTATTTTCCAGTTTGTTGGTTAAGATTTCAATGACTAAATAGACACAGAAGAGAAAATTCCCTTCCCCTGGATTTACTCATGAAAATGAGTGCTGCACAGAAGAAATCTCAGCTGCTCATACAGGAGGTGAAACACTGACTGAACTTACTCATAATGCCAAAAATCTTCCTTTTTGGCAAGATAAAAGTATTAGACATTCTGTCTTCAGTCACTACTAGTACTGCTTCAGTAGCTGCATTTCTGAAGATCTTCCTTGTCCTTTTATCAACAAATATTTAAGGAGCAACCAACCTATTTTTTAGGTAGAATTTAAGGAGATGCATAATAAATTATTAAGATCTCCTAAACTAATTTCAAACTGTTATTTTGCAGCTTCAAAGCTTTGCCTGTTGTTGGTACTTCAACCCCTGCTTCTTTGACTCATGCTACTCTTCAAAATGACTGACGCTCATTACAAAAGGAGGCGTAACATAAATAGCTGGTGCAGGAAAAATACAAAAACCTGACAGAAGCCAGGAGGCTAGAAGTTTCTGGGTTGTTAACAACAGAATTATTATTGATTAGTATTTGCATTAAAGAACTCCAGAGCACTGAGGTCCTTCTGTGACTGATAATCACCTTCTGTCTCAGGAGAAATAGATCACCCACAGTGGGATGAAGCTGCATTCAGCACAGGCCTTCAGACTGGGATCATCAGCAAGCCAAAATTGATTTTTCCCGACTCGGGACTGTGCCCAAACAAAACAGCTTGAGATCTGGCTCTGTGAACTCCACATTTCTGGGATTTTGGCTTCTCTCTAAACATGCATCCAGTGTCTTCAGCATTAGGTCATAACCAGACCCCCTGAGAGTTCAGATTTATTATTCAGAAGCATAGATTTCATTAGATAGTATACAGATATTCCACATGATCTTAGTTAGAAGGCCATGCAATTAATGATGAGTTAGTTAATTAATGGTGGATGCTGCAGCAGGTGGCATTTCTATTCCAGCTGGTTCAGCCACCTGCTATTAGCTCCATGTTAGCCAGGCTGGCCTGTACCTAGCACATGAAAAGTGTTATCTCAAGCTGCAATTAAAGATATGTCCTTTATCTGCAGCCCCTTTCTGGGAGAGAGGGGCATGACTCACCACTACAAATTCCAAAATGTTTCTTTTTACAGAAACATGTTGTAAATTTTGCATTAGAACTTCAGTAAGGGAAAATATATCCGCTATCAGCCTGTTGCATTTATATCAATAAATGTGTCATTTTGACATTGGAGTTTCTTTTTATAAAAGTGCATATACATATTAATGGTGATACTATGTATATCTAGGACAAAGAGAACTGAAAAAAATCTTTTTCTGCCCAGTATATGAAGCCATCAAGTAAAAAAAAACTGTGTAGGATGTCTATGTCATCAGCAATAGTCTCTCTGATTTGTTTGATGGGTGAATTTACCTATCAAAAATTAAGGGTAAAGATCACAGGTTCATTCATATATAGGTACACCTCTTATAGGAAGCAATCTCTAAATTTACCATGAAAATTATTGGCCTGAATATTCTTCACTAGACCCATGACACTCCCTTCCATCATGGACTGTGGATCACAATCAGTGGAAAATCTCTATCAGTGTGAAAGACTCAATCTGATCTCTAGACACAGAGGAGAGACAAACTTATATAACTCATTTTGTACGTATAATGCAATCCTTCCAACAGTCACAATCAACTGGAGGAATGACATGTGAAATGATGAAAAAAATGCAGCAAAATACCACTGATAAAACCCATCTTGTCTCCTTATTAACCCTTCCTTTCAAAAATGCTATTTCAACAAAAATCCTGAACTAGTGGCAGGAAAGGTCATCATCGTCCTTCATGAAATGGTGTGTGAATATTTAGTGAACACCTTTTCTTCTGACATGCTTTAGATATAATTGAACATTTATCACTTCTCTTTGAAGTTGCTGGACTAGGTACTAAGAGGTCCCAGTCAACCACCCACCACATTTTTAGGATTAGTTTGTGCTGGTTCATTATGAAAAGAATATAATAAAAGACTAGTTAAAACAGTTACAGATTGGGTGTTCTATTTTGTGTTTGTTTTCCCTGCCCATCTCTAAATGAAAATTTATTTTAAAGATCAACATCTTTTTGTTTTTTCTTCCTATTATATTTTTTTCTCTGGGTGAAGAAGTGCTTTCTATCTCCTTATCAGTGGGCAAAAAAGGACCAAAAAGAGACAGGATTAAAAAAGATTAAAAATATAAAGAGATCACTGCAGCTACAGTGTTCCCCCCTTCTCTTCATTTTAGTTTTATTAGCTAAAAAACTAAAGTTTTGAGAAGCAGTAGAACATATATTCATCAGCTGAGAAACGAGAAAACAGTTATTGTGATCACTTATTTTTCCATCTACTGAACAGAACAGAGGATACCACTTTAAAAAAAAAATCAACAAGAAGCTCATATTTCCCCCTGAAATTAAAATGTGTATTTTAAAAAGTCATCAATTTTTATATATAAAGATTCCAGGTAGCTTAGATCTCACTGCAGTTTTAGATATGCTTTTCCAATAGACAGCTATCCTTCATTGCACACCCTATTTCTAATAAGTCTGTCTCTGCCTTCTCTTCCAGCTATTTGATTTCGTTATGCCTTTTCTCTGATAAATTGAAAATCCTTCTGACACCATTATTTCATTTTTCATTGCTGAGGAATCCCTTTCGATCTCACATGCTCTTTAGCTGGAAAGTATTGCATAGATGGGAGGGAGAAAACTGCAATATTCACTTATTGCACTGCATGACAGCTCATCCTGGCCAAATTTAAATGGCCAGCTACCAGAAAAGCACATTAATAAAAAGACAGACCTTGAAAGGGCAGCCATTTCAGTAATGATATGGTAATTATTAAGCTAAGCACTTGTAGGGAGGAAGTAGTATCCAAATTTTGTGAAAGCATGATCCCAATCCTAATTTCCCTAAATTTAGAAGTTAGAGCATGCTACTTGAAATTATGTGGACTGATGAGACTGTATTTCTAGATATCTGAGAGTAAATGTGTTTATTGAAATTTCTTACTTTTTATGCTAATGAATTTCTATGTTAATGAGTGATGACTCATGAGCATAGAACCTATATACTATTAAGTCTTTATAACATGTTTTAATATTTGTTTTATAATGTGATTATATATGTTATCAGAGAAATAACAGAAATTTTAAGAAAAATTATTAAAAGATTAAGAAAAAATATTCTTAAATTAACTCTTCACTGTATCATTGCAGTTCACCATCATCAACATTCTCTTTCAACAAAGATCAAACAAAGGCTGGTTTAAATTTTAATTGCAATGTCACATATTGTGATGCTATAACTGCCTTAGTAAGTGCAAAATGTTATGATATGCATTTGATAAAAAGTAAATGGACTATAAATGGAAAAGAGATGGATTATATTGATAATAAAGTTAAAATGAGATGGCTAGATTTCCCCACAGTCTTTGCTGACAGGCTGAAGGTGGAAGAAAATGGTAGCATAATTTCAAATATTAAGTTAAAAGCTGTTTTCTTATTTGACATCACTGGGCAGTGTTAGAGTTAGAAGCTTAAATCAGTTATTAAGAGACTTACATACATTAAGCCATACAGCTGTCAAATATGACTGCCTGTCAGAGAGTCTTCTGAAGCAGGGACAGCCACTGCACACAGAATTTTAGTGGCAAAACACCCTTAATAACCCTAAAAGTTCAACTGTATTCTCTCCAAGGATGTGAAAGGAGTTTTGGAGAATTAATGAAACCATGGCACAGGACACCAAAAGTTGAAGTTGCCACAGATGAGTTGTACTGAATGACAGAAGAGTGAGAGGGTTAGTAATCAGCACCATTAGTTGTTTAATTGCAGTCACACATGACGGCCAAGAGGAGACTACAAATACCACAGGGATAATTGTGAGATATAGTAGAAAGAGTTCAAGAACAGCTGATGTCCTCAAGCTCAAAAACATTGTCACTTCTGGACCAAATCATTCTTTCCTAGTGTTTTCTCTATAATAAGAAGTTGCATCCTTCATGCAAGACATAGCCCTTTGGTCTTTGCCCTCATTCCCAATCCTCAAACCTTCAACATGTGGTATCCTATAGACTTTCTCCATACACTTCTTAATTTAACAGGTCCTGGGGATAGGATGCCACCTTCTTGCACAAACCTAAACCAGCACAATTTGTGCTGTTGTGCTAGCTATCCACTTATATGTCTTTAATAATTTTTCTTCCTATAGGAATTTCAGTCAGAAATAGAAATACCCAGGATAATTTTCTATATTTGTGTCAAATGGTTAAATGGTTGAGTAACATCACTTTTCTAAATTTATTCTTTTAGTTGAGGAAAAGACACTCAATCCTTGCACATTTAAAATTCATGAACTTGGCCACCTGAGCATGCATGGCAGCTTGCCAATCTGTACATATGTAATTCTTAATGAGACTAAAAAAAAATGTGGGGCTTAGCCCATAAGCATAGGAGGACAGAAAATGTACTTTAACAATGGTTATAACAGAAGATGTGGGTAGCTGGAATGACTGCAATTCCAGTCAGACAGAGACACAGGACATATGAAATAAATACATAGGAAACCAGGGCTCACATGTCAGATGCTCACTATTGTGACTTAGGGTGTCGATGTATTTTAGAGCTTCAGAAAGTTTAGTGTCAGAAGGACATATTCCTGGTTATTACTGGGAATGTTACCCAAACACTTATTGATCAATCCAATAACTTAAATACTAGTTAATCACTGGAGTCTACTGAGGACTAAATTCTTGTATTTCACAGAAGAACTTAAAAATTACACTCATACCCAAGGCCACTGTAGTGGCTTGGAGTTCACAGTGAGAGATGTCAAAGTTTTCTGCCAAGAAAAAATATTCTATGGTAAGGAAGATGGCAGACTGCATGGAAGTGCTAAGGGACCTTGTGATTGCTTCACCAATAAAACAACAGGCTCTGAGATCATTACCAATAAGGAGTGAGATCTCTGGAATAACTGCTCAGGTCCCTGTTAACCACTGCCCTACAGCTCTGTTCCCATCTAGCACAGATTTAAATTGCCCCCCCAGCAATGGCTACTCAGACACTCAGTTAAAGATTCCCTGCCCTTTCCAGCCAAAGCTTCTCTCTTGTAATTGCAGGTATAGCCAGAATTCCTAATTCTCATATATACCACAGACATGTTAAAAATGGTTTAGACTTATTATTATTCCAACATAAGCCTCACTAAATCTGTGACCTGTTAACTGGGTAATTCACATCACCCTTCAAAATAACTTTTCCTCCTTTTTTTTTTTTCTTGATACCCTGCTAGTCATAGTGCTATCTTTTGCCATTTCATAAAGGATAAAAAGCAAGATGAAAGAGGAAAAAAAATAGAAATACTAATAGAAATACTATGTCTGAAAAGAGAAGTGAAAGAGAGTCAGGTTGCTATTCTCAAGTATCTCAGGGGAAAGTTAAGTATATCCTGTAATTTTGGAGAAAACACTGAAAGGAAAGCTGAACAGATTTTGTTGAAGGAAGAGAAACTTCTCATATTGCATCGAACTAATCAAAAGCCTCAACTCCTATGATCCACAGCCCCTGTGGTTTGTCATAAACTGATAAAAAACAGCTATCTGACAACTGCAAGAGAAGCAACTCACCTGGGGAATAGAGAGTTGAGGAGCATTTTGTGTCAAAGCGGCACAAACTGAGATTCACCAGTTGCTATGCATAAGAAATGTGGCCACTATGCTCATTAATTCTTGAACACTCTTTATTTTAGTGCTAAAAGTGGTGCGACATTTAGGTCACCTTTAGTCTGAAGTTGGCATTTGCCTCACAATTAGATTAATGAACACTCAGGGAAAGCTCAACAAACGCTAAAATCCAGTGAAATTGAAAATGCTTTGGTGCCCATTAGAAGCCTACATTTCATCAGGAAAAAGTGACTAATTCATTTTGATCATAGGATATTGCATACGTTTGTCTAATTTTCCTAGGTTTTCTCCAAATACATAGCAGTCTTTCCACTACCCTCTCCTATACTTAAGGAACGACAAAATCTTCACATCTTGAAGGGTGTCTCCTGTCTGAAGGGACTCAAGGGCACAAACAATCTTACTCCAAGGTCTATGATCCTGATTGTAACGTAGGAGAGGAACTGATAAGAAATAATTAAAAAAAACTTTTCATCTTGAAGATAGGAGAGATATAGGTCATCCTTGCAAGTAGGAATGCAAGGGCTACCATGACCTCAATCTGTGCAGAAGGATCATGCAGCCTCATGGTCAATGATGTGAAAGCTCATCCTGCATAAGATGGTGCTAGTGAAGATGGGAGCAGGGACACTTTTCTTCCCTCTCCCCCAGTAAACCCAGACCTGCATATGCTAATCAATAGTCCTTATGATCTGAAACTGAGGCATTAATAAGCTCTGTGTACACTGTGCTATCATAAAGTACAAGGTCATACTCATAGGGATGAACATCAAGACTATCTGATCTATGCTGTTGTCTCATCAGTTAGAAAAAATAGAAGGGAAAGACCTGATGTGCATTTCTCAATGAGCAGATGATGAGAAGCAATTAATTTGGTGTGATCATGAGAAAGGCCAAATCACTGCTAGGATCTTTAGATCACTGCTAGGATCCACAAGATGAAGCAGTTCCAGTAGTGATACAAGTTACTAATGATGTTGTAAAAACCTCCATCCAGAATATTGAACATAATTCTGGCAACCTGTATTAGAGAGAAATTTGTTCAAAAGGTAACAGGTGAAGAGACTGGCCATTAGGATACCCAAGGGAACTTAGAAACCATTGTAGAGACTAAAAGATCTCACCTTGATTAGCCAGGAAAGTGGCAATAATAGACTTCTCTTCCGATATAACAAAGGACTGAAAGGTAAAAGAATTTTGAAACCTCAAGGTCACTGCTAGTGAGGAAATATAGCAGCACAACTTGGACCTAATGAAAAGTACAGAAAAAAATTAAGAGAAAAGGTCTGTAAGCTTGTAAAGTTTTGCAACAGCTTGCTTGAAAAAGCATCAAGCAAAAGCTCACTCATTCTAATGCAGGAAACAGTTACTTTGTGGGAAGAATCCCACAAAACCATAAAATCAAGATAATGTAGGTGCTGCCCAATCCTACATTACCACTAAGCTTCATAGACTAGTGACATCTACCTAATTCTGAATCTAGTGGGAGCTGATCAATAGATTCAAAAATATTTGGAGAGCGGGCAGACCCACAGTAAGCCTTGTTTGTTTAGTCCCCCACAATAAAAACCATTCATGTGATTGAAAACCTTCTACAGAAGTCAATAAAAGACATTGAGCAAAGCAGAAAAAAATCAAGCAGCCTGCCCAAAGGCAGAGAACAGAACTGGTTATCAGGGTGGCTGGTTCCAGTTAGGTGTCTGATCAACTTGTTTGGTTCAATTAGAGAAATTACTTTCCTTTTAAGTATTTAATGTCTTTTTGCATCTTTTTAACATCAGTAATATTCAATCGTAGTAAAGGTGATGACAGAGTGGAATGTTGCAACTGGGAGATATTTTATAAAATTAGCTTAGAACAATGGATCATTTATCACTCACATGATATAGTCACACTTTTTTTTTTCAGCCGGAAGAACTAAATAAAAAAATGGATAATTAAGTGTTTGAAATCAGATAAACAAATATCTTCAGAGTAATGATAATTAAATCATGTCTCACTTTGGTAATTTTATTTTTAAAATAAAAATAAATACAATGCTTTATTATATGTTTTTAAAATGCATTGTGCTAGCTGACTAAACAAGTTTTTATTCTTTTTTCTTTCTGATGATTACTTGACAACTAAACAGATTATATAAATGGTATAGTTGCCTAAAAATGCAAATATACTGGACTTAGTGGCCCAGGAGGTCTCTTTCAGATTCACCTTCCAAGAGCAACGTGTTTGTGTGGAGGCATTGCTTTTATCCTCAAAATGAAAAGTGTTATCTATTATTAAGTAAGTGAAAATAAGCCAAATGAATCCATTTTTATTAGATAATTTCTAAAATGGGTATGAGAAACATTTGATATATGTTTACTCAAGTTTTCCCAAGGAGTTTTTTATTTCACATTCCTCTGGTTTCCTTTGTATGTATTTAAAGATTAGGAGACACTCTTTTCTTCAACCCACCAAACCCTGTTTCAGTATTACTATATTGAGCTTGAATAGTTAAATGGCATCTGAAGGTTGTTTAAAAATAATAAAGGATAAAAAAGAAGGCTTTGCTAAAAGGTTATATATCTACTGTACACTATATTATCTTAGCATAAGTAAAAGTATACTTCTTTTAATCAAAATATGACAAAGAGGGCACATCTACATTGATATATGGACAATGTAATCCTACAAGCTGTCAGAATCACAAATGGAGAAGATGAATTTTAAAGGCAGGAAAGCAAACATACTCAATGTGAGAAAGGTTACTGCTGAAAGGACTAATATGAGTTTTTAGAAGAGCATGGAAAAGATATTAGATGTTGACCTTAGAGTGTGTCACCAGTTGTTTTCCAGCAAAAAATATAACAAGCCCTAACACTCTTTATGCTTTTCAGCAGCAAAACTCATCTCAAAACATCTAGCTTGTCATCTGTGCAACTTTGCCCTTTACATACAGAACTTCTAGGTGAATATACTTATTGCTACAGATTTCCCTGCTACTTTTGGCTAAGAAGTCAACAACAAATTCATGTTACCTTAGTGTTTTTTCTTCTTTGTGAGGGGCAGTGAGACTTTTTTAAAATTTTTTTTAAACAAGACTCCACCAAGTTTCACATTTAGCAAGCAAACTTTGTGCCTGCGAATTCAGATGCACAGCAGATTTTCTTTATGATTAGAACCTAGGCTGGAAACACAGACAAAATGGGTCTGCTTTATCACTAACAGGTGTAAACACAGGTTGTTCTTAAATTTCAGTATCTGTGGGTTTACAGGTAGTCTTCAAATAATAAGTCTGCTAAAGAAAGAGTATTACGATAAATAGCATTCCAGACAGTTTGTGTTCCAGCTGCGTTGTCTTTATTTGCCAGATCCCATACCTAGTTTTCAGCTTCTATAACACCCTGACAACCCACAGACAGAATAAAGAAAAACATATGTGTTTATCTTGGTGGCTAGACTGTAAAACAGAGATACAATTTCAAAGATAAAAACAATTTCTGCCTGAAATTAGTGGTTAAATTGCAGTTTTCTGATTTTAGAGAGAAGAGACTGGAGACTTGCAATTTAGTTCTAGTTTGCCTAAGCACTGCACCTAATGTTAATTGAAAGAGTAGATATCATTTGACAACACTGCTGGAAATCTGGCTGGATTCCAGAAAAAGAGTGAAAAATTATAAAGCTGCTTATTTTGCATTAACTACTCTGAATAAAATATCTAACTTAATCCAGATTGCTTTTTCACCCAGAGGGATTGATAATACAAGAATGGAGAGAAGACTATAAGGGAAAAGCCATTTTTCTATTTCAGACTTAGCACCTGTACTCTCCTCTAATGAAAAATAGCAGAGAGACATTTTGTATTTCCACAGAAGTGAGACAACCAATTAGGAAATTACATTCTATTTGCCATCACTCATGAATGTACCCCTCCCACTCCTGCAAAAAAGCCCCCACATAAATAATGCAAGAGGAGACTTTTTACAGATAAAATGATCTTAGAATAGCAAGGTTCCTTCACAAGGAAATTACTCTGATCAGTTCTGTACAGGAGAAGGAGGGGGCAGGGATGCTGTGTGGAAATCCTGCCTTTGGTCCTTTTCTGCATTTCCATTCAGGATATTCTCTCATTACAGTAACAGATATTCAGCATCTTGGGGTAATGGGTCTTATAGATCTTCTACTGGCTGAGTACCCTTATGATTCCCTACTCCACAAAACATAAACCCCCCAGTTCCTTCAAAGAGGTCACTGAACTAATCAGAATAAAGGTGCCAGCCATCTTTTCACCAAGCGATGAACCTAGAACAACGAGTGAAACCTCTGGCCATCAGCAGACAATGGGGGAAGAAATCTTTACCTTCTCCTAAACGGAATGAATGAGAGGAACAGCTTTATTTCAACAGCTGGACTGTAGCTTCAGTAATGATTTTTGCTGGTTATTAATTGGCTGTTATTGTTGATAAGGCATCCATGGATGCATATTACCTCAAAGTGTTATGAGTTTTTCATCAAAAGAAAGCCTTCATACCTGCAAGATTCCCCCCAAAAATAAAAGAAAAATAAGAGACAACCATAAATCTCTTCAGCTAGGACCAGAGGCTGTGTCAAAGACAGCAGCAGGTCCAAATGAGCATGTAGGGAATCTGAAATGCTGCTTGCAATTCAGAACAGAAACAGCCTAAGAGAAAAGCCTATAAAGCACCAAACTAACATGACTGGAAGCTATAATTCTTAAAAGTTGCACTTTTCTGGGCCTTTTTATTTTTGAAATGTTGTTACAGACAACAGGATATGCAGAGAAGGATGATGGAGAAACATGAACTTACTAAGACTAGTTAGTAAAATAATTTTTTTTGGTTTTTAAACTTTTTTAAAAGTATTGCAGTACAATGCTGAGAAAAACATGCGTGTTATGATTTCTATTGCTCTTCTTAGATACTTCATCAGCCCTCAGTATCCAAGCTTCTTCGGTGTTTCAGGAAATTTATTACTGCAATATCTTTGCAGGTTAAGGAACTGCTATAGGCCCTCTTGGAACAAATAAAGCAGGTGGAGAAACAATTTTTTTATCAAATAAGGAAAGCATTTTAAAGTTAGGAATGAAACCTAAATTTCTTTAGCCACAGCTCAGCATTTTAAGCTGTGATTAAATTTCAAGTTGAAAAGTATTTTTTTTTTGTCTTTATCAGTGCTCCCACATAAAAACCAGGCTCAGATTACATCAGAGGTAGACTTTTTTGGAATACACCAAAACCCATTAAATTTAGAAAGAATCTGGCAAGCAGCAAATTTTGCCAAATATTTTGCCAAATATTTCTAAGATGATCAATACTTTTAGTATTCTGTTTAGCAAGAACCTTTGGAGAGAACCAGCCAGACCCAAAATGATAAAAAATGTGGCTCTGTAACCAGGTATTGAAATGGCTAAAAAGATGACCCAGGGAGGGAACTTTCCAGCATAGTTATTTATTAGTACAAAACCAACAAAAGAAGTAGGTGATATACATTTAGGAGAATAATTCTGAAAATTTTCAAAACTCATATTGTCTCTAAATCTAAATTGATAAAATCATGTGAGAAAAATACTATGATCAAGTTCTACTAGAGATTGATCACTAAAAATTTCTGTAAGATTAGATGAGAGAGAATGTAAGAATCATTATTTGTTTGTCTTATTCATATGCTAAGATGATGTCAAGGCATTTTCTACTGTCTATTTTTTAAGAGTTGAATTAGAGGCATCTTAGGTGTTCCCAGCAGCAAAACTCTCAGTACAAAATGTTTACTAGACCCTCAGCATTGAAACAAATTGGAAAAGACTTCTGCCTTGAAAAAGAAAGAATGAATTTCAGGGCCACACAACCACATGTTAAATATGACTAGTATTAGCAGAGCTGAGGCACTGAGTTATTGAACAGCTCATTAGAAGGACACACACTGAACTGCAAAGGTTATCAAAAGACACATCCAAACTTGCTAACAGTTGCTTTCATGAGAAATTTCTAGTGAAAAGGTCACTAAAGATCCTGACTTCCCCCCTGCTCCAAATTACCATGCAATTGGGCAGTACTGTGCCTGAATTACAGAAGGTATTAACAATAAGAAAATTTAAAAAGCTAGAAAAAGTCAATAAAAATCACAGAAGCAGCAAGATTAATATTTTATTTGTTGTCTTCTAGACAAGGTCAGACAAGGGATCTGGGAAGAATCACACTACATATATATTAACAAAAATTATATTGTACAAATACACATACTTCTGTGCAGAAACACATCTATATGTGCATGCATGAATGCTTTACTCTTGTCTATAACATGCATCCCTACATACTGGGGGAAAAAAGTCAATAATCCATTGACTTACAAAAGCATGGATAGCCCATTATCCCAATCCCACTGATATGCAGCAACTCATGTGGGGGTAAAAGAGGAGGAACACAATGGTGGACAAAGCCTTGGGTTCACTCTTATTTTTTCATAAATGGCTGCAGCTTATCTACTTTCTGCCAGCTAGGCAGCTGGAAGACCTAGCCCTTTGAAGCCCAAGTATCTTGTTCCCTTTAGTTTACCTCCTTGTAAAAGGAAACAACACATTTGACCTTTTATTCTTTCAACAGTTTATCTCAGATCCCAAATAGACCACAAAAATAAAAAAAGGTAAAGTGTCTTTAGACTGAATTAAAAGTACTGTTCTGTTCTTCACTAAGGATGAGACTCTAATGGTCTGAGGCCAGACAAACATCACATGAAAATGAAAGCCTTTTCAAAATAACTTTCATCCCATGTCCAGACTGGTAAAACAGGGCAGGGAATTTGTTCAGCTTTTATGGAGCCTAAACAGGTATTTGAAATTATTTCAGCAGGTTATATATTCGCAACAAATTTTAAAAATAAAATCCTTTTTTTCAATAAATATTGTAAAGGGAAAGGAAAGCTTTGTTTGAGGACCACATCATGTGGTGTGGAAACTCATATCACATGGTTGGGAATAATGGAAGTAAAAAACTCCAAACAAAGCTTTTCTTTTCCCATCTTGCCTTTGCCACACTAAACAAAACTAAGCAACCTGAAGCCATGTGAAATGAAATCAAAGATCTTATCTAGGTCACAAATTTTCCCTTTTTAGTAAATAGATAATGACTCATCTTCACCATCCTCAAATTAATTTCCCCACATTATGGTATAAATACACCAAAGTCACAGCTGGAACAGACAGAGTAAGGGAGAGGTGACCACATCTCAGCCCAGACAATCGTAGGTTAAAGGTTCTTTAATAAAGATATAGATCAGAATAGAAGGGGAGTTAAGAGGATCTTATCCTCTGCTTCTTTATTGTAACACTTGAACAATTTAACAATACTCCATCCTGTACTCCCTCTGGTCCCAGGACTGTCCACCAGGCATTTCCAGTAACTTGACTCAGTCTCAGCACTCCAAGCTCAGAGAACACCTGCTGGCTCTAGAAACCATTTCAAACATTTTCCTTATACTTCACTCTCAGGACCAACATTCACTAAACATAATGGGATGCTGGATTTATGCACAACTTTGTCTATTCAGGCCAGCAGGCAGGAAATTCAACATTGCAAAGGTATGGCTGAAAAGCCCACAGTGGGCATTCAATACCCAGCATCCTGAATTCAAACCTCAGCTTCTTTCCTAAGCACAATGAATCAGGCCCTTTTCTGCAGTGTTAGTCATTCTCCTGCCAGCCATTATCCTCCATCATTCCACTAGACATTCTTTAAAATAGGTCAATGGCTTTTTGCATAGCTTTTCATACTTTCAAGTCCATCTTTTAAATCATGGTGGGTTCAATTTATGTTGTGCACATCTCTTTGCTATATCTGTACATTGCCCAATCAGCATTACATTCCTGGGCACAGCTTTACAGTCCTTTCAGAGCACAAACATTTTGCTTCTGATTCTGTTATCTTACTGCTTATCAGTCACAATCTCACTGCTCCCATAGAGCTGGGATTTTTATGGGGTTCATATAAAGTAACTTTTTTGTCACCTACAACACATAGAACTTCAGGAATGGAACTCACTAATCCTACATATAGTCACAGTAGTTGGCCATAATTATGAAACGTGAAGTCTTGAATATTCAAACCACCTATGCAGCCAACCTTTGACAATCCACAAGGCTCTTCCCTAAGGTCATTAGACATTTCTTCCTCCAAAAACCATGTTTAGCATCATGTGTGTTAATGTGTACCCTAAGATCACACATTCTTCTTGTATAACCAAAAATAAGGGCTTTTTAGAAGTTAAAATTGCAGACTCCTAAAAATACTTATCAAAACTTGCAACAAGCACAAGGAAAAAAGCCACTTATTAATTACTTACTTCCAGTTGGTTGAATTAATTACTATTCAAAAAATGCATATGCTTAGGGGAAAAAAAAAGTCAGCTTTTTGACAGTTTGATCTAATACCCTAATACAATATGCACCAGTGCCACATGATGAATGGAATGTTAAACCAAAATAGAAAATATATATGAGAGTAAGATTGAAAAGATAAATTATTTTCTTATTTGGACATGTCCTGTTAGAAAAAATGATACCAAAATGCTGCTTCCTAAAGTTAGCTTAATTCTGTGTACACAGGCAATGATGAAGTATTACATAAAGTATCCAGCAAGTTTTTCGCCATAGAAAGCCTGAAGTATCTTCAGTGCAAGAAAAGAGAAGAGACTACTAAAAGTACTTTAAACATTTAAGTATCTCCCTGGATAAAGCAGATTCCGTTTCCAAGTTTCCTGAACGTGGATTTTTAATAAATCTGGTAAGTGAAAAGAGGAAAGCATTGAAACACCCACATAAATACTTTCTTCAGAGACACATACAAGTTTTGACACAGAAGAAATGGAAAAGGGAGGAAAAGATCTTCTCTCTGATTCTGAACAAGGGCAGCCCTATGAGTCAGCTGCAGTTTGGTAACATCCCATTAAAAAATTCCCCTCCAAATAAGGTGACAAAAGGCTTTGATAAAAGGCTTTTATATATATATATATATATATATATATATATATATATATATATATATATACACACTGCCCAAAGAAAAGGAACATCTATATCCTCTCAGAGACTAGAGGCTTGTCTTTCTACACAGACCCAAATCTGCTACATTTGATCTTTGGCTCTTGGTGTTCATCTCCAGGAACTATTTAGCCATTGCTTTCTCCATTGTCTTCACATATATCCTGCTATCAGGGAGGAGAAGGAGTAAGAGTTCCAGCATACTTTCATCACCTTTCATGGTTTGTGTTCTGCCTCTCCTAGTTCTTTAGGTTTTAGCTTAATGTGGCACATCACATGCAGCAGAAACTGAAACAACCATCAGGAGAACAGCTGCACTCCTGTGCTTGGCAACACCTGAGCTTTTTTTTACACATCAATACTCATTGCTATCACTGTCATCTCAACCCTGGAGATCTCCAGTGGTCTTCTCCTGCTGTTTCTAATAACTCTTGGACTCCTAAGCTAACAGTATTTTATAAGAAAGGTGAAAATATGGTTTTGAGTTGAAAAAATCAACACCATGTCCGACCTACATATTTCAAGCTGACAAGAACGAGACGAATCTCACACAGCTGTAGTTGTCTACCTCTGAGCTAGTTTACGGATTGCTTTTGCAATCAGTAGAAAGAAGTGGACTTATCTAAGATACAATTCACTAAATGTCTCTCGTAGGCACTAGACAGATCTCTTGGATGTCTGCCTTACAGCAAGATAAACTGCATCTTACAAGAGCCCATCTTTCTCTATCAACCAGCAAGGGAGCCCATACAAGGGAGCTTAGGAGCCAGTGTCTAAATGTCTTCATTTATGCTGGGATTTCCAGAGTTCCTCTGCTTGTGGAGAACACCTCCACGTGAAGAACACAGGTGAATATATAATTAGGGGCACCCTCAGTGATCTGTAGCTTGGGATAACCTCTTATCGTTTAACAGGGAGCAAGACTCCCATGACAGCTTCCTACAGATCTCTTTACCTTATTCTGAAGTCTATCTCAGTGGTCAATGATGAAGATAAAATATTGACCAGTGTGGAACTTGGGTCTGATCCAGCTTGCCTATTGCAACACTAAATCAACAAACGTAACAAAAAAAAAAAACAACAAAAAAACCCAAAAAACCAAACAAACAAACAAAAACATTTTGCTCTAAGATACTTTCCAAGGAGAAAAAGACAGATAGATAAATCTCAGAAAGGCTGATTCAGTCTCATTGAATTTCATTTGGAATTTATCATTTACTCCAATATTACCACTATGAAAATTCCCACAAAAGCTGAATGTTTGTTTGATTCATTAGCTCATAGTTTTGCATTCACCTTTCATGGGCTGGGTTGGGCTGAGTATGCAGAAATCAAATGCATGCAGACTGCCGATTAGAAGGATTTATTGTATGCCTTTCAGGAAGAATCTAGACATAACTATCCCCAGGGAAATACTCACAAAACAAAAAGTATTCCTCTTAAACATAGAAGCCAGTGGGTGGCAACAGGCTGCTCAAGTTATCTATTTGTTAGTACACAATAGCTGATTAAAAATCTTTTTTATTGATTTCCTGGGTGAAAATCTGTGATTACTTTCATAGCTAGCAATATTATATGTAACAGCAAGATACCACTGTGGAGTAAAAACTGATTTTGCTTTTGAGTTAAAGCAGTACCTAGTTCCAGCTGGGTATACTTGGAAATCAGTTCCACCTTCTTAGGAAGTTCTAATGTTTTGATACTAATTTTCAACAAATTTTGAAAAACTTGAATTTTTAATTGGTGTTTTTTTAGAGTTAATGAAGAAAAAAAAATCCTACAAATTACAAGAGCTCAGCCATGTGTCTACCTGTGACTATACACAGAATTACCTCCCTGCTCAAAGCAGCTAAGCGCACAAACAATTCACACAACACACACATTTGCTTGAATTTTTTAGTTTGTTCCATCCAGCGCTTCAGAAATCTTAAAAAAATTTCATAGAATTCAGTATACTGGAACAAAACATATTCAACCCAACAACTTTTTCAGCCTTTTTCTTTGGGTTTTTTGGATGAGTTTTAAGTACATATTTTAAAATTTGCTGAATATAATTTTTATCAGATGGAAGAAGCCAAAAGAGGAAAAGACAGCCAGATGAAACCTAAGGAAGGTATCAACTAGACAGAAATTGTCACACAGGCAGAAAAATCTAAGACTATTGGGAGAAGCAAATAAAACAAGTGGGTGCTAGGGGAAGTAGTTGAAGAACACAGACCACTTCAGAGAAGGCTGTTTGTCATGACACTTTGTGTATGGATTGATCATTGGCTAAGTTATAGTAACAAGTATCCTGTCCTTGTTTTGGGTTGTGCCAAAATCTGAGATCACACTTCTCCTTTCTTCCAGATATACTGTAACAATCTGAAATTATAGATCTTTAAAAATGTGTTAGAGGAAAGAAAAAAATCTTGGTATCAATTGTTTTCATTTTCAGCACATTTCTAGCAGATTCAGAAATGTCACAGGATTTCCTAAGTTGCCTCTCATTATTTCAGTTCTAGAAATGGTGGTTGCATCATCTTACAACACTGTTTCTGAAATTTAATAACCCAACACAGAGAAGCTGCAATCTAAGGAAGTTTACAATGAAAATATCATAGATAGAAACCTTAATTAAAAACTCACTCCACTGTAAGCCACTGAACATCAGAAAATGTTTGAAAAAATGAATGATTATAATGAATTATATGAAACATATATACATGAATTATATACCTAATCCTCCAGATTCTTCTGTGTCTGCAGTTTTTGGTATTCTTTTTTTACTGTTTCTTTATGCTGTCATTAATTGCCTGCTGAAAAAAAATAAAATCTGGAAATAAAAGCAGTGTTATTCACCTTTACACATAAGAGTTGAACCTCATGGTTTGAAGTGAAAATGATAAACAAGAATCAGTGATTAGCCAGAAATACAACTTATTACACTGGTCACAGAAAAGGTAGAGGATTTTTCCTAAAATTTTGTTATTTATATCCACTAACCTATTATCAAGTTCTTCTGCAGACTGCAATCCCCTCCTCAGACTCCTGTCACTAAAGCACCCCTGATAATACTCAAGATTCTTAAGAGTTAAGATCTCTGGACCTCACCCCCTCCCTATCTTCATCTCCCTCCCACATCCTTAGTTGAAAAATGAACCCAGTTTGCTCTGGGCTGATTTCTGCCATGTCTTTAATCTTTCAATACATTCTTAGATAAATTAAGGGGTTAATATCTTCTATTATTCTATTCTATATCTTCTATTCTATAACAGTCCCAACCATTCTTTTTTTTGGCAGTATGACTAATAAGAGGAGGACACAGGATTATTCAGGACACAGCTAATAAGTCTGAAAATGTGAAGTGTTAACCAGAAAGAAAAGCAAAATGTGAGGAAATGTGAACTTTAAAATGCTGCTTAATTGATCTCAAGAAGAATGTCTGAAGAAGTTTGAGAGAAAAGACATTAACAATCCAAGAGATGGAGACAGTCCCTTTTTGTTTCCACTCAGGATTTTTTCCTTTCAACTTTTTCAGTTTATCTACTCTATTAAAATCTCTTACTCCCAGACTGTTGTTCAGAAATCTCATTAATCGAGATGTAGGAACATAACAATGAAGAGAGCAAATAGATTTTGATTCATAGATATTTAAAGCTGCAAGAGATTGTTCACACTATTTATTTTGATGTCTCACACAACAGAATCATTCCTCTGGATTTCATGCAGTAATTCTAGCAGTTGAAGAAAGAGAAAAATCTTATACATAAATAAAGCATACTGAGATTTCGTTTTCACACATACACACACAGATATACAAACTCAGAAATTAGCTAACCAGAATATTTAAAATAATTCAAACATCCAGAAAAGAAAAAAATAAACAAAACGAAGTCAGTGAAGAATTGCCAGAAAATGCTGCCAGCTTCCCTCTATGCATCATATGCCTCCAGCCAGGGGAGGGGTGTTTCAGAGAAAATTATCTTATTACCTATAGATAGGAATGTTTGTCACACTCATGTTTTCTGGGAGCTCAGTCTGTTCACTGTGAATGTTAATTTAAACAACGCAACACCAAATGACAACAAAACTAGAAAAGATTGTCCTATTCCAATTTATGAAACTTCCTTCTCTCTTTTCCTTCTCATAATTCTAGTTCCAACATGGATGGATGCCTGCCCATGCAGATCTCGGATATTTTTTGTTTTCATTAGGGGCTGAAAAATTGACCCATAGTCAAAAAGAAAGAATACAAGAAGAAAAAAAAAATCAAGTGGATCTCTAAACATACAACAAACAGACATGGGAACTGGTGTCTCTTAGGCACCTTGACAATGAAAGTAATGGTAGTTCCAACAGAACTAATATCTGCCTTCAAGGCAGACCTAAGGCAGGAACACTCACACCCAGACTTCTTCACAAGATTTTGTAAATTTTATTGAAATAGGAGTGGGAGAAAAGACACAGTGGTAGAGATATGGAAGAACTTGTTTAGAAGAACATGAGAGACCATGAAACCCTTCAGCCAGTGAAACCCTTCACTCTGCTGAAGTCTGTCCTGTTCTTTCTGTGAGACTCCCACAGGACTGTTCATCCTGGGAAGAGATTAAATTAGATTGAGACTTCTTTCTACATCTCAGAAGGAAGGAAGGTTAATTTCAGATCTCTTCCCCTGGGAGAAAACTAGGTAATACCCACATCATAGTGAAATTTGGCCTGAGGGCCTGATTAACCAAGAATTTTTTTTTTTTTTTTTGTCTCCTTTCTTCATTTGAGTAAACTATTTTTTACGTGGCTTGTCTGGCACAGAGAAGAAGGGGATGTTTTCTGTGAACTCTGCTGCTGAAGCTGAGTTCATAAATATCAAAGAAGAAAGAATTGCAGATGATTGGCAGCAGCAGTGAAAACGCTGAAGCAAGGAAGAGAAATGGGATAAGAAGGAGAAATGCTTGGGAGGATCATTTAAAAGCTGCAAAGCAAAGTATTTGTTTTGCAGCAATGGAAACATCTGAAATGAGAAAGCAATTTGCAGGCTATTTGGCCTCAAAGCTCCAGCACGATCAAACAAATACGCCTGGAGAAAAAAAAAGATCAGGATCTTTTCATGTTATTAAGATACTCTTTTCCTGGTTTCCCTCCTCACTGCAGAATTAGCTGAGGAACTCACAATTTTAAATTTTCCTTCAAGGGTTTAATTGGTAACCCCAGAACAGGAGACTGCTTAGTCTCAAATCATGGATCACTTTTCTCCCACTTACCCAGCACTTCTGCAGATTGAAAATTGCCACTGTGAAACAAAACAGCTTTCTGCACCCTTGACAAGATTTTACTTTGGGTGTGCATCTGTGGGGCTCCCCTTCCCTCATTGCTTTCCTTTCTCTGCTTTGCAACATCCTCTGTTGTGTACAGCACAGAAACAAACATGGGTCACCTCTGCAATGGGGAAGGTCACCACTCCCTAAGCAGGCAATGAACTTCCTTACAGTCAGGAGTGTATTTATTTCACAGGTGGAGGATACAGACAGCAGGTAAGGGCCATAGTTAAGCTTCAGAGAGTACTCTGATGGAAATAACCACAACCCTGGAATTGTTACAGAATGTTGTTGAACATCAGAGCATTGTCAGAAGTAAACAATATTTGATTAGTTTAAGTGTCCCAACACTTAAAAAAAAGCCCTCTTTCCATGTTTCCAGCCATACAACAGTGAAGGTGTCTCAGATATTACTGCATCCTTTCAATCAAGGTAACTGCAGTTTCACCAGCATTGCCACTGGTTTCCCTGCTAGCAATTCTGAGTCAACAGTGATTCCATGGTATACTTATAGGACCTTAGGGACCAGCTGGATTTTTTGGGGGGTTTTGTAAAGACTTCCGTACTGTTACAAATACTTCTGGAAACTGATTCTGATAATTATTCTTCACTGTCTTACACTCAGTAAAAGGCTTGGACATCCACCTCTTGTTTCACAACCTTACTAACGTTCAGTTTCCACATGGCGTTCCCATTCCTAGGACCTTCTTTGACCCAGCCCTAGCAGCCATGCATGCAGTGAAGCCATCTGGACTTTAGTGAACCTGGGAAGACATCAGGGATGACATGCTCCAGGCAAAAACAGCTATTTCCAATTCCTTCATCTTCATATATTTTAAAACCAGATTTGATGTATAATTTCTGAATTTCAGTTGCATTGTGGTATTGCCTTAATGACACAAAGTATCTTTGAATAAAATGTTCTGTAGTCCTGCAGACACAGTAGGATCACATATTGCAAGATAAGATGATAACTTAAAGCTGGTTTTCAAAGGGATAGTAGTTTCAGAAGAATTGAAGGTTTCAGAGTTTCTCTAAAATGGGAAAGACTTTAAAGCATTCTATATTAATGTAACAAAAAAGTTTCGTGCTGATGATCTATTAAACCTGAAGAAGTGCACCCTAATAAAACCTGAAATAATAGGATGAAAAAAGATGAAAAACAAACACAAATAGTATCTTAAAACTGTATATTAAGCTACAGCAACACACACTTGGATATCATTTTATCAAGACAAGAGATGTATGTGACAGCAGCTCAAATAAAAAACATTATGTCACTTCAATATACTCTGAGAACAGTTTGAAGTAAAAATAATTCAAATTGCACCTGGCTACATGCAACATTCTTTTAACCATACATAACTTTTTTGGTCTGTATTGTTACAAAGCATTGCTAAAAATAAAGACAATAAGACAATTTTGCTTGGGTTGACTTGGGTTTTGGGGTTTGGTTTTTTTTTTTTTTTTAGACTGTGCCAAAAGACCATGCTTTCCACAGGGAAAAGAAAAATATTTTTAATCATATTGTAATCAGCTAATGCTCTGAGTCATGAACTCATACTAACCCAATCTAGCAGGTAAGCTAAAAATTTTATGGATGATCATAAAGTTAGCTGGTGTTTTTCAAAAGTGCAGCTCCACTGTTTGATTCAGACCTCCAGCATAATCTAAGTGCTTTGTGAGGAAATGCTTCATTTCATTTGCTTGAAATTTATCCATGATTATCTTCATGTGACCTCACATCCTTTAATTATGAAAGACTGTAAAAATCTGGATGGGTTGGGTTTCTTTACATACCCTTTACATCTTCAATTAAAGCTAGGTCAGACTGTTTCTAATGCTAAGAAATCCTAAATTTTGCAAAATGTCAGGATGAAGTTTATTTTTTATACATCAACATGCCTAATTTTCCCAAGTCCTCCTTGTTTACATGATAAGAATGAATGCTAGACTGAAATGTGTAAACGCTTATCTGACTTTAAGATTTATTTCCTTGGAAACATCGTTTGAATTAGCCTCACATTGATTTCAACAAGATGGATCTTAATTTATATGATGGAATAAAGTAAGGGTTTACAAATACCTCCTTTTGGGAGAAGGACTTTCTGAATGAGCCATTGGAAAGTGAAAAATCAGAGAGCACTCCAGCCTCAGAAGCAGGATGCCCATGGGAAATCACAGACCTGTGGTAAGTTCAGGGACACCCTGAACTTAAATACGTCTGGATTGCATTTGCTGAAAGCTTTGGGAAATGAACACACTGCAGGTACTTGCTGGCATGTCAACTCTCAATCTCAGATCAGCCACTCTTCGAAAACACCTGCTACAGTCTTGATAAATCTTATCCCTGCCAAAAGCAGACAAAATTGAGTACCCACCTTTTGAAGTTTATTTTTCATGCTCTGCATAGGAAAAATCTAAGCAAGAGGGTATTGCCTTCAAGGCAAAGGTGATTTTAGACTTCATTTAGGGTTGGCATAGTCCCAAAAGAACAATTTAGCTAGTAACTTTTACTAGTCATGATTTCACTCTCGCATTGGATGCACCTAAATCAAACTGGCAATATATCAAAGTCAAAACATAACGTTTCTGGAGATTAAAAAAAAACACTAAAAACACCCCATAAGCAAACAACTCTGTTATATACCTATCAAAAACAAACAGAAAAGGTGCTCAGTGTAGAGTCTGATAAGTAAAATTTAGCACAAAAATTACCAACACAGTACTCTATCTCTTCCAGTTGTCATATTATAATTGCCTGTTCTGTTCTACGTAACTGTTCTTAGGATTATATTCAAGGTTTCAGGCAATAGGTGCATGACTGAAGAAATATATTTCAGAAATAACATCTTCTTAACACTTTCTTGAAGTTCCTCAAATAATTATTTTCAGTATTTCTACAATAGAATTACTGAAGGAATTGGGGAAAAGATTAAGACGAAGAACAATAATGAGGCAGGGAAAACATCTATCCAATTATATGGTCATTTCCCCAGGGTGGTGACACATTATGTACCAAGATTTCACTGATTTTATATTGTTATCCCAGACAAGCTGCAGCCACTGTGGAGCCTACCACTATATTCCCTTTGCTGTTTTCTGCTCTTAGCCAAATTTTCAGAAGTTTACTCAGACGGAACATTCTCATGCCTTCCACCTGCCTTCTGTGACACCCAATTAAAGTGCAGTTGAGTGGAAAGAGCCCAAGACAATTCTATTATGCAGCAGGATAAGAGGGAAACATCAGTTCCTGTGCAAAATGGGTTGCTACTTAATGACACATCAAAAGATTTTTACAGAAATATAGTTGTTAGAATGAAAATGTGCTGCTTATTCAAGGCTAAAAATGCTCAAAGATTTTTGAGTCCATTGACAGAAATTTGCTCTAGATATGCAGAAACATTTAGTATGGAATTTACTCAGTTATGGAAGCTGAGGTTGCTGCCTTCCAATCAAAAGTTCAGTATTAGGTTTTTTCCATCTGAACTACAGGTTCTGAACACCAGCATTTAAAGCAGCCTAGAGATGGCTTTAAGCTATGCTGGATGACAAGAAAAACATAAACCCAGGAGGGAGGGAAAGGCATCAGAAAACTTGACATTATAGCCAGTCTCAGTCTACTCATACCTATTTAGAGGACCTCTAGGTATGACAGAGGTATCACATGGATGTGAAGGAAAATGGTTCAGATTAAAACCACACCCTGAGACACACAACCATCTTACAAAATCCATCATCTTGGAAAGAAGTTAACTGACCCAGAGAGCAGTGTCTTTTGCCTTGTAGTATTGTAGATTTGGTGTATTTAACATCATCTGGATGTATCTATATAGAAAACAGAAAAAAGAGCTGGGCTAAAGATGGATCACATTTCATTATCTACAATCTTGAACCCTTAAAGATGATAGTTTTAGGGGGTATTTATTTCTTTAAGAGAACCACCAGCAATTAAAGTTTTTACTATTTGACAATCTCTGGAAGTATATTAAAAATATTTATCAGTAGTGTCTAGTGATAAGTAAAATCAAAAATTTGATTATATACCAAGAGGAAGATAGTCATATTTAGGGACAAAAACAGTTTTCAGACAAAATTATCAGATCAACCCAGGTATGATCCTAGTTATTCTAAAGTATTAAGCAAATATCTTTGTCATTCGATAGCCTGTACTCTGCAATTTCAGAGGCAAACACAATTCTAGTGCATTTGTTTTATTGGAGACTTAAGGGTTGCTCTTGAGCAGCTTGGCTTGCCAGGGCAAAGCAAAAAGCCTATTGAACTCCCTTTAATTCCATGCCTTCAGCCATGGGGAAGGGCTTTGCAGGGAGCATGAAAACAGCCTGGGTGGGAAGCCTTAAGGGGTTGTAAACAGAAATCTGTTTTCACCCGCTCTCAGTTTAATCAACACCCTGCTCAGTCTGTGGTGTTCCACATGGATTTCAGAAATAGTCTGGCTTACTTTCTCAAAGTTTCTGATGACCGTGGCCTACAGAGTCAGATCCAAGCCAAGCGTGTGCATTTGTGTCCATCACTCCAAGTGTCCACAATCAGATAGCAGTAAAAGCACAAAAAAAAGCCATGTCTTAAACTGCAGGGAAAAAAACCCAACAAGATGGTATAATAAAACCCCACAAAAAACCAACCCAAAAGATCCTAAAACCAAAAAACAAACCAAATCAAACCAACCAAACAAAAAAAAACACACCAAAAACAACTAGAAGCCATTTTTTCGGCTCCTATGAAGGCCTCACCTCTGATTTCAAAGGCCTGCTAAGAAATAATTTTGAGTATATTTCTCAAGGACCAGCCCTGAGAGGAGACGTTTTAACAAAATCTATTAGTGAACAATAATTCATGCTATCTATCATATTGTGCCATTCATTCATGCATGATCTAACAAGATGACATTTAATACAAAATAAGAATGATGAAGGTCACAGGAATTTGCACAATTTATTATTGGTGTCAAGCCGGATTAGTTTAGCCAGTGCTTGACTAAAATTTGCCTAGGATGTTTCTCTCCAACTAAAAGGTTATTATCCGGTGGATATTTCCCTCTCATATTTGGTTTTACACTGTGAGAGCAGAACTGACTGTGAGGAGTTCTCTGAATCTCACTGGAAGAGGTTTATTCACATCTCACGTTATGATTCTGTCCCTGCTTTCACTTACTTTTCCAGATCCCTCCAGTCACTTTTCTCGATACCCATCTAAAGACTCTGAGAAAATGCAGGCGCAATGTGATTCTGTCAGGAAACTGACAGAGAAACACCCTTGGGAGATGAGGGGGGGTAAAAGAACACATGGTGTGTATGAGCAATGCCTTTTTTAAGCGTACCTTGGAGAGCTGACCTAAATAACCATCTGCAACAATGAATGGCCCCTTTGAACACAAGTCAAAAACCATCCTACTTAATTAACCCATCTGATAGTTTTGGGATTTACTCTTGAAGACACCAAATCATTTTAGTTCTTTGGTCAAGACAAATATGAATTTGTAACAAATCCTGGTCTTTGTTGAAATATAACCCACTAACACAGGTATAAATGCGGAAATTGTTCAATACTTTGGGGAAATCCAGTCAAAGTTTATTCTCTCCAAGATTCTTGACACAGATCTGTTTAGGGTTTTTTAAATATCTTTTTAAAATACCACATTGTGCTCCTGCGAACAGACACTGCTCTTGTCCATCTTTAATGAAGTCATCAGAGTTACATCAGGGTTAATTAAACCCAAGAGGCACAAATCTTCAGTGTGGATTAAACAGGGTGTCTCATAAGCCTCAGATATGAGAATGAATAATATTCAAATCTGACAAGCACCTACCATACCCATATTTTCCTGGATGCATTGGTTATTCTAGTTCCCTCATTATATGACAAAATTTGTCCACAAGACTTGACATCAATTTCTACTTCATTTGGAATCATATAAACATCATTTATATCACCCAGTGTGTAGCGCAGGGTTAAGCTACACCTCTGGGTAACAAACCTAGACTGAGTTTCCATGGATTCATCATGAACAAAATAATGCCTTTGAAGAAGGAAGTCAAAAAACAACACAAAAAGCCTTGGGTCTGAGCAATTTTAAGTCCTAATGCAACATTCTTGCCCATGAAAATTAATGTTGCAAAAGCCCTAGAGAGAAACCTGTGGAAAAACTAATCCATCACTACAGCTAGAGATGGGAAAGGCTTTTCCTCTCCAACTTTTTTTTCCTTGAGACAACAATACTTTCTTCCAATTAAAATTATTTAAATAGTCAAGGAAGACTTTTTTTGCCTCCTTTTTTTTAAGTTTTCAGCCGAATCAATCCCTCAGTCTAGTTTAGTATATTAACCTATCATTTGACTCAACACAGGAAGTGTGAGAGGAACACGTGACCAGGACATCTGGTGACACTGTTCAGGTGCCTGTTCAGGTTGTGAACTTCAGCCATGCAAGGTCTGTACTGCTCCACAGGGAAAAATTGCTCTCATAAAGCTGCTTGCAAATTCAGCCTTTTAAATGCCTTGGTTCAATGTGGGCAAAATTCCTCAAAAATAATGTGTTTCAATAAAATTTTAAAATCAGTTACAGCTTCTTTCACCACCACTTTAAAAATTATTACATGTTAAAAACATTTAAAAGCCTCTCTGAATGATTCTACCTGATAAAACAGAAAAATTGTACATTGAATGCAATGATCAGTTGCAATGTGAAAGCTTCTGCTTTTGTGAGCAAAGAGGAGCAAACCTGTGTAATTTTTAGCCTTTTGATTATTTGGGGATTTTAACACTTTGCCTGTTCTCATGGGTGACAGCAATGTCCAATACCAGGCTTGGCCCAACAGATCACAGGAAACTTTGATTGTTTCTAACTTTGCTAAATGTAAACACTTGGGCTGTATTTTCCCAACATATGTCCGTGCTTCAATCAAAACATATTGAGAAAGCATCAGTGAACATATTTCTGTAATTTCCAAGAACAAACATATGATTTAAACAGAGATAAGGTTTTATTGAAGTGATACAAAACTACCTGGCATTGATGTTTGAAGAAACTTAAGCCTTTGTGCTTCTTTTTGCTCGGCTTTTCTGCATGGGCAGTAGCTGGGAGCAGAAAAGTGCCAATGTATTGATGAGAGAAGAAGAAGGAAGGAGTAAAGTCTTCCACCACCATAGTTGTTTCCGCAGAAATATTCTGGCAATAGCTCATGGCACACAGACCTCAGTCTCGGTTTAGTACCAGAACTTTGGGAAGTGATGTGCCTTTCCCTATCTGTAAAGAAATATGGATCATTCCAGCATTGTCCAAACTCTCCTTACTCCAGATTGGGATGTTTCTATCTGCCTGGATGTGATTTAATGGAGTTCCCTCCCCCGCTCAAATTCACATGCTCCAAGCAATTCCTGTGGCTCTTCAAAAATGAATTATCTGGTTGGCTATTCCTGATCTCTTAAATTTCAGCTGAAATCACACCCTATCAGGCAAATAATCAGAACAGTGGGAGGATTTGGGAGCTTAAAATGAGACAGGTAAGACAAAGTGCTAATGAATAAAACCCTGAGTTTTCAAATGCAGTTGTTTTTCCTCAGTGTATTGAAAATAAATGAAGCACATTTGTAAGGATAAGAGCATTCTTTGAGCCATATACCTGTAACTGGGCTTGAATTTGTACTTCCACTGCCTTTGGAGAGTTTCATTATTTTTTATAATATTCTAGCTGCCATTCAAATCTCAAACAAATGAATAATGTAAAATCAATTGCCTGGGAATAGGTTTCCATATAAAAATCCAGTGAGTTGGGGTAATGTGGCTCAATTTTTTTTTCCTCATTCCAGTTGTTCAGGAGCTACTTTTAATCTTCAGACTCCCAGGTAATTTATATCCAGCAACCAACTTACAGATTTCATTTCATCAAACAGAGTGATGAGAATGATAAATTTTTAGATTGCTGAAACATACAATCCTGATAGGTTTGAGATGCTGTGAACAGTTTCAGGAGTACCTCTTGGGACAATATTACTTTTTATAGCTTCTTAGCTATGAAAAATCCATACTCAAAGCATGCTGAAAGATAAAACACAGCTCATAGATAAGTTTGGATAACAACCTTTGATAGACATTTTACCAGCTCTGTTGACTGATGGTTGTTGATTTTCATATTTAAATGCAGTAATACATCTTTAATGACAATTGCAATCACCTCTAGTGAAGTAGGAGCTACACTGTATACTCCAATAAGCTTCAAATACATTCACATAATTACTCTCATACAATATATTTGAAAATTTGACAGTCATGTTAAAATAAATACTTCCTTTTTTTTTGTATCTTGGCATTGCTCTCACCCTTTTCTAAATAGTGGGATTTCTGTATGTTTTTGGTACTTTCAGCCCACAAACAGACCATAGTCACATTTAAGAGGATGGTCTCAGTAGTTTGGCATAGGCCTGCAGTGCAGATCTTTCCTAAGATCATGAGCAAAGAGTTAAAATTATAGCTTTTTTCTCATTCTTTTTTTTTTCTTTTTGTTTCGCAAGATATAAAATGTAGTGATTTATCAACATTTCAAGTCTTTTAAAGATTACCAAATTATTCACAGTGAAGACAAAACCCAAGGAACTTTGCAAATTTCTCTTGTGCCTTTTTCACCACTGCAGAAATCAAACTGCATGAAACCTTCATTTATATGCATTGTGAAAGCACTTTTGAGCCTGAGAACTGGTAGAGGGAAGAAAAGTGTAATGCCTCTAACTTCAAAGCAGCAAGCCCTTGAAAGGCATCAAACAAAGAAAAAACATAAGTTTTTTTCATCAAGAACTGTAGACATGTAGGCAAGGTACCCCAGAAATATTCCCAGAATCATGTCTCTAACAATTAGCTTCTACACCAATGAACAGTCAGGCAAGACCAGAAATTTGATGGAAATATCTGGGACATTTTTTTCATTTGTTTCTTTTAACCAGTACTTTTCCCCATGGAAATCAGATCTATTTAATACAAAAGAAAACATCAAACTCATTCTGTTTTCTTCCAGAGAAAGAAAAAGTAAACTAGAGATTTGGGGTGTTTCAAACCAGCCAGTAAGACCAGTAAGAGTCACTGGCTTTGCAAGTTATTTCAGGTTATAGAGATAACCAGATTGTTTAGGACATGTATCTAGAAATTTTGTCTTTGCTAGCTGAATCCTCCTCAACTCATCTGGAATTCTGTATCCTTTGAATTACTGGGTCATTGGAACATACATCCCCACAAAAATCCCTTTAAGTACTGTTAAAATATTCATAAATTTTAATCAATAAATTACATGACTTGGGTTTTTACTGCGACATGTTCACATCAAGTGTCAAAAATATTATCTTACTTGGTCAAATTTAAATGAGAAGTTCCTCCTGTCTGTAGAACAAATGAAAACGAATATAATTAATCTTTGATACTATGGATATTAACGGTATTTATAACCTCCCAAATCTGTGCACTCTGAAGTCTGAGAGCTCCCAGTGTAGATTAGCATTTCTTCAAATCAAAAGTCAGGAACAAGTAATTTACACACCAATAAAAAAATGTATACAGCTCAGGACACCTCTAATAACTTTCAGGGATCAATAATAGAAATTTACACTTTCTGATTTATTACCAAAAAAAGACAGACCATTAGAAATGCCTTCACTCCAAGAATGAAAGAGAAGATTTTGCTGTTAAAATTGAAGTTAAATTGAGTTGACTCAAACTTCTATCTCAGCATTGCCCTAATCATCCTATTTGATGAGGTACACAAATATCATAACGAAGGTTCTCCTCACAGATTGCTAGATCATCTGTAAATTAGAAATCAATGAAAACTAAAAGCAAAAGAGTTAAAGTATCAGCAAAGCATTTCCATGAAAGAGATATGGAAAAGCCTCTTGACATCTGAACTGAAATCTACGCCCAAAAGAATCTGATACTCAGTAGCTAAGAACTCTGCCAGAAGGGAGAAGGATTTTATTAGTTTGAAGTGCTGTACTAAAGGTTTAATCAAGTAACACCCCTAAACTCCCACCCTAAAACACTGTCACCATTCTCACTAATGACTTGTGTGGTTTCCCACCTCTGTGTAACATAACACTGGCATTAATTAAAAAATTAAGTGGAAATTTCCCCAGATTAAGTGAAGAACTGTATAGCCAGAGTTGCTTACATGGGCCCACTGGAACTCTCCAGGAGAAGCTGAAGCCAAAGTGAGAGGAAGAGGTTTTTCCCTGTTTTTAATTAAGCTGAGCATCCTCATTTTATCCAGGCAGAGTATTTGCTATCCATGGTTCAATATTTAAAAGGGAAAAAAAAAATTCCTATAACCTCATTGCTCAGAATCACAGAGAAATCCTCCATTTCTTTAAATAATCCAAGTTTTCTTGTAGGCTTCAAAGCATTTGAAGTCACAGTGCCCACTCTCGAAATACTAAATAATGCAGCACAAGAGGAGATTCTGCCACACAGCAAGGCAAAAGGAGGAAAGACACTTTGAGCTGAAGGAGGCAATTAAAGTAGGGCTGCAAGGGGACCCTCAGGACGAGTTTTGAATGTTCTCTGCAAAGTCACCTTTCTGACTTTTCAAGGACTAGGTCTTCAGAGGAATAGATGCAACAGCCAGGCTTTCTGCTTATCATTGACAGCTCCTGGTGAGCAGCAAGTGGGTACAGACTAAGCCTAAGGAAAGCATTCTTCAAAGGTGCCCGACTGCCACTGAGACAGACAGACACAACTTTACTGTTTGCAGTCCCTAAGGTGAGCATAAATTGCTTTTCAAGGGGGACTAGTTGGCCATTGCATGCTATGTTTCCCTCAGTGCTGGCTCAGTACTGGGGCACTGGCAAAAGCAAGGCTGTGGGGCAAGAGCAGCAGGAACAGGACTGGTAGGAAAAGGCCAGTACTTGAAATATTCTTGATATGATTCTTTTCTTTCCCAAATCACAGTACTGACAGCCCTGGCTCAGTGATGTTTTCAGCACTGGGAAAGTCAAAACTCCAGGGTTTCCTAGCTCTCCCCCCCCCCAGTATGCTTTATTCTTCCAATTGCACTGTCTTGGAGTATTTCCCATGAACTAATTATGTAAGAGCAATCCTCACATGCTGGGATTTGTTAAAACTTCCTGTTACAAATACCTACTGGAAATGACAACATATCAGAAAACATGAAAAACTCCAAATCTGTTTGCGTTTTGAGTACAAGAAACATTTCTATAGCACTGCCTGAAACACTTAATTAAGCAGAAATACAGTAATGAGACCAAGACAAACTCTAGTCTCAGAGAATAAATCTATTGCCTCCTTGATTTTTCACATGTACATAAGAGAGCAGGACTTTGGTTTAACATCATTATTTCTGTCCAAATCATTGTTCACATATAGGTGAGCTGAGATTACTGGGCCATAGGACCTGATTTGCATCTTGATTACCCTGAATCAGTATGAGTCCATTCCCCAAACACATTACAAGAGTTCAGATTAGATTTCCACATTGGAGAAGAAAAGGAGGGAGCACGGTTCGCAGGCCAGCATGCCACAGCTCAAAAATCCATTATGCAAATCATCTAGGAAAACCTATTCAAACTGCTCATCTTGTTTGTTTGTCATCTTGAACAAGGATCAGGAGAAATTCTTCAAGCTGTACAACTCAAGCTATCCTCTAGTACCACAGTAACAATTTACATTGAGGATACATTACACAAAGGAAGTGGAGGAGCAGAGGGTGCTGGAAGCAGCTACCTTTTTTTTCTCCTTGGCACAGCGAATGATTCCCAAGAAATTCTACAGCTCTGATTAAAATATCAGTTTCCATAACACAAAAGAGCATACTGTGAAATTTCTATTATCTGATACTTTTCTGAGAATGCAGCTTCTGTCTCTGAGAAGTAAACAGCTTAACTCCTGATTGACTTCACCTGCCTGTTTGAGCCCCGGGAATAAACACAGCCCTACATTTGCTTTGTAGTGATGGATTTCAGCCTGTGTTTTCATAAGGTAAGAAACAGAATTACTTGCAACACCTTTGAAATAAATCAAGAATTAAAACAAAGCTACATGGAAAGGATATTCACAATATGTGGTCTGTGTCACTAGTTATTTAGGGTTTCTACATTGAAAAAAACCATAAAGCTAAAGAAACGCAAACCTACAAACCAAAAAGAGAAATCACCAAAAAGCATCCTCCCAACAAAACCCAACCGAACAAAAGCTAAACAAAAACTAATTGCTCCACTGCTGAAGAGTGAGTGAAGATGAATGTGATTTTCTTTAGGTAAACTCAGAACTTAGGTGTTCTCTGGTTGTCATTCTTGCAACGGCTCTGTTTTTTCACTGGCTGCAATTACATCTGCACAAAAACATTTCTTCTTCTTCAGTATGTCATCACAGGGGCCTTCCCAGCATCTCTGATTGGATCAGCCTTGACCAGCATCACTTGGAGCTGCCTGGCATTGGCTCTGCTGGACAGTCAAGGATCTTCCAGTAGCTTCTCACAGAAGCCAGACCTGTAGCTGCCTCAGTACCAAAATGTGGCCATACAAACCCAATGCAACATGGTATCAAATGCAGGACAGTTCATACTTCGTGAAGTGCCTTGATTTTTAGGTCTTTGTTTATCATATAGTGCCAATATGAGCACCCCATTATTATAGGTGTAATTAAAGCTCAAACCTTCACATTGGGGAGCCTACTGAAGAGCTGGAACTTTCTCAAACCTAGTGCTTTCAAGTCAAAGAGTGCTCATTAAAGACTGAGTTCAGCACAGGGGCACACTGTCCAGAAAAAAAGAAAAATATTGGGTGGGAAGAATAGTATAATTCCCCAATTTACACCAACTGAAGATCTACTGACATGACAAATACTGGCAATTTTTGCAAGAAACTATAAAACACAAATAAAGATGTGTTTGCATAGTTCTTGAAGAAGAGAATTCCAGGTTAGCTTAGTCTCTTGCATGTAAAGAAAAACAAGATTTTTGTAAAAGTGGCTTCCTACCAATGGTAAGAGTATTCCTATCTGTAAGCCATGAATTAAAGTACTGCCAAGACAATATTAGAAAACCTGATGCATAATAACACTCTGACCACCCACAGGACTGCTACCAGTATTCCTCAGGGTTGTTTATCTGGTCATGTTCCCCCTATATGACTTGTGACACTTGCGGGAATTTATCCTTTAAGATTTCATCTATTATTTCTAACATATTTCCTAACATACACTCTGTTTGGCTCAGGTTTGATATTTAATAACCTGAAAAACAAACACAGGTGGGCTGCCAGGCTGCCTCTCAACAGCTTCTGCTGACAAAGGGGAAACTGAAGACAGCAGGCTGGAGCTGACTTTGCAAAGCTTGGCTTTTTTGTAACTGTTTTTCCTTCTTTTTAATTTGAAAGACAGGCCTGAGCTTCCTCAGAGGAGTAAGCATTTTGGGACAGTCTCAGAACTGCTGGCAGCCCCAGCACTGGGCTCCTACCTGCGAAAAGGAGCTCTGCTTTGCTCAATGCTCTGTTTTTTCCCTAACGTGTTCATTGATCACTATCTTTTTGATGATCACATTGCAGTCACCTACAAGGAATTTTCTCTCTGTAATTGAACAAACCTTCAATTTCTACTCCCAGACAGCTTCCCAAAAGTTAGAATCTACTCCCAAACTTTTGCTTACACATTTTTAAATTTCACACTGCATCATTGAAGCTGTTACTGCTCATTAGATTCAAGTTCCAATGCTTTTTCTCCAAATTGTCCTGATTTCTGATCTTGAGTCATTTATCTACAAATATTTTCCCATGGTATTTACTTTTGTTCTGTATTTTTCCATGCTGAGTCAGAATTAATATTACCATCCCATCTGGTGATTTCCAGATTAATTTGGAACCCTACATTTCCTAGTATAAATAAAAAAAAAAAAAACAAAGCAATCTTTCTTTACAATCATACACTTCCAGGAGAGAAAAAAATGACACAAGTAAAAACCTGGTGAAGTGAATAAAGGGAAATTTTTCCTGGTTTTTTGTGAGTTTTTTTTATTTCCCTAGAATTTCTCAAAAGTTGAATGCATTGTTTCCACCTAAGATGGTGCTTCATGAAAACCAACAGTTATGCCCTGTTTAAGCTTCCCAGCAGTCCTATTGTTTAGTTTCAAAACAAGAACAGGCCCAGGATTTTACTATGGACACATACAAGAAGGTCAAGTAATTAATTTGGGAAACACTAGAAAAGACAACATTGAAGCACTTTAGCAAAGCTTGGGTAGTTTAAAAAAAAATTCTTCATCCAGAGTCTGTGCTTTATTTCCAGGGAAAAAAGTGAAAGCAAATTTTAAGAGTCTTTACTCAGCTATAGTAATCCCGTCCATAAAGCCTGTTGACAGCTAGTCTGTGAGTAATTAGGAGAATTGAATATAAATTCTCATAGTGCTGAAAACACCATTGATCTCATATTCTCTCCAAAGTCAACAGGATGTCTTAGTGACAGCTGGGTTTTTTCGTTGATGCCCATACAAGGCAGGAAATGGTGTTTTTTGATTGTCAGTACCCTGCAGAGTTTCTGTTAACCAAGATGAGATCCCTGCCTAAGCTGTACTGTCCTCATTTAATTCGGCTACTCGACATGCAACTGGAGAGGTCACATCATGTCAAGACACCTCCCCAGTGTGCCTGCAGTCAAAATGAAGAGTGCCCCATTAATATAAATAAAGAGGGAACACAAATAACTTCCCAACTACAGTAAGGTTTAGAATTAGTCTACTTCAAATAGCTGCAAACAAGCATACATGAGAAAAAAAGTGCCTGTAGTCAATTGCACCAACAGAATTAAGCAAAAATACCAGCAAGCCGAGTAGAAAATTGGCTAGAAATTGGAAATCAAGTTGTAATAGACAATTGTTTATGAAAGAGGGAAAGAGGGTAGAAAGGATACTTGTTGTTTTCCTTCAAGTTATTTCTATCAGTTATGTAGACAAAGGAATAAGAATTCCTTTAGGAAATTCAAGAAATCAAATAAATACTATTCACAGACTTGCCTAAACATTAGCATAAGAAGAGATATTGGGCTCTAAACGCTGTCCCAGCAGCACTTTGACACAGAAGTCTAGCAAGTAGAATTCAATATGGCTAAGTGGACATCGCATAATGAAAGTTAAATATTAATTCTAACCACAAAGTAAAGAGCAAATAATGCAGACAACAGATATTTAAAGGATTAATGAAGTGCAATAGATTGTTTCTCCCCAGCTGCATTATAGGAGCAAGAAAATGAAAGAGCAAGATTCTAGGCTAGAAATCCTAAGTTATATTACACAATAAACAAAATAATCTATACTTGCCATACTAAATTCAGATTTGGCTCATTATTTATAGGAAATTATTTAGGGGAAAACAAACAAGCAAAAGGAGTATGCAGGGTATTGCTATCCTAGTCAAATAAGAATTACCATGAAGTTGTGTTTCCTCAGTCTATTTCAAAAGACACATGGGTAAAAGCATTAATAGCCTTCAGTAAGGAATACATATGTTTATCAGCAGGTTCATTATTTCCCTCACAGGTGCTTCTATATGAAGTATCCTTTAGGTTGAAGTAAAGCATATTCATTCCCCATATTTCTAAATAAACACGTCTGTGATTATTATTGATGGGAAGAATCATGTGACAGCAATGCAGAGCAGGGATCATAAGCAAACAGTGAGACTCACCAAGCTGTGCAAAGACACAAATACAAGTGATGGTGTTGCTAACAGCAGGTAAACAACAAATTTGGTGTTCCTGTCGTATTATGTGACATTAGGGTCAAGCATGTGAAACAGAGAATTGTATCTTATTTGGAATCCCAATACATTCCTATTAATGCATCAGTAAAAGGCTTCTAGCTCAGCCTGGAATACAATATTAATGTGGAGAGACATTCTATTCATAATGGTGCATTGGTTTTTTAATAGCAACAAGACAAAATAAAAAAAATATATTTTTACATTTACATTTAACCATTTTCTTCCTCTCAATCTACTTGCCTATGAATGAGCTATTCCTATCCCCTTTTTCCTAGTGTTTAAAACTGATGGTTAAAAAACTTCCTCCAGGAGAATATGTTACTTCATTAAGACCATGATTTTGGACTGAAAACCTGTGAATTTTAACAAGAAGGAAAAGCCCACTTCTTACTTTCCTCCCGCCCCCGACTTAATCTCTTTTGTTAAAGCTCCAATTTACACATTGAAAGGTATTTTTAAAAAAAAAGAGACCTGTGATACAGTTCTTAAAATACTAATTTATGCTCTTAGATGGACAAAGATTTCAATTTCAAAAAAGTGTGTCATTTTCTACTCAGTCCTTCTAACTTTAAAAAAAATTATCATCAATCTCTAACCATAAAATATTAACCCAGTACAGATGCATGTCTAGAAAAACTTAGCATATTATGAATTTTAATTTTCTGCTATCTGCTATCTTCCATATTTGCTTTTTTTCCATCTTTCTTCACCATGCCTGGGTGCTTCATTCTCCCTTCATGTTTTATAAGGAGAAATATCTCCACCTATTTAATAATTTGGATGCTAACCAACCTTTGTTGACAAAGGTGTTGATTAAGTTTCCCTCAAATGATGATGATTTACTTAATCTACTACAACGTTAATTGTAATTTATAACATAATTTACAAAGGCAATAGACCTATCTAGAAATAAGGTCCAACTATACAGAAAAAAATTTCTACAATATCCTAAATCACTCTGGTCTGCAAAAATAGCTACAGATAGGAACTGACAAGAATACTGAAGTTCTCTGACAGACAGAAGGACTCTGCTATCCAAGACTTCCTGCTCTTTGGAGACAATACAAAATCTTAACATTTCTCTCAAGAGCCAAGTTTAAGAAAGAAAAGTTTTAAGTTCTGGATCCAAGTACAACATTGCTTCTTTATAAATTAGTCATTCCATGCCCTGTGTCAGGGACATACCCTGGAAGATGAGCTAGGATGTTTACTTTAACTTAAAAGAAATTTAAAAGAAACCTGCGAAAAGAAGAGAAAAAAAAAAATCTGCTGTCCAGTTCAAAATGAATGTCAGTACTTCTTTACAAGACTAGCATAATTGATGGTCCTGTACAGAACTCAGAACATGTGCTTTGTGTTTTTGCTAATGAATGACTGAGCTAGTAATAGAAATTTTGATAGACAATGGTGAAAGAAAAGTTCTTTTCAACTGCAGATTGTATTTTTATCCAACACAATGTGGTTTTCATGATGCATTGCTACCCCAGGCATAGTATATCATCTGAACAACACAATACAATTACAACTCAGAGTCAAAGAGTGACTCTAAGGACCACCTTTCAAACAGTAATGTATATTAAAAAATCAATTTCTTTGCATTAGTTGAACTTCTGGATTTTATCAATAGTTTGGTTACAGCCACTGGGCCAGACTTGTAGCTGATATAAATCAATATAGTCACTGGTGCTCCAAAGGACACTGGAAAACACTTTATGTCAGTCACAGGGAGCTGAGTAAAATCTCTAGTAACACTCCAGCTGGTTGCCAGAGTTTCATTCCAAGGAAAAAGGAAAGAGAATCAGGTGCTATGGAGCACGAAAATTGATCCAACAAAGCCTGTAGAAAGCCATTGGCCACAGACTATTGACTAGATAACTGGGGGGGAAAACCTAATTAAGAAATTTGCTTATGAGAACTTAACAGTCTAAAATTTAGTAGTTCACTTAAACTAAGCATCTGAAGATCCTTTGCTGTTAGAGGCTAGTAACAGACACACAATTCAGCTCACAAGGGGACTAAATCCTCTTCAAAGATTATAGGTAAAGTTATGCACTTAGTTTGGTCAGATGTCTAACTTTTAACGGGATAAATTTTGTGTGATTTTTTGGAAGTAATAGACTTGATCACCTTTCACCACCCCTTATATATTATCAATTACAATCAATTAGGAAAAAAACACATACTTGAAGAACAAATTTTTATTGTACATTGAGAAAATTTGGTTATGGACAGAAATACGAAAGCCTCATTCTTTGTATGTGATTAAGAATTGAAAAACTGGAGAGACACTGTACACTGAAATAGCCACAAATGTCAAAAAGAGCAAGAATTTAAATCATTTGTAGAAGTATGCAGCATAGATAGGACAACATTTCTATACCAAAAAATGTCACAGTAAAAATGCTAACAGCTAGAAAACTGAGCTGTTGGTAACCAATTCTATTTCTGTAACTTAAACCAATTAAATATTTTGGGTATGAAACTGTAAAACAAATTTATCCAAGATATAATTAAATAGGTGATCGGGTCACAGAGTAAGCTCCTGCACAATCAAGATTCTGCACTCAGAAAAGGAACAAGTCTCCCATGTAATCTTTTGCAAACTCATTCTGATCTCTGTAAACATCTCCTTTATCCACAACTTTTCTCTACATGAATAATAATCACCCTTTGTTTTCATAGGCAGGTACATTGCAATGATTTTCTGTCTATCAAAGATGCAGCAGGTCACAGTTTCTCCTTAGATTCTTTTATTACTGAGGGTGGGCAGCAGCTTAATCAAGAAAGGACACCAGTGACAAAGTTTCTATTCTGATATTAGCACAGCTGTACATCTGTGTTTAGGAGACATTGGAAAACAACAAGAGAAAACCCTGTCTGAATACTAGCAAACAAAATTCAGTTTACCTGCATATTCTATGCAGGGTAAGTGAGAAACCATAAAAAAATCTGACTAAATGAACAAGCCATGTCGGATGCAAACAGACGTTCCCAAATATGTTATTAACTCCTTCCCCACAGTCTGCCTGAACACAAAGGTTGTGTGTTGCAAACGTAACCTCATGAAATCTTGTATTCATAGAAAAGCTTGATTTAATAAATATGGCACATGCCCTCAAAGGCTTCACTTATCCATATGAATTCTCCATCACTCACGTCAAGGTGAATTATGATCAAATGACAATTTTCCTTTACATTTCCAACACTTTAGGCTCATGGTTTTTTAGATTCCACATGAGTCAATTAGGCACAAAAATTAATCCTGCATTCAGAGACTGGCAAATATACCCATTTATTTAAAATTTGCTCACATGGATAGATTTATTTTTGCACAGCTCTCCTACAGGGCAGGATTAATCCAACACTTCCTTGGAAAACTTCATTACACTCTAACATCACAAAGCACCCATTAAAACTCGGAGACAATGCTGAGCTGATGGGTTTGTCTCTTTCTGTATGCTGAGTAGGTAAGGGATTATTTTAGAAAGCTTCTTAAACCTAAAAATATCTCTCAAAAACTTTTTACAGTTAAAGTGTAGTACACCCTTAAAGAGACAGTCAATAAATAATTGTGTGTTTGAAAATCAGTAAGTGTTCAACAAACTCCTGTGCATACTACCAGAGATACCTGTATTTTGTTAATATCTTAATTCAAGAGAGGATGTAAATAGCTCATGAGCCTATTTTAAATCTTCAAAATAAAGCAAGTTTTCTTGCCAATGTTATCCATTCAACTTCTCTTTCATCTACCACGTTCCAACAACAAAAACCTAACAAAAAGACCAACCTGTTCCTGTGAGGGAAGAAGGGAAAAAACATATTTATGTAGTCTACTTTTATTTTTTTTCTTTCACCAGACAGCAAGGGCTGACCATGCCCTAATGGTCAATTTCTCTCTCTTCCAAAGTAGAATCAGACATTAGAGTATCCCATCTGGAGAATATCTTGTTCCCTTTCATTAGATGGCTGAATTCATCTCATGTTCCTCAAGAGAGCTTTACATCAGATTTATGTATCTAATGGTGAATGCTCATAGAGGCTATGTGAAAATCATGCAGAAAATATCTCCTAGTAGAGTTCTTCAAGAAGCAGAAACTATTGCCATTGAAACACAGTCTTTACCTCACTTCAGTCACCAAAAATACATAAAGTGAATTAGAAACACAAAGCTCCTATAAACTTTTCTTTAGAGAAAGAAATGGTCTAAATTGATCGTCTCTGAGAAGAGTGATCAGAGTTTTACAAAGGGTGCAGATTTTAGGACCAAAGGCTTTCTGAACAACTACATTCTTATATCTTCCTTCGCTCAATATACTGTATGCAGCAAAAGTTGATCTACTCTTTTACACATGCATTGAAGTCTAAATTTAAGATCTCCAACAGAAAAAAAATACTCTTTTACATGTCTGGCAGATATGTTTAATAGCCCAGGATTTATTATTTCTTTTAAGAAAGAAACATCTGATGTTGTCTTTTGCACTTGAACTTTAAACAAAAAGATAGTTTCTGTTTAAGGTAAACAAAAATCACATTTTTGTTTATTTGGGGTTTTTTTGTGAGATTCAAATTTTACCTTAGTTCTGGGGCTCAGGTACCTAAAATCACAAAACTGAATGCAATCTTAAAGACTAATCTAATCCCCATTTTCCATGATGATCTTAAAATAATATTTTTAAGTTATGATTTATTTTAATCATGAAATCAAGTCCAGTAATTTTCTAATTACATGGGCATAATTTACTCTCATCATTAGACTTTTTGCATCCATTAAACTGTTCTGCCACCAAAATAACTTTTTATTTCTACTGCCTTAAGAGGTGTTACTCTACCTAAACAACAGCCTGCTGAATATTTATTAGAACTCATCTGAGACATGTGAATTAAAGGTTCATGGTGTTCAAACCCCAAGATACAGGTTTTCAACCTTAATTTATTTACCCGGTGCTATGTTTTGTTGGTAGTTCATCAAAACTCTGCTATGAGTAGAGCACACAGATCAAGAATTTTGTGAAGCTGAGTCCATGGGAACAAATTCTTGTTCTTCAAACTGAGTCTGCTCTAAAATATCTGGAACCTCTGGGTGTCTATGCAGAATTCAAGAGCAAGGATTCTAGCAGCTGTGTCTGCCTCAGGCACAGCTGACTCCATTGGCTGGCATACTGCAGCAATAATTTTGGATTCCCTCATCCTGTGTCAACTCCTAGCAGCTTTTAAAGCCCTGAAGATTAGACTTCAAGAACCCTGTGTGAGCCCTAAACTGTTCTAAATTTTAAAGGGAGCTAATTTGCAGAGAGAGTCTATCTTTCAATAATTAAATGGGGTTTCACTCCTTACTGCACAGACTGAAATCAAATGTGATGATCTAACAAGATAAAGGGCATCATCAGGGTTTTTGCATGTGTGCATTTGTATAACCAAACCTAAGCATCTTCATTAGATAGCCTTGCAAGTACTGAAGAACTGCCTTGCAAACAGTACACTGACAGATTTCAGCTATTTCCTCTCCTAGTGAAATTTTGGGGTTTCTGATTATATAAAGTCACCGTAACTGATGAATTCCTACCGTGCCTGCTGGGCATGGTGTGAAAACAGCAAAGAGATAAGCAACTGTAGCTATGCAAATCTTCCCTGGTTTATCTTTTGCTAAGGTGAACAACAATGCAGCTGCACCAGGGTTTATAGTATGAAATATAAAAAGGGAAATACCTGTGGTAAGCAACAATGATGAAAGGAGAAAAAAGGAAAAAAGCTTCATAACCTTATATGTTATGTGCATAAAAGCATTTTAAAGACATTTCATCTCTCTTCCAAAAGGAGCTTGTGCAATTGTAATCTAAAGTTTTCAAATTTAGTTCTAAAAAACTGCAATATCTGGCCTCACAGTTTTCTCCAATTCAAAGCTGATTTTTAAAAGCCAGTTTCTCACCTTTGTTGTTATCTCCACTTGCTCCCATTACACCCACTGATAGCCATGTGCTTTGTGGGATAAAATTCCAGGTCAGTTGGACTATTGTAAAAAGTCTGCTGGTTTAAATAAAGTTTAATGTGTGGAATTAACTTCTTGGTATCATCTCTAAACTTCGTGGCTAACTTCATTTCCACAGTGTAAAAGAATGCTTATGCCTTCACCCATCACCCCTAGAAGTGCTTGGATAGGCATTGAGATATTGCACTATCCTCACTGGTAAACAGCAAACAAATTTCTTTATTTGGCACCATAGGGCACATGAGAACGTCACTCTCCAAATGCTGTGATAATACTTTGCCCTTAGTCCGCTCATGCAGAGAGCAACAATCCAGCAGCTTCCAAAAGCTCACAGGCTCCAGGTTCATGCACTCAGTAAATCTCATTTCAGAGCAAAAGCACTTATGGCATCTTGAAGCTGCTGCCACCAACTGAGAGAACTGAAATAATTTATTGAGAAGAATGCAGCAACAACCCTTGTACACAGCAGCAAGGGTTCACCTCCTTATCTAAGCACCATCTCCTCCCTCCTGCCCTCACTGTTCCCTTAGTTCAGGAACTTACAGGGAGAAAGCTGCAGCCTCAAAATGGTGTTCTGTTTCCCATCACCAATAGTAGCAAAATCTGAGCACTAGATGGTATAAATCAGTGCTATTGTCGTGGCTTTGAAACTGCCCTGAATTGCGGCACCAGAGGATCTAGAAACACACACACCATATTTTCTACTCTTCCTACAATCTAGCAAAGAAAGAAAATTTAATTTTCACAGCACACCTGAGAACAAGATCATAAGTAAGCAATCTGCTTAAATTAAAGCTACACACTTTCTGCAATATTGTTTACCGATTCAAAGATTAACAAAGTTACACTAAATTTGAGCTCTGCAGATAGCAAAGCACATTAAAGAGAGCTCTTTTATTCCACTGGTATTCTCTAAGGTACTTTTGTGCCTATAAATCAGGTTTGGATTCACACAGAACATTTAGCAGGCTTATGCATGATGCACTGAAACAGAAGTAAGATATAATTAAGCACTGACATGACAGCTAACAAATGTGTTTCTGAGCAGTTTCCGCATGCCTCATGTGGCATTATGAGGCACCTAAGCCAAAAGCTCAGGGTACATTAACTACCAGAGAGAGGCCATAATTCTCTCCAACTATACAACCTGCCACATTCCCTTGCTATTTTGTAATACAATTTACAAATTAAAAGAAAGAAATAAAGAAAAAAAAAAAAAAAGGAAAGACAATCAAACCTGTGTAGTGAGAATAAAATCATGAAAATCACAGCAGCCTAGAGGAAAGTTTCCCAAATTTCATACTAACCAAGAATAAATCATACAGTAAACAACAACATAGAAAATGGAGTCTGAAATCCAGTGTTAGTTTTCCTTTCAGCCAAAGTGCTGAGTGTAAATGCTAAACTGAAGGTAGCAGGGTGCTATAACAACTTATGATGGAGTTATGGAAAAAAGCTCAAAAATAATCAGCAGTACAGCACTCCTTAGTTTATTTGGAAGGAGTTCTGCCACTAAGTTTGCTCATGCGCTGAGGCAGATGAATGCTTCTCAGCCTGAATCACAGTCGTGCTGAGAAAAATGCACAGTGATTCCATAGCTCTGGAACATTTCATTTTTTGGCAGTGTATGACAGTAGTGCTAGTCACTTAAATTCAACACCACCAGCTACTTAAATTCAACAGCAACTGTTAATGATTTAGCATCTACTGGCAGTTTATCCCCCCTAGCCAGTAAGCAGGGCTGCAAAGGTCTACAGGCACCATCATGCTGATTAGCAGTGATTAACAGTGATTAGCCTGTTTGATCCAGGATTTATACACAGCACAGGCTGTGCTGGAAATCAATCTCCATATCTGGGATTTAGATCTGAGCTGCTGGGGAGGATGTCCCTGCCTTGCTGGTAGCAAAAGCAGGCAACATGCCAACGAGAGCAGGCAGAAAAACCTTCTCATTCCCAGCACCAGAGCTTGCCGACTCCTCCTCAGTAAGCCATGCCAGCAAGGACATCCCAACGTGCCCAAGTTGGACCTAAACAGGGCAGTGTAAGGCAGCAAAGCAAGCCCTATTTAGGGCCTTTTCAGAGCCTGTTATCTGCAGAATGAGATGTGCAAAGCCATGGGTTCTTACACCATTGTCAGCTGTCACACTTAATATACGGAGGGGAGTGCACACACATCTCGGCTATAAGCAATTACACTGACCAGGCAGGTTAACCCCCTAATCTCTCTAGATATGCTCTGGAATCAATGGAGACAGATCACCTGCGGCATTCCTTCCACAGAGATCAGCCCTGTAAATTCCATGCACAGTCTCAATCTGTCTCAAACATTCCCAGCTCCCAAACCTCACTTCTTGGCAAACCTTAAATAGTGTTTCAAGAAACCCTGAGCTCTTTCATGGCAGGGCAGGAGTGGAGAAAGAACTTTGACTTAGAAATTGAGTCAAGTCTAGATGGCTGCTGAGGAGTAAGACTGACATTTTCCTTACTGGCTCCCAAAAGCCAAAAAAATTATATATGGTGTGGTGAAGAGTATAAATAAATCAGAAGTAGGTTTGTTTTTGTTAAACTGCCATCAAATACTGGCACCACTACTGTCATTGGGAACAGGCAATTCATTTCATATAGCAATACTTTTATCTGAAGATATAATTTTGATGTTTTTTTGAGAATTATCTCAGAACACTCTAGTATATTTTTTCATTTGCAAGTTTATGTTTCATTATTTGATAAGAAACATTTTAAGGGTTAGGGATGGGATTTTAGAATATATATAGTTTTTAACCTTAATTTACATCACACCACAGAATTTGGACAATTTGCTCTAAATCACCAATTAACTGAGAAAACAGCCACTTGCAGAGTCTGTTCCACAGCAACCCAGGAAGGAAGCAAGGTGGCTCCATTATCCCAGCATTTGAATACCCCTAGGACAGAGAACAGTCTGAATTTGAAAAACAAGGATTCTCTGGTGTGTAAACCTAGAGATGAGTTTAACCCTCTAGCTTTTCCTTCCTGGGAAGCACTCACTCCTCTTCTCCAGTTTTATGTACTGATTGATTCTATTAGAAAAACAAACAAAAACCACAAAATAAAACACCTAAACCCAAAAACATACAAACAACTCTGCCCCTCAAAAACTTCAATGACCCAAACCACAAAACCCAAACAGATAAAAAACCCCACCCAAATGGTCAAATCACATTTTTACCAATGTCAAATTCGGTTGAAATTGGGCAACAAGTTCAACAGTTGTTAGGCAGAACTGCCATGTGCATACACATGCATGAACTTAAACTTCATTGTCTCAATTGCTATTGATAACAATAATAATAAAAAAGAACAAAAGCCTGAAGATCAGACACTAGAATTAGCTTTCCTACTCTCAGCCAAAAAACACTTATCACTAAACTACAATGTTATAGCAATTTTTCTTCAGTTTGTATCTTCCATCTAACACACTGCTTAGTAGCTTTCCTCCTGCTTTGCCCATATTATTTTTGTTTCTGGTTTTACACAAGTTTTGGGAGATAGAATCAAGCAGGAGGGAGTACATTGAAGGACCTATAAAGGGAGGACAAAAAGAAAAATATCCTTTATTTAGCACACCCCTGTGGAAATTTTGAACATGGTATAAATTTTGAGTAGGTCATAGGCTCCAAAACCCATACTGTGGAGTACCTGGCTACACCAAGCATGACAGAAACTCAGCTCCTCTGCAACAGGGCTTGTTACAGAAAGAGATGAAGAATTCAGGGTCCATATCCTTTTTCAGCTTAACAAAGTTGCTGATAAAAAGCAGTAGGGAGCTATTACTCTCAAATATTAGTATAAAATATATATGTACACTAAGGGAGCTAATATACGCCTTTATATAAATGATTGAGATGCATGAGGAAGCAACCTGAATCTACGAAAAAGCACCCAGCACTAAACCACCACAAACCTGGTGAAAGAGAATGCAACACAGAAAACACACAAATGAAATACCTCATTGCCCTGTTTTTCTTGGAGTAGCCTTTTAGCACAGGGTTAAGGAGCATGTCCACAGAAATGTGTGATTGCTCTCCAGGGACAAGGAGTTAAGGCGTGTTCACTCATGCTCTTTCTGCTGCAGTTAAGAAAAATAAAGCAATCTGCTGGATTGTCTTAATAAAAAAGGAAAATAAATTAAAAAGCGCAGACCATTTTAACTAAGCCCATCCTTTATATCACTAGGTGTAGGAGACGTGACCAGCCAACTAGAAATAATCCAGCTGGTTGGAAGCAAGCAACAAAATATTCATCACATTTCTTTTGCTACCTGCTACTAATAAAGAGGGGAGGAAATTAAAAAAGAGGAAAAAGAGGCAAAAACCCCCACACATCTAGTTCTGAGGAGTTTCACTCATATCCTAGTATCCCACTGAAGCTACAACCGTTTATTCATTTTGGTCTGGAATTAAAGCAAAGATAATCCTTGCCATTAGGGATGCAAGGTGGTGGCGGAAAAACAAAGAACGATAAAACCAAAACAGACTGAAATTTTGAAACTTTTCCCTCCTCATGTATGTCATACTTTATTCTGGTTCCCAATCCTTCACCAAGCTCACTGAATTCACCACCACACAGGCTGTCACATCAGGTCAGATCACCTAAGCAGCTGGTCAGTCCCATGTGTGCAGGCCATGCATTTTTTGTGATGCACCGAAGTCCCTGACTAGTCATTAACACTCACCTTGTCACCCCAAGAATTCCTCAGCCATAGTCGGGATCCAAAAACATCCTGCATTGTAGCAGTCTTTCAAATGTGCAAAGAATTCTGTCTCTATTGCTTATCTTCCAAAACAATTGTTCTCCCATGGTGCTCTGTATGTTTCTACATCAGGTGGAGGCACTTTCTCTTTGACAGAAGAGCAATCAGTTATTTTCTTAACTTCCTGATTCCTGTTTATTATTATTAATAATAACCAGTCTTCCCCAATTATCACCTCCAGTCTAAAAGAGAAAAAAACTTACTAGGTCTGTTTTGATTTTGGTCAGGGATTTAAAAAAATTTTGAAGGGTAAAAAAGGCTCATATGGAGCCTATTGTACATGGAGTTGAAATTAACTTCTATTCACCATGATTCTGAGAATCTGAACAGCTTGATTAGAGAACCATATTTCTTGAAAGGTAGTAGGAAACATCATTTTCCACCTGTACTTAATTTCTGCCTCCTTTCAGATGAAACCAGAAACTGCAATGACATTTTGTAACATCATTCTGTTTTCAACACTTATATATTAAAAAAATTCTTTACAATTGAAATACTTAATTTCATTTTGTTGAAATGAAATGTTGAAAAAATAATTAATGTATTTTAATCCACAATTAGTGTCTTCCACTTGTACTTTTTAAGGCTAAAAATGCTTAAAATCAAAACATTTTATTTGACATAAAGATTAATCCTTTTTAAAATTAGGTTTTAGAAATGCCAAAGTAAAAATAATGAACAAATAAACCACAGAAATATCTTGAGCTGAAACTACACTGAAATCAATAATACTTGACATAAATCGATTTGGAATCAGTACATTTAATATATTTCTCATAATTGATATGATTCAGAGTATTATTAAGCAGAAATATAAACATCCATATAAATATATAGAACTACTATCTGTCTCTCACAAATACTATTTTTGAGGGGAAAGCATAAAACTTCAGAGAAATGTCTCCTGGTTCTGTAACTGCCATTCGAATGCCACACGCTTTTAATATTCCGTCCCCAGTTACTGGGACTCCATATATTCATCCTGAAAGCAGGTGAAAAAAATCACCATGTAACATTTCTAAAGCTCAGCAAAAAAATAAAAAAGGTAATTTTTAATAGTTTGATTTCTTGATGTATTTCCTCTGTGACATATGTGACACTTTTGAGTTGGAGAAAAAAATTCAGGGGTGTAAAAATGCATAGAACTCAAAGAGGAAAGAGAACATGCAATTCAGGCCTTATTTTCCTGTTTTCCTCTTCTTTTACCATGAGGAATCTTTCCCCTTTTGAGGTCCATGTTAGCCATGTCAGCATACTCACAGAAGTATCAATCAACTCTATGCAATACTTTATTTTTCATTTTTCTTCTTAGTCTAAATTAGTATTTGGTCTACTTTCAAAGACTATAGGTAAAGGTGGTATGGTTAAAGAAGCTTTACAAATAACAGAAGACATCTGTGGACTTTCATCTGATATCTTTACAGACTGGAGGACTAGAAACAGTAAGCATGGTGTAATCCAGATAAATGTTTTTCAGGGTGAAAAAGAGAAAGAGGGACATGGGAATTTTCTGACATCATCTCACTCCATAAAGCAGCACAGAATCTCTGAGCAGTAATCCCTGCTTAGATTCAGTTTGGCTGTGGTCTTACCGTTGTGGCTTCTCTGATTTTGCTAAGGCTTTTAAGTTCTTCAGATCAAACTAGTTGCTTGACAGTGATAAAGCTCCCTGATGAATTATTTGCATATGAGTTGGTAAAGGACTTAATGTGAAAAATAATTTTAAAAATGCAAATAAAAAAAAAAAAAATCTGGCCTTTAGGTCTTGAAGTAACTTAGAGTCTAAAAATTTTGCAGACATATCTGCTTTCTCTCAATGGACCAGTAATGAAGATAAAATTCTCTTCATTAATATCAGATCCTTTGTACTGTGATCAGTGACTAAAAATTCTCTTCTTTCCTCCCATCCTGCCATATTTGTCATGTCTCCCATAACCAGAGTTAATGAAATAACACCAAGGATTGAACTGATGACCTTCCCCTCCACACAGACAGACACTGCTCTCTGATCACCTCTGTTTCTGAAATGAATGCTCTTTGACTTGCAGCTTTGTTTTTCCAAGTATTTTTCAACTTTATTAATACACTGTCTATTGAAATGTTGTTCAGGTTATCCTAAGGATTACATTTCTTTTCCTGCTATACAAATTTTTTTTGCAGGATCTGTTAAACTAACGTGGGAGGTGAGGAACTCTTTGGAATAGCATGTTCCTGTTTTTCAGGATATCAACTATAGAAATGACAGAGAGGAAACAAACAAACAAAAAATACCCCCCCCATCCTTCCCTACAATAAATATATGAAAAAACAAGGACATCCATCTAGCTTCTCACAGGTTTTCAGTGTGTAGATCTCAGCATCCCTTTGTCCACATTGTTAACTGAACTGTGACTATCTTGTTCTTATAATGAGGAGCAAACAGGATGATGTGGCACAGAAATGTCCAAGTCCACACTGAACCAACCAGAGGGACAAAGTAGTCTGAGAAACGTGGGCTCTTTCCTTCATTCTCAAAGTGGTTAGGTAAAGAAAAGTGGAAACTCAACGGCTTCTAGTTTGAATACTACTTTACAAAAGTTAAAACATTTCATTTGTGGCCAAGAATGATTTGTGTCTTTTTAACACGACATATTACTCTATGCAGGTCTGCTAGTTCAGATCTCTAAGTATAAGTGAAGGCCAGAACATTCTTCACGAGAGCTGCTGTAGCTGCTTTGTGTAGAAAATTGGCTCACAGGACTAAACATTGGCAAAAAGCCTAAAACAATGCTTGTCCATAGATAAAATCTATTAAGTGTAAAAGAATTATAGGTGAAAGCAAAGCAAGGATCAGCGGTGCAATGTGAGCTTCTTTAGGATGAATATATATGAAGTTTTCATGAGAGAGCTGAAAAAATACTGCAGAGGATGTGACGAATGATGGCAATTAAACACTTTAAAGAAAATGTTTACTCAAGGGCAAATGTCTACTCAAGGATTGATGAAATAATCAAAATAAACAGGTGAATTCAGATTTTTCTCATATTTTTCTCAAAGTTGTTCTCATGTCCCACAGGAAAGACTTCACCATCAAGAATTAAAAATAAATAAATAAAAGGAAAACACAGCATACCACTGCTGTGAAAGTTTAGAGTAAAAGATTTTTTAAAATTTTTATTTAATACTGCAGTAGTAATGTGCTATATCAGGTGATGGTGTCTCTGTACAAATAGAGAAAAATTGTCCCTTCAAATTACCCCAGTATAACATTAATAAACACTTAGAAGCTCCAAAGAAAAAGAGGTATGAAAGAAAATAAGAACAAGAATAAGTCAAGAGAACTTTCCATCCAATTTCTTCTATGCTTTTAAGAGTTTGGGAAACAAAATTACTAAAGTCATTCCTTGGAAATGTGGTACACTCCTGTCAGTGAGTGTGCACTCTGCAATGGACACCACTACTGCCCTCTTGGACATTTCAAGCAAAGAGCTGTGCACTTGCAGTTCAGAATGAAATTCTGTTTTCTAATTCTAGCCTTTTGGAATTGGGGTGGAAGGTGGTGGGAGGAATTAATTGAAAACCTGAACCAGCTGGTGACACCTATGTAAATTAATCAGAAAGACTGATGTTTAATTTACACTCAATGGAGACTTGACACTTGTGAGATATTCCCAATGCAATCAGCAGACAACTTGCCCCTTCTTTCAAACTAAACTTACAGATCATCCTACCTACAGTTGTTTGGATACAGCAAGGTTGATGAATTTCATAAGACTGGAGGCATTTTTCATTCAAGGACTAAAAGAACCCATAAGATATGAAATGGTCTTGAAAATGGTCAAAATTAATATTGTGATTGCTGGTGCAGAAGACTCAAGAATAAGCCCACCAGTGGAGGTATATACTGCCAATATAAACCAGACCTGGGTACAATGGCAACTGATAACAAGAATTCAAACCGGGGAGAAAATCTTTAACTGCTGTTTTACTGCCCTATTTTAATTACTGAGCAATACCAGTAAATAATTTGTAATCCAGATACCATGATGTCCAGGAAAATGCAACTGCCAGAAGTACAGTACAAATTATTAATCTACATGTACTGGAGTCTGTCTGCAGAGGAAAACTAATGAAGATTCACTTTGTATAAAAGACTACTATTGAAGTCAGTATTTCTTTGTGACTCAACAGCTTGTAAAATATGTGGCTGGCATCAAATCAGACAGGACAGCTCATCCAGCTGGTCTTATCCACTTGCTGATTGGCATGTCTTGGATAACTTCCTGCAGACATGTATTCCCAAATATGGGGAAGCCACTCTTTTTTTGCAATATTAGGTATATATATTCATTGAATGATTAAAATGCCCCTTGCATAATGACATTAGTGCCAGCTACCAGATCTTTCTACCAACATGATGAGGAGTGTTAACAAAAAAACAGCTAAATAAATCAAGCTGACATGTTGCCCTGCTTCTGTACTGATTTCAAAGTGATGCTGTCACACATCACTGAGTAAAAAAAAATCCAAACAAAGAACAATACTCTCCGACATCAGTCAAATATTGTGACACAAACTGGAACAAGTCATAGAATTGAAAGCTAACATCAATCACGAGGACATTCATTCTGGTCATTGCAAATACAAAAGAAAAAAAGTACCCACAAGATTTCTCTCAAAATCCAATTGTCATAATATGAATTTATATTTCCTGGATTTTTAAATTGTTTTTAATCTCAATCATTTTTATGGGGAGCTTATATATATTACTTATACAATATGTGTTGATTGATTATTTTCCTCCCTAAAATAATAATAATAAAATATAACAGTAATAATACAATACACTATAATTAAATATAATCTATATACACATATACATCTACATAGTGTCTACATATATAAAATATACTGAGGTATATTTTATATATTTTATGTATAAAAAGATGCATCTCCAGAATTCAACCCCTGGTTTATGGATTTCTTTTGTCTTTAAGTAAACTGTTCTTCAAAATACTCTTGCCTACTCCTAGTCAGTCATATGGCATAATAGCCGTTGTACAACAATAAATAAATAAGATGTAAAATGAGGAGGAATAGGAGCCAATGCATGAAGGCTCAGAAGTTTGAAAATATACAAGCAGATTTTTTGCCTGAAGATGTATCACACATCTCTGAAAAGAATTAGTCAAATTTTACATTAAAATTTGCCTGGGGACATAATAGTTAATTGAATCCATACATTAAACCATCAACCAGTCTTATTATTTAGTAAATTGAGAATAAAGGAGAATAAATGTTTATGTGATGAAGAAATTGGGTTTTGACCCAAGAACAGAACAAATTCATCACAGATAGTCGTTATATCTAATAATTTTTCATACTGACAACTTGTAAATTGTGGGATGTAATTAGAAGCACGTATGAAAAGGAAGCATGAAAATCCAGAGATGAGCATTTGTTCACATCATGGGGGCACAAGTATGCAACAGAGACAGTAACAGAGGGCAACAGTGCTAGGAGGGCTTAAATGACAAAAGCAATAAGCATGAAAATTTCCAGAAATATGAACACATTTGTCATGGAAAAAAAAGCTGGGGAGATTATTAAACAGCAGGGTGAAAAGAGAGACTTACAGAAAGTGCTGGTGTTTACAGCAGGCTGAACATAACATGGGGAAATGACTCAGTCACTTGAAATGAGAGCAGTAGGGATTAAGTTAGCAGCAAGTTTGATAGATGTATCAGTAGGGCTTTGATCAAACATGAATTGAGAGTCAGCAATAAGCAGACAGATTTTGGCATCCCTGCTGGTTAAACAGTACTCACATACGAGAGTAACTGACTGCATTCAGTGACACTAAATGCATAAAATATATGTACATATGACCAATGTTAAGGGACTTTGTTCTTAACAACTACAACCCTGTGTGCAGCCAGAATTCCTGGTTCATTCCCAGCTAAGGAGATAAATTAAGGTGTAATTTTGTGTTTTTATGAAGAGAAAACACTTTTTAATTTGTTCCTTCAATTAGAGGCATCATAGGGATTCTACGGTGTTCTCAATGCTCAGTAACCACAGTGAGTGTTGGCCCCTTTCCACTGTAAATCTGTATTTATTTTTTGGATTGTCACTCAGAGCCTTACCTCCAGCTGCTGGCAGTGAACTCCCTAAGGTACAGAAAGTCCCCCATATGAGCATTCACCCCTGTTCTTGTGTGCCGTGTAATCATGGCAGGTGATTCGTGGGCCTTAAAGGACAAGCTCTGATGTGTTAATGCTACAATATGTATGTGAGTGAGATCAGAAATATATACCATGCAAAATCCCTGTTAAATATCCATGCTGACAGAAACAGGCCCAGAGTATTGGCACTTTGCTTGTGCAGCGAGTTCCCCTAACCTCTTCTCAATATTTTTGCATCCCAATTTCATCAATTTTTATCCCCATAACTTTTGAAACTTTTTTCAATCATAAAAAAAATGTTCCCTCTCTGCCTGTCAAGAAAATGTATTTTCATCTTTCTTTAGGGAAAATACTATTTTTCTTTAAGAACATCGGCAATGAAAAAAAAAATGTCCTACAAATCATCTGAGACTTACGGGCTCATCTCATGGACTGACTGCACTGAAATTGTTGAAGGTGACCACAGGATTAATATGGATGAATTAAAACTGGTAATAGCAATGCAAAAATGGATTGAGATACTGTAGAGCTGGGCAGGGAGATGGAGGGAAAGGACAAAGCTTCTAATTATTTTTCAGTTTGAGGAAAAAAGAAGTGCTGGCCATGATGTATAACAATATTATTTTTAGGCAGGAGAGAAAATTGGTTTGTTTTAGGAATTTAAACTGCTTGTATGAAATAAATTTGTGAGCATGTACAGTGTATAGACCTTTCACCTGGTTTAAGGAAAAGGTATGACTGTATTAGCACTTGTTTGGAGTGGTCTGGGGTAGGGATGGGGTAGGGATGGGGTACCAGCCCTTCCCCGTCTCTTCTTTGGGATTTATTGGGCAGTTTTCTAAAGATCTCACAGTAACACCTTTCTGAAAGGACCATAAAAACAGCCAGGACCACATAGATACCCTTGGTTGCCTTACACCATGTACATACAGCCTTCATATGGCATCAAAGGATTCACTCTGAAGCTATGCTTTGAGACCCAAATTCCAACAAAACCAGAATCCTCTGGGGCCATTTGCTAGAGCCAGGAGTCTTCTGGTGAAATAAATTCATTAGACTAAATCTTAGAAGACCTACTGCTGTTCAGTCAGAAAAGACAGCTGTTAAGTACCAGCTCATGTGATGTTACCTGAAAATTTTATCTGATGCCTCTCATTCAGAGAGGGATTAATAGATGATAAAGTGAAAAATCCAGATGACTGGATTTTTATCCACTTCTGCCTGGTTTTCCATATTAATATTAGGAATCGACTGAGAAATTTTGTATTAATCACATTTTGCTAAAAAGGTATTACATGTCTTTGACTTCTAAAATAAACCCAAGACTTCTTTAATCCAAGCACTTCTTTTTAAAGTACCCCATAATCTGTGAAAATAGCTATTCTTCAAACCTCTTATTTGCAGAGTACATTTTAATTCCTCAAACTTTAATTCCTCAAAGAACAGACACATTTCTGTCACTGTAATCACAGAGCAGGCTTGCAGTGTAACTGCTATCCCAGTAAGATGCCCCAGCCATGATGAGGATGCTGCTGAATCACAGTAAGAATGAATCTCCACTGTACAAGAGGACAAGAGGAAGATGGAAAAAACTGGGAACATTACTTGTGATCCCATAACAAGAGTTGATGAATCAGAAACTGAGGCAGTGTCTCCATGACAAGACAGTCCCTCAGCTAGACCTAACTGTCCATGATAAATTCCATTTTTCTGTCTGCTGTTGTAATAGGGACCAGGTACGGTCCAGAGGAAAACCAATCCATTTAAGCATCCAGGAAAGGCACATCAGGGCATGAGCTAGAGCAAAAGGTGAAGAATGTTTCTTTCTGTAGAAAAGATAAGTTCTGTGATGGAAAGGATTGGTCTGTTATCAGCATGGCTGTTGCTAGATTTGTTCTTGTTCTGCCAAAACTAAATATCATGCATTTAAGACATCATTGCCAACCTCTCAGCCTCAAGCCTCCCAACCATGTCATAGACAAGGTCATCAAAAAAAAAAAAAAATTCCTCTGCTGTACCAGCATCATGTTGGCATTTCTCACTTGTTTTTTTAATCCCCTGCTTCTGGTCTCTTAGGGGGGAAAACATTACATTTAGTGCTGGACACCCCTGAGGGCAGACATACGATGTGTGTGTCAGGCTGCTCATCCCTGCTCATTCAGTTCAGGCTCCCTGAACTGAATCATATACTGGGGAGTTCAGTGTATAATCTGAGAAATTCACATATGACTCTTACTTAAAATCCTTCTTATTCTTACTAGTTCCCAAAATGCCACCTCCTTTCCAAGCTGTGGGTTTGTTTTGATTAGTTAGTATTTTTTCTTGATAGTGAGACACCAATCTAGATTTGTATGACTTCTTGGTTGGATTATTGACATTTTCCTTTGTTTGTCTAGTTTTAATTATGAAACCAAGCTGTATTCAAGGCTTCACTCATTCCAAATTGCCTGTTGCTACATTTCCCCGATTTTGCATGCATTGTATAGAATTCTATTAAACACTCCATTGATTTTAAAATCTCTATGCTAGCATTTAAAAGTTTATGTGCTTTAGCTTGTTGGGACTCAACAGAATTATAAGATCATGAATTTATCTTTTTATATTTTTCACTGTTTTCATTTCAATCCAGTATCTCTTACTATCAATCTAAATCCTTTGGATATTTATACCTAATCTTCAGAAATCACCCTCAAAAGCTGCTGAGAAAATTGTGTCCAGATTAAGGGTGAATTTAATTTTCTTTTCAATACAGATACTTACACACCAAGCTTGTAGGAAAAGAAGTTCTCCCAATAAAAGCAATGGAGGTGGTTGAGTTCTCTACTAAAACAGATGCCCAAATACCTTCACCACCCCTCAGTGGAAACAAGTGCTACTGAATGAGATCTCAATAGTTATAAACCACCATGTGCATGACATTAAAACAGGCACACAGAGCCTTTTGGCACCATTTCCACAAAGCAGCAGACTTCAGGTGTGTAAAGCATGGGACATCACAGGCTTTGTGACCCATGACACACCCAGTCCCTCTGCACAATGTCTCAGGCAGCAAACATGAAGAAAAGCATTGACACCATGAGCAAATGATAAGGTGACAGAATTGGCACCAAGTGCCTCTGCTCTGATGAGCTCCTGAAGGCAGCACATTCCTCAGTACAGATTTAAATGGTGATGTTGGGCTTACTGCATGACCTACCAATTTCTTTTCCTTTCTCACTACAGGACAATAATGCTTAGGGTTCTACAGGTTGGTAGAAAAGAAATTTCACCTTTATTCTAACTGCATTCAGCATGTACTCTCTGTTGGCCATCATAGTGCCCCAGGTCCTCAGGAATAAAACTGCATTGGTGGTGTGTCCAAACCAAAGACAAAAAACAGGAGAGTGATTAGGAGAATCTATGATTGGTTTTCTGTCACTTGCTAATGCCAGTGCCCAGTCTAACACTGATTTTATTGGTGTGATGCAAGAAGCAAAAATTAGTTTAAAGACTTCAAGATAAGCAAGAAAGTATGTAAAAATCAGAAATGTATAAGAAAAGATATCCTAAAGAGTTCAGCTAAGAAGAAACACTTAGAAAAAGACCTCAGTAGTTGTCTCAGAAGTCAGTGTGAAGTGAATAATAGCATAAGGAAAAAATAACGACGATATTGAGAAAGAGTTTCCCGCCTGTAAATAAAAATACGGACGTTTGCTTAAAGTTACTATCAGCTATGCAGAGGTTGGAGGCAAAGCATTAGAAAGATCATGAATAATGTGATAAAATGTTTATTCTGATTTATATAAAGCATGTATGAGAGCAATTCTATAAACTCTCAGGTCCAAGTCAGAGGAGATTTCAGTGAAACTCAAAACTCCAAACCCAGTCAAATTAGGAGCACCATGGAGAGAAGAGACTGAAGAGATTTTGCTTTTTCAAAGGTAAGTATATCACATAATTCTGTACAGATTCCATGGGAAGGAATGAATAAGAGGATAATGTATCAGTAAATTAAGACAATTTTAGGCATGTGTTAGAGTCATAGGAGTCTCAGCCAACTCAGGGATGGATATATTGCAGCAACAAACATGTAAGCACACAGTTCTGTAGAGTTCCAGGTCAAAAGGTAAAACAAGGTCATTCAGGCTAAAAAGAAGTACTGGCTGTTTTGGCACAAAGTATATCTGAATAATCCTACATCACGCAGCCATCTCATGCCATCCATTACCTACCATATGTGGATGACTAAAAAAATTTCTCAGAAAAACAAAAATCAAACAAACAAACAAACATACAAACAAACCCAAAACAAATATACTAGGAAGGGACAAGACAGTAGTAAGAGAGGGAGTTAAAATTTTAGTCTAATAAAAAAATAAAAATTGTTTTCTTTCTAGATCACTAAAATGGAAAACAAAACAAAAAAAAAAGCAATAATTACCTTCCTTTAAAGAAATAGTCATCAAATGTATTTTAGTATTTCAAAGCAAAATGAGATGTAATGTTGCATTTGGAAGGCAGTCAACAGAAAATTTTCAACCACTAAATATCCAAATTATTTTTCATAGAAAAACAGTTTTGCCAATGATAATATTAATTAATTATAGTTCTAAAAAGAAAGTTTTGAAAATTGGGATATTAGACCCTCAGGTTTTGGCAATTATGAAGGTCTGATGTCTATGTACAAACATTGCCTTCAGGCAGTCTACTGGGAAACCTCTTATAAAAAAATTTGAATTTTTGATGCATTTCTAAGTAGAGAAGTGATATGCTAAGAACTGAGACCCAGCCCACCAAGGCACAAGTTATTGGCCGTGATGAAGCTGCACACTGTAAAGGTTTAGGCAACATACAGGTTTACTGAGCTCTAGCATATAACTTGGAGGCTATACATTCCGTAAACCATGAATAAAATTTTTTATAGGAGGTAGTGATCAGAAATTATGGGTTTAGAAGTTAATTTTATCTCATTAAATGGGAATTTGAATTAAAAAATCATTTTACCTTAAAAACTGATGCTGACAAGAAAGTCCTAAATGATAAAGCCTGACCCCCTCATTTATAAGGAGAAAAATACCTCCAGTTTACAAAGATTGTACTGAAAACTCAAAAAAAAAATGGAACAAGAAAATCCAAAGTACATAATCCTCACAGGAACAGAAGTGTTTTCTATTCAACTCTTGAAAATATCCCAGTATTAAAGGAACTATGAAATTAACATGTTGTTTCATGTCTCATCAATGACTATAAAATTCAGTAAAAGACCTTGTTCCTACAGATTGCATTTTCAAGGCAAAAAGAAACATCTGATTGTGCCCTTAGTACAGTAAATAATTACTAAATTAATTATTAAATTAACGAAATTAAATACTAAATAAATAAATATTAGATCATCTCTGAAGATCTGGGTGATTTTTTCCAATGGATTCCCTTCTGTTCCATTTTTAATAGAAAAATATTGTATTACAGTTAATAAAGCAGTATTTCAGAAAGACAGATAGCTCCTTCCATGGATTTCACCAAAACATGTCTTCAGGAGACCCTGAGGATCCCTGCCTTTAACACATATTCTCTGGGTTTACACCATAGCTGTCTGCCAAACCATGACATCCTGCAGCTGTAAACTAAGAACAGCCTAAACTAAGAAAAAAGAGTATTATTCAATAATTTTGGACATCATGTAAGGTAAACAGAGAGGGAGAGGTCACTGCTCTCCTCAGTCAGTGCCTCATTTTGACAGCCAACCAGTAAATCCTACAGGACTAGTCACTATGCAAAAACCTACTTTTGTAGGTTTTTTGGTAACACTACCAAAATCAGGATAATATCTTATATAATTGCAAGAAGCTCACCAGCACCACAACAGCTCAGCCACCAGCCATACACATTCATCCAAACAGAAATTACCCTGAGTTTGGAAAGTGAAATAGGATTTCACTATACAAAAGCCCACAAACACATTTTCCCATCTTGTCCCAGAACTATTCAAGAACACTTCAAGATCCCTTTTCCACAGAGCAGATAAACACATTAAATTAAAAATTAAAACACTGAAATAGTTCCTTGCAGTGAGTCAGGTGGTTAAGAGACTTCTGAGATTTTCTGCTTAAGGCACCACTGCTAGAAGATTTGGGTGGATATCATACTTAGTTTGTTGAAAAGGAAATGTATCTATCTCTTAATGTCATTAACTTCTGTCTCTTTTGCCTCTGATGGTGAAGTTATGGGATGGACATGTTCCTCTTCAAAATTTCGTAAGCTGACATTATGCTCAGCAGAAGAATGTAAAGCATTCGATAAAAACCTCATGTTCATGGCTACCAAAGTTCCAAGAGCCATAAGACAGATTTATTAGGGACAGCTTCATCGTCTAATTACTACACCCAATAATTGTGCATCTTTAATAGTCAGGAAAAATTGAATTTTTTTCAGGTTTCCTCCCCCACCCAGTATCTCCAGCACTGCCAAAACCTATGGTGTGCACTCAAAAGCTTATTTATTTATGCATATGGCTTGCATATCTCAAGGCTAGATGCATAAATTTTTAGGAGCTGACATGCTCTTCAGGGAAAAAAGTTCCCCTTCTGAATTATTCTATTCACTCTGCAGCTATCTACTGCTACCCCTTGTTTATCTGCTCATTACTGTGACTGAAAATGAGTTTGTCAGAAGAAATATAATTTAAAGAATAAGAACGTGAACATAGAGGACATCTTGATAACTCAGCAAATATGCAAGGGGTATTATTTAACCCAGAGATAAACCTTTTTCTCCTAGCATTCTTTTAAAAAGGGGCATTCTTAAAGGCTTCTGTGAAAAAAAAATCAGAATAAATTTTTCACAAATGCTCTGTAAGCTGCTTTGCCTTGCTGGGCACAGCCTTTGCCATCTCTGTAAAGAAACAAAAGATCATCAGGATGATTGCTGTGAAAAGGCTGAGTATTTTACAATTTTAATCTGAAGTGGGAGTCAAATAATTCATTATTTGGGAAAATGTCTAAGTCCCATCACAAATATTAACAAATCAAAACCTTTGCAAATCTCTATTGATCTTAGTGTGCATGTGTGTGGTAGGGAAGGGAGAATGACACAGAATATCATGCTCTGCCTCAAATTATGATGAATTGCACCCAGAAACAGATAGAAGTATGTTTAATGTGTTCATGGTACCCAGCTCCTTTAAGCAGTCAGAGCCACTATCTCCTTCCTCAGCTGAGATTTGCAAATGATCTTCAGACAGAACCCAAAAAAAAAAAAAAATCACCTCTCCTCAATTTTCTGACCAATATATTAGAAAAGAAGATATATCTTTTCTTGCTCTTGGGTTGCACTATGTTTCTGCAGCTCTTCTCCCTGTCTAGACCAGCTTGTCCCTTTGGTAAAACCAGGAGATTCTCATGTAAGGTTCAGTGCAAATACACAAATACACTGGTTGTTTCCATCCCATCTATTTTACAGCAACCCCTGGATGGCTGCAATTATTCCAATGACTCATTCATTTGCATAAATTTTGTCACCCTCACATTAAGTGGATTACACGTGCCAGAAGCATGTCTGTTGATAGACAGCATATCCTGGAGCTATCAGCCAAGAAAATTATCTACTTTCTAAGTGTTTTAATTCCCTTTCCTATAGCCACTTGTGTCACAAGAGAGACAGTATGAATGGGTTCTATGAAACAATAAGTGTTTTGCAATTTAAAAGTTTGCAGTGATCTGTGTGTCTGAAGCTGTTGGAGACCAGACCTCTTCTTAGGACAGATAACCACAAATCTGTCAACTAGAGAGGTCCTCATCTCTGAACCAAGTGGTCTAAGACCTGGTACTGGCTGAGATGGGCTCGCTTCCACACCTGACTGGTAGTTTCTGCTTTCCTAAATTTACAAATCCAAAGGATAATACCTTCAAAAAAAGGGCTGGTGGCCCTGACTGTCAGCCTGAGTTGAATTTAAGTGCATGAAGTCTGTCTGGGGATTTTTGGCCTTTGCATTTGTTTATCTTTTTACATTTCTGCTGCCAATTTCACGCCTGACCAGACAAACTCACAGAAGTTTTTTGTTGCAAGGTAAGGCAAGTCAATAAACAGACAAGTTAAGAGGAAAACATGCTCTAAATGATGCTTTCTTTGCCTCTGGCTTCATTATCCCTGTGCTCCCCTCAGCTCCCAGACTGTACTGACTGCGATGTTGCTCATCTCACAAATAGACTGTAAAATCCTTTAGGCTAGGACCTTCCTTTCCCTCATTTTCTAAAGCCATTATCCAGACGAGCAGCACTACATAAATGCAATGAAATAATGATGATTATGGATGATAATAATGACTAAAAATTCATATCCTCTGAAGACACGAGACCAGGAGATATTCACAGCTTCACAATTTGTCTCAGAAGGGATGAGAAGAAGATGCAGCAATATAGAAAAGCCAAGCAGGGAATCAAGAATGGGGAAAGAGCAACAATAACAACAAAAGGAAAAACAAAGGCAAGTTCAAGGAATCCCTGGAGAACTCCAGCTTTTGAAGTCCCCTGCACGCACTCGCAGCGAGGAGCCCGTGACAGCTGCTGCCGTGTGTTTGATACCCTCCCGGCTCCAGTTCTGTCACTTACCCAGCTCTGCTGTCATCAGCCAGCACACAAACAGAGCCTGTGTTACCCCAGGTCCCATCTTCACTCCTCACAAAGTCAAAGCCTATTCGTAGATCAGAGCTGTTTCAAAATACAAAATGAAGAAACAGACACACTGTCAAAGTAGGATTCTGGGCTTTTCCCCTTGCTTTGCTGATGTTGTAAGAATTTGGCTTCAGATGAAAAACATTTTTAGTTAAGAAAATGAAGGAAAAAATTCAACTTAAAGTGCAGATTCTGCAACTTGGTGATATTAAATGAATTTTTTTTTTTTTTACTAAGTTGCTCAGGTTTTAAAAAGGAAAATAAAATCTGTAGAAATGAAAAACTCCACTACAAGATTTTGTAAATGTCTTTATGTCTTGTCTGTATGTCTGTATTGTTGGACTGTTAACAAACAAAGGATTATATTTTCACTGTAATTATTCTTCTCATCTTCTCACATCGCACTGGTTGGCTTCTTTTCTACATTTCAATTCTAGTCTACAGAAATGTGGTAAGAGTTTTGGACTCTTTGTTGTCATTGCCTGTCCAAATTTGCTCCTCTTCCTTCCTCTTTTATTTCACCTTTAAAGCTTCAACAGTGATTAAGGAAAATAAAATAAAAATAATAGAGTTCTGGAGTGGGTTTTTCTTTCTTTTGCTTTTCTGTTTTATCCCCAAAACCAGGAATCGTCATCTAAGTCAGAAATGCCTCCTGGAAGGCAAATGTTAGGCTTGCATACCTTGAAGAAAGACAAAATATGTTTACTCCTTCCCATCTGTCAATGAATTTCTGAGCCACCAACCACTAACACCAACATTGTCTTATAAATGTTTTATTGGTTCCTAAATGCTCATCATAGTTGAGATTTTCTTTTCATTATTTTCATAAAAAATCTATTTCACATTTTGCAGTCACACATACCCAGAAATTCTCAATTTAAGGGAACAATTGCCTTTCCAGTACATTTAGAATACCAAAATTAGGGATCTGGGAGTTACAAAAAAAATCCAGTCTAATTCCTGTTACAAGTTCTAAAAACTATCCTCTCTAAAACAAATATGCTTTCATTGCATTAAAATGTCAGCAAAGTTCTAGTATTTTAAGATTTTGGTTTGTAGATTGTTATGAAATATGCCTACCTATATAAGCAAATAAGCTATATAAGCTTATTAATATATAAGCTATATATTTGCTATATAAGCAAACCCAGTAGTATAAATCAAACATGTGCAACATTAACCAAACTGGGAACTTATACTGGGCATTGAACACAAAGGAAAGGACAATTTCCAGGGAAAAAAAAAATTCTTTAAATATTTTTCTGTGTAAAACTAAAGAATCATGAGATTATTAAAAAAAAAACCAACAGAGTATCTACAATCCTTATGTCCCCATAAAAATATGTCTCAGAGAGTCTCATTTCTTTTGTCATTACAAAAGCAGTTGTGATTAAACAATTACAATCCGATTTTATACTTTCAAGAGGAGTACTTATGTACAAAGATAGTGTGCTGCAGAACTCTTGTTGGCTCTGCTGAATTGTGCATGCATAACACATAGTTGCTGCAAGTGAAACAGAACTGCTGAACCAAACAGGTGGGAAAGAGATGGAAAGAGAAAAGGGAGGGAGAAAAAGACTAAAATGTCCTTAAAGCTGTATCACACACACACATGTATGTATATGTATAACATCATGTAATGCTCTTTGCTGAAACGAAGTTTTGGGTTGCTAAAGGCAGATTTTGGGGAAAAAAATCTTTAGTAAAATATCCAGCTACTCCTCTAAGCAGAAACCAAATTCTGATATTCCACATTATGCTGCTGTTTCTTCATCAGGTATTCACAAAGATATTCTAGAAAAATTGTCAGAGTGAAGATCTTTTGATTTGCTGGATTTGTGTTTCTTTTCTTCCCTAGTTCTTTATTCATCTTTATTTTCTGCCCATGATTCTAATTTCTAACTCCTGCAAAGCAAATGTTCATGACAGACAGGATAATACCCTACCCATCCAAAACTTTACTTACTTTTTTCCCCCTACTTTTTTCTATTCAGTCTCTTAAAAATTCATGAACAGCACACAGTTCCTCTCTAACATTCCTACTGGTAATCAGTCTGGATTGCCCTAGAGCTACCAACCTACCAGTCTTCTCCTCCTCTGTACTGCTTTTTCCACCCTTTTCTGCATTGGAAAGGAAACACTGGTGGATCAGATAACCTTGAGAAGGACAGATTCTGCCCCATAAAGAGAGGAACAAACACATGATATCATGGGCAGCCATTAAGAGACATTGGAAAATTATATTTCACCCTGTCACATTGAGTCTAGGAAACTCACTGGAGACAGGCAAACAAACACGGGACCCTGGTTGTTCCGTTAATATTGTTCTATTTTATTTAAGTCTATGACATAATTTTAAATGGAAAGGGGGAAAAATTTAGTCTTTCCCTTCTAAGATGACTGATTTTGTCAGTTTGAGAGTTTTGTTTACCATTGTTTCCCTTTATGGACTCCAAGAGAGAATCAGAGATTTTCCCTCATAGCCTCTGGTTTGACAAGTTTGGTCACTAAATGACCTCTTACATTTATTTAGAGCTTCAAACTTCTACAGCTCATTAGATTTCTAGATACAAGGCATTGCAAAAAACTTCCACTTTTTTTTTTACTTTTTTTTTTTAGGATGCTGAAGAGCAAGGGCGAATCAGAAGAGAAACACTATACTAGAAAGGTATAAAGTGACTGAGAAATTTCTTCTAAGACTGGAAAAAAAAAAAGATTGACTGTGGGATTCAAAGAGCTCAATCTGCTTAACTAATCAGAAAAGAAGAGTGAAAGACAACTTAGTTGAAATATGTACGCTCAAAGAGATGAGGTATGGTGCATAAAGAACCCTTTAATCTTTTGGTGAAAGGCGTAACCAGAGTCTGGAAATGGAATCACACATGTAAGACTGAGAAATTTGCTACATGCATGCTTGACAAAGAGACTGACTGAGAAACTTTTGAGGAAAGTGTAGATCCTTTATCACCTCTTCAAAGCCAGGATTTGATGCTTTTCCTCAACCAAATCTTACTTTATGCTCTGAAATTGTCTGTTACAAGGGTGAAATTTAATATCCTGTTATAGAAGAGCCCAGACGTATACATCTCAGTCCCTTCTAGCCTAGATAAATCAGGGACTCATTTCAAAGAGGAGTAAACTAAGCATGGGAAAATACAATTTCATCCTCCATTATCAATCCTGTAGATCAGGATTGCTGATAGTATAAAGATCACTTCCATGGCTCAAGGCCTTGGCATTGCAAGAAAATGGCTGAAAACACAGCAATTCTACACGGTTTTATCACTTTCCTCTTCTCGAACCCCTGGGATATAATCAACAAAGGTGTCATTTATTGATTATTTTAAAATTATTGATGGTGATAATGTTTTATAAGTATAGTACCCTCTCATGGTTTTAGAAATAAAGAAAGCTACATTGAAAATTAGATGGTAAAATATGCAAGCTATAAATATAAGATATTACTGATTTTCACAAAAGAAAAAAAATCACTGAGAAGCAATGTGCTTATTTGTGTACATCATCTCACTATCTACAGGATGAAGGGGAGCATCTGTTTGAAAACACACATTGAAAAAAATTATAGAATATTCAGTTTGTGACAAGATGAGAATTACTTGTGCAGCTGAAAATGGGGTGGGAATATAGCTAGAGAGAATGGAGACAAAAATTGGAGAAATCTGTTATTAAGAAATAAGTTGAGAATTTCCAGGCTTCTTTTTTTCCACAGAATACAGAGATGAAGAAGGATCTAAATTATTTAGACTGCCTCCAGGCTATGTTTGGGGACCACTATTTTAAAAAGCTTGGGTTTGTGCTCTGGGGTTTTATTGAAAGGATAAAATAAAACTCAGCTCTCTAGATGGTCGCTTATTAGCTGCAGTCCAGGATCTGGGTGTGATGATTTATTAGAGAGCCCTATGAAAATGCTGGAGACCTGCCATGGGTTTGCAATGCAATGTGGAGTTAGGGAAGCTACCTACTGCACCCACATCCCTCCCTCTGGGTTCTATCTACCCACAAACTAATATAAAGCTTGGTGGTGAAAAAAAATGCTGGGGCTGCAAGGAAAGTGACATGGAGGAGGGCAGCATTCCAGAGGGCCAAATTAATTTCCCTAGGGAGCCTCTGCTTGTAAAATTCCATAAACAAAATGTCACTTTTCATTGCTAAACCTTTTGATTGCTAACAGCAAACACATGCCTTATTTTGGCATAAAGCTCTGCACCATCAAATTAAATAATGTTGAGTTGTTGCTTTGTTTTTGGTTTGCTTTTTTTTCCCTAACAATCTGTCTCACACATTCCTTGGCTGCCTTTAAAAGTCACTTGTAAAGTTTCACACTTGCACGCTGCAAACAGAGAACAGCAGAGCTGGAAAGCTCAGTGTCTCCAAGGATCAATAAGCTTTGAGTCATTGTGGTTCAAATGGAGTGAAACAAGTCCAGCAAGTGACAACTGCCATCTCATGGTGACTTCAGGGAATGAAAGGGAAGGTCTCCAGATGATCCCTGATGGCTGAGTGGGAGCATCACCTGAAGGCCTGATAAAATTACACAATGCTTGAACTTGAAGATACCTGGGACTCTGTAAAAGAAATTTAAGGTTAAATGCCATGAGGTCACTACTGGTGTAACAACAAAACAGCTTTAATATCAGAGTGTTCCTCAGTGTCAGCACACAGCTACCTCTAAAGGTGCATAATAATGCTAGCTGAAAAAGTGTATTGGGGTTGGTTTGAAAAAGCCCAAACCTATACTGAAAACCAGATTTATAAAGGCAAAACCACAAAATAGCACCCTGCCAGGATGGGTTCCTACAGCTGACAACTGATTGGCTAAAATAATTCTATTTAAAAAAAAGGTGCTAGTGTGAAAGGCGCTGTTGGGAGTCTGAAGTTTCCTGGAAGAGAACAGGATTTGAAGAATTTCCTCAAACTAAAAGAAAAATGAAAAAAATCCCAATAATTTCAGAAGACTACTCAGAAAAAGTTGTTTACACTTAGGACAATTTCAGTCTCCATATCCTTCTGTGGATGTTATGAGAAATATATTCCTGACACCTCCAGGCACAAATTATATCTGTGTGCTATGCTCCAAGAAAAGGTGAAATGTGCTGTACTTCACTAGGCTCCCTGTGGAAAGAAACCCATCTGGAAACACAGTGGTTTCACTTGAAGGAGAATTTTGATTTTTAAAGTGTATTAGGAATAATTCTTAACTGATCAGAACTAAGACACAGCTTTAGATCAACATGGGAAACCAAGCACCTCTCTGTCAGCCCAAACTGTGTCTCTTTCTCTGTTTGCCTCGAAGAGCAGTGGGTGGGTCAGCCTGTTCTCTGCAGCCTCTATCCAAGTACTCAGTGCCACCGAGTTCACTTCAAGCACAGCACCATCCCCTCTACCACATTAACTGCATGGTGACCAAACTGCCAGTGGTGTCTGCCACACAAATCCATTCATATTATATAAACCTCATTGCCTGATACAGATCTGCAGCGTTCAAAAAGATCCATATGCAGTTCACTTCATGTACTTTTAGTAAGATTTCTTGTACCTTCTCAATCTAAAAGGAAAAAAGAAAACTGATAATAGAAGTCGAACAGAAGTATATGTTGGAATTATTATGTGGACACAAATTACATTGAATGTTCATTCCAATATCTAGCTCCTACTGCTTTATCTAGAAATAATTAGTGAGCATCCTCTTGAGAATAGCAACCCTAATGTTTCTCTTTGCTACATTAAAATTACTCAGGCTTTACACCAGTGTAACTACACAAAGGATTACCATCATTGCCTACAGTTTTAAAACTCCTCTAGCCTGCAGAGTGAGCACAGTTTTTCAATGCAAGATATCCAGAACTGATTTCCTTGGGAATTACAGAGCATAAAAACTGAAGACAGATACACACTTAGCAGTAAGCCCAAGATTACATGTTTGTACTGATAACAGAGAAGTAATAAAAAGAAGCAAATACTTAGCTTAAACTTTGAGCATATGGAACAAGCATGCATGTGGAGAGGGAGCTCAATTATTTAGTGAAACGGCATTTTCAAAGTAGCAAACATTTCCTTTTCATGCCCTACTTGTTTTTTTAGTTCATTTTTGGCCCCCACCTGCTCCTGGAGCAGCAGACAGATCTGGTCATCAAAGGGATCAGGATCAGCCTAGCAAGCCAGGATACCTTGGTCCTTTCTCTGCTGCAGCTGGATGCCTCTGCAGGCAATTGTTCTTTCCTAGTGCTGAACATGAGGAGCTAATTTCGCCAGCCTTATTCAGCTTTATCTTAGAAAAGTGCACTTACCAAGAAAATACACTCAAATATGTGAAAAACCAGCAAAACAACCCAATCTTAAAGGCAGAACTATGAAAATTCTGCCACTTCTGATCCTTAAGGCACTTATCTTCATACATTTTAAATGTCTCTAATGATTTCTGGGCCCATTTTTAGCACTGCCAGGAGCTGACAGAGTATTTAGGATGAGGAGTTAAACCTATACCTAAAACATAAGCTGCTATCTTCACTTTTATTCAGCTAACTGGCCTTTGGGAACCAACAGAGTTCTTGGGCAAGCAGTTCTCTGTTAGGTGTGGAAGACAGAGGCAGCAGTGGTGGTGCCATTGTCTTGGGACCACACCTGCTGTGTGCAGCAGAGGAGCCCTGCACTCTAACCTGTCCTTCCCCTGCATGGGTTTGAACCCTCTCCCTGAATATATGTTCTAACTACCAGCCAAAAATGTATTTCAGCTGAGAGTTTTCTTGCCCACACATATCAAAGGAATCTTGATTTGCTTGAAAATATGAAAATGCTAATGAATAGAAGGTGTTTGGTTATTTTTACATTAAACTGAAGATAAAACAGTATTTCACCTTTGAATTCCACTTGGCTGTTCTGGAAAGGTTGGAACCAGCAATTTACTAGTCTCAACAGTGATCTCTGAAATCTGGACAAATTATTTCTGGACTTCTATTCAAGCAGTGTGACAACCTTGCCTTGATTATACTCATTATTTGCATTTGAACATACAAAATTAATACTGTATCCTTCCACAGCACATATTGCAAATCCACAAATTTCTACTTTCTCTAGCAAGTCATACATCTACCTGCCTCAGAGCATCCTTCTCCAGGCCATTTCAAGACATGACTTCTCTCCATTTTTCAGTAGGAGGTGGTTTGCAGACACTCATCAAGTCAATTTGCTGTTCCTGGGTACAAACCTCCCAAATTATTAACCATTCTTACATAACCTTTCAGCTAAATTCTTTCTTATCTTTCATTACAGCAAGGATATAAATTTAACAAATGTAAAGTAGGGTCTCAAATAGCCAGATTGCCTCAGTCTTAGCAAAGGAAATACAGCAGATCTGGTCAGGTCATGAGAACATGCCTGGTCTCGTCCCTTCCTAATCCTCCCCTCCTGTCCAAACTGCTAAGCACAATCTCATATCAATCTCAAAGGACATGGTAGCAGGAGAGGTCAAATAACTTCTCTCAATCAGAAAATAAGAAACAAAGGCACAGAAAAAGGTGCATGGAATGGACTCTTTTTGGCCGAACTTCTTCAGTTGGATAAATACCAGGGAACAAAACACAAGCATCCTATTGGTGGAGACAGAGATGACAAACATAGGCACCCTGCCATTTCTGGGATGTACACTTTACACCAAGACATCTTTTTGAAGTATGAGGAAGCAAACTACAGTTTGTTCAACATTGTCAGTAAATGATTGTCAGTAAATCTAGGTCTAATTCATGGAAATAGAGCCAGCTGGGAGCTTTTTGAAGACATGTGTTGCATTATTGGTGCTATTTGTAGAACTGGGTAATTTAGGCAGATTTCTGAATCCAGACTTTATGATTTCCTTCCTTCACTCATTATTCATACATTTCTTGACATTTCAAAATGAATAGAAGAAAACCTTTTGTCTGAAATTTGTTTTCAAATAGTAGAGTCAAAAAAACCCCAAAGTGGTAGAAACAGGATGTTTTAGAGACACTGAAACAAACATTTTGTGTGTTTGTTGCAAACTGAACATTTTAAAAATCTTTAGTCATGACAGGAAAATTATTTGAGAACTCAGAGATTTTGTGATGGGAAGGCATTTCTTAGTTCCAGTGAGTCGACTGTTCAGAATACAGCAGCTATTTTATAATTTTCCATTGCATTCCTCCCACACCCAAACTCAAATAGATAGAACCAGATTCAAATCCTTCCTAAACGTCCATTTTGTACAATATATCTAATGTAAAAAGTACCTGGGAAGACAGTGTATTGTCTTCAGTTACCAAGCCAAATGAAGAACATCACAAATTTCTTTTGCTGGTTCCTCCAGCTGTCATCATACTCCCAGCTTAAATCCCAGCACACTTTGCAGCCACACAAGCTCTAGCAACATTGACAGTCTAGACCTTTTATTCTTTCCAGTCCCATCACATTTTTGATGATCTTTCCCCTTCCACCCTCTGCCAGCTCCCTGACAAGGGAAGGAAAGGCACAAAAGAATGTAAATGAAAAAGAGAAAACCAAGCACCTCATCCCAGCAGACACTAGAACATGAGATTTACTGCTGAACTGGCAGAAGCTTTCAGTCCTAAAAGCTCCAATAAAACTCAAGAAATTTTTAACTGGCCTTTCTCCCCTTCAACTTTCATTTCTCAGCAAACTTCACCTGCACTTTGAGAACTAAACCAGAGCAATTAGCTTTTAGCCCTATCTTTTATAGCTAATTGCCCTTAAGGCAACTGCAAGGATTCCCAGGTGTCAGCTTTCTGTGGTGTTTATGCAAGTCCCAGAAGAGAGCAAGCAAAGACACTAAAATAGGAAAGTTCTTTCTCAGAAAAAAACAGACATGCAGAGAAAAAGGAAGCTTAAAAAGGCAACAGGCATGATCATTAATTTTCTATGTTTATCACGTTTACTCACTGAATTATACAATGTGATAGCATTGCAAGCAGAAAAAGCTTCTTAAATGTTAGGATTAAAAAAAAACTTCTCCAATTTCCTCAACCCTACAATGACCCCTAATTGGCACTTGAAATCCTTTAGCCACCAATTTAATTATATTTCTAATGTCCTTGAGAGTGTTTTCTTTTATTTATTCATTTTAACTGGCACTTTTTTTTCTCTCTTGACATTAATCTCAGAAGACTATGTGGGGTTTTTTTGCCTGAAACAGAAGTCACCACACTTAATAGGAAACAATTTTCTGCTGCCTGGAAGGTGAAAATTTCCCTTCAAATCATTGTCGGTGAACTCACCTCCATATGTCAGCAGGAGATGGCCACAGATGTGCATATCTACTGACATTTCCATCTGTTTGTTTGGTTTTTAGGTCCCTCCAGTGGTTTCTCACAGGGGGGTGCTGCTGGGGACTCCATGACTTCCCAAAAGAGGAATAGTTGAACTTGCTGAACCCACACTCTGCTGCTACTGTCACTCAGTAACTTCCTGTGTTTGCAAGAACATGTCGCTGCCAAGTTTTCACCAGGAACAAAAGTCATATTTCCTAGTCTGAGGAACTTCAGAATTCTGCAGATGCTGACTGAAACAGCACTTGTTTTTAGAAGCTAAGCTGATTGGGAAGTCCAGCAAGAGATGACTTGGAAACTCCTGTTATTACAGAAATAGTCAAAAGTGTTAGACTTGTAAGCACACCAAAACTTGAGACTTACTACGATCATCCCAACAACTGTCAAAGTTTTCCTCGCTGATTGTGGTTACTAGGGCACATCTCCCTCATTCTGCTCTTGGTTTCAAAATCAGACTTTTCATCTTAATAAATCTGGATGGTATCTGACCTACAGTAAGATGTCTTTCTAGAGGCAATCAGGTTTGTCAATAGCTTCCATGGATATATGCAGAGCAAACAGCACTTTATATATGATATGAAGACTTCTATTTCCATGAAGGAAAACACAAGGAACAGAAATGTAACAAATATTAAGGAAAAAACGTAACAAAAAATATTTGAGCATTTGTGCCACTGCAGGTTTTTTTGTGTGCTCAGTAACTTGCTTCAGATTAATTCACAATCTTTGAGTGGTCCTGCTAAGCAGGTGGCAAACTAGAATGCATTGTTTTGCTTTGGTGCCCACATTTCACAGCGCATTGTTAATGCCTTTTTATTTGTATTTATTTTTTTTTTGCTCCCTTGTTTTGTTTTATAAGTGTTCAGAGTACTGCACAGCATTATGGTACACTATCATTTTTCAAGCCATTAAATGTTAACTTCATTTTCTTGTGTGAATTATGCTTTGCTCTTTTAGTTTTGTAATGAAAAGTAAGTACAGGTTATGCAAGCAATAACCCCTGTGTAAGCAGCAGCTATCTTTTTAAACGGTTTATTATGCCACAGTCTGGTACTCCATTAAATATAGATTACAGACTGTTGAATAAATGAATATCAACTAAGCAGCCCCATCCTTCTGTACATATCAACGCAAATAATGAATCATGGCACCTCATGAAAATGTATAACCCAGAAGAGTGGGTCAAGAAGTAATTACACATTTGTCTTATCTCATGCTTCTTGCTCTCAAACCAGGAAAATACATTTGTGATGGTTAGGGGACACTAAGAAAGCTCTTGCAACCTGTTTTTCCTGGAAGGTGAAAAAGTATTCTTTCTTATAGTTTTATGCAGATGTGCTTAGATTTCCAAGTATGTTTCTTATACTACCCTTTGAAAAACATTCTTTCAGAGTTAGGAACCTACACTGAAAAATGTGAGTTTATATTCATATCTCATCTCTTCTTCAGACCTCCCGTGTTACAAATAAGAGTAACCAAATGGCTCAGTTTGGGAAGTGTAGGTAATTATCAAAATAAATGGGCCAGTATATGCATTTGAGGTTAGATTATATATGGTGTACAAAATCTAATTATTTACATACTTATAAACAGAGAAAATAAACATCAAATCAGGACAGAAAACATGATTATGACACTTTAGAAATAGGAATTATTAAAACTGATATTGATTAGTGATAAACTGAAACAAAAATTTGGAGACAAATTCAAATTATGTTGCTTAAAGTAAAGGTAGGCTAACCTGTTGCATATGGAACAGATTAAGAGTGGAATGAACTAATCATTAGGTTATTAAAATAATACCACTAATGTGAGTTGTATAACATAAAGTTATCTTTTGCAGCTCAGGAGGCATTATCTTCTGATCCCAGCTTGAATAAATGGACTCTGAGAAGAGACTATATTAGTGGAGGGAAAAAATAAGACAAAAAATTAACTTGCTTAAATGCCTTGTGCTCATACCTTCCAAGGCAAGTGTTTGGCTGCTGACAACCATCACAGTTCCTCTGGTTTTAGTGTGGACATGCTTATTCACCCAGCTTGTGAAAACCTATTTAGAGTCATACAATCTCCTCAGTTGGCAGGGACCCCTAAGGATCATTGAATCCAACTCCTGCCTCTGCACAGGACAGCCCAGGGGTCACACCATGTGCCAGACAGTGTTGTTCAGATGCTTCTTGAACTCCATCAGGCTTTGTTCTGTGACCACTGCCCTGGGGAACTCGTTCGAGTGGCCAACCATCCTCTGGGTGAAGAACCTTTTTCTAATAACCAGCCCCTTGAATTTTTTTTTTTTTTTTTTTTTTTTTTTTTTTTTTGGCTTGAAAGTACTTTGTTAATATTTTGTCAAAGGAAAAGACACTAAATTTTGTTTTTGTTTAAAAAGACACTATTCATGCAAATAAGCTATATAATTACTGCATATAATTTCCTACCCTCCTCCTCCCAGCCTGCTAAGGCAGTAAATGCCAGAAGCCATGGAAGCCATTAAAAGGCAACATCTGTGCAGTACAGGTCGCAGGGTGACCCAGCTAATTTAACACTGAGAAATTTTCAGATGCCAGCATGCTCTACAGTACCACAATGAAAACAGGGAGAAAGGGAGGAAAATGCTCATTGTTAAATGAGATTGATATTTTTTTGCTTCCATGAAGCAAATGGACCCTGTCTTGGTGAGTAGTGGGAAAGAAAGTCCAATTCTTTTTTTTCAGCCTGTGTCAAATCAGAGGTCCCAAAAACTGCTCAAAACCAAACACAAAAGCAAAGAATAAAAGAGCAAACTGGGAGAAAATAAAACATTGGAAAAATTCTATTGTCTGCCTATTCCTTGCTACAAAAGATATATATTATATTAGATATAGTATTTTATGGAGTCACAAATATGGACTGGTCAAACCCATGGGATTTATGACAATTTATGGTTCCAAAAATGAACCAGTTTTCTTATTCATTATAAGAATATGAAGAAAGCTGATTGTAAATGCCCTCAAGATTAGCTCCAAGCTATACCTTTTACCCAGAGTGGGTTTATGTAATACTTTTTCTTTCTTCTAAGACCACAAAATTCATTTAAAGTTTGAGGAAAATGACAGTATTCCTTGTGAAAGGCAGAGAAGGAAAAAACATGGTCACACAGCACTTCTTTTTTACTCTACATCCTTGCCATGTGTGAACACAGACTAATGTTCAAAACACTGAGCATTGTTCTTGGCCATGCAAAATCAAGAAGCACAAATGAATATCCACACTCATCATATCCTGTCCTACTTATGTTATTTCCAGGTGATTTTGTACTGACTACATGCACCTCCAACACCATATGCTGGTAAATACTAGTATTCACATTTTATAGAAATAAAAAATGGGGTCAGTGTAAAGATAAACTGTTTAAGTAGGATAATAGAATGGATCTGTAGACCAGAATGAAAAAGTAGCAATTTAACACTCACTCACTCATTCCTTCATCTTTGCAGTAAGCACATATATATTATATGTATATGGAGAAACCCATGAGTAGCTACATTGCACAAGGGAAAACACATACCTGCTTATCTCTTAAGTGAAGAACTCCTACTTGTTCTTCATAAACACTACTAAAAGCTTGTTATTTTCAATGATTAAAGGTGTTGCTTATATTAAGTGCTTGCAATTTTACTTTCCTGGACACTCAGTAGTATGGTGTGTGCAACTGAGGTAGGGCATGTTCCCTGGTAAAGGGACAACACTGAATTCAAAGTGTGTGGGGAAATGCCAGCAGAAAGGTGGTACTTTCTTTTCTGATAGCCCATACTGCATTACTTTTTTGCAGGTCAGTATTGTAAAATAGAACCTAGCACAAGGTTCTGGCCAAGATGGAATCTTCTTCCCTGGAGACTTATGGCCAGTGATATTGTTTCTATATATTATGATTCACTTTGTTGTATATCCAGATATGATAAGAGTAAGACATAAACCTGAGATTGAAAACAGAAGCAAATAAAAATCCTAATGTACTAGTCTGTTGTTTTATTAGCTGAAAGGCAGGGGTGTTTCTGGAAGCATTTAAAATTCCAGAGTGCAATGATTATAAAATGCAACGAGCAGCAAATCTTCTAAGGGTAAAGAAGAAATGTGAAAAGTAATGGCTAAATCAATATCACCTCAGTCCTGGAGTATGGTTAGTGTGTCTTATGTGAAATATCAATAATTATTTATAACATGCAAAGATGTCTTCAGCATTCAAAAGATATGCCGAAGATCCACATAATGAATGATGTACCTAGGTTTATAGAGGCAGTTCAGTTCCAGGCTATTGAAAATGTCTCCAACAAGCACCAATGTCCTGCTACAGCTTCTTTCCAGGTCTGCCTGTACTTGGGGCATTTGCATCTAACCCAGCTGCCAGGTTTAGACCCAGCATTCCGCTTTACACCCCCCATCCTGTTCTATCCACTCAAGAATATACATAGATGTTACATTAAGTCTAAATCTTAAGATTTGAGTTGCATTAAGAAGAGTGTCAATGGTTTCCCAATGCTTAAGTCTGCAACCAGTGTCCAAGTACAGATTTCAATAGGCCAAAATGGTCAGTTTGTGATTAGAGCTCTCTCTGTTTCCCTAGGGTCACTGTCTCAGTGTTTGTCACCAGTCAGACTGATCAGGATTTGAGCAGGCAGATACTGTGCAACCTATCTGCTCCAAAGCATCCCCTCAGAAAAAGGAATAAATTGTGGTCACTAGAGTCTAGTCAATCTGTCCCCATTGCCTTTGGAAATCAGCATGAGGGAAGTGCCTGAAAAACATTGCAAATGTGAGTCAAAGCTGCTTTGGGTTTGTTCCAATATTACCTAATGTCCCTCTGAGGACAAACCACTTCAGTACTTACAAATGAGGATGGTCATAACACATGCAACATAATGAGCATTTCCCATTTAATTTTCAATTCCATATTCCAGATTATATTTCAGATGTTCCGTATTTACATGGCTGCAGTGCCCAAAGGCACAAATCATCCTTTAAGTTCTATTGTGCTAAGAGTTATTCAAAACTCAGAGGGCCTTTTCCCACCCACCTTATGAGCCTAGAATACAAGCACTGTGCACAGGCTGGGAAAATATGGTTACAGTCACATACATAAAGATTGATATATTGATACTTCATGTTTTATATAAAGATAGAAAAATAAATGTAACTGCCAATAAACTGAATCTGCTATTCATCAAGTTCTCTCATTTGTTTCCAAATTTTATAGCAGAGGGGACATTGGAAGAAAGATTTGCAATAAAAACAGCTGTCACAGGTACTTTCTGCATCAGCTGAGGAAGTTCTCTGATGTGATATGCCAGACAGTACATTACAAGTCGATAAAATAAAGATACATAATGCAAAATATGACACACCCTGTTCAGCTAAGACTGCTAACCAGATCCTAATTTCTAGCTGTCTTCTACAGTGTTGAAGCATTCTTAAGAAATCATTTCTGTACATACAGTTCCACTAATAACACATACCCTGCTCCATTCTCAGTCTCGTTCATATGCCTGAATGTTCGCAAAATGTTTGATAAAAGTACTCTCATGTTGCAAAAGCTGAAAGACTGTTGTCTTTTAACAAAGACCTCTAATGTCAGAACTGGAATGAAGTTACACAATGTGATTTGATACGCTGGCACTGAGCAAGCTGTGGTAGCTGACATGTGCATATAATATGCTTAGTCTAGAAATAATTTCATTCACCTTAATTTACCCTCCCTGAAATCTGAAAGAAGTTTCCTTAAATTTTATTTGCCACATATAACAAAACTTCCAAGAATGGCTATTGGAAAGGACTTAAAGAACACAGTTGCCTTTCTTAAACAGTGTGAAGGCCACAAGAGGAACTTGCCATAAGATGATAAGCCATGACAGGGATAATGCAGAGAAGCACAGAAGGGAGGAATTTGCAACAGGAAAGTGTTAATTCCAGGCCTAGCAGAGGTAATATTGGGTTAATGCATCCAGACAAAAGTGCCTACTGTGGCAAACTGTGGGAAAGGAAGCAACTCCCATACACATCACCCCAAGCCACGGGAATGGCACCTGTGACCACCCCGTGGATACCCAGAATTTGGACTGCATAGAGGTGGCAGCCCAGAAGACTCTGGGACCCCCATCAGCAAGAGCCCAAGGTGAAGAAGGATGAATGAGGTGCCACTGGATCCACAGGGGGTGACTATGTCCTGCTTCATCTCTCTCTCTCTCCATTTGCACTGCAAGTGCAGAAGGAGGCAGAATTCCTATGATGCCTCTACTCTGACACACATGGATATACCAAATTGCTTTCTTATGTCTGCCCAGCAGCAGCTCCAGGATTCCTTCAAATAACATATGACAGAGTTTGGATGACTATACACCCAAAACATGAAACCCAGAGTAGTGTAGCAATTCAACTACACAGCTGGTAAAAAAACAAAACAAAAAAAAAAACAACAACAACAACAAAAAAAAAATCTCTCAAGAAAGTTTTATAAAGACAGGTCAAAGTTGCTGGAATAATTTGGCACGATGGGATGGGAAAAGAAAAAACTAATTATAAGTTGGCGGGTATTTTAACCAGTGAACCCAAAAAATATTTTGTTTTGCATGAGAGTGAGTGTTGGAAACTATGAAAAAATCTGGTCTTTGTTCTGATATTACATGATTAATTAGAGATAAGATATTGCTAAATGTTTCTTCATTTATTTGTAGTTCCCATGAGTTTTTTATTTTAACTCAGTTCTATGAGCAAATTTTAGACTGGCGAGAAAGAACCAAACCCCTTTATATACTAACTGGGTTTTTAGGGCCCCTATTTGTGCAGTTTGCTCTGAAGGTTATCTCAACAGAGGAATGAGTAAAGATTAAATATATTTTGATGATTTATCCATTACTGACATATAGACAGGCTTGCCTAAAATGTACAAACAGGGTACATTTTAATATATAATATGTATTTCTCTCTTGCATTTTCTTATTATGACACTGAAGCATTTCTATAATCTTTTCAACTTTCTAAGATTCCATTTAGGTATTACAGCATTAGCAAACTTTCACTGCTGTTCTAGGATTTTCAGACAATAGGAATTTTTGTATCTAAGTTGTCAACAGCTTAATAAATATCTTTGCTTACTGTTCATAACTTCTGAGTATTTTTCTAACTAATCTATTTAAATATTGGACTATTTAAAATATTCCAGTGTGTATTTATAAAATACTCTGCTTCATTTTGTGCCTAGCCATGCTATTTTCTTATAGTGCATGACAGCTCATTGCTTTAATATTCCATGCAAACTGAATCCATTTAAAAGAAAAAATTACACAGGAACTGCTTACATAATTTTAAACTAATTACACCACAACTATTATTAAATGATTCCTGCATTATGTAACACCCTGAAAATGTAATTCTGTTGTTCAGCTCTTATGTTATCATAAAATATATTTCTCAATAGATACCATTTAAATCTTTGAGAAGACACTGTGAGGATGAATATCACTAATTTGTAATTAAAAGGGAAGATTAAGAAATTTAGACCAATATAAAATGTTGAGTGTGTACTTATTGCAAGACAACATTCCTAGATGCCTAAAGATCCTTGAACTGCTTTAAAGATGTTAATAATAGAAATAAGGAACTCTGAGCACTGCAGTTTGACCTGCACATGTACTTTAAGCCAACATTGGAAGATCATGGGCTAACCACAGAGATTTTCTAGAGCCTGCTGAGACTTTTCATTATAAAGTTTTAAATGAGAGCAGTATTACTGAACAACAGACCACTCTAGGATGTCTTATACTAGATGTCTTACAGGTGACTCCTCAAAACTGAACAAAAATAATTTCTTTCATTTGAAAAGCCTAGTTTTGGGAAGACAGTAATCTCTAAAGCTGCTAAAAGTATATCAGAAAGAACTTTCATATAGCAAACTGCAAAAGTTATTAAAGCTGGTATTTTGTATTGATAAAAAAAAATTCCATCTAGTCAGGCAAGTAGCTGTGACGATGATTAGGAAAGTATTTTATTGCAGTACCTAAAATTGCCTAGAGAGATCCAGGATTGCCAACAGATTTTTTTCTCTTTTTCCTATTTTTTTTTCTTTGGGCATTCAGCCATTCTCCCTAAGAAATCTCTCTTATTTCCTAGTTCCCAGAGAAAATTTTTCAAGAAATGAGAGATTTAAATAGTCCTTAATTTCCCCTGTTTATCCAGATAGTTTTCAGTGAACCACAAAATTTTTTCTGTAACTGAGAGTCAAAGCCTTGGTCTCCAGCAGTGAGCTACAGGGAAATGCTATCCTAAGTTGTGTTTTACCCATCAATCTCCACCTGCAGTTTGCTACAGATTTCCCTTTCCTGCCTGGTCATTCTTGAGAGATGCTGAGGTAGAGGCACAGAGAAAAAGTTTCAGCCAACACACATCCTGATCATGCAACTGATGTGAAGTTTTCACCTTCTATTCCAACATAATTTCTGTGCTCCTCTTTGCCACCCACCTATTTCTGTATGTTTAGATACATCTTTTGTGAACCTCCCAGTTTAACACCCATGTTTAAGGTAAGAAAAAGTTTATGCTGCCAATATTTTAGACAAAATTATTCCCCTGACTCTTTGTTTGGATCCAATGGCAACCTACTGCTCCCCAGTCCTTTGCAGTCTCCAAAGCCCTGACTTCCTTCTCTTGAAAAAGCACAGCCCCCCTCAGGAGTAGCAGAGGCATTGGGGGTGCAGGGCACAAATCTTCGGAATGGAAATGGAATTTTACTTTGAAGTCACAATTACTGCCTCTCCCCCACCAGATAAGGGACAGCATACAGGAAAGACAAACTTGCTGCTGCATCCAGGCTTTGAGATTTCACTTGATTTTCAGAGAAAGTTAAAGAAGCAATGGCAAATGTATCAGTCAGTGTGTGTGTGTGTGAATCCAGACAGAAAGCGCATCTGTACCCTACAGAGCCTGAGGTTTAAGTTCATTTTAATTCTTAAAGCTCTTGCTATCTCCTTACATAAGTGTCATTTCTTGTGTGAAGGCAGAAACCAATATTAAGATCCTCAGCTGAAATAATCCTCACAGCTCTGCAGCTTAAGATAAAACTGACAGCTTCTATCAGGTTTTATTCTTCAGGACATAAACTTGGGGTCAAGAAGGCATTCCTTCCCATATTATAACATTGCAAATTCATTTCCCATTGGTTTGTTGGGGTGTTTTTTTCTGATCAATCCTAGCATTACAGAGCTGGATTTGGCACAACAAATTTGTACAAAAGTATTTCTGGGCTTGATTTTATGAAAACAAATGGAAACCTTTTCTTGACCTTCTTCCCTACACATTAGAAAACACTCATCCTTCATCCTGGACACCATTCTTTAAAAGCAAATGAATGAGGGCAAAATCCTTCTCTTGTTCAATCTACTGTAGCTGTTTTCTGCTCACAGCATTAGGTCGCCTGACACAGTTCCACAGCATATGGAAAAGTAAGGGACAAACAGCAGCTACACTGAATTTAAGTTTGTATTCAAGGTGAAATGCAACTAGGTGCAAAAAGCCATAAAAAGCCATATTAATTGCTTCTTCTCTAGCATTTTACTTACCCAGAGTTAAGAAACTTTCTTTTTATGAGTTGAGAACATACTATTTCATTCTCTATAAATGTATTAGATGTAGACAGGTGTTTTGTGCCTTTGAACAGAATTAGACAGTGCTAATTGTAGGGAAATGTTTTAGAGCAAAACTAAATAATTCTGATGTTTTTAGTGAAACATTCCATTATCTATGTAAACAAATGAGCTTTAAACTTTCTTTCTACTTTAACTACTTTTTGTTTCAAAAAATTTGAAGTCAAAACAGAGTGAAGAAACCTTCCCACCTAGATAAAATTATAATAAATGCTTTGGAGAATGTCAAAGCAAAAACAACCATGGGTCATGCAACTCTTGTCAAATCTGACCTGGGAATGGAAGGACAGATTCCCTGCAGGCAGCTAACAGCAGGGTTCAACTGGCTTCAGCAGAGCTGTTATTTCCATCAATTAAAAATGGATCTGAAATCTCTTGAAGGGATAATAATCTCTACAAATATGTTTTTTGTAATTCTCATCTTCATGAGAAAACCTAATTATTGCACTCTGCCAGATGTAGCAAGGCAGACAGATGTGACCCCAAATTTTAGATGAACTCAGTTATTGGGTATGATTTAAGTTCCTCTTAAGAGTAGCTTCATCGAGGTGTCTATCTATGCATAAATTTAAAAATAGTAGGACTTGGGCTCTAAGTGCACTTTGAATACCAAAGGATATTTTCCTCATGGTTTCTCCTTGGTTTTGTTTCAGCTGTACCTCCTGAACGTTCCCTTTTCATTTTAATGTAAAGCACAAGAAGTGTGGTTTCAGTCCTTCGTAATTCTGAAAAACTTCTCTTTTTGCAAGTCAAGTATCTTAATTTAGTGTAAAAAAAATTAATAAATTAATTGGATACAATTAAGGAAATAATTTAATTATGCTTTAAAGTAATGAATGAACATTTGTCACAGCTGTCTACCAGGACATATTTTTTTTTTCTTCTTCTTTTAAATAGTCACGACTATGCATACAGAAGGCAGTAAAAATGAGGGATAACAGGGTTGGTGGAGGATTAAAGATAGGAAGGACTGGATAACCTTCATTTGCTGTGAAAGAAAGGATGATACTTAAAAACCTGAAGTTTATGTTAGTCAAAACTGAAGAAGAATAGAAAACTGATCTGTAATAGAATGAGATTTTCCTACCTATACACAACCCTACAAGACATTAAAAAAAGAAACAACTGCAGATTGCCATCCAATTCAAGTTTCAATGAATAGACCATGCCTGAAATTAAGATATTATACAGATGGCATGGTAGATACATGATACACTGTGAGAAATGGCACAGATTAAATGCTGGATGCCAAAACAAGAGTACCAGAATTCCAAAATGATACCCTTAGAAAAATATGGGAGCTTTGAAGGCAATTTACCAGAATGTTCACAGTATCTTATAAGTCTGGAGTCTTTACTGAAATAGGGAAAAATAAAAGTGATACATTCCATCCATCTTCCTAATTTATTCCTGTAACACTACCAAACTTTTTTTTTTTTTTTTAAATGCAGTGGACAGAAAACAGTGAATTTTTAAAAAAGGCAGTTCAGACAAAGGGAGACTAAACTGTCTCAGATGATAAAGTTATTTAATGGTATTAGGAAGTTCCAAAATAGGGCTTGGCAACCAAACATCTTTGAAAATCTAGCCTAAGTGACAAATCCTGGATCAGAGGGCTGTAGCAGGACAGAAACTTAAGCCAGTTTTCAGTCACCTGTTTTGTCTTCAGCATATTTTCCACCTGACTTATCCCTTTAAACTTTAAGTTTAATAGAAGTTTTGGGGTTTTATTTAAAGGACTAGTAACACCAAATTTTCATGTAAATATCCAAAATCAGAAATCTACATTGCTGAAGCACAGAAATTGTTGTAATGCAACATAGGATTTCTTTACTTTTTCCTCTTTTTGAAATGAGAGTGTTGATATTTTATAGAGGAAAAGAGGTGAATACGGGTCTGAAATGAGTAAGGAGTTTTAGGAGGGCTGGTATGACCCACTCCCATGTTTTATGCTGTCATGTTGTGCTGCCAAGTGTGGGATTGTGTCAGTTCATGTCAGCCAAGCTGTGACGTGGCACGTGAAGCGCCGTGATGGATTGCCAGCCCCTGTCCCTAAAGCGTGACCAGCTGGAAGCTGGCAAACTCCAGCAACATTACAGCAAGTTTTAGAGGACAACCACAGTCATTAGTGTGAAGACTCGAGGCAAATAAATAACTATTTACTAATGAGGGATGGAGCATGACAAACTTATTCTGGTTGCCTGGCAGAGTCAGTGAAAATAGATAAATCCCAGGCTGGGTTAGCAAGGAGCGTCCAAATCTCAGCTCCAGGGCTGAGGAGGGCACAAGAGGCTGAGGAGTTGATGGTTTTCTAGCAGGAACCTCCCAGCCAAAACAGGGACAGCTGAAATAAGAGCACAGAGGGTAGAAAAGGCAATACTTGGCACATTGTTCCTCCCATTAATGGCAAAATTACAAGGAGCCTAACTGAGGAACAAAATATCTATTTGTTAAACACAGACTTAATTAGATATCTTCCTTAGAAGGAAAGAGTACATGAGAAATAAAAAAACCTCCTGGAAACCTACTCTTTAGCTTGTCTGAAAGGAGTAAATCATGCTGTTTATTGGTTTAATTAACCAGCATTACCCAATTTCTTTTTTTATTTTTTAATTCTGTCTCTTTTTAAAATTTGCTTTCCTTAAAACACCTCACAGACTGCTGTGACAAGTCTGTAAACTTCTGGCATGATTCACTCATACAGCAACATAGACAGATGCTTCAAAATCTTTACAGTTTTCATATTTTAGGAGAGTTTAAATATTTTTAATGCATATGGTCTTTTCAGCTTGATATCTTTATGAGAGTCTGGATGTTAGAGTGTTAAAGAAAAGCCAGAAGTTTTAACTAAATAAAAAAGGTTTCAAAATGAGAAGACAATTTAGAAATTAATATCAGTTTCAAAATATGGGTCTAATGGCTTTCAGAACCTGTTGTTGAACATGTTTATTCTATAAGTATTGCACTGTTGGAAACCACCAAACAGGGAAAAAACATTGAAAGATAAAGCTGGAATTATGAGGAAAAACTTCTTTTCTTAGAATATTTTAGTGGGTCTGTTATTACAGTGCAGTGAAGATTGATGTGGGCTAGAGAAAACAGCTGTGCCCAGATGGACTGTCACAAGTTTAGCATTTCTTTAAAATAAAGAACCACATTTACACAGAGTGTTGTAGAAAAAGAGGACAGATTACTTTGATGGGACAGACTGATCTGACCACTCTACACATCCTCCTGCTGCTCAGACATGATCCAGCTCCTTTATAGGGTCCCTGGATGTGCCAGCTGCCCTTGAGAAGGCTGCTGGCTGGCTACATCAAATAAGTGCAAGTAATTCAATATCTGTCAATAAAGACATACTGAGACAAGGCTTCTGAGCTGCTTGTAATCCAAACAGAGCATTAGCTCCATAATGGATGTGAGAAGAAAAACATTGCACGAAGTGTCTGGAGGTATGCAAAAATTGTGGGGCAAAGAATAAAATAGAAAATAGGTCTTCAGTATGTTTGTTTTCATCAGGGTAACCTTCTAAATCTATTACCATCCCTGAAAAATGCATTTGCTTCAAGGACATACACACGAGAAAAGTCATGAACTCCTACATGAGCCAAAAAAAATACATTCAAGCCACAGTAGAAACTTACTCTGTTTTGTCAGAAACCTTATATAAAAATCCACCAATTCACTGTCAAATTAGGCTACCATTTTTAGAAAGGCTTGGATAACTTGCATTCTCTGATACTCCTCCAAGACTTACCTTTGTTCTGATGATACTTGGACTGTCACAATAAAAAAAGAAATGGTCCATTTTATTTGATCTTACTTGATTTTTTTTTTTTTTTTTAATTCTCCTACTTTCAGTTACTTCATCGCTATTTGCTACATCAAAGGGCCCTCCAGTGTCAGAACAGATTCCCCTCAGTTATGAATAAAGCTCATGGAATATGGACACTCTTCATACTCTTCAGTACCAGTGAGTTCTAGTGCATCATAGCTCAACTTTCTCACAATAATTAATGATTGTTAAGTCATTACTCACCTCATTAAAAAAAAAGCCCTTTCTTTCCCTTCCAAACAGGACATTGGCAAGAAACTAAGACAATTCAAGTAGTTAATAAATAACAGTCCTTCACCATCTGCACAGCTCCTTTACTAATGCTGTGTTATATATTTCATCCCTTCTCACATTAGCCCTCAGAAAAAGTTCTGATTCACCCTTCTCTGAACCTAAACTAACTCTGACTGGAACAGCTTTCCTGCCTGAATTCATTATGCATGGCCTAGTCTCCTAATTGAAATAATGAAGGCTTTTTCCTATCTTCAACTTTGTGCAAAACCTTTCAGTATTAGCCATGCAATTACCAGACCCTCAGTCACATACCTCTCTGACACCTTTACTGGAGGGGAATGGGAACCATGATTCACCCACCACTATTGGCAGTCAGAGCTCTTACTCCCATTAGTGTCAGGACGAGCCCTGAGAGGAAGCTTTAGGAGACATGTTTTGTATTGTAGCCATATTCCTCCTGTGTGACCTTTGTCAGGCACCTTTCCCTTTCCATGTTTCAATTTTTCTTGCTGAAAATAGTGGTAATGACAGGTCACTTTCCAAAGTGACTTGAAATGTACTCCTCATTATGTTCTCAAAGAGCGAGAGGCTTCTCTGTATATTACCAATATTACCTGCTGGTTTTAACTAAGCTTGTCTAGATGACTGACTGGCTGCCTTTTGAGCATCTACCAGTTCTTCAGGTCTAATGAGTAATTCAGTCTTCTTCACCTCTTCCACATTCCTCTCTACAGTCTAGGAGTTTTGAATATCTTCTTTATCACTTTTAATATGTTAATCCACATCTCTAATAATTTTCTGATTTGCTACAGTATATAACACAATGCAGAATTAGTCACATTTACTTGTTGGTAATTTTCTGGAGCCATTTTAAAGTATAGACCCCACTTTCCATTCCTCTTTACTTTTAGGTCATTTTAGGGAGTGCTTACAAATCATAGTTAAGCTCAGAAATCTCACAAGAGAAAAGAACCTTATTTTTGCAATTGTTAGTGTCCAACTACTGTGTAACCTCCGTAGATGACAGATTAGTTTTAATAAAAGTCCTCCTGATTTTTTACTTTAAATTATAACTCCTTTAACCAACAATTTTGTGAAAACAGCAATGCAAAGAAATCATTCAGTTACTTTGATGTAGCCTCAGACTTTTTTATACTCTATTCACCTTTGAAAATGCACTGTATTCTCTTGGCCTGTGTTAAATCTGGTCCTTATGCATTTGGGAAGTTCTTTTGCAACCATTATATTGTTTTAAAATTACACATTTATTGAAGTTCTTGAAAATATTTGTCAATCTGTTATTAATTTTGTCTCTACCTCAATACAGTTGATGAACTTTTCAGGCTGAATGCCAGTAGAAATGACTGAACTTTCTCTGCCAATTTTTGTATCCTAATATTTATCATTTAGAAAGCAATTGAGTCACACTTGAACAGCATCTTTTACTCTACTGTTACTAAAGTTAATTGATAAAAGTAAGAGAATCCATTCAAAATATCTTAGATCACAGTCCCTGTCACAGCCAAATAATAGAATAGAAAAATTTCCTGAATGCACTTAATATTCAGGAAGCTCTGCACCTACCACTGAAGAGAATTATCTGATTACTTGAATATTATTTTATAAACTAGAAATGTGCTTGAAAATGTTGGAGTTAATACCATAAAAACCAGAAAATGAGTCCCATGGAAATGGTCACCTATCTTTACACTGTTTTTAAACAAAGTACCCATAAAACTGCACATAGAAGCAAAAAAAACCCAAAAATGAAAAAAGATTTTAAAAAATTGCATACATTTTTGATGTTTGCTTACTAAACAAAAACAAAACAAAACACAAGAAAACAACTCCCCCCCCAAAAAAAAACCCAAACACACACACAAAAACTCATAAGGGGAGGGAGAGATGAGATTAAAAACCAACACAAAAAGCTCAATTTTTGTAGACTTTGTACTATCACTCCTCTTACATTTCCCCATATGAATAAATTGCACCTTTCATTCCAATGTACTGAAGCCATGACAAGGATTGGATAACAAGTACAAGACATAGGGCCCTAAAAATGATCTGAGAATATTAACAGCATGCAGCAGCATGCATTAAGACAACTATTCTTCCAGTGAACAAAGTGAATTTGATAAAGATGTATCAGGGTACTTCACGCAGTCTCTAGAATTTATGGAATATATTCACTCAAGTTAGTCGTCAGGACAATAAGTTCAAGCAATATTTGTTTGCAGCTAAAATATCCTCACTCAGCACCAAAGCAGGATGAATCACAGCAGTCTTCTGCATGCAGAAGGAAGAGAATGTCTGTGAAAATATCCCCTGAGAAAGGTGAAAAAGACAGGATGTACCATCACGTAATCTCATATGAAGTCTATGGGATTACATTAAGGTAAAAGTAACTGTAGATAAAGACACAACATCATTTTCTGGGAATTATTTTGAAGAACTTCTAAGACACTGCAAACTTGTCTTTTCTTCAAAGAGCATTTAAGAAAATAAAGTTAATACCATTACAGATGATCTGCATTCTGTAGGCAGTTGGGAGTTATTTCAAGTAGTTAATTTCCGGCTTTTAAATACAATTTCTCTTAGTTGCTTTTTTTTAATTTCAGTTTTACATATGACATAGATAGGTGGTATGATTAAATTCCCTTAAGTAAATTGTACTTTATGATATTATAGAAAAGTACAGGAAAGTATAGAAAAGCAATGGAGAAAAGCTGAGTCAGTTGGAAACATTCTGATGTCATCATTAAGCTCTATAAATATTGCTTCACACATTACCCATTTAAAAGCAGTACAGAAAATCTCTTACTTTCCTACTGTCTCATATTGTCCTCGGAAGATCCCATGGCCTTCATGTACCCTTGTGGAAAATCAGTCTTTAGTGTTCAGCTAATCCCAGTAAGGAGGAAGAGTAAACAAAAAAGTAAGTAAGCTAAGACTATTCTTAAGAGAAATTTCTTGACAAAGAGAGTTAGCAAGCTATGGAAATTTGTCCAAGAAAATGAAAATCATGCTGAATATAAAAAAAGGCACATGAATATCCAAGGAAGATATAGAATCTTAATTCAAAGCTGCTGTGCTGACTTTTAGCTTTGACCCTATCTTTGTATATATTGACATTCAGCAATAAGGTTCACACTGATTTCAATACTGAGCTCCATTAGCTGTGTGTGTTTCCTATTATTTCCTGCTTTCTAAGGAAATAATAGGAAACAAACACTTTAGAAGTTATACAATCCATTGGCTCATCAAACATAACACACTTGATCAGTTTAAAACTTCAAAATACATTTAAGATTTATGGATGTTTTTCTCCCAAAATATTTGAATATTCTTTCAGTTAGACATAGTCTGAAAATAGAATTCCAAAGAATCCTATACCCAGAGCTCACCCCTGAAGTTCTCACAAAGCTGTTGAGATTTAACAACTCATATCTACTCTTTATATATGGTATTCTAACTGTATAATAACTCCCCACCTAAGAGTAATTTTATTTAATCAATGTATCTCTGTTTTGAATATCAGAATATCATGTAAGAATCAGAAACCTTATTGCAGTAAAAACTTTGCCACTCTATGCACAAGGCACACCACAGAATACAATTATGTTTATGTCAATGTGTTCACGTATTATCATGTGTCCATGATTTGCTCATGATACATACAGCCGACCGCTACTCATCTAAAAACGGTTTGTTTGAGAATGTTTCTGTTTGAAAGTGGATGTTCTTGTGGTTAGAACCAGCCCTTCCTGGGTTTGCCAGAACACTGCTATGCAGAATAGACAGCCAAGTCATTCTTTGGTGGTCTTATAATTTCTAATATTTTCATAAAGTATTTACTTATTTCTGGCTCTTGGTCTGTTCTAATTGAACTGTAGGATCTTAAGTCATAGACTCACTAACATTGCCCAGTATGTTAAGGTTATTAACTTCCCTGGAAATAGTATACTTTATTAAGCACACTAATACATACCCAAGCCTCTATGCATTTAAAGCAAAATGAGATAGGCCTGGACTATGTATACTATGAAAATTTTCCTCTAATGACTGTCCAATAGAAGAGTATAGAGTCCAGTAAAAGGGCATAATTCTTTATTTCTTTTGACACCATCAGATTACCATTGGCCTACCCCTAATGAAGCAGATGGGAATCTTTCTACTCAGCTCATTTTGACTAAACATAGTCACTGACTTGACCACAGGAACAGACCAAATACTGCCACTTTCCCACCTGGTCTTCTGGGCTGTCAAATTCAGAGAGCAAAGCCAGACTTAACTCACTGATAGATATACCCATACAGACACAGATGTATATGTACATGCCCTCATACACACACACACCCTTAACATGGACAGAAGTGTTCATTCCTATCTCTCTCAGTGCTCAAGCCAAAGTTGAAGAGGAGAAAAATGCTTTTCAGGGGCAGAACAGTTCATGTTTCCATGTTCCTGTTCTGGCTAGGTATCAGAAGAAAACTCTCAGGAGTCTTCAATAACTAGAAAATAGCTTCTACTGTGAAGCTTAAAAAAATCAGGAGGTATTTTCCTATTTCAGTCTAATCATTTCGCCTTTTAATAACTAGATACCTTTCCTGTGAGCTCCACTCTCATCATAAATAGCCAATTTCCTGGGTGAACTATCAAGGCTCTCCATAAATCTACTCACCAAATAAATAAGAGGGCTCTCCAGCTAACATTTTAGTAGCCTTTCATCCAAAGGCTTGACTCCCTTCTCTTATCTTCAGTCCAAAGTCCTCTTTGGGAAGGGTTGTGTGAACCAAACCAAGCACCCAAAAAATTTTACTATATCTCAGGTACTTACATCTAAAAGATGTCTGGTAAATATTCACTTTTCCATCAACATGATTCTAAGGACTTTCTAAAGCTCAGTCTCCCAAGTTGCTTAACTTGAAGATAAAGTACTCAAAATTTCCTGTCAGTTTGAAGGATTTTGTGTACAAAGTCTTCCAAAGGTTGAACTTTCCTAGGGCTGCTGACAGAGCAATATCTCACTATTACAGGCTCCACATGTTAGGTAATGGAGTACCAAACAACAAGCAAGCCATCATTTCTTAATCAGTCCTGATTAAAGGGTCAAGTTGTAATTCCACATGAACCTTTAGGCCAAAAATCATAGCCCTAATCACAGCTAGAAGCCAGCCAGGTTCTCTCATCATGCTCCAAGACATAGGGTTTTAATCATGAAATTGCAGTGATGCTTCATTTTAAAAGAGCATAAGAAACAGAGGAAGGAAAGGAGTCCTTATAACACTGCTAACTGACCTTAATCTAACATGATGGGCAATACTCTCAGCATGTAACTGTGGCAGGGACACAGCATAATTGTTAGAAAGCCTCTTTTTAAAACTAATTTAAATTTGAAAGGGTAGATTAGATTATTCCCAATGTCCTCAAACAAACTTCTGCGTGCTGAAATTTATCTTGAGATTTGCAAGTGGCATTACTGGCTTCCTATATGACAATTGTACCACACTTTGCACACACATCAGAAAAGCTACTCAGTTTCAAGATCAAATCTTCATAATTATTCAAAACAACTTACCTGCTTGCAAAAGATGTGTATAATTCTATCACATTGGAAAAAATGCCCTTTTGATGGTTGTGATGTCTCCTGTTACTTGATGACCTGCTCCTTTTTTCTTTCTTTTTTCTTTTAAACAACATCCTCTCATTCCATAAAAAGCCCCCCAAAATTTCATTTTGGCTACAAGTACTTTTAAAAAGGCAGCATCTATTATACTGGACACAGACCTAAAATACAGAAAGTTCAAGACCTGAGAATTACGCAATGACACTAATGCAATTTATTGGACAGCACTTTGAAGGAAGCAGTAAGGAATTTTGGATTCTGTCCTTGTCTCACAAAGTAATTTTTGTCCCCATGGCTCTGAATTCCCTCTTACCTTGTATTTTCTGTACCTATTTCAGGTGTAGCTTCTCCTGGCAAAGTTTTTGCATTTATAAAAAGTCCAAAGGATATTTATTTCACTAGGTCAATCCCTGATAAAATCTTCTAATCAGTTGTGTAAAAAAAATCAAGATTGCTAATAAATTCTTAGCCTGCCTATGAATTTCTGAACCTTATAAATACATACTATGTCTTTTATTCTGTAAGTAAGGTAATGTTTTAATTATATTGATAAGGGTGGGTAAGTATTCTTTTAATACTTTCTGTAGTAAATATCATAAAAACAACAAGGATTTACATGTAAAGAGGAAGGTTAGAAATGGTAAATTTATTGTGCTGATTACTGCCTACCAGGAAATGTATTTTTGTATATTAATTATTTCAACAGAAATCTTTCCCTTAGAACATAGACACATCAACCAGTATTTAATCTAAAATGTTGTTAATGCTACCAAGGAATGCATAATCAGCCCAATATATTATTTTGCAAACAAACTTATTTTGAGCACTTTTATGTCAAGGTTCATTACCATTTATGTAATATTAAACATATAGAGAGATATTAATACATATTTATACGATTTTCCTTTGTGATCATTTTGTTAACATCTCCTGTATCTTCTGCTTTTCATGATTAGATGTAGCAAAATAACCAAATAGTTCTGTATTCCAGTAATGTTCTTGAAATGTAGTTGCAAGATCTTAATTTCTGTTTAGTTTTGGCATGTAATTGAATTTAGTGACTCTGCAAAGCCTTTAAAATGAATGCATTTACAATGATCAATAAACCTTTTATTCTTAGTACCATGTTATTACTTATAGTCAAATACTTAACACTTATTTTTGTAGATAAAAAAAGGAGACAAAAGGCACTGGGCTGATTTTCAGAACTGCTGAGCAGGTAGGATGGCCACTAAAACCAGCCTAAGTTGAAGTCACTGTGAAATAAACATATCATTAACAAAACAAAACACAAACAAGCCAACCAACCAAAGTGAGGAGAGGAACTTTGCATAGTAAAGTTGGTTGCTGGTGACCCTGAAAGGCAAACAAAATATTCAAGGAATTATGAAGGTACTAATGGAAAAACTTGGACCCAAGAGGATTAAATTTTAAAATCATATGGACTATGATGAGAACAACATCCTTTCTCCTTAGGATCTTGCCTCAGGAAAATAATACAGCCTTCAGACACAAATATTCAGCTTATCTAGAATATAAGTGGGGAAGCATATTGAGGTGTTTCTTTATCCAAGCTAATAAGATTAGACCTAGACCCAAACAAAAATAACAGGAAGATGCCCTGTGCCTTCAGTGAAATTTGGTCTGACCTCTCCAAAAGAACTGTCTTTATTTGTCCTGTCCTGTGCATTTTAGTCATTTATACACTGTTTAAAGCTCTGAAAGAACAATCTAAAAAGTGCTTCAATTCATTTCCTAGGGCCTCCTCTTTGCCTCTCTCATCTCTGTCATCTTTCTTTCTCCCATATAATTTACTGAGAGATGGACCTTCCAACAGCTTAAAAGAGGGAGCATATAGTAAATGATTTATTAAAACATTTTGTATTACTCCTATTTTGGATCTGGACTGCTGCTAGGTGATGTGAAAATGCAGAATACAAAGCTGATCTTTAATCCACATAGTTTACAGTGTAAATACAAGATGGAGATGAAGAATTAGCAAGTAAACAGCAAAAAGAGATCAAGGTGTAGTAATTGAAAATAGTTTCAGCCCACATCTAACCCTGATGATAATATTTTTTTCAACCATTACAAGAGAAGAGCCATGAAAATTTGTCTGGAGACAAAATTTGGGGGAGCTCTTTCCATCTCAGTGGGTAAAGCTATGTGGTAGAAAGCCATTGCATTTTCCAGGAAGTTAACAGTGCACAACTGAGAGCAATTTTGTGAAATAATCAAAAGAACTGACATCTCAGGAACGCACCAAGTATGATGTGTTAGGCACTGATTGCAGAAAAAACTTTACACTATTCTTGCTGCATTCACTTTTCCCCACGTTTTACACACAGATTTCTTTCAGCAGTAGGTAAGGGAAGGACAGATCTTGGTTAAGCAACACTGATCTCTGTGGAGATCCCACTGTGTGTTCTAGTTAGCTCTTAAGGTACAATAGCAATGTACATTAGTAGAGCCATTAATCTCTTTCTAGAAGAGGAGTATATTTAGAATTAAATGTTGGTCCTTCATCAAATTCAACTGGTGGGTTCATAAGACTCATTTTATATGTCCTTTTCAATTAATTTACAGATGGATTTTTCCAGATGATATCCATGCTACCTCTTCCTGCAGGCTCACAGAAGACAGAGTTTGTTTTTTTTCCTCCCTGATGGAGTGACAATTGCTATCCCCAAACCAATTACCTTTACAATTAGCAAGTAAAATTAATTTTCACACTTCATATGCTAACACGAGAATGTCAGAAATGCTTAACATTTGTTAAATATGTCACTAGAAAAGAAAGACAAATGTGACAGTACATTTTCAAAAGAGTTCAGTGTCTCTAAACTCTGTATTTGGAAAATTATGGAGTTCACATAGAAAGCATTTGCTGGTTAGTTTTTGAAAGAAATCTCATCAATGATGAATGAGAAAACTCTTGTTTGACATCTGATTCTTTGTGTTGGCTTTCTTACAGTTGGGGGGGAAAAAGCCTAAATTATATTTTATGCCCAGGTGACAATAGGGATTGCACAAACACAATATTTTGCAGTTTCATAGGGACTGGAATCTTCCAAAGACTTTCTAATAGAAGACAAAGCCAAGTTTTTGGAGGCCTTTTGTATGAATTTGCCCACATGGATTCCTTGGCACCAGTAAATAAAGCTGAGGTTATGTCTCTGTGTCTCGCAGACGGTACTAATAAAATTATCCTTTATTCCCCTTTCTTTTTTTCCTTAAAATAAGAAGGAACTTAGTATCTTCGAGGGCAATTGTATCAATACAAATTGGTTAACAGCTTTCAAAATTTTTTGTGGTAGTGAACTGAAACCAGGAAGATAGAAGACTGAAAGTGACACTACCTAAATGACATATTTTTAGCAGACAAAGATCAAATTTATCCCTTGCTTCCTATGCAGCATTAGCAACTTTATGACATTTCAAAGCACAAACATTAATATTATGGTTTGTTGAAAAGAACATTTATAACCAGAAAAAAAAACAGCCATTCTTATCATTATTTTTTGAGATTTATCTGGAGCCACAAAAAGCCACTGACTGCTTGGCATAAACTTGTCAGAAACTGCTGAAAATCTTCCAAAGAGCAGTGGGGAATGAAGCCCAGTAACAGAGAGGCAGCAGAATGCAGAGGTGTCAGGACTCCAAGCTGTTGGAGTTGGGAATTCTGAGAAATATTTTTTTGCATGTTTTAAGGGATGAAAAACCTTTGGCAAACACTGCTTTTAACCCTTATTCATGGAAAGGGCTTCTTAGGCTCTGGGATGAAGCAGAACTTCCAAGAATGTGTATTAGATAGTAGCATAATATGCAGTTTAACACAGGGTGAGAATTTTAGATTTCTGGGGTTTCTAGAATGGTAAGCAGAGAAGACAAAATGAAGGTATCTCATGGTTTTCAGGCTTATTCCTTCTTCTTCATCTGCTCCATCTTCTGCTGTGAGGGTGGCTCTTTCTAATTGGCTTAGAGACTGACTTTCTAACATAGATGACAGGTATTGGAGAGTTTTTGTAAATACTGTTGAACATAGTTTTTAGTATAAAAGTAAAGACCACCCCAAGGAGGGGGGATTGTGCCTTGGACTGACCTGAAGGACACACATCTGCTGGTCAGGAAAAGAATGTAATAGTTAAAGAATAAGCAACCATGAAAAACAGAAGAGAAGGCTCTTGATCATTTCTTCAATCTCTGGCTGGGGAAAAAAGACTTTTGCTTCTCGGAAATCTCAAAAAACAACCCAAAACATTTTTTTAAAAACCCGAGACCAAGCCAGCACAGGAGATACATCTCATTTGCTCCCATAGGAATGCAGCTCGATCTCAGCAGCCTGAGGAAAATTCCTGCAATTTCTCAGTCTAAAGGTGGCTCCACGCACCACAGCAAGCCGAGGCTGGATCTCAGGGCAATCAGCCTTCACCTCCACTGCCACTGCCTTGTAAGGCCAGAGGCAAAAGTGTAAGAGAAATTTCACTGGGAAATCCTCACTAGGAAAAGTAACAATCAAATCAAATGAAATCTAAAAAATAAAAAAAATATTTTAAAAATGAAAAGTAAACTTAAAAAATAAAATTAAAAATAAAATTTAAAAAGTAGAAATAAAAATAAGAAATAAAACCCCTTAATTTTTTTTAAAAATCAGATAAGTTAAAAACAACTAAAAAAATTAAAAGTAAATGAAAAATTTAAAAAGTAAATATTAAAATATAAAAAGGAAAATAAATTAAATAAATGAAAATAAATAATAAAAATTAAAAAATAAGGAAAATATAAAGAAATCAAATAACATTTTTAAAATTAAAAAATAAACCCAAAATTATTTAAAAATAAATAGCAAAATAAAGTGGCTAAAATTAAAATTACTTAAATAAAAAATAAATCACAAAGCACAAAATTAAAATAAAATAGAAAAAGAAAAAATATAAGTACATAGAAATAAAAATTCAAAAATAAATTATAAATCAAATCAATATAAACCAAAAACTCTAACAAGTAAAATAAAACAAAAAAGTGCAAAATAAATAAAAAATTATAGAGAAGAAAACTAATAAATTTTTAAACTTAAAAAGTAAAAATTAAGATAAATACATAATAAATTAATAATAAAAAATAAAATAAATAAATGCAAAAAAATCTGAAAACAAATGTAATTTTAAAAAAATTAAAAATAAAAAAGTAATAAATAAAATGCAGAAACCCCCAGAAGCTTCCAGAAGCAAAGCATTAATTCTTCAATTCCTAGCACAGTTCTGACATGAATTCCCACTTACACTGGTATAAGTGAACCCAAGTAGAAAAATATATCTTCTTTCATATTTCAGAACTATTCCTAACAGTCTTTTTGCTGACATTTACAGTAAAATGTATCAGGCTTCCAATCATCTCTGACATCCTTGGCTCCCAGTGTTTGTACAAGAAGCTACAACATTTCTAGTGTCAGTGCAACATTTTAAAAATTCTTCCTTAAATTCTCTGTGATTTGAAAATTCAGCCCTGCTATTGCTGAGGGCTCCATCCAAGTAGAAAATCATGTCACGCTTACATTGTGTAACAGAAAATGAATATTCTGGTTTTACTCTGATGTTAATTGCTGCCTTTTCCCTAACTAAATGGCAAGTGACCTTTACACATCGTTACTGCTAAGTGGAAAGAAAGAATAATAATGTTATTTTAATTGATTTGTGACTTATTGAACAGGGTTATGAATTCTGAACCCACTCTGACTGGGAAAATCGATTGCATACTCTGTTTAAAATTTAGTATTTTGGGTTTTTTTTTGTCTTGTGCTCCTGTTTTGTATACATTCAATAAAAATGAGAACGGAACATTACCATTTAGAACAATTTATGTTGTGAATGTGTGAAAATGCTCTCAAGTACAAAACCCTAAATTTTATGGCTGGGAACCATGGGAAAGGCACCTAATAACACACTATTGTATGTCCCTGAAAAATCAGTGCATCATGCAAATATTGACTTGGAAAATACTTCAAGTGCTGCCCCTTCTGGTAAACCACAGTGACATTACTCTTACCCGAATAATTTCTGATGTTTCTCTACAGAATTCTTAAGGTGTTTTGACAGTAAATAACATTCTATCTCTTCTCTACATAAGCTCTTCTAGTGCTTCGCAATCCTTACTGCCACATACTTTTCCAGACTGAAATTTCAGCCTCCTTTTCTGCAATTTAATTCCTGCACTTTTTTAAGGACAGCAGAGTCCTCGATAGCTGTCCAAAGAGAAAGTAAGTTTTTAGCAATCACCTCTGCATCCACCTTTTGGTAGTTTCATCAGAAAACCCTTCCTTATCTTGCTTCTGAGAAAACTGTGAGAAAATATCAGAAGGTTTCCTATGGTCAAAATAAATTACAAAATGTATTTTTTTGGGGTTGTAGCTACTAGGGAAGTCTTTCCTACTGAGCAGCTGAGGGTAATAAAACTGGGCCTTGCTATTCCTCTTTCCTATTTCCTCTGTGGTGAACCCTGTGCATTCTCTGTGGTTACTCTCAGTCAAATTATCTTTTCCCCTGATATCCTCAATGGTTTATTACCACTTGATTACAATGACACCTACTGAGCTTTCCTCTAAGAGTTTGTCTGCCTTTTGTAACAAAATTATCTAAGTGTTGATGTGCTCCATTCCCTGCAGATGTATAGGTGTCAAAAACCCTTGCTAGCAGCCAGAACTGCGCTTTACTTTCCAGCTGCTTATAAAAATACCTTTCACCTGATTTTCCTGTTTTGATGGTTCAAATTAAATGCACTCCATAATAGTGCTGAGAGGATTTCTGTAGTTCCTTAGCACCCAGTATTTCATCAGGGCCACCTCCCGCTAGGAAGATTACCACAAAGTGTACACTCTCTTCCCATTCTTCTCATTCCCTGAAAAAAGCTCTACTCACAGGTGTGAACTATGCCAGTGACTTCAATCATTCCAATAAATCTCAGTTTAATTAATTTAAATGAATTAATTCAAATAGTACTTTTGGTCGTGTATAAAGAACTGCACGTCTTTGATATCTGTTTATATAATTACAGACAAGGCATTTCCCTTTCTCATTTTCTCTATATTTGTGCTGTCCATATCCATTTAAATATAACCTAGATTCACTTAGGTCTATGGTAAAGTATCTTCATAAAAATGTATCTGTTGCCCACCTCAAAATGTGGCTGAAACTGAAAGTTTTCTGTGGCAAAACTGCAAAAAACAGGATCTTACTTGGCTCATGATGCAGTCTGCTTACCCTGCTACCCCTTTGGGCTTCATCTCACTGCAGTTCCATTTGAAAGTTTAGGTAATTAAATGCTTTTGAATAATTATGTATGTGTGTGCTGCCATTTCCTTAGATATTTCCAACAAAATTTTAGTATTCAATGGAAGTGGCACATCTGTTTTTTGAAAACAATTAAATTATTAGACACAGAGTAATGCAGTTAGCCCTACAGATGACTTGAGAATTTTGACATATAATCAATAAACCTGGAATGTGAGAAATGGAAATTGGATTTGGAAGATTAACAAAGCCTGCCATTGAAAGATTGATTTTCGCATAAGAGTTTGCCTTAATCAGAATTCCCAAAGGGCCCAAGTAATAGCTAGTTAATATTGGTCAGAAAGAAATAATAAGAAAAAAAAAATGAGAAATTAAGTTCTCAGCTTCCTTTCCAAGGGCACAAAAAATTGTCTTATTTCACAGGTTTCAGTATTGCACCAGTTTTCTTTGTAACTATGTTGCAGGATACTGTCAATTTTTAAAGTTTCTTTTAGCCAAAGTTCGAAATAAGAGCTGAGAACCCAGATTTGTTGGGGGAAAGACAGTTCTAAAGTCTTAGTATCCTGAAGTAAAACAAGATTCAAGATTTCTGTGGCAGGGAGGATGGGACATCGGCACTTTCCCAGCATATCTTCATATTTTGCAATACTACTGCCTTTTTACAGGGTTTTTTCCCAGTATTAGAACAGCACCAGCCTGTAGATGATTTTGATTAGGGCCTCTTGCTCAAATTTGATAATCATCCAAATCATAGACCTTTTAGAGCTTTTTGTGGTGTTAATTCAGAAAACTTAATGAGTCTCTAATGAAACATTTCTAACTGCAGTATGTTTCTGTTACCATACCTTCCTCTGTGTCAAAGCATAAGCTGTTTCAGTAATAAATGATAACTGCAGGCATGATCTGGAAACATCCTGACTGCTGGAACCTGACTGCCCATGCTCATGAAGGATGAGAATGCCCTTGTGTGTTTGGGTTGTTGTAATTAGCATGTGCTGCATGCAATTTCTCAGAGAAGTCTGGCAGCTTGGGGTTTTTGGGGTCCTTAAAAGGCAATTTATATGGAGATTCAATTTTTGGACTAATATTTTCTCGACATAGAGGCCTTCAGTGTCCAACTGAAACAGTTTAATTAGCAGTAGAGATGCAGCTGAAAGAGGACCAAATTACTCAAGGATTTAGAGCAGAAACATTTCATTATTTGATTTACAGCATGGAAGAACTTCTGTGGGCAATGAACAGGTTCTGAGGTTGTTTCTTTCTCTGTTTTGAAAGAGGTTTGGTTTTTTTTCAGGATTTTGCCACTCATAATATCTATTTAAGGGAGGAATACCCTCATCGGTCAAATCGGCATAAAAAAGTACAGATTATTTTGTTATTTTTGTGCTAGACTGATGAAGATGAAGGATCTTTCCTCAAGTCAAAAAAATATTTTAACAGAATGCTAATCATCTACAAGAAAGGATTTGGGAAACAACAGAAAAGACTATGGTGCAAGTATGATATTTTAAGCAGATAAACTGTTTTGAAATAATCTTCCCTTTATTCCTTCTTAATCTAAGACAAACAGAATGGGAGTTTTACCCACCAACTCTATAAATAAGATCTCTCTGAGTTTCTTCCATAAGCAGTCAAATTGCCTTTATTTAGCTGCCTTCTGTGTCAACAAATGCTGAATTATGCATGGACGCCATGATATTGTGATACTCACTTTTAGTGGCCTTATAAAAGCCAGAGAGAAATCAATACGGATTGCAGTACTAAAAATGCTGGAAAGCTTGGTGATCTGAGTAAGCAGCCAAAGTCATACTAAAAAAATTTGGTGTCAAATTTCATCTTTAAGATTAAGTGAGCTGATGCTGCAAAAGTTTGGTTGCTTCCTAGTGGGCTTTTTTGTTGTGTTTTGGGGGAGGTGGTGTTTTGTTGTTTGGTTTTGTTTTTTGGGTTTTTTTTAAAGATTCATCTGTATTGAAAACTTAATATAGTCATCTTTTAAAAAACTTTTTTTCCTCTTGGTCTCCATCATCACTTGAGCCTTAAAGTTATCACTTTAACTTTGCTGTTGACCTTAACTGAGTTCCATGTTTGCCTTTGTTTCATTCCAGCACTGAGGAAAAGGAAAAAAACTCATGATACTCCAGGAAGTATTTCCCTACCAGAGACAAAGCACCTTTTGGGACTCAAACTTTACCTGTGTCACAACAGTCAAATGAAAATTCATTCTGAAAACTTTTGCTCCATGAGTTTCTTTTGTCTCCTTTCAAATGTTTTTTTTTTTTTTTTCTTTGTCCTCCAGACATGCTACACCAACGGGTTCCACAATTGAATCAGTCTCTGTGGTGAAAAGTTAATCTTTGTTTGCTTAATCTGGTTACCTTTGTAGAGGTTCCTAGTTATTGTGTTGTAAGATAGTGAATACACATTCTGTGTACATTTTTCCTATTATAGTTTATGCTTTCCTACCATATACTCTAAAATTCTTTTCTATTTTCTACTCAGCATTTGGTCTGTGTAAGCCATTCCATTTTTTTTGATCTGCCTTTTTGCCCTTCTCTGTACTTTTACTCATGCTGTTAAATCCTTTGGGATGAGATGGTCAGAAGCGTGTTCAGTATTCAAGACATAACACAGCCTTAGACAATGGCACAGTGATGTTCTGTGCTTTGTTATCTAATCCTTCAATAATAACTTACAATATTTAATCTGACAACTCATTAGCTTTTGAATTCCGAACTGAGGTTTACAATGAATTATACACAAAAATCAAATATATCTAAAAAAAGCTTTGTCCATATTATAATGCATTAATACTCATAGATCAGAGCTAAAATTTCACAACCACCTGCTCAGAATAGCTAATATATCTCAAAAGAACTCAATATCCATATCCATGGAATAATTTTCAAAACTCCAGCATTGAAAGCATTGAAACAAAAGAAATACCTCACCTGATCCAGAGAAGAGAGACATAAATTAGAGACAGAGTGGAAAACATAGGAAATAATATAACATCACAGATGATGTCAGTTCTAAATTAGAAGGAAAAAATGTCTGATTTATTAAAAAGAGTGAAATCTATGTTTTTATGGTAAATTGTTAATTAAAATGAAAAAGATGAGTGTGACTTCAAGAAATGAGTATTTTGAGATGATTATGATTCTTGGCCATTTCAAATCTTTGTGATTTATTTCACAAGATTTCTAGCTTCCAGAGTACAGCTGAACTCAAATTGCTACCCTTAGACTTATTTTTCTCCAAATGGTTCTCTTGCCACGAGGCTTAAAAATAGATGTTGCTATCATATTTTTTTTTTTTAAATGCACCCTGCACAGTGGCAAGTGCAGCCAGAGAGGAGTGACAGTATGTGAGACATTCCCCTAAAGCCTGTGGGGCAGACAATGGTGAGTCAGGCTCTTCCCCTGCAGCTCACAGAGGTCCATCAATAAATTCTGTGAAATTTAGTAACATTTATAAAAGGCCTCAAATATAAACCATAATTAAAAAGTATTCCACTCTTCTTATTTACTTTTTCTCTCATTTTCTGGCATTTTCTGGTTTTTAAGAAAAAAAAAAAAGGAGTAACTCAACATTTAGGAAGTTTACATCTATCCAACTTCGATTTATGAATCAATCAATCACAGGACTTTCTTGACTTTTCTTACTTTTTTTTTTCCTCACAGAAACCAATAATTTTGCAATGAATCAGAGAACTCATTCCTTCACTCACTTTTTATGACAGTAACTGCTTTGACTTCGGCAAATCAAAACTGTTGTAAGAACATGATTGGTAGTTATTATGCAAGCAAAAGCTTTGTCAGAACAGCTCTAATAATTCTTCCAAGTCATGATGATATAAAGTGAGATTTAAATAAATATTTCATTGGTGGCTCAGTTGACTACTAGAAGAATGCTGCAAAAGTCACAATTAATTGCATACAAATGGTCTACTTCAAGAAAACTTCTAGCAGAAGTCTTCAAAACATGATACCAGTTTAGTAATGAGGATTACTAAAGGAAGCAAATCTTCATGCACTTTAATTTACATCAAATGCTTTGTGTAAGCAAACAAAATTGATTATTTTCTTGGGAATCCTGGGATAGTTTGTATTTTCTGCCAAAATGAGTTTTTTCCCTAGCCAAATTGAGATTTATCTGAAAAAAATATTACTTTGATGTGGATTTTTTAACTTGGAAAGAAAATATCAAAGCAATGATTTATCCTATGAAGGACCTGGTCTTCACTCAACTCTTAAAGAAAATGAAAATAATGAAGAGGGTTTGCCATAGTGCTACCAGGGTCTGAGTGTAACACCTTGAAAAGACAGATGAAGTAAACTAAGAAGCACTTAGGTATCTTGAGACAGATGAAGTAAACTAAGAAGCACTTGGGTATCTTGTATTTCCCACTGTAATTATTGCTCTATTAAGGGTTTGTCTCATGAGCAATCACTGACTGCTCAGATCTTCTAATAAATATTTAGAATATATGGTAAAAGAGATGTTTCTGTTATCACCAGATCTCTTTGAAGGTATAGGCAAGATAATTTGTCTGTCAAAATAGAAAATAATGCAGATAGTTTTCTCCTTGCACATCATGAAAGCATTGATCCAAAAGACTGTTTTAATGAACAAGGATAACACTTACCTTGACATTTGCTAGCATATTAAAGATTGTATGAATAAAGAGTGGGAAATAAACATACCTTTAAGCACTAAATTGAACTGAAGCATGACATTTTAATTTCCTTAAGCCTTGGATCTTCTAGTCATTTGCATCAATGACATATCAGAGCCTCTAGAACTCTGTTCTTGGGTTTAACTTTTGTTATTTTGTTTCTATGAACTACATTTTACAGCGTATTTTAGAAGTCAGTAACTTGCAAAATTGATCCCATCAAGATTTTTCCTTCTCATACCAAATGGCAGCATGCTGCAGAGTGCATGAATTCCTGCAGGAAGCAAGTTGGGAAAGCTGATTGATGGAGTCAGAAAGCCTCAAGATTGTGTGCATTCAAAATTCATGTAGATTAATTGGTTTCTATAGTATACTGTGTACATACATCTTTTTTCAAGCGTAGATCCCAGATTGGAACCAGGCCTGCAGAGTCTAGAAATAGAGAAACACTCTTTTCCTTTCCTTACTTCCAAGAAGTTTCTGGTTCTCTACCCAACATGACTCTTTGGGCCACTAAACTGGGCCTACACCTTCCTTCACCATTTATTTCTCTTATTTCAGATCCCTTTTCCCTCCATGTGGCAGAAAACACAGTCATACCTTAGAATGGCTGCATTTTATGGTTTCTTTGGGCTGACGAAAGAGTGAGGCAATAGACAGGTTCCACATATTTATCTTCTTAACACAGCACAGAGCCATCATCCTTTGGCAATAAGAGCCATTAACAGTCTGGCTAGTCATTTAACAGGCACGTACTGCATCAGAAGTTTACACTGCTTCGACAATTGAGGAAGACATAGACCACAAGAGTCCATCTCCAAATCTCTGAACAAATACCTGCATTCCAAGTTTTGGAGAAATTACATAGATCTTAACATATGACATCATCTTTAATGCCTGATAGAAAGATATAATGAGGCCTTTTATTTTTCATTACTGAGAGAACTGATCAGAATATTTGCAGTCTGTGGTATTTATAGAAAACATGTTCCAATTTTTACTACAGTTCTGATAGCTCAAAATCTATTCCTTGCTTTGACAGGCTTTTTTCTGAACAATTTTTATATTTCAGGTTCAGCATCATTCCTCCTCCTCAAGGCACACAGTCCTCAAACTCAAATTGTTTTTACAAGGCTCTTCCCATTCTACTTGGACCCTGTACAACTTCTCTCCTTGTTCAGCCCCTAAATCTAGAAATGTGAGGTACTCCCCAGGGATTTGCAGAGTGTGCAGAATGATGCTCAGCAGGCGTGATGAGGTTTCATGAAACATGCTCTGAGAAACTGGCTTGAATGTTGGGGAACTTGAACGCTGATTTTTTTTGTCAGTCACAAGGGTTTTTTTTGAAAGACACCTGTGTTTCATGCTGTCAGAGTTATAAAATGCTTCAAGACAAACATCACCTTAAACTCAACATTTTCACATTAAAATTTAGGATTCTTCAGTGCTTTACAGATTGTGACCTTTTGTCAGAGCAAACAATGTCATTCTGTCATTCTTTGTTCTCAGATTTGTTTTCAAGGCTACATCCAAAGTTCTTGGCTTGTTTACCCTGTCTTAAGGCTCCTTTTTTGCTTCTCATGAGGTCAGAACCATTCAATTGAATTTCCTTTAGTGACAGAAACTAGGAAGAATTTGTTGCTTTTCCAAAAAAAACCAACAAAAAAACCCCACCAAAACAAAAAAAACACCAAACCAACAAAAAAAAAAAGAAAACACAAACAGAAAAGCAACCAACTCTTTCCATCTTTTAAAACACAAAAATAATCTTTATTCCTCAAGGCACATATGAAATTTATTCAGTTTACCTTTTCACTCAATACTAAAGATGTAAAAAAATTTCCTACCTCCCCAATAATTTTCTTATAGCCACAGAAGAAAATAGTCTTAATATTACCTAAAATATCTTTTCCAAAGCTTAGGTCCTTGCTTATGAATTCCACTAAAGACCATATTCAAAATTACAAATCTTAGCATCTCCACTTGCATCTGCCACAGCATCCTCCAGCCCATATTTGTACTGATCTATCATCAAATTCTGGAGGTAGTGTTAAAGCAAATTGATCAACAAGTACTCTAAAAATACATTGAAATTCAGATCCTCTTCTAGTGAGTATTACCAGACGTAAAACAACACTTGATAGAACATTTTTCAGCACCTCAAGGTATTTTCAATAGCAACAGTCACATTCATTTCCAGTCTCAGAATAAGGAAAACATCAAACTATCCTTCTTTCATTAAAATTTGAAAAGGAATGATTTTTTGACTGCTGAGAGTAAAGCCAAGTGGCTAAATAATCCTCTACTGAGAGGGCTAAGATCCCTGTCTTCTGCTCCATTCTCTCCCCTATTTTCTCTTACTTTGTCCCCCAAAAAGTAATTTTACCCTCATAAGCAATCTACTATGGACATCACTTTAAAAAATCAACTTTCACATGCAAATGTGTATCAGTATCCTTAGTGCAGCACCAGCCAGAGATTTGTTGTAAAATCCATAGCAGACTGCCCAACATTCTGTTAAAATTTCTATTATGTTCTCCTCAGAACTATTTAGGAGCTGCAAATTACAGCGATATATAAATATATATAAATATATGTATATACACACACTTTTACAGCTGGAGAGAAAGACTGTTCTCATCCTTTTTGCCTAAAATATGTTGGATTTTCTTTTTCTCTTCACTCGCCTTTCAAAATCAACATTTTGCAGCGACTGAGACTGAAATGTGAACTTTCCTTGTTGCTAGGAATCTTCTAGCAGCTATTGTAATTTTCTCAAGGACAAAGTTAAGGGCATAAGTAACTAGGCACACACTAATAATACAAATACATATCAAGATACACTACTGAGCAGCCTCTCTCTCCATTACTGTTTTTATCTTTGTTGAGTTAAATTTGGTTGTTTTGCTTTGTTGGTTTTAAATCATCTCCAGGAGGACACAACTCCTTTAAGATTCTCAAGTGATCCAAACCGTAGTAATTAGCTATCACGAGGTGACTTGGATTGATACAGGACTGCATTAGGGCTTCCAGCAAATAGGCAGTGAAACATAGAACTTCACCCACTTCATGAAGAAATCAGAACAAAATCATGATCAGTCAGGACAGCTCCAAATCCACTCACACTCTCAGTAACTATCACCACTATTCGTCATAATGTCATCCCATTGTTGTACTGAGTACAGTTGCTGGAAATTTATGCCATTACATTCTTTGCCAGGCTTTCCTTCAGTTTGAGCTACCCAAGGCAAGACTCCTCTTCTCCCTGCTCTGCTTGCAATATAGTGCTCAGCACAGTAGGGGCACAAGAGTCTGGGATATGCAAATGCTGCCACAGTACTTGAAGAGAAGAAATAACAACAGAAAACAGTCAAGAGAAAATCCTGCTGCTCCTGCTGCAAAACACCATCTCAAAACACTGGAAGGGAAGAGTCAAACTACAAACAGCATGGTTTGGAGCTAGCAAAAAAAAGTACACAAGCCTATCCATCACTGAAAGGAAGAACGGTAAGAAGAGAGAAGAGCAGGAAAATGTGACCAAAACAAGCGATATCTCTCTAATACAGGTCCAGCTCAAACAAGATGACACTGGTTGAATGCATTCAAACTTAAATATTGCTAATTCCCAAAACACATCCTGAATAAATTCACATTTACTAATCAGAGCTTCATAATTCTTCATTGCAACAGATTTAGCTTATCATTCCTGCCTTTGACCAGATTTGCTTATTTCTCACAGCCTTCTCAAATGTATCAGGCTATTTGCATTGCTGGAGCTCAAAATTAATTTTCAAAAGACTAAAGTATTTAGAAAATAAAGAACAATTGTATGTCAGAAAACCAGTACTTATACACAAAATGTAAAACAACTTTCTGAAAAACAATCTCAGGTCTTACATCAGATTTCAGACTTGCTTCCATGAAAAATGCCAGACTGTGAGGTTAATATATAGATGTTGATTTATTGTCTTTGAAACTCACCAGTAGTAAACAATCCCTGTCCTAACATTTCTTTTAAAGAAGGGCCAACATCCATCCCTGACCCAAGTCTTTGATGACTGTAGCATTTAATTATATTTTTAAAGCTTAGATACCTAAGCAAAACAATTTACCACATACATAGATCAAAAGATAAAATCCTACCCTCACAGTCGCCAATTTAATTCTTTAGAGGGCATTTCTAGAAGTTGGCTGCTCTGATCTTTGAGCATTGGTTCCCTGAACAATGACTGCTTCATAAAGGATTCTTTCTTTTAAAGAGTATTGTAGGGCCATTTGTAGACAGGTTTGTGTTTCAAGTAAGAATAACTTTATTCTTCTTTAACTCCATTATTATATCAAATCCCTGTCAGTAATGCCAATGTGCTCTATCCACTATTCTGGTGCCTACACAGGATTTCAAGTGTTCACTACAGATTCTACTCTCTCATTTGTGCTTAAACATCTTGAAAGAGAAGCAGACCTCTTAAGACCACTCCTACAGACAAAAATGCTGTTTATTTTCTACTAGTGAATGTCTGGGAAGCAATCACTGGCTGTTAATTGCCATGGGAGTCCTTTTTCCTTTTCAGGGACACAGCAAAGCAAATCTGGATTCCATCCATTCCACACCCAGTCCAAGGGTGCGTCCTCTCACCTTAAAATTGCACCATCTCGTCCTCCTAGCAGGCCCACAGGACTCATCATTTTCTTTCAACAAAGAAAATAAAATCAAGCAAACAACACTGAAAAAGCCCAATCTTCTATAATGAATGCCAAGTCTAACTGAGAGAGTCCCAGATAAGAAGCAGTAAGCTCATACTATAACATGAGGAATCAACATGGTCAAAAACAGAAACTTCCTGAATTATAGCAGCAAAGCACTGGAATCAGTTCCCAGGGAAAGGTGCAGGCAGTCCTGCCATCGGATACCTTTATGAAGACAGACATAAGTGGAGCTGATTCTGCACTGGAACAAGGGAATAGATGTCCCTGTAGTCCTATTCTCTGTGATTTGGTGGGGAAGGGCTATAAGACAATACTAATCAAAATGATCAGCAGTCTTCAGTGAGAGAAAAACATTTTAGCAGACCTTCACCTGGCATTAAAGTGTAACACAAGGGCCTGTTCTCTTTAACAGCCTTGGTCATGATTCAATATTAAGGCAATATTATGGAATGTGCTTGGTGAAAAAAAAGTAACGATTTCCTACACACTGTGTTTATGAGCATTTTCAGAAACTACAAGTTTTCTTTCCCAACAGGGAAGGCATGCTGTGATTTATGAACTGTAATAGTGAGCTTAATTGGGAAGGAGATATCATTGTTGACAACTTTGTCTTCACCTAGTAACTAATGGAATAAATCTGCAGGGAGCATTTACTCCCCATCAGGGTTTTGGACAGTGACTTTTGGAGGCCACAAATCTTCTAATGTCTTTGCAATCCAGCTTGCACGCTGTGGCCATTGCCACTGCAGCCATGAACAGCTGCCCCAGAGCCTTACCTGTGGGGCTATTCAAGACAGGAACTGGACAACACAGGGTAAAAGTACTGGGCCACAATGCAGATATCCATCTACATCATGCAGGGGTGTGTCACACAGATTTCTCCAAGCCCATGAATCTTGAGTCCACTACAAAGTCCAGATCCATCAGCAGATAGATCAGATGGGTCTAGGGCAATTTGGACCAGGGAAATAGCTTGAGATGAGCACTACATGAAGAGGACATGCCAGAAATTGAATATGAACAGAACCAGAGACAATTAGCTTGGCTGTCTGTCAGCCATATGCCTTTACTGATTCTAGCTGAGGAGGTGTGTTGTTAAATGGGTCCAGCTGGTTTGGCATTTGTTGCTTATTTAGTGACAAAATGTTAATTTAGAAGGCAGACATTTAAGTTTTCTCTTGAGCATATTTTCATTGTCATTATAGTTCCTGCTAGTGTATTTCCCCTCGACTATGACCAGTTTCAGTCATTCAGGACTGAGTTTATGGAGCCAAGGGACCCCACAGCAAATACATCCATGTTATAAGAATGGGGCTCAAATGAATGGGACTCAAATGGGTATCATTTTCCCTGTCCAGAGGGGCACTATCTCACCACATGTCTAAGAGCCTATCAGGTTGTGTAAGGTGATGTACAGGACATCCTAAATCAGAATTCACTGTTCATAGGCTAGTCCCTGCAGATCCTTAAGTAAACAGAGGATTCATTGAACTAATGAACTAATGCTTAAGCATGCAAATCTACATAATTTTTTGCATGACATCAGTCACAGGCATCTCGGAATAAACTCTGCACTGTTTGTGTTCACAAGAGCCTCATAAATAGCACAGATTGAATGTCACTGTCACTCTAAGTAGTACATTCCTGCCAGTATGAGGGCAGAGATTACTGTCATGGCTGCAGTCCCTCTTCAGACTGGGGATTTTTGGTTTCCATTGGATGATTCAAGATGGTTCAGCTTGCATCGTAAAAGGAGGCTTTTACAGGACAAGTGAACTTTTACCGGAGAAAGAACTTTTAAGTGGAGAAGACATAGATTACAGAAAAAGTTGTAGAGAAGCTCTACACTCTATGGAGTACTCCTACAGCTGCTTTGCTTCCCACCCCACTGTAGATGGGGAATGCCAACATTCATATTTGCGTGACCAGATAGTTTTAAGAATCAGAATGCAGTAAGATGAAACTGAATAATTCTGCTCTTTTTTGCTAAGAAGGAAAATTATCTTATTGCTCTCTAAGCATTACTGTTGTACCTACTTCTGGATATCACAAACAGCTCCCTTTCTTTATAAAATTTTTACTCTAAGACTAGGGCCATTTGTATTCATTTACATTTAGCTACGATACCAATCTTTCCTCCTCAGAAGAGCAAAAAAATTTTCCTTCTGATGAGAGAAAGCCTAAAAGAGAGTTTTCACTATTATTGCCTTTTGTACTACCCTGTCAACCCCCTGAAACATGGAAAGATTCCCTGCCATATAATTCAAGGCTGACATTCTTTGCTCTCTATTAATATCCTAATGCATGTGAAATGGCAACTCAAATTCACTGATTACTCATTTTGGCCTTGAGTTTAATGATCTACTGATATTTCTTTCTTGTCTTTCAGCAGAGACTGCCTACTTTTTTAAGACATGAGAGTACAGCACAGAAGTAAAGGCACTTCATTATCTTTTGATATTCCCCTTCAGTTTCTCAAGGCTGTTTTACTGTACAATTATAACAAGACAACAAAAGAAAACCTCTTCAAACTGTTCAGGAAAACTAGAAGTAATTTCTGTTGTGAACACAAAAGCCAGGTGTGGAGCTCAACAATAGTTATTTACCAGATTGAAGTATTTTTCAACATTTTTTAATTTACAGCTCCTGTGCAGACTATTACATCGCTAATTTAACTTCAGTGGCAACAGGCTTAGCTTGGTTTGTTTTATACAAAAACCCCAGAACAAGCCACCAGGTCCCATGCAGAAAACAGTGCCAAAAATTTGTATTTCTCAAGCACTCTTCCTACATTACATCCCTCCTCATTATTTAGCAAAGCACCTCTCACTCCCAGGGAATTTCAGAGAAAACAACAGAATACAGGCATTTAGATTACCTAAAATGGTTGTAGTGCAACCTTTTTCTGCCTTAGAAGTGAAAAAATAAGTATAGGAAAAACCTCTGATAAAATGCAGGGAGACCAGAGACATTCTATTGCACTTCTACATCCAAGCAAGATATCAAAGGATTTCCTGGTGAAATTATACCAGTGAGTTCTTCAGTGGAATAGACAGAAGTTTCTTCTCCTTTCCACATAATTCTACAAGTTGCAGCTAGAAAATGTAGATGCAAAAGGTAAGCAGGCAGGGGTATTAGCATTCCTTGCATTCATACCAATAATGTGAAAGATCATCAGTGATGATTCAGATCCCACAGCATCCCTTCTAAGAGATTTGCCAGCTTGTACACCTAACTATATACAGACACTCATGTTACAAAAGGGACAATAATCACTTACTTGATCAGCACCTCCCCTGGATTCTCAGTGAATCTTCCTAGACAGAGGGCTATCATCTTTTCCAGTTAGCTTTTCCTCTACCCCATCATCCTCTTCTCCCCCTGCCCTTAATCTTTATTTCAATAACTTTAAGTCCTAGAAAGGTGACAGAAGCCACTGGCAATATTTCTTTCTCCAGCTTCACAAAGGTAATCTCTTTCAATAACATTTTCATAACAGAAGGACAATAAAACATCAGCTGAGAAAAAGCACAAAGAGAAGGGGAGAAAGGTGCACAAACATAAATGATAAAAAATCAGGTTGGGAATAATTGTTTCTTAGGGTATTTTCTCCTTTATTTGTGTCCATCAACCCAGTAGGGCAAGTGCCATATGGAATTCCCTCTCAGGTCTTGCAGTTCAAGTAATGAGCTTGTGTTTCAACAACAGCAACATCCAGGATGTCTCTAACTCAATATGACATAGGAAAATGAGCATCTCTTATTTTATTTCAGTGAGATCTGGGGCATTGTCCAGTGTAAAGCAAAGCACACCTGAGCTTTAGAGGTAGCATATCCAGTGCTAAGCTTTTCAGAGAAAGTTACTTATACTTTGTTCTTGATTTGACTTCATTAATTTGTTATGTGCTTATTTACAAGGTGGACTGACATCCTAATTAACCCACAATACCTCATAAAGCAATCAGTTAATTTCTTTTAATTGCTCCCTAATTCTTAAACGATTACTTAAGTATTTGTAGCTGTTACCCCAGTTTAGCATGCAATGCTGAATGTCTTCATTTAATGGATATTTAGTCTAGATTTTTAGGGGCAGATATTAAGTGCCATTCAAATGCCAACTTGACTTTGAAAGATCACTCTGAGTCAGAGATCTCAGTGGCTTGACTCCACAGAGCAAAGGAAACATGTGATTACAATCTAAAGAGTATTTTAACATTTAAGGTAAGCATTCGCATCATCTCACTGACATTAAGACTGAATAGCTATAACTGTGCATGCAGATTCCAAATTAATCAATATGCCTTCATGAGATAGAGACACGTGCAGCTCCTGCATCCCCCCAGCAGGGAGCCTGATGGTGACAGACACCTGTCATCCTCACCCACCCTACACTGCTGCCACTGTGGTCACAATCAGCCCTACCCCAGTCAAAACTCTCCCTGTCAAGGTGTTTTGTACCTCTCTGCCCTATACCCCAAGGCCCTCAGTGTGTTTCTCACCTGCATTACATAGAACCATCGTGAGATTTTTCTGTTTCCCTCTCTCTGCACAATTCTGCCCATCTCTTCTCCTGCAGCATCTAAAGGGTAACTTCCCCCATCCCTATTCCTTTTGATTCCTTTTCCACACTCAACATGAATGACTCAGACTTGCATAACAGTAACACATCTCATCCTTTACTCACATAGTTTCCTCACCTTTACAAACTTGTTGCTGCACAGTTCAGGTTTATGTGTGGTGCAAAGTGTTAACTTACCTTGTTACACAACCCTAAAACAGAGAAGCTAAATAGCATGCAGACAGTTGTCTTAAGACAGTAGGACCAGATACAGCAGTTTACTTCCCAGGGACTAAGAGAAAAGATTCTAAATGGGGAGCATAAGAAGGAATAATAACATCCTCTGTAATTTATGATGCACCCTACAGTCAGAAATAAATTCACAAAATGAAAGCTGATGTAACCATGTCTTTAACAATGCTTATGTAGTCAGAAAAATAATCTCTCAAATGTGTGCAATAACTCCACCTGGTGATTCTCAACATGGTATTGTCAAGTTTAAAGCTTCTTATGAGAAAGAGAGGGGCAGAGGTGTTATACAAACTAAAGGCCTAATCTGTAACATCAGCAGCACAGTTCTGGTGCAGCACATCCTACACTCTGTTATAGCCTCTATTTGGCTTAACCTGTAGATTGCATTTCAAACTAAAACACGTATAAACAAGAATGTAATGCCCACCCTGCCCACAGAATATGTTTTGTTTGATGGTAAGAACCATGGACATACCACAGGATATTGTTGAACACGTACTGAAATAATTTCTAACTTTATTATATTCATATAAAAAGCATCACTCCTCCTTTCAAAACTCATCCTTCTTTTCCTAGGAATTGAGCATAACAGTGCAGATGACATTCAAAATGCAAAGCTAAGAAGCAAATAGACCAAACCTTCCCACCCCCATTTAAAGCATTGATTCCCAGGACTGCCCAAGTTGGTCCTCCAGAAGAAATTGATTTTTATACTGGCACCAGAGATTATTGAGGATGGAAAAGTAGAGCATTGCTATCCTACAGATGCAACAAAAGCATTTCTCATGCCTTTCAGAGTAAGAAAGGAGCCATGCTAGATTTCTTGCCTCTCGTACCATATTTTAAACTAAAAGTTTTCTAAGGCCTTCACAGATCTTTTCAAAGAAGACAATATGAAATAGACAGACCTAATTCTCTACAGTATATTGTAAATTTCTAAGTTTCCAGCCAAAAAATTTTGATGTGTGCACACTGACATACATATATATTTGAGACTACATTTCTTAGAGGTTCTGCTAGTGAGATTCCTCAGCCTGCTGATAAACAAGGATGTCATACTCTTATCAACAATTATAACAAGCTTTGCTAAAGCATTCAAAAAATCTTACCTATAAGCATTTCCTAAAATAAGTATAATAAAAGTAAAAAACTCTTGAATAAAAACAAGGGTTTCAAAATATTTCTCCAATTCAAACAATATTTTTCCCAGTTTATATGGGAAAGAAAAAAAAATCTTAAAGTGTTATCAAAACTCTTACAGGTTTGCAGAAAACTTCAGTAGAAATCTTTTAGAGTAAAAAAATGATATGACATTAGAAAAATAGAATCTCAAACACCTTTTACCAATTAGATCATATTTCAGAGAGCACTGGTATGAAAATGGTAAATCATTGCAGCTAAAGATCATTGGATAAATGCCTATGCTGAGATGAGCTAAACAACACCTGGGTTTGCCTGCTAAAAGTCTCTCACTTTTTCTCTGCTGGCTTTTTATGATGTAGTCAGTGTACCTACCAGGGTCACCCCTTTAAAAGGAAGAGATCTATTCCTACTGACTGCTAAAAGAAATATCATTTGGTGTAAATATTACAGAACTGTGCATTAGGAAACAAAAGAACAGGACTTCTGGTAAGTGTGTTTGCCATGAAATTAATAAAGCTACAGATGGATGTCCTGCTCAGCTCTGTAACCATGCGAGTGGAAAAATCCAGTTGTGTTGCTCTGGGTTTACCTTCAAGAAGTGAAAGAACTCACCCTGGAATAAGATGTTCTGCCTCAAAGGGCTGTTTTTTCATATTGTGTCAGATTCAGAAACAACTCATATAACTGAGTCAGTCTGAAAGTGCACCCTGCCCTCTGGAAAGCAGAACGCATGGCAAAACAGCCTTAAAAATGAGAGCTGTGCTAATTCACTCTTTATTTATGATAGAGAAGCAAAAGGATACTCTGGGCTATCTGAACTTTATACGGGTACAAGCAGGAGCTTAGCATAAATATAGGGAGCAGGCACACTGACTGGCTAGGGAAGTGTAAACCTGGCTGGGTGGGGAGGAAATATATACTTAAGGAGAAGAAAGATGTTCTACTTCCTCAAATTCAGGTTTCTCTTTACTTTTTCACTCCAGGTTGTTGGTTAAATCTACACAGGTACCTCAGCTGAATTATTAGGGGATCAAGTTATATAGAAAAAAACCTCAATTAAGAAAAAGAAACACCACCAAACAAAAAAACTGCACTCAAAAAACAACCAATCCAAATTTCATTCAGCTTGCTGTAGGATCCCCCAGAAATATTTCTAATCTCATGTACTGCTTAGGGAGGGTGGAGGAGGCAGGCAAGAGCCAGTTAATTCTTGGTGGCACACTAAGCAGGTGCATGTTATCCCATCATTTAAATATGCCTGTCATGTTCCTTGGGTGGTAAAGCCATTTATTATATCTACCGGAACTGTATTTTTCTTTTATGGCAAGGACAAATGTCTGTATTTGTTGAGAATCCTAGTTTTTCTTTCTGTGTCATTAATGCCGCCACAAGTCACTACTGCCTCCAAAGAGAATGGAAGTGCAGCAGATATGTGCTCTTGGAGCCTTGTCTACTCTGCTGTGAAGAAGCCAAAGGAACAGAAAGCCAGTTGAAACAGTTCTTTCAAAAAATTATTTCTTTTCCTTACTATCATACTTGAATTAAAAAGGAAAAGTCAAAATATGCATCATCCTAAATCACCCAAAAGTGTAGCCAGAAGATCTACACAGAATCTCTTTGCAGTACAAGCCTGTGCAGAGGCACTGAATCATTAATATTTACACAGCAGAACTGCCCTGGCTCACTTGCTAATGTGGTTATGCTGTTTCTAAGCTACATGCAGCATTTCCCTGTTATTGCACAAAGTCATGTCTAGACAGTAACTCAGAGTGACAATGCACACAGTAATCAGTAATCACTCTGCAGGGCTCTCAGTGGGCACAGCCATGGGTATACATTGTGTATGAACTGACTTCAAGATACATGGCACCCTGGGTTCAATAACTCCTCATTCAAAAGTGCTTCCCACCTTAGTCTGATGCACTATTTTCATGCAACTGGCTCTTTGTAACCAACCCACTTTGCTTTTGAATAACAATTAATAGAGATGCTCATTTTTCCCACCCCTACCAATGCCACTTCTTAGTACTTCTGCTCCTTTACCAGTAGATTTGTCTGAGAGAAAGTGCAGCAGTTTAATAGTTCACAATCAATGAAACGAGAGAGGAGTCTCTAGAGACCAATTGACGGCAAAGACATATCTTAGGATGGACTCATTCTGTTTCCTTCTCTCCACCAATGGTACATGAAGACTGGTATGACAATTTAGACTAAATAACTGTCTGTTGGCGTAAGATAATTCTTGTGCAGATGATCCATGCATTTAAAACAACTATATTAAAAAAAAAAAAAATTAATTGAGAGCAGATATCAGAACTTCAGCATAACTGTTTGATGCACCTATCTTCTCAAAGTGAAAATATTTTCACCAAGAAATTGGTGGTTGTTTGCCTAGATACTGTCTGATGACCAATTTGACCCCACTCTATAACAGAAAATGTACCCCTTTCATTCATGAAAGTATTTCTGAATGATTCCACAGGTTCTACCAATTAAGAATCACCACACAGGAAGAAATTCAGTAATAGCAGTCCTGAGCACAGTGGCACTTTTCAAGGCTGTAACTCCTGAACACATTACTGTGCAAGTATCATACACATATATTAAGGCAGATATAAATATATTTGTTCTTATTCCTTGCAACAAGTCCATAATGATTTCATAAAAGGATGGAAATTGCATGCAAGGTCATTATATCAAGCATGAAAATTTGACATTTTCTGTAGTGAAAAAATTATTTTAAATGTTTGCTTATTTTTAAAAGTAATCTAGAAAAAACAAACTCATGATGTCCTTCAGCCATATGAGTTATAACAGCCCATGGAAAGCATTGAGTGGTATAAGTATGTACTGAGGAAATTAGTATTCCTGGATGGGGATGTTATATGGCTAGAGACTGGAAAACCTACACACATAAAGCATATAATACCATCATTTTTATACTCATCTTTGTTTTGCCCTTCTCTCCCACATTTAGTGAGTCCAGCAGGAGCAAACAGGGAATTCTGGTTTCCAAGTGTGTAGTTTCACTCACTACCACTCCTAACTGTATTGAGCCTGATACTGGTAGCCTTGCTAATCGCTGTGATTTCAGAGGAGCTGCCACCTCCCACCCCAGACTGACCCAAGGTCATCACAGTCCTGCAGCTTTTCACAATGCCCAGCACCAGCAGCTTTATAGGAACTTTCAAGATGCCCTTGAAAATAATGTCAAAAGACAGCTGAAGGTCTCAGCTCCTACCAGAAAATCTCTTTCTTCTCACAAAAGTACAGAAAGTCTAGAAAATGAAAAACAAAATTTGGAGTAAGAGAGAATCTGCAACAGTTTTAGAGTCCATGATCCTGCTCTAACTGAGCTACACATTTAGAAGCGACTGGGATTTTTGTCATCCCTAAGAACCACTGTCTCCCTCTGTCTAACAAGTTTATAACACCTCATTTAACTCCTGCTTGGAAAGGAAAAAACAGTCTGACAGATCAACATAAGAGCTTAACTGTAATTGTGCTGTTCTATTTCCTAGCTGAGCTTAAAATCACACTCTCCTTTTTATTTACATATCATCACAGAAATGCTCAGCCAAGGAAGAAATCAAATCACAAGGGCATTTTCTTTAATCTGGTGCATTCACTTATTATTTCATCAAACAGGATTGAACCCCAGGTGGTTTCACTATCAGTGTATGGGATGCTAAGTTATATTAGTACTTTAATTCTCACACCTCTTTTGGGTTTGATTGTTTATAGACAAGCATAATGCAGAGCTTATGATGTTTCATGGAACAATTAAGAGCCAAAAAGTCAAATTCAGATGGTTTTTGCACTTTGTGAAACTCGTGGCATAAATGCCTCTAGTTTCAGTAGAGAAGCCCAAGCTCACCCCAGTGTGTTGATATTATGCCTCAATATACCCTTATGTACTAAAAGGTGTTGCTGATTATCTGTATCCTTGAAGAATTACTGTCACATACAAGATTCTGTAATCCATTTATGTAATTTCCTAGTTTAAAAAGTATAATCCATATCCTGTGATATTTCTTATGCGAGTAACTACAATTAATGTCAGCAGAAACTCTTACTTTCAGTTGAATAAAATTCCAGAGCTGATGTGACTGAAGGAACAGAAGTGGGAGAGCATAAGTCTCCTTTCTTTTCACAGCCCTCTTGATGTGTTTGAATTTCCAAACTGAACTATATATTCTTATATATTCACTTCAGGTTTTTCTAAAAGACCCAGGAGTGGAATAGCTCAAGAGCTTCCAGATATGACTCTAGGACATGCTGCACAATAAAAAGAAGATTTTACCTGACAGCCCATGGGAGTTATAAACATTTGTTATATCTCCAGCTAAATACATCATATTGTATTGTTGTAAATACCCGTAAATTTATCAAAAGAACTGCAAAGGCTCTAACAGTGGCAAGGGCTTTGCAGTATTCTTCCAGATCGCTTAAAATGTGACTGACCCCAAGTATCATCCCCACAGCAGAGTTTGCAGAGGGAACCATGCCCCCCACTGGCTTCACTGTCCTGTGTATCACACACAGGATTCAGAGCCTCAGATGAAGCAGCCCTGCACCCTCTCTGCTTTTGCTCAGGTAAGAGTAGTCAGTCATGACCAAAACAATGAAAGCCTCAGAGCCAGACAGACAAAGACTGAAATGGAACAGGAGGAGAGAATACCAATTTGACATTCACTGTTATTTAATTGGGGCAAGTGTCTTCACCAAAGGCTCTTTGGAAGGAGGACAAAAAGGAGGCTAAGCTGGCTGCTGTCATCCCCAGCTGCTAATTTGTACTGAGAGATAGAGAAATATCAACTGCACTGTTAATTTCTATATTATGGAAATTAATCCTCTCATTTGCACAGCAGGAAGCCAAATTATACCATCACATGCACAAATAAATCTGACATTTTGAGAATTTGACATTGCACCACTGAGAGCTGGTTTCAGCAATACCTCCCACCTCACAGAGAGAGCATAAGGGTGTCTTCTCTCAACAAAGATACTGATAGAACATCAGCCAGATCCTCAGCTGATGAAATTTGGCACAGATCTCCCAGTTTAAGGAGAACAGCTGTGATCTGCCTCCCAAAAGGCAGATAATAAACAAAGATGTGTTTTTGAGCGGGGCAAAAAACCAGTTTTCTAAACTAGTAAGAGAAGTTGCCACAGGACATACTAAACTTTCACATTCCAGTTTCAGCAAATTTCCTCTATTGGGGTTCTACCTGTACATACCATAGTAATTTTTGTACTAAAAACATAACATCTCAACAGACAGCACTAAATGAAAATAGGAGAGGTGAGGAAAAAAAAGAAACCAATATAAAAAACCAAAACAGCTATCTGCAGTGATACAGCCTGAGAGTTAAATACCCTGTAAAAGCCACATTGTCTGTCACTTGATTTGAATGACAACTACAAAATGCCTGAGGAACATTAGGTTTTATGAAAGAGACAATTTCAATCATTCTTCGTTAGCTTGGGTTTATTTACTTAAATGTAATTGTTACTCTGTATTTGAGAGTCAAAGACTTTAATATAGATCACAGATTCCCTGGAGGGGGGGAATAATCATCTGCTGACTGATTTTTACTCATCTGTTTTTGTCTCCGTTGTTGATCCTGTCATCTCAATGTTTTCATTCCTAAACGTCAATTCTAAAACATTACTGAAAAAATACACATCAATTATTAAAAAATAAATAGCCATTAAAATGGTTGCACGTTTGCCTAAGTCACTGATTAGTGAGAAGAGCTGAAGAATTCATATTTCAGCAGCTGATGATATAGAGCCTGATTATCACCATCCAACATATTCTGCTCGTATCCAAAGCACTCCTATATATTTTATCGAACTCCTAGAAACCAATTAAGATTAAGCTTTTACTTAGGAAATGTCATAAAAAGAAGACCAATCCTTCCCAGCAAACGGGAACCACACCTGCCAATTCAAGCCTAGAATGAGCCACATTCTATTCTCAGAAATGAAAATAGTGAATAGTCTCACCTGGATAGTCTCCAGGATCTTGGGCCTTAGGAAAACACACACGTTCTGAAAACAGTAACAAAAAGAGTTAGCAACATCACTTGATATTCCATTAAGAAAGGCAGAATGCCACTTCCACCCCCCATTTTCTTCCCACATAGAAACTATTTAAGCAAAACCTTGTTTGTAGTTTGTTCTTTCATACAGAAACATAATTAAGATCTGATCTACAACCACATGCCTTAAATAAAAGGCAGCTGCTCATATGATCTGCTCATTAAGTGCTGTATTCCAAACGCATACAAAGATGCCAAGGTAATTAACAAGGCACAAAAGCTTGGGGGACTTTGCAACAGAAACTCAGTTGAGACTCATCTTTACATTTACAGGATAATAGCTAGAAGTCTATGAATGTAGATTTCATTTTAAAATCCTTTTGCTCTCAGGGTGACATTTCAGAACTGTTCTTTTTGCAAAGTTACAATTTATTTTCTACTCTTATGGTTCCTAAAGATGACTTTTTGTGCTTCTAGGATCTATTCTTTCTCCCTTCCTTTAAGCTTCATGGCTTCTTGATAACGTTTCATAGAAGGATTTAAAAACTTTGAAAGTATGATGTTTTCCCAAGTAGCAAGTCATTTTTATATCAACTACCACACCCAAAAGCCTATTTACCACCTTCTCCACCACTATTCAGCTTCTTTACTTTTCCACCCTTTTTACTTGATCAGCCTTTACTTTTCCAAATCCCTATATCATTACCTTGCATGGAACAAAACTCCTTCCCATTCTTATTTTGCTTCAATACTCTATTTCTTCTTTGGACAGTTAAGCAAGCAGCTAAACCAGTGGTGATATTGTAGCTTTTTCCATAAATAGCACTTAGAGAATAGAAGAAGCTGCTGGGTTTTTTTGGGTTTTGTCTGCTGGTGGTTTTTTTGCCCCCCCTTACTTTTAGTTAATAGGATTCACAAAGTCTTCTTCAGGAGGATTACCCAGAAGCCTGAGTGAAGGAAAATGAATCATGGGAGAAGAATTTAAAAGCCACACCTGCATTAAGGGGAAATAACTTTCTCCCCACATATGCAATTTCTTCCCCTGTAAAAGGCAAGAGAAAAGGCTTTCTTACAGACCAGTTAATTGGGTACATTTCACAGCTTCCCCAGTATCTAGCTTTCATTGTGCCTGAAGCCAAATCCCTGGTGTCCTCCCATCTTTTCAGTAGCAATGTCATCCTTCCCTATTTTTTTCCTTATGAAATTCTGAGTTCTCGTAACACAGTTGAAGACTGAGTAACTGAATTAAAAGTGCTAGAAGACAAAACTTGCAAAGTAATCATAGTGCTGGCTGGAAAATGTCCTTCCTTTGTCTAATAAGGCAAGCCCATAAATTAAATCAAAATTCAGCTAAAGTTTGAAATAAAAAGTTTTACAGGTTTTTTTCCTTGCTTTGTGCAGACAGAAAATTTTGGCTTTCCTCTACCTGCATGGTTTGCAGCAGACTAACCCACCAAAGCATTCACAAGTGTGTGGGATAGTAGACTTTTGTTTTGCCCAGGTTCAGAGAAAGACCTACAATCAAGTCCTTTTTGTATGTGATTGCCCAGGCTTTATAAGAGAGAAACTCTGTAAATCTATAATTGATAACCTTCCCAGGCTGCAGAAAATATCTCTAGAGTCCGCTCAAAATCACAGACCATACTTAAACACACTTCCTCCATAATGTAGCAGAGCTCCTTAGCTCTGTGATAAACCATTATGTCCCTTATACAGCTCATCCCAAACTATATGGAACCTATGATTTTATTGGTGTGTGCCTGGATCAGAGAGGGCTGTGGGCTGATGAGAGGCTCAAGCCCAATACTGGCCAGGATCCCCCTCTCCTCCTCAAGACTGCAAATGGAGTCTAGCTGGATTTCACCTCTGACACAATTGTTGCAGTCATTTTCATAAAATTATGAAAGACAAAAGCGGGCCTTAAAATGCTTTCAAAGTCTATTAGCAAGGTGCAGTAATAAATAGTTTCCTTTCTCTGGACTTGGGAAGGGAGTATCACATGGAGATGAAGGCATTTTAAAATAGACCTAAACTGCAGGATTTCTTCTATTTCCTTAGGGTGCCTGGTCTGAAGGCCCTTCAAAGACTGAAATACAGTTCATAGATGCTGACTTTGCTAAGTTTTCATCTCAGGAAATAAAGTGAGAAGAAAAATAAAATACTCTACAGTTGTATCTGCTATATGGAGAAATAATAAATATCAGATATAGATTTTTCCTTCAAGCAAAACAAAGGAGACTGGAAAAGCATGAACTTTGTTGTTATTTCTTATCAAAATTGGTCAAAATTATCTGACCAACAGCAGTAATAATAGCAATAAAAATGATACTGATGATGATGATGAATCTAGAAGGATATGCATTATTTTAAGAAAGACTGACAGCTAATTACATATGTGAACCTGAAAAATGGGAAACTTGGGAAAAAAGAAAACAGCCATTTCATGAAGAATAACAAATATAGGTGATAAGTCATCTGGGTGAACACTGAAGTAGGGAAAAACAATTAATTTTAAAACTAGATGGATTTCCAAGGGTAGAGAGGCATGAATGAATCAGCAGATGGAAGCAAGTGTGTTGGGGAGATGAGTATTAAAATGTTCAGTGACCTCTCTGGAAAGACGACAGGCTCAGCAGTGTGTGGCAGTGTTTCCTCAAAGCTCAGCTCAGGCTGTGGCTGCCCCAGGGGCCTCCCAGCAGAGCCCTGCAGTGCCCAAGGAGCTACCAGCAGCTCACAGTGGCTGGAGGCAGCTCAGGGCAGGGGGCACAGGTTTGTGCTGTCAAACAGCAGGATGCAATGGGATCAGACATACCCAACAGCAGTCTCACAGGCCATACATATTTATGCGTTAATGTGCGATGGTGGAGGTGGAGATGCAAACCCCTTGGAATGAAAACTCCTTGTCCAGAGTTACTTCAGTCAAAAAACACTTTCCTGCTTGTCTAATGCTCTGACATGGCTGATAGAAATATCACTGAACTTATCCTGTTTCAGCCACACAGAATAAGTGTTCCTATTCATCACTTCAGTCTTTACTTCAAGAACTCATCCCCTGCATTATATATGAGGAATTTTCTCTGTCACGGTATGTATTCCCTTGTGTCAACTACCTTTTGTCTCCAGTGGTCTCATTAAAAAAAAAAAAAAAAAATGTTATCCTTAAGCAAGCACATTAAGAAACAGAAATGTGTGAAGAATAAAGCTGAATAATTCAAACCTCTCCTTAGATCTTCATGAGTATTTAAGCAAATAATGATAATTTGATTTACATCATCTTTTAAAGATGCATTTGATTTTTTACTTTTCTTATAACAGTTCCCAGATAAAGCACAGAATTGGACATTTTAACAGAATAGTTGCCCAAGGCTTTTTTAGTTCTGTTTTTCCAGTATCGTAAAAGCTTTACCTTCAAGGTGGGAATCCAGTTCTGATGCATCAGAGTTTCTGCAGATGGTGCGAGCTGAAATGCTGATTTTAACAAAGGGGCATCTCATTTCTAATAGACAGAAATATACTCAAAATGTTCAAGGTATCTTGGCCATGCAACTAAATGTTCAGTAACAATTTTTTGTCTCTTCCAAGTTACAACAAAATCAATGATCTAGAAGGGAATAACTCACAAGGCCATTACTATTTTTCAGCCCTCCTTCACTGCTTTATTCTCTCATCACTTTGGTCATTCAGTTTCCAGCATCCTCCAGAGTCTGATAGATATTTAAGAGCAGAGAAGTCAGAAAAAATATTATAATAAAACTGCTGATTGCTAAAGAAATAAAATGTTCTGGCTGATGGGAGTCTAAGACATTTCTGCTTTAGACTATTTTCTCTCTTGCACTGAGTAAAATATAACCAGGCTTTGTTAAGGTTACTACCCCTACAATAACAACAGTCCTGCTTCCTCTTATGCTCTCATGCCTCATCTTTGCATCAGCAGAAAATCTCATTTCTCACTTCTGTATGTCATTCCTTTTCATGATCACACAAATCCCATAATTTAAATGTGACATATTTTTTACCTATTCCCTCAGAATATCCAGTGCTGGAGATTTAGTGCTTCGAAACAACTCTGGGAACCTCGCTGCATACCTCCTTGATAGGCTGGAAAAATATATGAGAAGAGACTTGCAAAGATAAATCAAAGTGTGAGATACTTTACTAAACTAGAGCAATTTTTATAGCATTTAGATGATACTGAAGCACTGTTAACAGGAGTGTAAATGATTGAACAGGTGATGAATCCCTTAGAGGAAAAAGCCATTAGGAGGTTTTAAATCCATAAAAAAACCCCAGTATTATCTGCTATAAAGAGCACCAAGATGTCCTTTTCTTCCCTTTTTAATACAGTCCTCATCAGAATACTCCTATACAGGCTTCCCAAGGCGTTTTATCAACACACTCCAAACAACACCTGTGTTGAATTTCAATATGATTTACAAAGGAGCACTGGAAGGGAAGCACTGCTGATAGTCTCCATTTACATCCACATGAAGATCCCAGCCTACCAAGAGGATGCATTTGGCAGCTGCATGGGACATACTTCTCATTTCCCAACCAGCTCTCCAACTAGATTTGATTTTGCAAATCCAGTGAAATCTGTTTTTCCCACGTTATGTTTCCATAAGTAACAGTGATTTAGGATATCCATTTGCAAAGGATCCAGTATCTGTCCTCAGGCTGCTTAACACAGACAAGAGATTTTAACACAAGTTTTCTGTGTCTCCAGCAGAGTATCAGAGTCAACAAGCTTATTAGATCTCCTCAGCTGTGTCTTTTGAAACTGTCCAAAACTTGTTTAATTAATTAAATAACACTGGAGCAATAACCTGGCTTTCCTCTTGCATACTTGACTTTCCTAACCTCTTTCTTGTCCAATGAATTACTGAAGTAAACTAAAACATATGTAGGAGGTAAGATGAGGAGAGCTTGCCCACAGCATGCATGATAGCAAAATTGTTCAGGCCGTCTGTTGAGCAGCATAGGTTTAGGCATCCACTTCAAATCTTCCAAACTCAAACCTCATGAATATTACCCATTCATTCCTCAAAGTGGTCTGTAGACAATTATGAGGTACAGTCCTGTTAGTTTTTACTTTTTAAACTTACTTAAGATTTTAAGAGAGTAATTATTACTTTCAACTTCATCTGCTGGAATGACCCCATGCACTCTTTATGTGATCATGCTCTATATTTGACTGAGCTCTGCAGATTAGCTTTTAAAGTTTAGAAGACTAGATCTACCTCCATGAGGAACTTTTTCATAGCCTACCTGGTATACAGTCACTAATGCAAAAACTTCCATCATCTGCGCTGTCAGTAAATTAAAAAAAATATATACTCAGTAGAGTAGGTGCTGAATGAAAAAATAATCAGTGTAGGCCTTTAGGAAAAGATATTGCTCTTTTGAAAGAACTACAAATTTTAGATGGGAAAATGGCTTTTGGTTCCTCCTCACTGACTCTACAGGTTTTAATAGTCTTCCCACTACAGAGACTTAAGTTAACCATAAACTAAAACTCCATGCAGAAGAATGAAATCAAGCCTCACTCTTTGTTCTTAAATCTGACACAGATAAAACTGTAAGGAATATTGTGAAACTCTGGGTCATTTTTACTAAATATTTTCTGTTAGCAGCTCCCCGTGAAAAATCAACTCATCCTAGGATTCAAAGCACGAGAGGCCAGGCCCTAGTGTAGAGTGCACACTGAAGCAAGAGGTACCCTTAGTTGAGTCTGTGGTCCCTTGGCTCTAAACAAGTGTTATTGTACACATGGAGTCTGTGCAGCCCTTTCCAGCACGGAGGAGGGATGTGCTGATCTCAAACAGCCCTAACGAAGCATAGATTTTGTTAAACTGGAATTAGGTACCCCTAATACTGCAACCTTAACCAATCCCTTCCAGGAATATTTTCTCCCATATCCATTAAGCATTCATAAATATCGGTGTTGAAGCACCCTTGTCAAAATAGAAGTGGAGGTTTTCCTGTGTCTGCTGCCCACCAAGCAGGTGATCCCTGAATGAGCACACTGCCACTTTTGTGCTTCAAATTCTGCTTCTCTGCTGCTTTTACAGCAACTGCTTCCTCTCACTTCTCAGGGATGTAACCAGCTGTCTGCAGTTTAATTGAGACAGTGAAAACTGCCCTAGGATTTGACTACTTCAAGCAAGCAAGCAAGAAAAGCGTCCCCTCTTAATGACCTGCTGAGGCTGCTTCTTCTTCGACCTGAGGTTTTGTTTGTTTGTTTGCTTCTCTGCCTGACGCTTCTCAGTAGTTTCTGTCCTGTATGAACTCCACTTGTGTGTCCTTTATAGTCTGGAAGGTGAGATGAGTTTTTATTTTCTCCTCACTCTCACGAGTGTTCTCTAAAATAATGCAGGTCAAGGAAATAGAAGCATGCCTATTCTGAGGCTGAACTTGAGAAGCAAAGGTTGCTTTAACCCACCCTGCCTGTCACAAGTGGAAACTGTCACAGATCACTCTAAAGGAAAGGAAAAATATGTATCAGACCCAAACAGCTCTGACTGAATGTGAAGGGAAGTCATTGTTCAGAAGTGATGTCTCCGAAATGTTTGGCTCCTTCCAGTTTCCTTGAAGCCCATGGCATACAGCAGGCATGGCCATTGGGTAGCTATCCACTTCATGTTTCCCCTGAACAATCTAAATACAGCTCTGATGCCTGATTTCATCGCAAGCAGTGGCTGAGTAATCAACATCCCTCTCTGCTAGGCCAAGGTAGACATAAAGGACTGAATGCAAAGGCCCTGAGAGGTCCTTTATTGCATTTCCCCATGCACCCACCCCAGCAGTTTCCCCTGACAGCTCCAGGGAGCTCCCCTTGTCTATCACATGTCTTGTGGCTCTAATCTTTCTGCAGCTTAGAGAATTGGGAACTGGGACATCTTTGATTTGTTTTCCTTACACCTCCAATATTTAAATCCTGCTCCTGGACATGAAATTCCTCCCTTCTAGAATGCAAATTTCTATTTGTGTTCTTGCAAAAACGGGAGTATTCCTAATGTCTAAAAATATGCACGTATTGTGTTCCAAATCAGTGGGTATGCCATTCATGATTGTTGTTCATCTATGGTGTAGAGAAACTGCTTTGAAGAGGGGCACAAGCCAGGTTCTGAAGAATGATTTGTGTGAGAGTACTGAACATTTTTATTCAAGTGTTCTGTGATCCTGAGAAGGGACAGAGAGATGACAGCACTGCCATCTCCTCTGACACACACTCTCCAGCAAGAAGGAAGAAACAGGAAATCTCCTCAGGGAGCATTGCAAAGGGGCAATGAGCTAGGTCAATATCTGACACCCAGAAACGTCTCATATTTTGAGTGAATATTGACATCCTTCTCAGACCTTTCTAGGTCTGTATGTGTCTGTGTTATGATTTCTGTAGTGCATAGTAGGATCAGCATGGGTGAAGGCAGCACTGTAATGAGGAAAAATAGTCCCACTCATTCAAACCTGTGTGAACTCCCTATTGGGTATTATATATGAGGCCACTTGAGGAGTATAATGTATTCTGGGCTTAAAATCTTCAGGAGTGTGTGTTGGAGGTTAATTCTTTCTGTGCTTTGATCAGATGAAGTGCAGACAGAAAATGCACTGCACCCCATGTAGGGCTGCAGAGGAAAAAAAAGCAAAAAAGGCTCCCCCAATTCTCCTAGCCACTAAGTTAATGCCAGCTGTGTCTTTAGCATGAAATTATTCTCAGTGTATATGTTCATTATGGTTCTGCAAGTGTGAGTCCAAGTAGCATTTTTGCTAGGAAGGAGACATTGCATTTTCCTTCATCTTGTAAAAATTCCAATCCTCATTTCAGCTTTGTCCAGAGACTTCTGACTGTAATTTTAATCTATTTGGATGTAAGTTTCTCTGCAACTTGAACAGTAGATTTTTTTACATTTGCTTATCTTATCATTCATTTACATGTCACTCTACTTTTTCTCTGCTGTTTCCCCATTTAAAATCTTAACTAAAATGATTGTCTTTAATGACCTTGCTGCAATCTAATAATCAATTGGAATAAATCTTCATTAGCTTTTTTAAACATTTTTAAGTCTCATCAAGAAATAAAACACATACACACATACAAATTAAACTAAACCCAAAAGAAACTAGAAAATCAGGATAATTTTCTAGTTGCTATGTTTTGGTTATTTGCTTTGGAATTGCGTTGAGGGGTTTTTCAAGGTCTTTATCTTTGCTCTGTTGGCAATAGCTTTATGAAAGTATTAGAAGTGGCCTTTTGACAGCTAAATGGGATAGAAGCAAAATTTCCCTTTTATTGAAAACTACCTTCACAAACCGTGCAATTTTCCTTATCCAGACAGTTTAAATTCAAGGCTTCTTTAGCAATATCACACTCAGTCAAATCCTACAGGCTATTTCTATTAAAGTTTGGGGTTGAATGGAGACTAACTAGAATGTTGATATTATTGTCAATATTTCATTCCAGTGGTGGAATGCGGTAATTTGGATGAACTTTAGATGATAAAATTTATAGCAGTTCTGGAATTGAAAAATTGTTTTTTATATGGTCAGCTTGTTTAAAGAAATAAAATACTATTTCCTCTGACATCCTTAAATTATACTTGTCTGTAATTGCTTTTAATTATTTTTACCACCATGATCTTAATGATTGGGCATTGTTATAATTTGTTCTTTAAAACATTTTGTTGTATTCTTATATCCAGTGTCACTTTTTAAATGATCACTGTTAGTTTACCATTTCCTGTTACCTTACTGGGGAAAATACACTTTACTATTTAAACTCATCAGGAAATACTGTGTATTTAACATCTCCCTGGCATCAGTTGCACTTGTTTAACCTAATACTGAATAATCTCATTCACTGTTTTTCTGCTTCTTTCCCTTTAGATTCTCTGACAGGATCAGCTTATTAGTAGAGGAGGGATGAGAAAATGCCAATTATTATAGATCCTTGATTTTGCTCTTCACATACTAATCTGCATCTGAAGAAAGACAATAGCAAAACTGATAACGTTCTTTGTGTGAATCAAAGGATATTTAAAAGGAAGAAGTAGGCTTATCCTCTGACAAGACATATGTTTTCTGCAATTAATGTGTAACAATAAGATATCAAAATTTAACATTATAGAAAGAGATGGGAGAGACAGGAATTTTTTTATCCAGATTCTTAAATTTAAATTCTCTTAAAATTCTCATGTATTTTTAACATTATCATCCTGGTGGTTAACTAATCAAATAAATATTATCTGATATTTTTGTGTTATATACAACATTTTTGACAACTAGAATGAAGTTTACAAGCATGGAGAAGACAACTCTCATGAGACTGATGTTACATGTGAGGCTTTTCAGAGACTTTCTTGAGAGGGCAGACCTCATATTTAAGATGAGGTTGAAGCTTGAAAAGTTAAATCAGAATTCTTAGCTGTTTCTGCATTGATCTCTGTCTATGGATCAATTATTTCCATCAATTTCTGCCCCATAAGATCCTTAATGAGGTACATTCATCCAACCACATGATGTGTTTTGTGAACAGTTATTTCCATGAGACTTTTGTCTCAGGAAATCTAAAAACCACCTTTGCAATGCAGAACATGAAAGATGTATTTGCAAAAAGAGAGTGAGGGTGTGTGCACATGAACTGGAACAGCCAAAGTAGCATGTACTTTGCTCACTGCTCAGGAGAGGATGAACCTGCTGAAATAGTGTGAGCTAAATGCCCTTTGGAAAGGATATGGAGTTTTGACACCACTCAGGGTGATTTTTGACAAGCCAAAACTTACCATTCAAGTAGTACTAATATTTAATTTTGTTGTCTTTCCACAACAGTGATAAAATGGATGCTAAAATTCTGATAACAGACAAATTATTATTAAAAAGTAAAAACCGCCCTTTGTTTTGTTGTTTATGAGCCTTGTTTGCAAATGAGTTTCTTCTTTCCTGTATATTTTCGCTCCAGACACTATTCTTGTGTTTTTATCATTTAGTGAATGATGTGCTGCAGTGCGAATTTTGGTGTAGGCTTATTTCAATTTTCTTACTGCTGACTCCATTGCTTTGGCTGATTTATACTGTGTACAGCTAGAGAAGGAGCTGCAAATGACAAAATGGAATAGACAACCTGGAACCTGTCTTCAGGGAATATTCAAGCATTCGAGCTTAATATTTGCTATTCATGAGCATTTTTCTCCAGCTACTCTCTACTGCCCAAGTGTTTTCAGAAAGTAAATGTGCCACTATTTTAACATGAACATTAAAAATTACATCATCAACCTGTCTTCTCAGAAGACCCAATTGTATTAAAATTTCAAACATATATTAGTGGATCTATTTTATCTTGTTATTTATTAATTGTCTTAAACAAGTTACCAACAATTGAATCAGATCTATGAGTAGCTATCAAGCTTTAAATGTAGTAGTTATCCCAGAACTGTTCATCAGGAGATGGGGAGCAGGCTAAAACACAGAGACCACATAACCAGGAAAGAATCCAATACTGTCAGGTTTCTACTAGTTTTTCCCTAAGCATCCAAAATTGACCCTTTTGAGGGCTCTGTATTAGGCTATCAGTACTCTTGGTCTGACAGCAGTCAGTCCTTTCTTCTCCTTTCTTATAGCTATTCAAGGAAGCTAATCAATATTTTTTCTGAACCACATGTGTCTTTATCAAGGCAATGCATTTCTCTGTGGTGACTTGAGATACTGGTTGCTGTTTCAAGGGGGGGTTCTGCCAAAACTCATGTAATCTTATAGTACAGCCATAATTGCCTTCAGGCATCATGCCTGGAATCCATCTGCAAGTTCAGTGAGACAGAGAAAGTTAAGCTTGTGTCTGTATTCTGTTTTAAAGAAACTCTGAGTAACCACATCAAGATAAAGCCCAGGATACAGGGAGTAATACACAGTTAAGATTTTTAGTAACCTTGAGCAGGCACCTACATCTTGATCCATTCATGTTTAGGTGTGATGGATCCAAGTATCGCGTCAGTGAGTTTCTACAAAGAAACTGCAGCAATGGCCAGTTTCAGGCAGGCAATCCCCTCAATTTCTCTTGTCCTGGAATTTTCTAACCTAATTTCATAGCCCTGGAAACACAGCAATCTGTCTAGGTGTATTGACTGGACTGAATTTACACAGGTCATTTGAAAGATAAAGGTCACATACATACCAGGCCTCTGGACCACATTTATTAACAACATCCTGCTGACTTTCAACATCATTAGTGTCATCTGGACCAATGCTGGAGTAAATGAAATGTGACAGAACAAATGATTGTTGCCAAGAGTGTATATGTACTTAAGTGATACACAGGGAGGTACAGCCTTATTAGCTCCTGGAAAACCACACTGTTCACCAAAGTCAATAGCCAGAATAGCCTTTGCACAAGATACTCTCCAGCCTGGTGGTGTTACAGCACTTTTAATTGACGAGGTAATAAAAGAGTGAATTGCTGACCTGAGGTTTATACAACAATGTTTGTGTAGAAGGCAGAAGTTCTAAACAGGGGCAAGCCATCTAATATTCACATTTTGAGAGCATGCAAAACTCAAAATGACAGAGAGTCCCAGGTGAGAGCTATTGTACATGTATTTGTTTTTCTTTTTTTTGGAAATAGTTCTGGTTAGCTAGTGACTTTCTTACAGTTGCTGGAAATCTGCAAGTCTGATTCAATTGTCAGATACTGAAGGGCTGCCTGCAGGAAATACGTGGCCAAGTGCAAATTTTTTCTTATTACAAAATTGTTAAACTGTCTGAGAGACCTGTATGAAATAGCTCTGAGCAGAGCCAGTGTTGGCATGGTATTATAGCAATGGTTTCTTTGTAGTTCTTGTCAGGATTTGATGACAGTCAATAAGTTTGGCAAATTTGTACCTCATGAGAAAAAAATTTGGGAGTAATTTTTGTCAACATTCTCTATTAAACAAACCCAATACTTATCTTTCATCATTTCCCTCACAAAATGTTATTTCAAAACTTGAGGGTTTTGTCCATTTTATACCATGATGTTGAGGGCAACTTTGGGGGTTAAACAGTACCCCTAGGCAAACACCAACTCAATTTCCTGATAAAACTGCACAGAAAAATTCCTTGTTAACTTGGTCTTTGTGAACTAAGAAGTATTAGCCAGGTCTTAAATTGTTCAGGAGTGTTGCACTGATCCATCACTTCTGAATACACATGGACACCTTCTCCCTATGACATCTCCTTCAGCCTAGAGCACACAGAGTGCAACAATATCTCCTTGGTTTCATCTGTCATCCTCCCAGTCTTCCACGGGGGTTTATTCTTCCCATGATTCACCCTCAATGTCTCAGTTGCAAGTTTACCATATGTGCTGTGGGAATCCTGGCATAACAAATGCTGAGGAAATGATCCAAGTGGGAAGCCCTGGCAACAGTGATGAAAGGGAAATACAGGATACTCAAGCTTCCACAAAGGACTGTCACAATTCTTTAAGACTGAGATTTCCAAGAAAGCAGAGATTTTAAGAAGGAAAAAAAATCAAAAACAAAAAATAAAAATGATAAAGAAGCAGTAACTTTTAAGGACTTTAAAAAGGTATTCCAGAGAAAACTTTCCTGGAAAACTTCCTTCACTTTAGAAAAGGAAATTCTTTCTCCTTTGCATTCCAGACACAGAGTGCTAAAGAGAAGACTTCCCAGAGAGAATAAATACATGCCAGTGCAGAAAACCACGCCAGAAAGGATTTGATCTTTTCATTGAGGCTTCTTCAAATTGCAGGTTTCACAGTGCCCATTCAGACACACGTTCTTGCTGAGAGCTTTGTTTAATGCATGCTTCAAAAAGGAGCTTTTAGTGCACTTGTTAAAAGCAAGATTCTTTTAGAATTTTGTAAAGCTTATCATTTGAGCAACATGCCACTGAAAGGTGGGTGGAAGGTTCTGTTCTCCTGGACAGCTGAGAGTGGGGGACTTTCACTCCACCACAGCCCCCATGTGTTTGCTCTAAGTGTAAATCACACATGGGAACTGAGGCTCACCTAAAATTGATGTTTGCAATGCTAGAAAATGTTATTCACACAGAGGTGAGCTGAAGGGAGAGCACACAATCTGCTTTCATTGTGCATTTTCTGTAATTTCAGTAATATCCTTCTGGAATGAGGAGATGGAGACTAAAAGGAAAGTGAAATATGAAGCAGCAGAGAAAATTAAGAGGAGAAAAATACATTGTCAGAGTCCTTCAGGAGTTGTGTGGGCCTTCATCTTGTCCTATGGCAGGATGGACTACTGTTGGACTATTTCTAGCAAGGAATGGTTATACAGATGAAGACTCCAGAGTTGCACGGACTCAACAAGATCCTTAAGCCAGTCTCCTTCTCTGACAAAGTTGTTTCCCAGACATCTAAAGCAGATCTTGTTGAGATTTAAACTCAGTATGTCTTTTTCTAAGTGGGAACTGAGGGGATCAAATTATTCCTTCCTTTCTGGCAGCTGTTTCTTACATATTTTAAAATTTCTCTCATGTCTTCCCTCTTCTTCTCCTGTCCTAGATTAGATAACCCATAGATACATTTGCCCTTTCACAGCATATTGCATTGGCTAATGAAATCCAGGAATCAATTACATAGATTACAAGGGTCTTGAATGACAGCATAGCAAAATACAATACCCAGCCTTGTGTCTGATTCATTCAGACAGAGCATGTGAATACTTATTCAACACCAGTATTTGCCTATGGTGCATTATGGCTTTATCTAATTAATTACATTATGAAGTGCTTGATTATGATAGCAGTGAATGTCTTTCCTGCTCACTCTTATCACTTGCTTAAAACTATTCTGTTCTGCTGAGATATACATGCGTCTGAGAGCTCATTTAGATATTAGGTACCAAACACCTGATTCTCATTCCTGAGTAGGTTTATTATATTCAGAACCTGTTATCTGATTATCATAGTTACTAAATAAAGCCTCCTAATAACTCCAGCAGATCAGATTGTTCACAAGTTAAATGGGGGGAGGGATGCAGGGAAGACAGAGGGAGGTGAGAAGGAAGAGCAGCCTGACTTATTTGTTCATTTCCCCATTTTCAAGACCTTTCTCATCCCTCTTTGTGCCAAGTCTTCAAGATGTAATTGGAAATGTTAGACATACTCCTTCAAAAATTTTCTCTGAACAAATTACCAAGTACCATTCTGTGAAATGAATGGATTACAAAGAGCAGCACTTCTTCAAAAGAAAGGAGGCAAGCTGATATTCAAGTATTTGATCTTTTATTGGTTGCCATTCACTTCCTCAGAACATTCTTGGGAAATTAACCATTTTATTTGTTGATTGTTTCTGAAGCAAGACTCTTTATGCAGTTCTCATAATATCAATTTTAATTGAATGTTTTCATTCCTGTGTGAAGTTTTAATTTTATAGACGCTCACATCTAAGAGGTGCCTTGGTCTTTGCCAAATGTACTCACATTTTTCTGTTTTGTGAACCGTCATTGCATTAAGATTCTTGTTTCTCAGTCATACACATATACCAGCCTATATTTTTAACATGTAATGGCCAAAATTAAAACAAAGAAATAAAGTTTTTTACACCTATCAGATCTAAAAGAGAAATAATTTGATTGTCTGGAGTGAGTACATCATTCACTTGTTATTTCCCAGTATCCTCGGTCATGTACCAAACTCTTGTTCATGTCTGAGCTGTTATAAAGTATTTATCCATAAACACAGATGTTGGGTCCAACAGAGGTCTGAGAAAAATGTTTCATCCTTAAGTAATTAGCTTGTGAGCTCTATCTTGTGGCACATCGGTGTGATCAGAACTGCTGGGATCAGCATAGGTACAAATAAGCTTAATGACTGGACTTGCTATTACTGTCCTGACAGAGCAGTGAAGTAGGTCTTATGAAGCATTCTCAACATCAATGATGAGATTTATATTTATATATTTTATATGTAATATCTTTATATCAGTACTGAGCCAGAATCAAAGAAAGGAAGCCTTCAATCCACATGCATCAGCAGATTTGGTGTTCCATTGCAGAGATTATGGTGCATCCACTCACACCCAGAGATAACAACGTGGAACTCCCGAACGAGGTTTGGTTGTTGGATATGAATGAAACAGAAGGATTTCAGGAGAATGATGACTGTGTGTGAAAGGTCTGTCAGAGGGCTAAGGTGGCGATTGGACTGTATAATGCTTTCACTTGAAAACAGTTTAGCTTTGCTGTCATTTCCCATTTGTATGGAGCACTGTGGGGAGATGAGATTCATCTTCTCATGCCAGATGTCACTAAAACAGAAACAATGAGTTAGATTCTAAGAGACCTGAGGTAGTTCCTGAAGGATCCAGCTGTGGAGAGTCTGGACAGCATTATGTTTTGCAGACAGAATCACTCACAGATGCACCAGTTCATCACCTGGACCCAAAATAATCTGTGCAAGGGTCATATTCCTTCTACTGCTGGTAATAAAGCTTAAAAATTGCAGGGGAAAGGCTCTTAGATCTCTTATATAATCCAGGTAGCATGATGGGATTTCTCTACAAAGGTTATCCTCAGTTAGCAGGAAAAAAAAAGAAAGAAAAAAAAAATACTGCCACATATTAAATACCATGCTATTATTTTCCAGTTTTAAAAGAATGGTGATGTTGAGTATGGAAGAATAATTAAATGTTGCAGTAATTATATTGATTAATACTAGGATTATGTCTGACATTTGTAATATAAATTGAAGGACAACCCACAACATGGATATGTGTGGTTATGACATTTCTTAAAGTGCCTTGAGAAATTAAAATCACTAAATGAATGTGACTCTACACAATTATCTTTGTGTTTTCCCCTTTTTTTTTTTTTTTTCAGTGATTTGAGAAATAAGAGAAAGAGATGGTGTTTGGAAGCTTTTATGAAAAGTCCTTGTTTTTTTCCTGGCACTTCAAAGCAAAGAGGATCTGAAGAGACAAACAAAAACATTCTTGTCTTCTGAGTTCAGAGCGATGCACACAGCCGTGGAACGTATTCCTTTGCTCATGTGCAAATGTGGACGCACTGTCACCTTGAAATGCTCAGCCCTGGGGACCAGCTGTCTGTAACCCAAAGCCTGGTTTGATTCAGCACAGCTCTGTGACCTTGCATAAGTTTCCTAAGAAAACTGTTGCTAAGGTGTGAGGAAATCATGATGTGCAATCATGCAAGATAAAAAAAGCAAAGACGATATTGTAATTGTTGAGACAATTGTGATGATCAGGAGCTCAAGTGTTAAAAAGGAAAAATCCTGGCTGGAAAAGCTGAAATTCATAAAAGCAAAAACAAAACAAAACAAAACAAAACAAAACAAAACAAAACAAAAAAAAAAAAAAAAAAAAAAAAAAAAAAAAAAAGGAAAAAAAAAAAAAAAAAAAAACAGAAAGGTAAAAATAAAAAAATAACAAACGTGCCACTCCTGGGAGTGATAGCTATTTGCCTTTTGCTCACCATTCTCGTATGCCTGCCCAGAAAAAATAGTCCAGGTGACTCAATGGGGGTGGTGAGCTGGTTAATTCTGAGGCTCGCAGCACATGAGTCTTACCCACCTCCTGGGCACTAGCAAATAACTTTCAACTGAAAATATTATGTGTGTAGTAGCAGTCACACTGTTGTGAAAATCCAAGGGTACAAGCAAGGAAAATTCTGAAGGAAGAGGAATATATCTTACTAGAACATAAAAATCTCAGTAATAATACTTTATTTGCCATTGACCAATTCTGTTTCAGATCTGAAAAATCACTTGTATGCTTGAAATCTTGTCTGGTTTTTTTTTCTTCATTACATCAACTGATCTAATAACTTATATTACTTTTGTCAACAAGTCTTCTTGTAATAATATAAATGCTATCTATTTCCTATCTGTTTGCATTCTATATTCAGGAGTGAAAGAGGAGACCATACAGATGAGGTAGCTGAAAAACTGGTGATACTAATATTTCTTGTTAATCTGTCCTAATTTTTCAAGGTAAAAACAAAAGCAGAGGAAGTTCTGAAATAACAAAAAAAATTCTAGGAGTCAAACTTGGAGATTTTTCAGTATTTAACTTCATATTGTCAACAGTGGTTCATTTTAACAAAACCAAGTGTCTAAAAATAAAGTGTTGTTTATTATTCTGTTTTTTTCAACTTTTCTGTTCATCCAAGATTTTCCTACGCACAAAAAGATTTTGATTCACCCAAGTGCAGTGGATTTCTGCAATTTTTTATTATAACTGCAGAAACAATAAATTATTGATTATCCCAGCAGCTGAAATCTTCTCCATAAGGGCAGGATAATATTCGAAACATTCAGGAAACATTTCTTCTCTCTACAGTCCAGATCAGATGATTGCCTCCTGAGAACATATCATGAGATATGCACCATTTACTTATGAAAGCCCTTCATTGTTCTCAAGCTGTCAGACAGCAGTTTTGTTACACCATACTTTTTTCTCCCAGCAATTTATTTCCTTCTGGATTGATGTGCAAATTCTCTTACTGAAGCTGAAAAATGCTGGACTCTTATCAAAATGTGAAGCATGTTGTTATAAGGTCTACAGGATAAGGGGATAAATCTATGCATATTTGGCTTGGTGTGTATCTGTTCAGGTTTGTGGGAACACTGGACAGAAGCATCTGTTAGATAATCATCTACTTCAGAAGGAATATTACATCATTTTCTTGGTAAGATAAAGAGGAGAGCTAGAGCTCCTCATGATAAATATTACACTTAGTAATTAAATTTTCATATTTACAAGGTCTACATAGTAAAACTTCTAAACTAAATAGTCTTCATTTGCATATATTTCAATCTAAAGGGCATTGCTAGAGGACAGTATCTCCAAGACAATAATGAGTTGTTCTCATTAACCATGCCCTAATGATTACAGCAGGCTTTTACTTCAAGACTTGTGAGATGGTTACCCCAGTGAGACCAAAGAAATAATTGTATGTCTTTAGTTATCTCCCTTTCCATGTATGCCACTAAATTAGAAGACTATTTCCTGCTCCTGCATTGATGTACTCATGAACCTCCTGGAAAAGATTTAATGTAACTTGGATATGGTGCTGGTAAAGAATCAGGAAATTAAATCTGATCTCAGTTACAGCTCTGGAAATCTGGAATAATGCAAATTAAGTTTTGTAGGAAGAAACAGACTTTAATATTTTGCTTATACAATCCTCAACATTAAGACATCTCTAATCTGCTTAATTCCTCTTACTGTTGCCAATTGTTTAAAATTACATTTATAAGTACCACAGGAATCAACATGATTTTTCCTAGTCTTGCAGTTGTCCAGTTATTTTTTTTATATATAATCTTCCAATATATCTGTCATCACAATGTAAGAATTTTGAAAATTACTTTGGGGAAATTTGTTATTCAAATGTGACAGATCTTCCATATCGTGTGATTTATTTTCATGGTTTTCTATCAAAAAAAAAAAATATTTGATACTTTTTGCTTCTGTCAAAACTATCTGATTTAACTAGTATATATTATGCTCCATACTGCCTAGCAATTATCACCAAATAGTAGAAAATAGACCTACTATAGACCTAGAATAGAAAATAGACGTAGAAAATAGACCTCTCTCAATCATATGGTTCATTTTTGCCCTCCATAGATCCACTAGATTTTTGTTATTCCAAATGACCATATGTCCAGCTTGCTCTTTAAAAGCTTTAATGATGATGGAGTTTCCACAGCCTCCTCAGGCAGTCTTCCAGTATCTAATTATCCTTACAGTTACAAAGTTGTATTTTTAATGTCTAAGTTAAATTTTCCTTGCCACTGTTAAAAAGGCCATTACTTTCTGTGCTATCTACAACGGACATGAAGGAAAGATTATTCACTTGTCTTTTGCAACAACGTTTTATATATTTGAAGATCACTATCATGCTCCTTATCCATCTCTTTCTCTCTCACTCTCAATCAAGTAACTAAAAAGTTTTCATACGACATTCAAAAGCTATGTACTCAGAGTTGTCTCACAGGTCATGCTCCTAGGAGTCTTACATCATGCTTGATTAATTCTGGATGTTCTTCAAATGATCCATACATTTGCCAAAACGCTATGCTTAAAACAGAGCACACTGTTACAGCTGGTGCCTCAGCATTCATACAATCACACAAATAACTTCGACAGTCTTTGTACAGCTGAGACATTCTGAGTTGCACCTTTCTATCTCCATTTATGATTCATATGTCTTTATAGTATATCCACACATTGCCAGTGTTTTGCAGCTGCAGAAAACAGGGACACTTCTCATCTCTGGTTGGTTTCAGCTCAGGATCTCTTTACCATCTTTGCTTAAACTAGCCAGGCATTCATTCACTTGCTGGCCTTGCTGGTTTAACCAAGGGTGGGTTTTGTTACAAATCCATGATCCTGTGCTGGAATTGGTTATCAAAGTTCCAGACGTGAGAGGTAATGTAAACACTACAGTCATAATTTTGCTCTGTCACATAACCATACCTTAGCATCTCTCAACCTTATCCAAAATGAGTGTCAATCACTAATGTAGCCACTTACATGTGTTAAGTTTATTTAAATAATATACATTAAGCTACTATTTGTGCCCTCTCATCCCAAAGGGGCTATGACACAGCAAGAATGAATGTGGTTTCCAGGTTCAGCTGTATGACACAAGTTCCATCAAACATTCTGTGTGAATATTCTTACCTACTACTTCACAGGACCATGGAGCATTAGCTGGGGATGACATTGGGAATATCTCTGGTCTAACATCTGCCTTGAAGGAGAGCTCTGGTCATATGGATCTGGTGGTTCTATGTTGTTATTCTATGATTCTGTGTAGATATTACTTTCTTCAGTGGTGATGAAGCGAGAGCCCAGATTCAATAATCTAATGAAACATATGGTTAATGTCATTCTGCAAACTTTATTGAAATTGCTCATGTACTTAAATTCAAACTCATGAATAAAACCCTAGGCACTGTAACCTATAAAAACAGTTTGTGCTGAGATTGAGATGATATTGGGAGAGTCATTTGGAGAGAAAAGGAGAAACAACCCACCCAAACTGTTGCTTTGAGGATACTGCAAAAGTTTAAATAACCCAGTTAAAATTGTCTGTGATTAACAGCATTCTTTTGTGTGCATGAGTCTTTCCAGTGTTTTTTTGGCTTATTTAAAGGCTTGCACTGAGACAAATATCATCCCAAGGTTTTTGGGTGATCATGTTAAAGGGGAAAGTGCCTGCTCCAAGCATGAGACATCAGAGTTCTGCCTTGAATACCAGTTATTACTTCTGAGCCCAAGTCCACTTGCCAACCTGACAGAACCTCAGTCCTCATCAACTGCCTGTGAACTGTGTTGTGACAGGTATTTGTTATGATAATGGGAAAGACCAACTGAGGACTGAGAAAATCACTGCCTGAGCTAGTTATTACTAACATTCCTTCCTGGTGGAGGCTCCCATTGTAGCAGCCTGGATCCTCACTACAGTCCAGTCTCCTGGATCCCAGCAGATCCCACACCTATTCCCTGAGAAAAAAGCTCATAATCATACCATTAATTCTGGCTCAAAATCCCCTACAGTGAACAACTGGGTTAAAAGAACCACACAGTTTTAAGAGTATGTGTTCTCCCTCACTGTCCCACTCTGCTTCTCCACAAGGTTCAGCTCCAGCAATCATCCATGCAGATGAACCTGTGCCCAAACACCAGCCCTTCCCACCTGTCTGACCAGCTTTTCACCTTTTCAATGTCCTGGTGCTTGATGCATTCCCCTCCTAACCCTCCTGCTTGCCCCAAGGCCAAATCTCAGACTCCGAGTCACTCCAGAGATCCGGTGATCCACTGCTCTCCTGTGACCCCTGGAAAGGTTGTGGGCCACAGGAATGCAGGCACTCAAAGCAGGACTTCCTTTTACCAAAGCAGTTTTCAGATGCCAAGGAGGAATTTGGGGATTTGTGCAGAACTGGACAGTCTCAGAGATTTTTTACTAGCAAATCCAATTTTAAAAAGCAATTTTTCTCTGGTGTTTTAATTTTCAATGACTAAGATCATGGTCAAAGCAGAGTCAGAAAAACCAAAATGAACCGAAGCAGATTAGGCCAGAGATGGTCATAGGCCTAAAACAATAAAGGATTCAACACCAATAAATTCTGTCAATAACTCATAAGTTTATGTACTCCCTCTGAAATATAAATTTACACCCCAAGTTTCAAGTAAGGGAATAATTAAAATACCTATCTAGCACCAAAGATATGATGATTAAAAAAATTTACTTATTTTTAAAATGCAAAATCCTCTCAGAATATTGGATTTTAAAATTCTATTTAGAAAAAATATCAGAAAGTGAACACGGGGAACATAACAAAATAATTAATTTTGCATTTCTTTTTTCATTGATGCCCCTAATTTTGTATCAATAAATGTATTTGTAGAGTAAATGTATATTTTCCTGAAATATGTGTCTACTTCAGATACAGTAGGTATAAATGTAAATAGATATTTCTGTTTTGAAAACACCATATACTTATTTCTGTAATTTCCATAAAATTTCAGTTAAAATATGAAGGAAAAAAAGCCGGGGGGGAGGGGGAAAGAAAGATTTTTAAAATTCAGAACCATGTTTAAGGGGTTTTTAACTTCCTTTCTTGTCAGCCCTAATTATCTGCAGTTTTGGCTGAGATCTATGAAAGTATCTGCATGTTTAAAATAAATATGTACCCATATCTAGCTGATTCACATGCTTTTTCAGAACAGCTTTATTCTTTATTCTTCCCCATCTGTTTCAGGGATGAAAGGAGCAAGAACACAAAGTCCATACAATGGCTTATAAACCATATTTTTTACTTTCTTTCACCCTAGTCTGGTTTTGCCTCTGATGTCAATTCTTTAATATAAAGACTAAGATAAAAATCATAAAAATTCTGAAGTATTTTCCTACAGTTCTTGCCATTCTCAATGGTGCTATAGCCTTCTGTTGAAGGTTTTATATTAATAAATTACTCTTTTAATTATTGAAATTGCTTTAATTATTTTTTTCTCTGGGGGTAACTATGTAAAATAAAACAAAATAATTATAATTGATCAGGAGATACAATCCAACCTAACATGAGATTTAAGATTGTCTCTAATGTAGTCAAATGAAAATCAATTCCATTCCACTGTGACCTAATCCTGAAAAAGCATATAATTGGAATTAGTGTGAATATAAGATTCAAAAAATTATCAGAGTTGTGATACTTATTATATTGATAATCAAGGTATTTGTCTTGAAGAACTATAAAAGAATATGAACACTTCCATCAGAAACATTACAGCAGTTTCCTTTCACAGATTTAATCCTACATGGCCCAGTGTCCATGAGAGAATGGACTGGAGCCTTGGCTATAATCCTTGGGTGCTTATATTGAATTTAGAAATAAGAGATATAAATGAAAAACTAAGATCTTGTAGCAGGTCCACTGTGAATATAAATCAATAAAGCTCTGCCAAAGTAGAGTGAGCTGTTTTGATTTACAGCTGGGAGGACTGCACCAACAAATTATATGTACGGCAGAACATGGGAAAAAAAATCTGAGAAAAGAAGATAATTTGGTTTTAAATACAAAAATATGTTAATTAGAAATATTCAAGCCTGTCAGTTAAAATTTACCGAAATCCTTTTGGGAGGAGGATGGCAAGCCATGATGCATCAAATAGCTGTTTTCCATCACTCGCTTGCTTCTTAACTGCCCAGAAATCTGGGAATTATCCCTATCATCACCTCATGAAGGGACAGATAAAATGCTCCATCATTCACTGATCATGAGTAGTACATGGGCTGTAAAGACACCACCTAGAACACATATTCAATTATGAGGATAAACCTGATGTGGCTCATAAGGCAAAAATATAATAAAGTAAAATAACTGCTGCATAAAAGCTAAATAAACAAATGTTGTTTCACACGCCTGATGTAGTTCCAAGATAATAACACTGAGGAATCAGCTGGTAAAGAGGTATTTATTCTTTATATTCACTTCAATGGTATAAAGAGAGGTCTTTTATTTGTCACATTTTCATTTCTTTTCAGCCGGTTTTCCATGAGTAATAAGCCCTTGACTAACTTACAGTTCAACAGCATTTTGTAAATTAGAGCCAATCAAGTTTTATCTCAATTATAAGAATGGGTGTACAAGACACATGTTGAATGAAAGACTGCAAAATCCCAGAAAGAGGCTAGTACTGTTCATGCCACTGTTAATCAGTTTTGTGAGGTAATTTTGGTATTCTCTTAAAATTTAAAGAGATTTTTTCTCTTTTCTCTTTTTTTCTGAAATTTGTGAAGCTGGCTAAAGAAATGATAACTTAAAAAAAAATAACTAACAAACATTTGAACTTAAAAAATTTCAGTGTGATTACACTGTCTGATCATCCAATTCTGAAATAGCCAAGCAGAGCTTTTTGCCACTAACTAGCTTTGATTAATTTGTCAGCAATCAATTTTTTTTCCTTACATACAACAACACTATACTGTACTACACACAGATTCGAGATCTTAAATTAATTTATCTCAAAGCTGATATCTTCTCATATCCCAGGAATCTTTATGCCTTTCTGCAGAGAGATATTGACTTGTGCCAGGCCATGTCCAGTGATGGCAGCTTTGCCCAGGAGGGCAGGTGTGCATGATACATGCTTCAGGTGAGTGAGGAGAGATGCAGGCTGAAGTATTTGTTTGATTCAGACTTGGATTGTTTCACCCAATTTCACAAAACAGTAAAACAAAGCTTGTTTCTGTTCCATGGTAGAATAAGAACAAATTTGAAAGTTTAGCACAAAATGGACCCGGTTATGTTGGCGCCATCTCTGCTCCTCACAGTTCCTGCTGATGGGAGCTGAAATGATTCCTCAGTGAAAAGCTGGATGTTGTTGAATCTGCCAAATCTACTTTAGATTGTAGCTCTACTATCTCAAGACTACAATTTTAAAAAGAGCCACTTGCATGTTTACAGTTCTTTTCTTTCCATTTCTTTAAATAATTTACTAATCTGTCACTTTTAGTGTGAAGTAAAATTAGTGTTTAGAAAACTATTGACCCTTGAAAAGTGTGTAGCACAGATTTAAAAATATTTTTTCAGAGATAAAATCCTCTGAAGTGTCTGTCAGAGATCAGTTTTGTGCAGTCAGTTCCAAAATTATTTTTAAAACCATTAAAAATGAAAATGCTTCATAAAAATATTTTTAAATGCACACCTTCACCATATCTTCCTGCATAGTTTAGAAATATTTTTACTTCTTAGTCATAGCTAAGGCTATTGTCTAAGTTTCTCACACAGATTTATATTGTGGAGTGAAAGAGCTAAAAGAAACCTCACTTTTTCTGAACTGCAATTCTTTTTTGTTTAATTATTACACTATTTGAAAAATAAAAAGCAAATTAAAAAAAAAAAAAAAAAAAAAAAAACACCAACTATTTTCTGCAGGAAAGTTTAGCAATTGCTGGCAATCTAAAATTTGACGAATTCTCAACTACCTTTTTCAAGAACCAAAAAGCAAAGATAATTTTTACAGTCCATATATCTGCTTGATTTTCTTAGAAGTCAATCAAGTCTCTGTCTTCATCTAGTCCTTTAAATTCTAGTGTACAACATTTGATTAATTACAATGAGAACAAATCTATGTAGAGCAAGAAAGAGTCAGTCCTGCACAGGCAGAAGTGTCAGTGAGGCAGTGGAGTCAGTTGGTTTACACACGTGGAGCCTGAAGGGGCCAGGTGAGATTCTGGGGTGTAAAAGGGACTTGTTTTGGTGCTTATGGTCCAGCCCAGACTATCAATGGCCAAACACAACACAAGGACAAAGGATGGTCTGAGTGCTTGCTGCAGAGTCTGTTCCAGGCAAAAAGGACATCTATTTATTCATTTCCCACTAGCCTGCTCCTGTCAAAGGAGATAACACTTGCCTTTAATGGGAGATAAAATTTGCCTGCTGGTTGGTAGGTTATTGAATTGACCTCTGATTTGCAGAGATACATTTGGAAATTTTGCTTCTTAAATGGGATTTCTCCTAAAAGATATAAGAAATCCCTCCACGGATATTTACAGTGACTGGTTATCTGGTGTTGACATTAATTGTGCTGGCATATTTTGCTGAACAGCCTCATGTGTAGCATTAGCTGAACTGTAAGACCCTTCCATATATAACAGTCTAACTTAATATACTTCATGGATGTAACCCCTGCCTTGTGCCTATCTCTCAACTGAAAGAGTCTGGGCAATTTTATGCAGATGTCTCATGGGCTGAGCCCTGTAGGTGCATTCATAATGATTAATGATGTGCTTTTATTTGCTGCATATCTGTATACAACATCAGGATGGGGTTTTTTTATAAATCTGGTCTCCAAAGAGAATAAATAATTGTTCAGCAAATATATCATAAAGGCAAAGTATCTAACATCCTATAGCAGAGCTCAAAACTTTTCATGTTACAGATTACAGTCTACATATGGACACAGCCCTTTCTGAATTATGTTTATATAACATTTTTGTTATATTTTTATCGATTACCAATATTTAGTTAATCATTTAGAGTGCTATCAATCAAAAGTGTTTGGCATGAATTCTGGTGTCAAATGAAGCAATACTTTGCCTGCATTTCGTCAGTTTTGACAGTTTAATATCTTCTTTCTCCTGTGGTATGGGACTGTACTCTTTGAACTCCAGCTTACAACTCCAGAGAGCTCAGGGTGCTGCCACTGTAAATTTACTAGTTTAATTTTAATTTAATTACTATTTTTTTTCTAATTTAGTAATGTCAATTTACTTGTGAGGAGGTGAATTTGGATCAGCACAGTTGAGTGTGAGCACAATGGCATCATGTCAGAGCAGGCCATTTCTGTCGTGGGTGGTATGATGGGGTGGTGAGGGAGCAGCATAGGGTGACAACCTCCAAGTTGTAATTGCTGGAGCTTTTGTGTTAGCAATCACTACCAGATGGATTGCCTCTTCTGCAGATTCCCTTTTCCTGTGTCTGGTAAAGGTTTATTGAGCTCTATTAACCTGGTAACATGACAGTTTTATAATTTATTGGTGATATTATATTATAAATTTGAGTTACTGGTATTGGCATGTTAATTGAATAAATAGAATGTTTGTAATTAACAGGTTGAGCATTTACCACTATCAGCAAAAATATATGTTCCAGTAAAATAAGAGGAGACTGTGATTTCCTAGTCTCTTATGATCTTTCCCTGAGCATTCACTAACTGGCCCTGTGAGAGGAGCGCTGCTAGTGCTGGTGATGTGTGGGTTTGACAGTGAATAAAGTTATTTTCCTCATTTCTTATTAACAACAACTAGATAACAGGACACAACTGACACCAAACATTCTCTGTTGTAATCTGTCACTCAAAAAAAATAATAGCCACACATCACACAAGGAGACATGAGCATGGCAGGTCATTAATATCATCTACCATGCAGCAAATTGCTTGTCATGCTTCCTTTATACTCATTTATGACTAAAGAGGACACTTTGAAATGAGAAACAATAAATATTTTTCACACAGACTCATTGGTTAATAAAGATGAATTCCCTAAGTTTCTTACAGCACTGACTAGTTGAATTAAAGGAAAAAAAATAAGGAAACAAAAACAGGTCATATACAAAGATCATATATGAATTTATGATCAAGGAATCTTCATAGACTTTGACAATTAAATATTTGCTTTAAACATTTTTATCCATCTTAATTGTTTTATTTTCATCCAGAGTAGGACGATGTCACAATAGAAATTAATTGTAATCATCCATATCTGTCAGAAAGTAGCATGTGTCTAATTGAAAGTAGGCATTAATATTTTTGTCACTCCAAAAACTTCCCATCATTGCAAAAGGAAGAGTAAACTGTACAACTCCATACCTTACATATTATCTTGGGAGACTTCTGCCTCCAAGTTAAGAATTCAGGAATGACATTAGGATAACTCATACTTATTTTTCTTCAACTATTTTTTTATTTTGGTTTGGGGGTTTTGTGGGTTTTTTCTTGTTGTTGTTGTTTTCAGTTTTTTGGTGCTGGTGGTCCTAAAGAGGCTTGAACTTACCACCTGCTTTTGCAGAAAGAACTACATGTGTGACAAAACTACAGAGTAAAATTTGGATATTCTCCTGCTGAAAATGGATAGATAATATTGTAGCAATCATTATAAGTTAAACTTTCAAAGAAGTATAGAGCAAAATAATATAATAATAAGAGACCACATATACACTGAAGTTGGAACAGATCACTGCACTTACTAAGTAAAAAACATGAGAAAAATGTGTCAAGAGAATGTGCTGAGTGGGTGAAACTTTTTTTTGTCTTTACAACCTGATGTGTTTCTTTCTCACCAGTCTTTCATTCTCTGTGTTACTAAGACATTTTGATGTTTCCATGACTGAAGTACCAGAACATACTATGGGTTGGGTTGAATTTATTTCAGCCAACTTCTCTAAGAGCAATTATCACTAGGAAGAAGACTGGAATTTAGTTTAAACACTATCCATGGTCAAGACCCTCAGCTTGTCAAAGAATGCTCCCTAGCTGCCAGTACATATCATCCCATATAATGTTGGAGACATTTTAAAGCACTTTCATGATGGAAGGATGTATATAAACCAGTTCTATCCCTCTAAGATTACCTGATCTTATTTTGTTGGATATAATTCCATGTAGTATTCTGTAATATAAATAAATATTCTGTGAGTTCAATGCAGGAGCAATTTCAGAGAAGTAATTATGTTTGCTGCTAATTCTCAATGTTTTTGAATTTTCCTTCTCCCTTGCTTCTTCTTTTCCCTTTATTTAGTCCTTTCATTCTCTGTTTTGTGTAAATTCTTTTCTTCCCTTTCTACAACAATCTTATTCCAACTTTTTTTTTCCTATAGGCTTTACTTTTGACATGAATTTCTTGTGGTACCTGGCAGCTTGTTGTGGTCTACTGTAATGTCAAACTGCTTTTGAAGGGACCTTGAGTGGAAAGTCTTAATGCTCAGATCAAAGGAAGAATAATTTCTTTCCTCCTGTCCTTTCTGGAGCTTGCTACCCATCACTGTAATAATAAAAGGTACAAAAAAAAAAAAAAAAAAAAAAGAAAAAACACACCACACATGGTCATTCATAAAAGCTTGCCTTCTCAAAGGCTAAGGAGAGTGTACCTCTCTCTAAGGAGAGTAGCAAACTCCCCAAGCTCGTAATCCTCATTTTCCAGAAGTTTAAACTGCTTTCAAGTTATACAAATCTGAAATGCAAGGACTGATTCACATCCCTTTGAAACTAGAATTTTCTTTGAGTTCAAATGGAGTATTGTGAATGCGACAAGTTGCCAAGCTTCCTAAAATTGATGTACCAGAAACTCTGCTGATGCATTTGATTCTGTTATATTGATTTGACTAACAATATTCCAGTTTAATGATGAAAAAACAGGCATAAGGTATATTACTTATGTTATAGTCTCTGATGGATTGATTGGCTTCTATCAATGTTATTGGAATTAGTGAGGAAGAACATCAATATCCTAACTCACAGAACTGAGATATTATTATATCTTGTAGTCCTGGCTTTACCTTAACAAACTTCAGTAAATAACAATTCTATCCTTGGATATATTTTTTAGAAATGCTGCTCAGAATATTTTTGGAAAAAAGTACATATGATACTGGTGTTTGAGTCTAAGAGAGTTGATAATGAAGAAGTATGGATTCAAGATTACATAATAAAATTATGTTAAGAAAATTTTGCTATATTAAGCTCCTTTTTTCAGAAAAAAAATCTCCCATTACCTTAGTAAGCTACAGATCTAAAAGAAAATCCTTGTTTCAAGAACTATTTTAAAAATATAGATTATTTGACTGAGTTATCATTCTCATAGTCCTAAAGTGGCATACTAATATTACATCCAAGACTGAGCAGGGGTTGTTGGAGATTTTGCAAGACTATCACCAGGAATTTCTTCCTTAAGAAGACAGTATGTGATTTTGTTTTTCTTCATTTTCCACAAAATTAATTATTATTAGAAATATCAGGTGAGTGCTATGCTGTATTTCTTCCAAAATTGCCCAGCATGTGTAGGAAATGGGAGGGGGGAGGGGCAGTGTAGAATGCCTCAAAATCTAGTAATTTTAACCCCAAATCCCCTATTTAGGTACTCAACGCACTTTATAGCATCTTAATTATTTTTTTAATAGATGAGCATAAAATGAACTCCAACAGTGGCACGAGGTACAACTTTTACTGGGATGACCGTGTGAGGTACAGCATGGACTACAAGTATCCACTGAGAACAGGTGCTTTCTGAGGCATGAACACAGTGGCAGGCCAGGTTAAGATACCATTCTCCCTGACATCCACTGAGAAGGCAAAACTTTAGAGTCAATAATTACCTGGTACAGCTCCTTGGCTCACTACAGTTCCTGTAAGAAGAATATAGCCTGGCACAGCCACACACCACAGTCCTACACCGTACAGGGACTATAACTCATTTTTGGGCTAAGTGATGTACACTGGAGGTATTTCTCAGCAGGAGAAAGTAGGACAAGCAAAGCACTGCACTGATTCAGCTGTACTTCTTCCAGTCCTTAAATAAGCTCACTGAGCTCTGACAAGCCTTCACGGATGTAGACATTCTCCCAGGTTAAAAAGAAGTTTCTACAGTTGTGCATGCATATACACACCTATAGGTATATAAATATATGTATAAAATAAATGCATTTTTATTCAGACTTAAGTCACGTTGAACTACTCTTTGGAAGAAAAAAATTACTTGCAAAAGATACTACATAACCAGGAATAATCTCTTCATTTATCATCATTTGCCTTGGGCCTAGAAGTGTGGTGCTGACATCCTTCTGTCAAAAAACATCCTCTGGAAATTAAATCAAAACTGAACAGGAATTCTATTTAGCAGCAGCTCAGCTCACCACAGTACACTGGTCTGACTTGCTTGGTAGTTATCTTTTTCTATTCACAGTGAAGATATGGACAATTCTCCATTTATTTCCATAAAGACAACTAAGTGTTGTGTTTTGGAGAAGGGTAGTAGGACATACTGATAAGCATGAAGTTTGAAAAGAAGGGCTACTGAGCTTTTACTGATTCTCTTTCTTTCTTTCTATTTTTTTTAACTAAAATTTTATGCAATTCAAGAGCACAGCAAAAGAGAGGACTTACACTGAACATTTCAATTTAAAGCCACAGCTTCTAAAGAGGTCACTTTTCTTCTAGAGCATCATGGCCTGTCACTGCCAGGATATCATTTGACATGTTGATGTTTTCCATTTACCAGAGACTACTTTCATACAAAATATCATTCCAAGAAAATCTCAATGTAGATGAACATATCTCGAGGAGGTGTCAGTTTTCTAAATTCATTGACAGGACAAACATCCTACGACTCCCTGAAATGTACAGAACTGTACAGAATAAAAGACTGAGAAACAAAGAAAAAAAAACATACAGCCAAAACAATACAAACAATTTATTGATCATGTGCTCAAGCTAAGTCAAAATTACTTTGCTACCAATAAAATGTGACCATATCTTTGCTCTTAATCAAGAAGACAATAATGTTTTACATTCAATCCTGTTTCTTTTGGAGTTTATTCTTTGGGTCATTATTCTTCATGCTGGACACTATTAAAGCAGTCATAGAAGAAGACATGTGCCTAGCACCAAATAGACCATTCTCACCTTAAGAAGTATTGCATAAAAAGGGCTGAATTTTAAAATGGAAGCAGAAGCAAAATAGACCCAAACCCCAACAATCTAGATTTCCTGAGATCATGAGTCAGAGTTCTGATGTTTTCCCTTCTTTATTAATTTAATCTACTATTCATTGCTCTACTCTTTCCCCAGCAGACAATTTCATATTTCAGAGTTAAACCCTTAGATCATAATGCTGACAGCTGCTTTCTATCAAGGACTGTGATTCAGTAAAGAAGTCAGGTTTCTGACCAGGGAATATTTCCTAAACACTTTTAAGAAAAAGGGATAATTAAATGGTGTAAGTCTGGCAGTAAAGCCTCAGTTCTAGCTTTTAAAAACTCCACAGTACATTCAGAAATCTTCAGACATGAAAAATAAAGGCAATGAAAGTGAGAATAGTTTACACTTGGCAGGTGCTGATTTTGGGATGAGAAATGTTGCACAGCAGGAAAATAGATTTTGACTCAAAGAAAAAGATAATTATAGAATAGTAGAAAACAGACTGAGGATACCGCTAAATAGAAATCTTAAAAGGACAGGTAAAATATATGTTTGGTCTAATTTTTTTCTTCCACCTATTACTTGTTATACTATTTTATCCACCCCCAAAGTCATAGTTATAGCTTAATTATCCTTTCATTTTTTTGTTGCTGAAAAGCCAAATGACTTGTCTCAGTTAATCATTTTGTATGGTTTAAACCACAACAGTGGTTAAACCATCCTAGAGAAAGAGATTGGTTACCACAAAAGCCAGATGGATCACCCTTTAGATTTACTTCTCTTTCCTCTTTGACAAAACAGAGAACCTTTAGACTGGATGTCTCACAGAGTTAAGGGGAAATCTATCCTATTCACAGTTGTTATTCATGATCCTCTTTTTCTCAATAAAGATAACATAATCGATCCCTCAGGTGAAAAGTATAAAAATCAGGAGTGCAAACCTTTCCAGATTTGGATTAGTGTCACTGTTAAATATAGCTTTCACTATCAAGTGTAATTCTCATATGAAGAGCAGCCATATTTTACCCTGGTTAGGAAGAAGTATTGCTCTTGAATATGAAACTAGTATTTAATGAGTCATCATTATAAATCACTTTACAGAAGGTGGTGAAAAGCCAGTCATGAAACTGATAAAATATATGTACATGCTTCTGAACATGCACAGCAGGCAAATTTCCTATTTGGTATTCACACAGACACCTGAAGTGACAGTTTATGTTCCCTCCCCCATATGCAGCAGACACAAAACTTTCTCCAGTTCAAATCTGGCTTTAACCATTTGTTGGAACAGGACAAAGATTCCATCTTACATATAATCCTGAGGTTGGAAGTCATTTACACAATCTGTTAGATGCACAACACTGAGAAAGTCTAGATTTCTCTTTGGATGATATACAGACAGAAAGGGATAATAAATTTCATTAAATAGATTAATGAGGCAAGATTTCTAGAATCCAAAGGAAACTTGGTCACATTTCTGTCTGCTGAAAGCTATTACCCATTATGGGACTCGTTGCTACAGAGATTTCAGGGATTTATTTATTTGCTAGCTTTATTTGGGGATTAAAACTGACTTTCAGTACTGACTGACTGCCCTGGCCTCTGTAGGTGTGAGCAGCTCTGAGAGTACAGTGTTATTGTTGTTCCCTTTAGTAGATGGATGGCAAAAGAGAGTAACACAAACACTTTCCAACTCCTGCTTAACCAAACTCATGTGACCAGAATCTCTGGTTTTACAAGTGAAGAAAATCGTGCACCCAGCCCCAACAGCAGAGGGGACCCTTCAGTAGGGCCCCTATGCCCATCAGTTATTCTTTCTGTAGTTCTTGAGCCAACTGGGTGCCAGCTACCTTCCGTCACTCCTCATCAAACTGCACTGTGCCATGTCAACTGCTCCACACAGGCTTTCAGGTCTGACCCACCTAAGGAGGGCTGGCCTGTGAGGGTGAGGTCTCTGGCTCTGTGTTAAATCCCACAGGGTTTTCCTGCCCAAACATAACCCTCTAGACACTCCAATGAGTCAATCATTCCAAAGTGCATCAACTCACTTTGAATTTTGGGAAAGCTGTGACCACACATTTTTAATGTTTGATTTGCCACAGTATACATGAAACACTTCACAGTGTATTGGAGGTGTTTTCTATTTTTTTTTCCCCATGAAAACTCAGGCCAAGGACATTCTAAGTCAAGGTATTTATGTTACTTTTTCATATCTATTTTCTTCATCCTATCACTAGTAGCTATCAGCATAAATAAGCAGCTAAGAAAAGACCTAGAAATCAAAAGAATTTTAAATAATGGGATTACTATTATGTAAGCTGTAGAAATAGGTTTTTTTTAATTGAAAAAAAACCCAAAACTAGCAAGCAACAACCCCCCAAAACTTTGTAAAAAAAGAACCCTTAATGGAACTTTGTATTTCTGTATTTCTACTTCAGATAAATCTTGCAAATATAATAGACGGATGGACTCTGGGCGAGTTGTTCTGAAAAAACAGAAATTAAATCTGAGGTCTCAGCAATAGTTTTGCAAATTAGTCCAGGTTGCTTTGTCTTTGTATAAGGAGAGAAAGCAAAGAAATAACACAGTCTGTATAGAGCAGGGCAGATTCAGTCTGACACTGGCAGAATAAATATAAAAGATTTCATCATGAAAATTGTGACTGCCAAGGACTCTTGATGGCTGCTGGAAACAGGGCAAGTGGCACTGACTCCTTCTGAATGAGATGGACACAAGCAATCATTTATCCTGTCCTAAGGTGTTTGGGAGGCGTCTTTGGAGGGGGATATCCATTCCCTCCAACGGTCATCTTAAACTGAATGCCTATTTTTAGGAAGACTAAAACTTGCTGAAATTAAATCAGCATGTCTATGAAAGTATCCCTAGGACAGTATAGGTTACTCTTAGTAGTGATGAGATCAAATGAGGAGGAAAAGGGCATGGTACTTAATTAAAAGCTGTCTTTGTGTATATTTCAATTCACAGAAGTTCAGTTCATTACACTTGTTTTAAAACTTGAGTTTTATGATAATGTTGCCCCACAATGTCTATGGCATTTAAACTCTCCTCTTGCACTGATGTGTCCAGCAGTACCCTTCAACACACACAAAAAAATGATGAATCATTATCTTGCCATCAAAAGAAGTATTTCAATGACTTTCCTTCAGACATGAGCTACCCTTTGTGAAAGAAGTTGTCAAAAGGCCAAGGCCAAATGGCACAATTTGTAAATAAAGCTGTCAATCAGTGCACGGGGTCACAAGAGAATTGCTGCAAACAAATTGTTTGCTTTCCGCTCAGTTGTGGCAGCAATTGTTATCTTCAAGGATACTAAAGACTTGGGATAGGGACATGTGCCACCTGTGACCCCAAGAGATCCAATTCTGTCCTGTCCCACTCTGTCATTTTTCCTGTCTCAAACCAAGAGACAGTCCCCAGCCAAGCACCTTTTCTGACTATGAAAAGTGCTGCTGGACATCTGTGCCTATAACCCAGCAACTGAGAAGAGAATGGGAAGCCTTATCAAGAGCAGTATCTACAGGGACAACAGATTTCCTAAAGTTTCCTCTCTTTTTTCTTCTTTCCCCATACTAAATATGGAGGAAGGTTGACTGAGTCCAGAAAGAAAGCTGGTTATTTAAAGCCTATAAACAATTCAGTGCTAATTGTTCCTAGCCCTCCAAATAATCATTGAGGAAAAAAACGCTGATATTTCTTTTCTCTGCTTAGATCCATCTTCTGTAATTCCTTTTATATTTATTTCATGTTTTTTTTAAGGCTCATCAAATCTAGAATCAATGAATGAATAAGTGAAGCCAGGAATCATAGAACATGAAAAACATATAACCATGGAGTACAGAACAGGAATACACTGGTTCATTGTAGTGGGGAAAGAGGTAATGGTTTCATTCTTTCCTAGCAGGTGTCTCCAGCCTTTTGCTGTCTGACTAAATCACCTTCCTGTTTTTTATGTTTGTATATATTTGTCAAATTGCTGTTCCATGATCAGTAAAGTGTCCAGAATTCCTATGAGCATCCTCATAGAAAAGCTCATAACTTTTAACATTAGAAAGAAAAGATAACACCAAGGTTTCATTTTCCTTTAGTGCTGGGACATAGCTCCAGATTTGACCACAATATCTCCATGATTATTATTTTTTAATAGCTGGGTACATCTGAAGGGTTTGGAATATCCTACTAGAAAGAAAAATTAGAAGCAGAAATTAGCCTGGACTTCGGCAGTTTCCCAAAATGCAAATTTCATTTCAAAGTACAGCCTGCATGACCATCCTCAGCATGTTCAGCTGCATGGTGGAGCTGCTATCTGAGCATACTCAGGCTGAATTCTCAGTCTTCTTGGTGAGGAGTAAATCCTGCACTTCTCAGTTTCTAGGAATCATATAATTTGAAGAGTGTGATTTTATTTACCCAACAACTGCCTATTTGGAAAGCTCAAAGGCTTACAGTAATTAAAATGAAAAATAGGTTTGAAACCTGATAACTTTGAAAACCTGAAATTTTTAATCTCCATTTTTTTCCCTTAGTAAGAAAAACAATATTATTGGTTGCTTCAAACTAGTATTGAGTTCTTGATTCATGCTAATTTTGAATGGATTTGACAAGCTTATGTAATTTAGAACTGCAAGTTTATAAAGACTAAAGTTGCATCTTGTTGATTTGATAATTTTCAAGTCTATTATTGTCTGCTGCCTTATTCTGAAAGTTAACTTTGTTACCTGAGGGAAAGGTGAATAATCCATTAGAAATCCCATTTAGTGTGGGTACACTCTAAGTCTGGAATAAAAAGTAGAATTATCAAAAGTTACTATATATAATAAATGGAAATTATTCCTACAGGCAAATGGGTATACAGCTAAGAGCACAGTACACATAATCCAGTTATAAATATAAATATGGTGTTCTGCTTTATGGTTAAAAAAGCAATGTTAATATTAATTCTGAAGACACCCTTTTTATACTCATAAAAAATATAGCAAGTCTTCAGTAGGATTTAATAAATAATAAACAGACAGCAGTCTAGTGGATGGAGGTGATTAATAACCATAAGGAAGAGACTAAATACAATATTTGTGTATAATTAAAATACTGAGCTACTGCTGGCTGATTTGATTAATGGCACCTTCTTAATTATGAAGTGTCTTTACTTATAATTTAAGACTACAACGGAACGTCTCTTGCTCATCCAGAAGCATGAGACAGTAGAAAGATGAAGTATTTTATTATCTTTCTTGCATAAATATGAGTTCTAATATAAGGCAAGCACAGCAATGCCAAAGTGCATGGGAGGTTAAGGAATCTACAGGAAAGAACTCACAACCAGTAGATGGCACTCATTTTATTTAATTGCATTCTACAAAACTAGAGCAAACTGCAATTTCTCTTCTGCAATTATTTTATTTTATTTTTAAGATAGATAGCAAGTTTTGCTGAAGAAAAATAGTTTCAGATAAAATATTTAAAGATCTGATCTCACACTGGATATTAAAAGGGAAGAAGGAAGGTTCAAAGTGCTTCACAACTCCCAAAATGAAATTTTTTATTGCGAAACCAGACAAGGAAACAAACAAGAGGACAAGACTGGAATAAGCTGAAAAGTGGTACAGAACCTCATCTCAATTTAAACTAAATGTTTCTGGTAAAACCACAATAACATATCTCTTTTTGTTTTGATAAAAATCACTCTCTTAAAATATTTTAAAGTTAATTATAACCCCATTCCCTCCTCACTACTTCTGTAACCAGCAGAGCTATTGCAAACCAGTATGGTTTGAACTGCATTAAGCAGAGCTATTGCAAACCAGTATGGTTTGAACTGCATTAAGTGCCACGCCTCAGTTTAAACTGGAAGTCCTCCTTATCTGTTTTCCATGTCAAATTGTGCAGATAGACCCAATCACAGGAAGGGTACCTGCCTTTGATGGCGACAAAACTTCAGTTATTCTATTCCTCAAGTTCAATCAGAACTGCAACTAGAACAGCCCTAACCACTTTACCTGTAGAGGGACAATTGCAATTGTAATTTCTACTCTAGAACCCAACAACTAGGCAAGGAAACTCCTAAGTTCATCAATAAGCAACTACTCTCATGTCACACCTTGTTGACATCTCTTGAATTATTCACAGTTCTGTATCACTATATATTCACAGCTTCTACAGAGTCCACACACTGGACCAGTGTGGTCTTTTTTGCTTCACTGTGTCTTTTTTCACCTGTACTCATGAGTGCCTTAACACATGGTTGGTACCACTGGAACAGTGATGGTATTTGCAGGATATGTGCTACTGTAGCAAATATTCTCAAAGGCAGAAGGGGGCATAACCTAGCCTTAGTTTTCATGGCCTCAAGCTGGTGTCACCTTTCCTGGAAAGGTGATGCTGATAGCATGGCAGCTCTGGACACTGCTCGGGAACAATGAGAAGACAACCAAGCTGACACATTATTTTCTACAACATGGTGGGCTTTAGGTGGCCTTTTTCTAAATTTAATTTAAGTATTAAATAGATATTATTCTATTTACTAAACTTCTTGGTTAGGGGGCAAAATAAAAGACAAACAGAATGAAGCACAACAATCTTGACATAACATCTGTCTTCAGGTGTCCATAAGCTTACTCCAGTCTGGGGTGAAGAGAAGGAGTAGAGAGAGACACAGAGAACAAATTAGTCCAATATAATAATGAAGTATTTTGGCAACTATCTGTATGAATGAAATAACTTGTTCTGTAGCTAAGTTATTGGCCAGCTTTAGTGTCTGCTGCCTGAATGGACTGATCAATGTCTGTTTGGTGGAGTTCTTATAGCAAATACCATTTCATGAAAGGAGACTGGGAAACAAGATTCTTCTTGAAATGCAGCCAAAAGGATCTGTATTTTTATAGTGCAATCAAATTTATTGTCTACCTCTGGTGCAAAGGTGACCTCTAATAAAGCTGAGTTTATGTCCCTGCCCTCCAGGTGTTTAGGAGGATGCTATCATATTGCTTTTTTCCCCCACTTCTAGCAGAGTATGGAATGGAACGAAAGCCCAAAGATTTAATTTTGCTTTACTTGATGGCATTTCCAATGGATATGTGCAGGGTTTAGAAGAAACAAGCCTGCCTGAAATCTAGATTCAAAGACACACAAACTTTGAGTCTTGGAGATCCGAACTTTTACCTCTCTCTGTTACAATGCATAAAAGCAGAAATCAACATTTCTTTTTGTTCAGAATTACCTCCCAGACCAGAGTGGTAATGCACAGTATTGAACAAACGAATAATATTGAAGTGACTGTAAAGGACCAAGGCTGGGTTGAACAATGCAGGGATTGGGAATCCAAAGCTTTCATCATCCACTATTTCCATCTTGACCAAACCTGGAGATGACAGTGAGTCTTCTGGCCAGGCTTCCCAGAGATTTGTATGTGACCTGTCTAAGTAGGTGAACTTCATTTCATTATCAGGTATGCTACTGCTTCTCCCTCGTCTCCCTGAAATCCACTAAAATGGCAATGGCAATGGAATGTCAGAGAAACAGCAAGATAAAGCCTTTGTTCCTAGAAATGTGCAAGGGTCTTGAATGCAATGAAGGAGGTCCTGAGTTTGCTGCTGATCCACATTGTGCATGCACCTGGATGAATAGTCCAATGCATCCCAGCCTGGAAATCATTGTGGATTTCAGGTTAGTGATGGTGTGATAGTCAGGACTCAGCCTCATTAGAGGTGACCCATTTGACTGATTATACTAATATTGAAGTAGTTCAGTAAATTAATATTTTGTTCTCTGATCTTTCAAGCCTTTACGAAAGACAAAAAGAAGATTAAATAAGCCACCTAACACAGAATTAACTATCTGATCACAGAAGCAGTGTAGATTTTAAGCAGTGTGTAAAAAACATTTGCACTGCTGTTTCTTCCCCATCCTTTCCTGTATTTTACAGAGGACTGTACATTTGTTTTGATATAAGTAAGTAAGAATTTTGCTGCCTCTCTTAGGGAACTTGGTTGGGTGTATCTGTATTACACAATTTGGATGCCCAAACTACTCCTCAAATCTTATTTCCCATATGATTTGCCCAATAGCACTCTGTGCTACCACTAATAAATTGCTCCAAGCAAGCCAGCTTGGCTATCTTGAGGCAAGTTTCCTAATTATAGAGCAGAAACCATCCCAACTACTCAGCCTTCATATTCCAGGACTTTGGGCTGATAAGTGTCAAAAACCACTTAGGGCTTTATTGTGAGAGCATTAGAAAAGAGTTCTCATAACAATGATTGGAATGATTTCTTCTTAGTGTCACGTGGGAAACGATTATTGATTACTGAAGGTTTTATAAACAAGCCCACATATTGTCACTGTGGGTGGTATATTAATTATTAAGTAAACAAGAGAAAATAAATGTGTGCACAGTATTGTTATTACAAGCAGTAGGAGCCATTTATCATGGTGCCATATGAAATCAAACTGAACAGAAGTGATAATTGAATCCCCTGGTGAATACCATTCCTCTGGCAGAGGATCCCTGGGAAGCAGGACCATTAATTGATTGCCTTGTGTGATTAAAAATGCAGGAATAAACCTCAGCATTATTTCACATATTTCAGTGAAATGTACCAGTTAATTTATATCAGTAGTGTTATTTGGTCCAGATGAATAAAATAGTTATTGGGATTTTAATATTATATGGGGGGGAGGGGGGCTGTAGAAAAATATTTTCTGTGTTTATTTTTAGACAGCACCAGTTCAAGATGAGAAAGAAACCCAACTTTTTTGTCACAAGACCGCCCTCCTTTTTAGGTCAGCATTACCTAGAGCTGTGTAATGGAAACTAAGAGAATGTCAAAGAGGCTGGGAATCCAGCACCCAAAAACTCAGACCAGAGCTGCTCAGACAGGATTGCCAATAGCTGAAGACAAATACAGAGGTAACAGTTGCTGTTCAATAATTTAATCTGAAACCATTTTGCCATTTCAGAAATAAAATTTCATCACTGCACTTAGAAGAAGTAAAAAATATGACTCAATAATTGCAAACCACGTGAAAACTTTTCAAACACAACTTGTATTTACAGACATTAGGGTGAGATTATCTTAACAGCTCAATGGCCCTCCATCAGCCTGGACGATCACTGAAATAGAAATCTTAATGAGTCAGCTAACATGCAATGACAAGCTGTCTCCTTCACAACATTTAAAAAGGGTCTATTTATTCTTCAGGCTCTGTCAGAAGATGAGATGTGTTCTACGGGAAAGAAAAGGGCCTGCATCCCAATTGTAGCTTAGTTGCCCAGTGCTATTGTAACCACATTTTCAGGGTGTATAACTGCAATTGATAATATTTTATGAGCATGAAAAAAGTGGGGTTTTTTCTTCAAATTTGCAGGAAAGACTAATAAGAAAAAAACTGATTCCAGAAATCTTGCAAAGCTCCTCAGGTCAGGAAGCAGAAATAATGTAATGTGATTTTGCAGAGCAACTTCCCATAATCAAAAAAGGAAAGTGAATTTTTTTTCACCGTCTTAAATACTTTTTTCTTATTTAACCAAGGCCTGAGCCACACTATTTGTGCCCTCTAAGGAACTAAATCTTCCCCATCTCTCACTTCCTGGTGTGATTTTTTCACAAGACTGTTGACTTTTCCTTTAGAGTCACGTCCAATGTGTTTTGACCAACGTCATATTACCTTCTTTATCTGCTTCTAAGAAATTCTGGTCCTTACTAGCTCCAGAGGAATCCCACTTTGTAAAACTGATAAAGCCCAATCAGGTAGACATACAATGAGCATGTGTTCCCTTCACTGCTATTCCCAACTTCTTCTGTTGGATAGCTTCCCTTTCTGCCCCAGAACAAGGAATTATACATTCCTTGTTCAAAGTGCTAGCAGTGATTATCTCCCTGAGAATTTTCTTCTGAAATTCAGCAGAGTTAACTGCTTCCTCATGTCTCCTCTATGTATTGTTACTGTATGAGAATTTCTTCTCACTCTTCCAACAGAAAAAGTTGTCCTTGCTATCTGTCTTCCCCTTTGGGCTCCTAGACTTTTGTTCTGCTCTAACATCCTCCATTTATTAAACATTCTTCCTGACTCCATTTACCCTGAATTGCTTTGACTCAAGAATACAATTAATACAATTAATTTGTATTAATTATTTACTTATCCCTGTTACCTTTTTTCTATTGAAGAAATATATTTATTTCAGGATTACATCATACTTCTGAAATGCTTAGAAATGTAAGGAATTCCTTAGACAGAAAAAAAAAAGATAATTCTCTAGATCATCAAAGTAATTTTAAACAAAAGTGTTCATTGTATATGTCTGATAAATTTCTATCATTTGGATTCTCTAAAAGTATTTATGCACATAAGCATTTAATTGGCTTACTGGACTGCAGGCATCTTATAGCAGATGAATTCTTGTGAAAATTCATCCCACAGTTCTAGTTACCACCTTAAAAACTCTCCGACTCAGGTTTCTAGAAGAGTCCTACTTCGAAATTTTGTTTTCAGCAGAGCTCTACTTGCAGATAAAACACTGAAAATAAAATAAATACAGGCAAGTAGAAGTTATATATATTTGTGTGAAAGACAAGAATTCTAGGCTATCACTTGTTTTTGTCTCAGAATGAAAATCGCTTAGATTATTGCTTAAAAGCTTTGAATCTGGATCTCAAATTTTGAGATAGAAGAGAAGGAGGTGCATTGAAAAATGGGATTGGTTTCCATAAGCCCAGTGTTACATTTCAAAAGACTGTTCTGAGAATATAGACTGCGTTCCCCACCCCAAAGATATTTGTGGAGTGAAAGGGGTCCATTTTAAAAATGTGCCTTTTACTTAGCCCTATAAAAAATCTGGTTTGAAAACAAACTCACTGCAAGATTAATTAAGTCTCTTTAAGGGACCCAAAGTGGTCATCATTGCACACATTACAAAAGGTCAGCCTAGTTTTACTAACTCCTATGTCAAATTTACCCTGTAGCAAACTTAGCACCTTTATTAAGTTAATCCAAAGAAAGTGAAATGCTGGCAATTAGCCAAAATTAAGTGAGAACTACTCAGTTCTTCCATCATTTTAATACTTGCATTTTATTGCTGGTGTAAATAGGTTTATAACCTTCCGTTATGAAGCACAGACATCTGTTCAGCCTAGCACTAAACATCTGGTTATTCCAACAAAGCATATAATTATATTTAATGGATGAGAAGTGTTTGATGGATTGCATCCAAGTATCTGAATAAGACAGTTATGCATAAAGACTATTTGCATGGATTAGCTTGACAGGCTAACAAGACACTGTAGAATATTATTTTCTCTGATTGATTTCAACTGATGTTTGCATTGCAGAGGCTGCCGACATTTATTTTAGATAAAATCACAAATTCTTTTACTTTTCTTTAGATTAACACAAAATGTAGAAATTTTTACTTGTTTGGTCCAACCTCCTAACACTGCAAGACTCCTATGTGTTGTACTTTGACTGTGGGTTGTGTTTTTCAAATTTAGCATTAAATATTAGAAGAAAGAATCCCTCTATTCCTTGTCCTCACGTTCTATTATTATCCCCTAGAAGATGCTTCTGTCAGGAAGCATTCCTTGCATGGAAAAAAAATTGAATGTTTTCCAGGTAGTTGATGTGAGCAAGTAGCTCACCAAAAGTGATACAACAGTTTGTCTTAAAATAAGAACTATTGTTCCAGAAACATTAGTAGTGGAATTCCACCAGGATTACTTATTTTCATTAAGAATCATAGCACAAAAGTGGGAGTGCTGTAGTTAAATTGAAAAAGCATCATTAACAGAGGATGATCAGAACGCTAAACAGGAAGAGCTGGATGACCCTGAAAATGCTAGGAGAACTGGGATAAAAAGAAATTAGAACACAAACTCACTTTCTTGGAGGCTTATAATAGGCTAGAGGCCTTGAGGTCAGGAATGGGAAATCACAGAGAACAAGACACTGGGTGTTGTGGACAACATTTCAGACTACATTAGAACTTCAGACACAATCCTGACTGTCAATCAGGCAAAATTCTTCTATTATGAACTGAGAAATCTGAACTGCATGACATGGGGGGTTTGTCTGGAAGGTTGGGTACTGTGCTGGCCACCTGCATTCAAGGAGTACAAGATCCAAGAAGAGTCATGAGAGAACAACAATAGGTTGACTAGGGGCATAGAAGGCTCATCTTCTCACACACAGATAGATGATTTTGTTCTTTTGGCACTAATATAATACAATTTGGGGGATTACAGAACTGATCCCTATAAATGCATCATGGGGAGAAAATAAATCTCCAAAGAGAAAGAAAAGCCAAAGAAGCTCTTCAAACTGAGAGATAGTTTGGGACCATTAATATATTGATAGACGCTTGCCTTGAATACATTAAACTTGTAAATTAGCAGACTTTTCCTACCCACTCACTAAGTTTTCAAGATTGTACAACTGGATTTCAGAAAAATCAGTAGGTAAACAATTTTAAGACAAGTAATTTTGTAAGGGAAAGATATGACATTGCTCTCTATAATCATAAACACAGACTGGTTTCAGTGGCAGAAGATGTCTTTGTAAGCCAAATGTCTTTTACCCCAGTGAGAGCAAAAATGAATGGAAGTGCATTACTCCTGAATCACCACAGCACTATTACCTCCAACCACTGCTTGGTTATTGACATTGAAGAGATAAATTGAGTAATTCAATGAGAGTGTTTCGCAAATATCTTGAAAACTTCATGTCACTGTTTAATAATACAGTGCTTTATATGTTAGATATTTTTGTGCCAGAGGTAAAGAAAAACATTCTGGACACTTTTCTAAAGGGAGGGATTATAAATGTGATTTACCTTGTGAGATCAATTGAATGACTGACTTATCCCACGACACTGTGGACCGTATGTCTGGAAATAACTTCAGCAAATGGTGTCAGTCTCAACCAGGTACAGGGGATTGCTAAGATTAATTCTTTCCCATTTCTTCCTCTGAGATAGGGTAGTTACTTGCTGCCTTTTATTCAACACTCATGCTCAGGCTACATTAGTTCATCTTTTACAGATGAAGGAAGAAACAAAACAAGCTCCAAACCCACAAACATTCAAGAAATAAATCTTGCGTAATATGTTTTTCTTCAGGAATGTTATTTCATCCAAATAGATGAAAACATTAGGTGGGGATGTATCCATGTTGATAGGAATATATTCCAAAAAAATAAACACCAAACCAAACAAAATTAAAACCAATTGAAACCCCTCCCAATACCCAGCATACTTAAAGTGTTTTGTCAAGTTAAAAATAGATTTGCAAAAATTTAGTTGATCTGAACTAATGTTTTCCTCCCTAAGGAACTTCAATATCTGAACCTTATTTGGAGCAAAATATAATTTCTGAATCACATAATGTACTTGCACATTAAAACTCCAGTTCCCTTATAGCACCAATTAAAACATAAAACTAAGTGTACATGAGTTCAGATCTTCATGGAAAATTCCTGATCTACTACAAAGATACAAAGTCCTGGATTTCCCCTCCAATTCAGAAAAATTTTCTTTTTCACATCAATATTTGCATGCCATAAATTAACAAGTGATCACTTTACTTTTGGTAGCTCACAATTACTTTCCATCATAGCTGATGTAATATACACAGCCTTGAAAGTTTTCCTTATCTGTCAGAGTTTATTAAGAAACCTTATGTGTCTGCTTGAAAATTGCAGGCCCATCTCATTTTTATGAAGTCATGTATTTCATAGGTATTTCCTATTTTCTCACTCAAATTACTTTTTTTTTTTTTTTTTTTTAAGATAATTTAAACATGTGCTCCTGACTTCTGGTCTTTGGCAACCAGTCTTTTGAGAAAGAAATCCTGCTTGAAGATGTATTATGTGTAATAAAAAATGGTATTTAACAGTTAAAAGTTTAATCTTAGCCAAAATTTCCTGTCAAAATACTTCTGTACAACATCAGAAAGTTGAGTCATTAGTTGATTAACCTTGAGGTTGATATGTTTCTATAGACAAACCTCTGATGATTAAAACTTTTTGGCCAATTGTCAGCCAATGATTTGTGTCAAAGCTTGAGTCATAAACCCATGTTCCCAACAAAGGAGACACTAACCAGTCTTTACAACTGAAGGGAAAAGCAGGTTACAAATAGAATTTAGAAACAACAAAGCTCAGACAGATGCAGAGTGGCATAGGAGGGCTGCTGCTGTAAAATATTTTAACTGAGGTAACCCAGGTCCTATGACACTTTAAAAATTAACTGGCTTTGTTTGCATGCTCAAGATCTTCATGAACTGGAGGGAAGCCAGAGTGAGGCGATCTGAATAGTTTGGATTTCTATCCTGACTCTTCCACATTTTCCTTCTGTCACCCAGCAAATAATGTGACTTCTTTAAGCTACTGGGTGGTTGGTGTTTAGATGACCTTTAAGGTTCCTTCCAACCCAAACCATTCTATAATTCTATGAAATATTTTTAGTCATTTACCACAGGAAATGAATTCTAAAGATCTGTTATTGCCAGTCTACTCCTCTTTAGAATAGGAATGCAAAATTATTGTTTGTCTACTTTTTTCTTTTGATCTGATGGTGCCACAAAATATATTTAATATACTACATTTAAATGTTTCTGTGCTTGTCTGCATTATCTGTGTTTATTAAAAAGAAAAAGAAAGAAAATTTGTATAAATTCAAGCTTCCAGTTAAGTCTGCAATCCTCCCAGTGCTCAGTATGTGTACTTGGCTATGTCTCCAAAGGCACAGGACTGCTAATGCTCATTGTTTTCTCAACTCAATCCAAGTCATTTCCTGACAGAAACACCAGCTTCAAATGGCCAATTCTCAATGGGGTTTTTTTGTGATAGTAATTTTTACCATATACTGATAAAGATGTTGCCTACCTGCACCCTGCACACAATCATATGTTCTTTTATTTGTATTCCATCTACCCGACCAGATACGCAAATTTTCCATCAGCTTTTGCATCTATGAAATTTTTAACTACCCACAGCATATTGCACCATCTTTCTAATAACTTTGTGTGCCAAGAGAGCACTTAAGATAATGGTAGCAAATCATACAAGAATGCAAGATGAAGAGACAATTTTGCTACAGCCCTTTTGGAAATGACAATGAAATAATTTGCATGGATGACATTATAAAGGCTGTCTAATACAATAGTCACACTAAGTGAAACCTTTGTCTGAGGGACTCAGTCTTTTAAGCATCAAATGCAAATCTGTTGAAGCAAAAACATTCAGCTGTTAAGTGACTTACTGAAGTCATCATATAAGCAGCTAGAACTGTGCTTGTACAGAGGTGTTAGACTGAAATTAGGTAAAAATCTGAATTCAATCCTAATTGTGGAATGTCTTTTGTTCAGGTCAGGTAACACAGCAAATGTTTTCAAAGTCTTTCCAGTTCCACTTACTTAACTATTTTCACACAAGTGTACTAAAAGCTCCTGTTTGGCAGATGCTGAACCACAGATGGATGCAGAAGGTTTAACATGTTAGATGCAACAGAAAATGCGCACCCCAGTAAGTGAAGTCCTCTAAATTAAAATAAATAAATAAATAAATAAAAAGCTAACAAACAAACAAACAAAAATCACACTTATCAAGAGATTCTTGATCCCTAGGATCAGCAGGCACCAAAAGAAAAGATATAAGATGCGTCTTACTGATTTAGCATCAGGGTGTATCTATTCAGAATCCAGCACTGAACTCATGTGAACTCAGAACAAGAAAAAAAAAAAAAAAAAAGGCAAGAAAATGTGATACTTCTTTCCTAATACTTTCCCCATTTCCAATTATTTTATTTTGGGATTTTCTGACTCCATGCCATATGTCTGCTTCCCCAAAGGTTACCTCTTCCAAACTCTCATTCAGTCTTGAACTCATGCAATACTTTTTGCATCTGCAGCACTCCTTAACGGGATTGTTGGAGAAAATGAAGAGTCATCAAGCATGAGATTAGAAAGAAGTGCAAAAAAAGAACAAAATGGCATTTGTTATGATATCTGTGCAAGACTTTGAAAAGCTATCTCAAAATAGGACCATTTCCAGAACTCTTTCATCAGAGACACATCTTTTATTTCAATAGTGCTCCAGCCTTTCAGAAGCCAACCAGTCTAAAGATTAAATTCAAAAATCAAGGCCACATAGATACTGATACCACTGTGACATGTGTTTTAGTAAGAGTGACAGGAATAGGCTGAGACCTACAATGTGCTTTATTTGGTTAATTGGAGATCTTCCTGAACTTGCAGCACCCCATCAGTGACTAAGGTAGATCTGCAGTAACCCACTTTTCTAAAATGGTGTTCATCTAAACAATTACTTAATTCCAGTCAATTCAATGATCTTTGTTATTGAAGAGGTCATACTACAAATTAATCTCTTCTACAGGCCTGTGACTTTCTCAGGTGCAGACCTTGCATATTCACTGAGAATGGAGGTACCCTTTTTTAAAAAACAGAACAGGATATTGTGCTGTGGGACTGACCTGGCCTAGCAGATGTTGAAGATTCATTGTTATAAAGCTACAATAATTGAAACAAGCTTCTTTTAAAGAACTGTTTCTCTGCTGCTGTATAAAACAAATGGATGTAAGAGTAGAGAAAGGTGCAACTCTGTCTTTAGGTCTACAGCTGTGGAAGAGTTTCCTTTCAGAACAATTAAGATATTAACATTTGTTTCCTGGAATGGAATTGTATTGGCTTCTGCAGCTTCAGTAAAAGCTAACAAGCTTGTCAGTGATATTCTGTAGCCATGAATAAGGTCATGACACTTTCAAGAACTTTGCAGAGAGATTCAGGTAGCACATATGGCAGAGTATGACAAGGCAAATCAAAGGATCATGTAAGTTGCAGGACTGGGTGTGGGTAGTAGTGGTAACAATCCTCACTTCCCCTCGGGCACAAAGGGAGCTCCCAGCAGACTTCAGTTAAATGAAAGACCTGAACCCTAACTCTTGAGGTCAATACCCCAAGCACATGGGAAAGAGAAATCTATACTGAAAGGAATATTCACACTTGGCAAACTGATTTATCCCTGCCCTACCTCAATGCTGCTCACCCTAAGAAAAGCTTAAGCCTGTGTCTGAATAGAGATTTGCAGCTACAGAGTAGGTGTGAGGTAAGCTGGGGGAGAATGGCAGCAGTCAAAGCATGTCTACCACATCAAGCAAAAAAAAAGGAGTACAAGAAAATGTAACTAAGGATTCACAAGCAAAGCCATATATCCTGCAAAACAGCTCTTCTTACACGTAATTCACACAAAGTTTGATGCAGCCACTTTGCAATCTCTGGGGGGGAAAAAATCCTTATTGTCAGGGCCTGAAACACTTTTTCTGTGAGACACAGCTGTCTCATTCCAATAGTTCACACAGCTGCCCCTGTGATGTCTGTGGGAATAATCCTGTGGTAGTACTCTGTGTTCCACATCAGCAGCTGCATAGCTCCTTTGAATCCCTCTGCTGGCTTTCAGTTTTGTTTCATTGAGGCAGAACCTCCCAAAATTAATAGAGCAGCACAAGAAGAACACATAGAAGCTGTAAAACCCTGAAATCAAGTGCAGGGGAGAGTAAGGAAGGAAATTGGGTGGGGCTAAGGGGGATGTGCACATGCACAGAATGGGCAACAGAACTCATCATAAATAAAAAGATTTAAAAATGCAACACCCAAACTTTAATGCCACCTGCCTGCCTGAGGTGCTCACTTCTCTCAGGGCCACAGCTTCAGTGAGCAGCTGTTTTCCCAGTACAAAAGGAGACCACACTAAGAAAAAGCATTCTCTGCAGAAGCAGCATGAATTGAAGGCTGCTACCCAGCGATGGGTATGATGGACCAAACATCCAGCCATGTTGCAAAGGCTTTTTGCAGTGAGCAAATATGTGTGTGTTGTCATGTGTGAAGAATAATGAATGAAGATTCATTTTCTGACTTCATTGATTTTCTACCTGGATATAAATATTTTATGCTACCAGATGGGCTCTACCAGTTGACCATAAGTTGAAAGCAGTCTGTGGGTGCCTTTGCTCTCTCAGGCGCCTTTTCTCTTGAATTTCTTTAAATGACTAGAAAGCCAAACTACTTCAGAATAAGCTAAAGCTTTAACCATAATTATATTAGAGATGGAAGATCTGTTTTTAGTGATCCCAAGGTCTCTATTTTCAACATCTAAAGAATGTAACGGAATCAATTTGTCATCATCACTGAGTTAATTTAATATTATTCCCCAAACAGTATTATCAGGACAATGAACTACATTTTCTGGAAATCAGAATGATCAGTTACCATCTTGAAAAGCTTAGATTACAAGAACTAAGGCACTTGCAAGGGGGCAGAAATGCCTCAGGCCCAAATTTTCTGTAAGAGTATTGTATGCACTGGGAGATGCCTCATAAAAAATTGAGTGTGAAGTATGAAACTTGCTCAGGGGATAATCATGGCTAGAAGGAAAATACCTGGGAAAGATACAAGTGGAGAGATAGGCAGGGTCTGGAGTGTAAGGATCTTTGCTACGGGGGACATACACTATCCTAGTGTAAAAGTGAGAGATGCTTTTCATTTTGAACTAGAACTTACTGGCACTTGACAGAACCATTTTAAGGATTGTTTCATCCTGAGAGAACACACACCCATGAGGAAAAACCCTTGGAGGAGGTGACAAAGCAGCTAGTAAGAACAGACAGATTTAAGAATCAGAGGTGATAAAGAAGCAGAAAAGAGTCAGTATTCTTCTAGCTCCCTGGATAACTGAAGTTGGGAAATTCATATTTTGAAAACCATTTTATTCATTGAAAACTATCATGATTTCAAAAGCTGCTAAGCATGAATAGAAGTACATAAATTTCTGTTGAATGAACAGAAAAATTTGCAGTTTAGTAAGAGAGTTATTGAACTCCAATATTAATTACTCAACTGGTAAGACTAGGCTCAATAACTTATTAAAAGAATACAGGTATTGGACTGTCCAGGCAAGACGAAAAGGAGAGAATTATTACATCAGATAGAAGTGGCATGTCTAATGCAATTTTACACTGGCAATCCTTTCAATAAATTGTCTAAAATTTTAGAAAAATTTTTATCACTTTGAAATGTGATAAAACTATACCACAAAACAAGTACCAATATTTTTTTTAAAAGATAAAACTACACTCTGTGAGGCTCCCCAGGAGTCTCACAGCCTGAGTTATGAAGCACCTGGATGATGGAATGAAGAATAGATCTGCAGATAATGTCATGCTGGAGGCAGGTTTAGTTTAGTAAAGTTTTTCTTTACTGTGAGAGTGATGAAGAACTGGCACAGGTTGCCCAGAGAAGCTGTGGATACCCCACAGTGTTCAAGGCCAGGTTGGATGGAGCTCTGAGCAACCTGGTGTAGTGGAAAGTGTCCCTGCCCATGGCGGGGGGTTAGAACTAGATGAATTTTAATGTCTTTTCCAACCCAAGACATTTTATGATTATGTAGTTCAAAGAGTTACATGCCAAGAGCTGGAAATTGCTAGTGGCTTCATCATGTCTCTGATAATACTGTGTTAACTTGGAGACTCAGTGCATGAGGGGATTTTCCCTTGTCCTGTTTTGCTTTGAAAATTATTTATTTTAATATGTACATTTCATTGAAGGGAAAAAAAAATTTTGTTTTGGTTTATTTTGTTTTAATGGGAGAATATGATTTTAACTGATTAGCAAAAATTCAGAATCTTGATTCTTGAATAAGCAAGGGCAATTATTGAAAATATTGGTATATAATAAGAAACACGTTTATACCAATGGAGAAATAAACTATCAGCTTACTTTTCCATGCAATCATGTAATTTTTTTTCCAAGGCCTTGCATCTTATTAAAAGATATATGATTGACAGATTAAAAGTGAACTAACAATAGTAAAAAAAAAAAAAAAAAAAAAAAAAAAAAAAAAAATTGATCTGAACCTATTGGCTAAAATCAGGATGGACATTTACAAAACAATATCTTTATGAGAGTACAGTTTCTGTCTCCCTTTGTTTAACGTTATTTTAAAAAGATCCATCTGTGAGTTGCACGTAAGGGTGATTTCTCTCAAATCAGTGAGATTATGGGCAGCACATTTCACTGATTCCTTCTATTCATTAGGTTTAGGCCTGATGAATGAAGAGGAGTCTTTAACTTGCCTACATAGATTTCAGTTCCTTTCATCCTTCTGCTGAACACAAAAGGTTTTTATCAGTTTTTTTGTTTTAATTAGTACCACAATTGAGACCCTTGAATAAGGGAACTGAGCACCACTGGCTGTGAAGTCCTGACTGCTGGATGCACCCCTTGGCTGTCTCCCAGCTACACACAGTGACAAAATTCTATGTTTAATTCCCTGGATTCCTCTAGAAGGACATCCCAACACAGGCACTGACAGAACCAGGAGAGAAAGACTAACCAAGCTGCAGTGTAGACATAGTCCTTGTCCCCACATAACTGCCCTGAGTCCCAGCACCACTGAAGCATCACCACATCACTCAAGAAGGCGATGTTCATCTTTAGCATCCTGAAACACCACCTGGGAACACCCATCAGCATAAACATGCCCAAAATGTCCATGACCTCGTGAGGAAGCTCCTCTGGGCATAATCCTCTCCCTGTGACTTTGTACTTCATAAAGGCCACAGCATCAGGTTTGAAAGCTGTTTATGTTGCTCAATGTGGTGTCCAAATGTTTGGTACTTGCCAGGAATGCTCTCTACAAACAGCTCTCAAGCCTTAACATTGTGACTTTATGAACTTCTTCTGTATTTTTCTTCATTTTTCTTTGAAGTGCAATTTACATCACAGCAGTGGGAAGCTAAGAGTTCACAGATCCCACAGATTTAATGTTAGTTTTCTTAGGAAAAGGATGGAGGAAAAATTGCCTAAAAACTAAATAAGCACTTTTAGATTAATAAATATTAATAGCAAAGCTTTCTGCTTATAGAGCAGCTTCCATCTGGAGGTCTTGCCTGGCTTCATAAATATTAACAACTCAGTTCTATCAAAATCTATCAGAATATTTCCACTGGGAGTCTATGAAAATGGGTCTTGGTGTTAGGTTTTTATGGTAATTATCATATTTTACCACTTCTGATTTAGTAATCTTGTTCCTCCTTGGATTTTGTCAGGTATTGGACCACGTTCTCTGAGCAGGCCTCAGTCAGAACACATATCTTTCCTTTGTGAACTTGAAAAAATATCCCTGAAGTGATATTATTTCAAGAGGTGGTGGCTTCCTATGTGTCTATTCTTCTCTTCCTCTACAAGCATGAAGTAAAGCTGGTCAGAAAAGTGTTATCAGGAACAAGCATATCTGCCTCAGATAGAAGTACAGGTGACTCCTGAAAAAGAGATTCAAAGTCCTTCTTTTATTTCCTGAAATCCCTATCTCAAGTACTTCTTTGTTGCCAGTGGTTCCTGAGTTACAGAAGGGCTCTGACCAGTAGCAGCATTAACATGAATAGGGGGCAGATCTTCATTAAAAAGTGCTCAGAATGAGAAGATAGAAAGTGTTGCAACACCTTGAAAGGAATCATATTTTTCAAAATTGGGTTTTTGCTTCTGAAGGATTTTTTCCTTGACTTTGCCCAACAGCAACTCTTCTGTGAAGAGTCAAAGTCCTGCAGTGTGAGCTGGCTGGATGTGCACCTCTGGGACAGTCACAAGATCCTGGATAGTTCAGAGGCAGAAATTCTGCTGCCCATAGCATGAAGTAAGGTTTGAGTTGTGAAGTCACCAAGAGCCCAGAGCTGCCACCTCACAGAGAAGTCAAATTTAGTTATTTGAATAACATTTGTTTTCCCATTAAGGTACATTTTGCTTGCTCGTGCAGGTTATTTTCTTGTTTTATTCTCTCTTGTCTTTTTTCTTGCTTCCTCAAATATTAATTAATTGAGTAATTTCTCTCAGGGTATCCACAGTGCCAAAAGAAAGACTAACATAACTCTGTGGAGCAGGAATTTTCTGCAGTCTGGCTTACTGTTGATGAAGGGTTTGCTTTGTTTCCATTTCATGGATTCAACGACTGCTCTAGTGTAACACACTGCTGGACACTTTCCTGTTTTTTGCAGTTTCCAGTGGAAAGTATCTGGGTTAAAATATTTTTTTAAGACTTTTGAGAGTTTTGCTACTAATTTTAAACAATTGTGTCCTTTCATGCTTGATTTACTTTATAGCAAAACAAATATTTAAGACTGGATGTTAGCAGGGAAGACTGTGAGACTGTTTTTGCTTTTCCCACTTCCTTCATCTCTAAATGAACAAACACGTGGTCAAATAACAAGCTCACAGGATGACTTGGCAGTTATTTTGGAAAAGAGGGAAATAATGAACAAAGTAGCATATTGGTTAAAAAGGTCAAACATATCATGACTTGTGCATTCAAACAGGAATCTAAGAGTCAACACTGATATAAAGAAACCTTAAAAAACTGTTCTGAAGTAGTCTGATTCATCATGCTTTTAAAACAGAAAAACTCAGAGAAATTTAATAAAAATATTTTTTAAAAATCGCTTTTGCACCACAAAAGCCAGAATGTTAGTTCTGTCTGCAAGGTAACCAAGTCTGGAATGTGGATCAGAAGCCAATATCCCTGCTAGTAGGGAGGGAGTGTGACAATCATTTCAGTTGCCTTTTACTCAGTGCTTTGTATTATTGTTTTGTCCTGAATAAACGGTTCCACAAGTGAGCTGGTGAAGTAAATTGCCTTTACAAACAAACAAACAAAAAAAAAAATTAACTGAGATCAAAGGGACCTTCACAGTTTAAAGGAGAAAGATAAGGTCCTGGTCTTTCCTTCTCATATCCAAAAGTCCTGAACATCTTGTAAAAACCACACATACAATATAAATGCTGCAGCAGCTTTGTTTGCTCAGAGAATTTGCAGCTTGACTCAGTATAAAGTGAATCCATTCTCAGCTAATGCTCCAGCTGAGCTGAGGGGTTGAAATTATGTGATAACTTTGTAAAACACCTTCTATGGATGAGGCTTGCCTTCAAAATCTAAGCATTTTGCTATCATGCATCAGAAATTATTCATATATTTTATGAAGTGGTAGCTAAAACCAAGGCACCTGTGGCTCCAAGAACAGTGACCTGATGCACAGAATGTCCAAAGAGCAGTTAAAAGATTTGTCCTTGTTTAGTGAAGCAAAAATGAGGCTAAGATTCTTGCTGGCAGTTGCTGCTGTCTGCTCTTACGATACCTGTGCTGTTTCTTTTGAACCAGGGAACAGCAGCACAAACTGGGACCAGGGGCCAATTGCTCAGGTAAGTGTCAGAGATCCAGAGACACAGAGAACACAACTCAGCCAACCTGACTGTTTTGTTCCTTCTGCAGACTGAAACTGCCAACTTTAATTCACCCACAGAGCAGTCAGAGCAAGGGGGTCATTGCACAGAGACTGGCCATCAGCTGCCAGGCACTAGCAGTGCTTGATTTCTACTCGACCCAACTCGTTTCTTAGATGTGAAAGAGCTTGCACTGCACTGACTCTTCTGTGGGCAAGCCAGTCCTCCCTTACAAGCCTGGCTAGAAATATAAAAGGCTTTAAAATAACATACTTCTTTTAACTGCTCGGGATTTGACCTCTGACAGTAATAAGAGAGGCAAACTTACATGAAAGTAAACAGCCTGAACTTTATGAAGAGGGAATTCCATGTTGAAATTTCACTATCAAGTTTCATGCCACAAAAAATAAAAAGAACCAGTTTTTGTACCTCCCTCTGCTTTCAGAAGAACATTTTCCTCATCCTACTCAGGTGTCCTGGTCATTCGGTAGGTTTCCTCCTCAAGAATTGCTTTTTTTTTTCTTTTCTTTCTTTCTTTCTTTCTCTTTCTTTCTTTCTTTCTTTCTTTCTTTCTTTCTTTCTTTCTTTCTGTCTTTCTGTCTTTCTGTCTTTTGTTCTTTCATTCTTTCTTTTTCTTTTTCTCCTTTTTCTTAATTTTTTATTTCAGAAGAAAGCAAAGAAAACACAAATCAGCTGAATGGCATTCAGACTCCAGGACCTCTCCTTTTTGGTCTCCCAGTGGGACATATATATTAACATTCCTTCCTTGACTTCCTTTTTCTGCACCCTTGCAGGTTTGTTTAGCCCCAATAAGCACGTTGTGTCCTGAATCATGGATTTGCAGCACTCTGGTGAAGCAGTGCTAACATCCACCCTTGGCACTCAGGACATCCTTCCCTCCCAGTCAGGGCTACTAAGAGCAGAGTGCTGTGGCTTTGAATCATTGTGACAGAGAATTCTCCCAAACAAGGCAAAGAGGGTCTCAGAAGCAGGTTTTTGTTGGAATGTATTTTCCTTCCTGTAACACAACTCCTCAAGACCAGGGCTTATGCTGTTCTGTGTCTCACATCCTCCTCCTCTGTTGTGTTTATGCAGTGCTCATAGACTCAGTTCTGTGGACATAAGAACTGAAATCTCCCCTCACAAGACTTTGTTGTGAGTCACCCACCCACTTAGCTGTGCATCCCAGGCTAAAATTCTCTCATGTAATAATACAAAAACAAGTTCATTTTCTGCTTCTGGCCTTTGGGCTGTGAAGGGTATCTTATGCCTCAACATAGTGTCTGAGGGACATGCTTCTCCCAGCACGCTTCTGACCCATGAGACATCAGCCTTTGCCACAGAAGCTGAGGGCTTGAGCAATCTCTTTTCCCTTGCTAGTGACCAGAGCTCTTGTTCTTAATGCTGCTTACAGATAGTGTCTTATCTTTAATCCATAAAGGAGACTGAGCTGCATCTGGAAGTTGTGGAGATGAATAGATGTTTATCTGAGTCTTCCTCTTTCAGGATGCCTTAGCTCAGAGATAGGGGAAGGACGCTAAACACTTTGTTTGTTTTCTAATGTGAAAAAAAATAAAAAGGATCTGGGGGGGAGGGTGTTGAGAGACTTTAGACAAGAAGTAAGGAGGCTTGAGTGAATGCAAGTTCTTACATTTTTCTTGAAAATAAGAAATCAGGAACTGAAAGAACTGATGCAGGGTGAAAAGAGTAAATAAATGTGATGGCAAATGGAGAGAAGTAATGAACAAGAACAAAGCTGGACATAAAAAAAAAAAAATAATAATTTTCAAAAATTGAAACACAGTTCTACATTCTTCAAGCCATTATCTCTTTCTGAAGGGAAAGATTTAAACAGCAAACAAAAAACAAAGATACTGTGATATCTCCCTTAGGATGTCTTCCAGCAGATGACTGTATCAGCAGTATAGGGCTGCTGTCCTATATGGACAGGGATTTATCTGTGCAGGACACCCAGGGCATCCCTAGAAAGAGAGGAGGACTTCCCATCTTCTCACCCTGGGATTTTGGCTCTCCTACAGGCTGGGGTTCCAGAGCTGCATAAGGAAGAAATTGAGATGAAAAAATGGACATTTTTGGCTGCCTGTCTTTGCTGGTTATCCAGGCATTGCTCTATTCTTCCTCTTGCTCTTCCTGGAAATCAGGAGCAAAGCAGTGACTGCCAAATTTTCCTTCCTGCCTCAGTGATTGCAAAGCTCCTCTTAAGGCAATCTCAGATGAGAGGAAGAAGCCAGTGTAAGTGTTAGGGATCCCAGGACATCATCCTGACCCCTTCCTTTCCATTCCCAGGGAAGTGGTTCCAGCTGCTGTTTTTGTGTTTTAGCTTCAGGGTCTTTGTGTTTGGGCATCACCATGATAAAAATTAGGTCTACATGTACAGAGCAGAGAAGGAGAAGATAACAACAACAACAACAATAATAATAACAATAATGATGATTTGGAATATGTTATATTGCAAAATTATTCAGAGATAAGACAACTGGAGATGAAAAAAACGGGGCAGGAAAATATTCTGGTGAGCTTTTAAATACCAAGGCCTAAGATAATCATAGTTTTTCCCAGGGAAAAACACTTTCTACTTCAGTTGCATTGTGTTTTCCTCTCAATGCAAATAAAAAATCCCAGAGCTCCTGCTGACATCAAGAGATTCTTCAAAAGAAATGCTAATATGATGTTCCTCACCTCCCAGAGACAGGCTTTAATTTTGAACACAGTTTGTGAGTGTTCCCAGTTTCACTCCCTCAAACTCCATAAGAAATTAATCCAAGCTACAGTCTGGAAAGACAAGCACCCTCTTTAAATTAAGGTTTTAAAATACTCTCTATAAGCACTCAAAAAGAAACAGAGGATTTGTGTTATTTTCATTATATGACTTGAAAAATAGCTGGAGAATCTAATCTAATATGCCACCCTGCCTTGCAATGCTGAAGTCCATTAAACCGAATTAATTAACCAAGGGGAATCAGTTAATTCTTTTTGGTACTACCAAGTTTGAGAATTAGTGTTTGGAGTTGGTTTTAAACCTTCAAATGGGTAGCTGAAAGAAATTATCTCTTTTAAACAAACATGCAACTGAAAAAATATGCATGCTGGAAAGAATGTTTTTCTGTATTGATCTAAGACTACTTAAGTTTCCTCCTCATGTTGTAATTTTTCTTATAAAATATATAGAATATATTAATATTTATAGAATGTATTTATTTATAATATAATATTATTTATGTAATTATTTATAGATTATATTTATTATATTATTATTTATTAATATGACTATATATTTATTTTTATATATTAATAATTATATATATAGAATATCAACATTATTTTATTGCCTCAAGTAAGCCAAAGCAATATGTTTAGAACAGAACCTTGGTATGGAAGCACAATATGGAAGCAGTGAGCTAAGCAGCCCTTTTCTTCTCTATCAACACTGACTGATATAAGACTATCTTTACAGCATTTGCTTCTGTTACTTCTTGTCTTGGCTCTACAATCATGAAAAACAGTATTTTTCTATAAATTTGTATATTTGAGATCATTTCTACACTCAGATGTCTTTTCTTTAGGCCAAGGACCTAAATGACCAATTTTTTTTCCAACAACATTTTATTACAGGTCATGTTTATTAGAGTAATGATCATTCACTCAGTCTCCCCTGAATTCTTCAACTGCTTCACATCTTTTCCACAGTGTAGTGTAGAAAGCTCTGCATTGCAGTGCATGTGAAGCCTTATCAATGCTCAGATAACTTTCTGTATTTTATGGGTGATACTTCTGTTTATATGTTTGCTTTTCCCATGACATCATGAATACATGACTTGTTCAATTGTCATAACCCTTTATCTATCTGAAGAACAATTACTTATTCTTCACTTTGTATTTGTGTTCTTAATTTTTCCTTTCTCATTCTGTCATCTCATTCTTTCTCTTTTTATGTTATGTCATTAGAGATTTTTCCCAATCATGTCACCAACATACCAGAATTAGTTTGAATTTTTATCTTTTTCTCTTGTATCTTTGCAAGTGTCTCTACAGTTTTAATAAACATAGATTCTATTGCACTAGAAATGTTACTCATGAAAATGTTAAGAGATTTGGGTGATACGCCCACAGAACTACAGGCCAAATATTATTCCTTTTGAAGATGGAATCACTGAATCACTGCTTTTTCTCTCAGTTGATATCCACTGGCTATCAGTTTTATCGTATAAGTCTCCCTCTCTCCCTTCTTTTTCTCTTGCTCTCTCACAAAGTCCCTGTGCATCCCTTTCTCTCTCTCATGTTTTGTTTTTTTTTCACAACTGAGGGCAAGAGGACAGGAACAGGAAAATGCCTGTGAGGTTTGACTTTTCAGTGTTTCTCAAATGCTGGACCCCATTTCTGCTTCTTCTTTGCTTGCTTCTAAGCTGATACAAAGTGCACAAAGCAGCATCTCATTTTTTTCCTGGGGCCTGGTAAAATGCATTTTCTTACTAAAGAACATAAACAGTTTCCTAGTATTGTCCCACCAATGATGAGCCCAGTCATTTCCTTCTTCCTGGATGTACAAAATAATTTGTCCAGCCATGCCAGACTCCCTTTGCCTCATTATTCAGAGATTATGAGGACATGCTATTTGAGGGGGAAAACAAACTAAAAATCTAGTCCAAATATATTAATAAAATTGAGTATAATAAAGAACTGAAGTCTAGGCTATTCAAAGGCACCTAATGCAGTAAAATCCCTTTTTTTATTGTTGTGCCATTCACTGTGATTTTATTGTGACTAATATATTTGTGTATATATATTTGCAAATCCTAGCTAACATTTCCAGACCACATTAAGACCACCTACTGCAGCACCTAATGCAGATTCAATCTACATTATTGCATCTATTGCCAAAAAACAACAAGCAATATAAACACAGATGGTGAGCCTCATCACAGATGAGATGCACATCATCTAACTTGTAAAGTCTTCAGGGTTAGCATCCATAACTGAGGTTTTCTAGGCTGCCCTTAGAGACAGTGGACAGAAATAGAAATTTCTCAGTGGTGTTTTTTCATAGCCTAAATTACATGTTTAAAAAGGACTAGATGAATCATGGCTTACAAATACCTCTGTCTTTCCCTTAGTCATAAAGTGAATAACATGATTGGTATATCAATCAATACCCAGACCCTTCCTCAGCTTCACTGCCCTTCTTTGGACCTGCTCCAACTCTTGAGTGTCCTCCTTGTAGTGAGGGGCGCAAAACTGAATTCAGTGTCCGAGTCACATCTTGTCTTGTTTTTCTTTGCTGACCTGATGGGAATAAACAACCCCTGGAAGTGTCACCATTCCCTGGAGGCTGTACTAAGTGCTCAAGCCCCTTCCCTTCATGCTAAATGTCAGCAGAAGGGTAAGACCTAGCTGGATAATGTCAGATAACTCTGACTTCCAAAACTAGGTCACAGAGGACAAAACATTAATTATAAGTTCATTTGACTAACTATACTGTAAGAGGCAGCCTTCTGAGTTGCTCACTTAAGTCAAAGCAATGTTTTACCAGGAAAGTGAAGACATTTATCAGGCAAGGAGCTTTCAGGGTAAATCACTTGAAAATAACATAAAGTATGTCTTTGGAACATACAGCATCCTTGGAAATTCAGGGGAGTATATGTGGCACAGATTTCAGCAGGACTTAATACATCACCGTGCATGGGCAGGTGGTGAATGAGATCAGTGAAGGTAGAGAAAAGAACCAGGGACTTGGTATGAAGAAGTCCAAAGATGTAATATTTAAGCATTACAAATACACAGAAATCATTGCTGGTAAACACAGCATGAGAATCCAAAGAAAGAAAGGGTCTGCTGTTATTTATCCATGCTTTTCTTGGGCTTGATTCTGAATTGGTACAATAAATGGTAGCACTGGAAAAAAAATAAGATTTTGTCAGGATAAACACAGTCATACCCTCAGTTTGGAGCAGTCAAACCTTAATTGTACAAGTTGGAACAATTAAAATATCAGAAAATTGCAAATAGTATTTGCTAGCTGGGGAATAATAAATTGATAAGGTGACAGATTTCCAAGATTTCTAAGATATAGAACTTTTAACAGAGCCAGGCCTCAAAAACTAACAGCCTCTTGCAGATAAATGGATAGAGGGTGAACAGCCTTATGATCTGAAATGAGGAGAGGCCACAAAAACCTCAGGAGAATAAATCTGTTGAATATAGAGAAGAAAACTGCTAGGTGATTTCACTGCCATTTCAGATACCTTAAGAGAAAGTGCAACTCTTTAGAGTGACCTAGCTGGTTTGCCTCTGAGAATCCTCTTAAACATTGGTCCTGCCTTTCACAGATCAAGTCCAAAAATAGAACGGGAAGGAAAGATCTGCTGTTTTAAAACAGGAAAAAACAATGAGATGTTCTCTCATTTCCAAGGACAACCTGGCAGCAAGCAGCAAGCACTCAGCTTTCTGTCCAAGTGGACAACACATTAGAGAGTCCAGAAGAGGCAGAAAAGAAATTCTTATCATTTTGCAACATTTTGTTTAGAAATATTTCCTTTCTGACTGGACATTTAGTGTTGTTCTGTATTGAGTGGCTGCATATTCTGCAGTGTTAAGGGGCACAGACTCTTCAGCTTCTGTAAACTTTAGTGGATATTAGCATGGTCTAAGCCAGCACAGTGCAAATGTGTGACTGAAGACATGACCACTTAGCAGCCAGTCACATGAGATACAAGTGGGCAGATTACATCAGTCTCCAGCACTTAAAGGGGTTGAACTGTGTGAAACATGCTGAGAGAGGCTGGCTCTTCTTCTGGCCTCTAGATTATGGCACTGCAAGAGAGAACAAGTGTCCCAGAACTGGGAATAGGTCCCACACTGAATGTGGGGTGTTGGACCTGCACATGCTGAAAGATGGGAGAAATAGTTGGGTGGCTGATGTGCTAATGCCACTATTTTTTGCATGCACTAAGTATGTAATCACACTCACTTTGTTTCCACATTATATCTTAATTGACTAGTATATCAGCAAACCTCACACATAAAATGATGAATTTCTGACATAATCTTCCCCTCAAAAGTTTCAGTTATTCTGGATATTGTTATTTATTTCTTTTGCCTTCAGATATTTCTGCACAGACAGGAATTACAGGGAAATTCCACATGTTTGGTATAGAATTATCTAGACACAAGAGTTTTAAAATTATGAAAAATATTCATCATAGCAAAAGGAGTAATAAAAGACATCTCAAAAGGCAAATTATGATTCAGGCTTTTTGTCAAGACAGTTTTTATTGCTACACTTAGATAAGCAATGGCATATCTATATATGAAAAACTATACCAGGTTCTTCTGCATAAAGGAATAATAAAATACCTGCCCAGATATCAACAAAGCAGCCTTTTTCTAGTTAAAACATCCACCAGCACTAGTCTGGAGAATGAATACTAAGATCCATCATTGATATTGCTGGTTTGGAATACTCCTTTCTGCCAAAAAGGTTTCAGTGACAGTTCATCAGCTTTGGTCTCCATCTCCAAGGATATATTCTCTTTCTGGTCTGCACACAGACCTTTGAAGTCTACCGGCAAATCATCAACTTCATCACTATACAAGTTTTCCAAGGGGGTACCATTTGTTTCCAGAGCCTGCAGCCCCATCCCATGGCATATGGACCCACTTTGATACAAGTTCCTTCCAGAAACCTCGGTGGAATTGCACATCATATAATTCAAACTGAGGAAATTTAGGGACAGGTGCCTTTAGCTTTGAAAACAGATGCCTCATAAATAGCATTCAGATGTTAGAAAACCCAGGAACTCCAGAGGATTCCATAAAGCATAAAGGGAAGAAACATTAATACATTGTTTTGAAAAATCTGGTGTCAAAAAAAGGAGTAGATATTAAAAGCAAACGTAAAAAAGAAATAAGATTTGTTTGGAAGTTGCTACAGTGTTAAGCATTGGGAAGTTGTAAAACCTCCTCAGTCATTCTTGTTGCTTCATTTTCCTACATTGTTACTAATATCCAAGCAACTATAGTGATTTAATTTTACTTTATTGCCCTGCTTTTCCAGCTCTTCTAATGAGATAAACATTTCTGACAGTGTTGAAAATTGAGGTGACAACAATTTTCAAGACAGACCAGGCACAGAATATGAACGACACAAGTTATAAACAAGGAGGAGGAGAGGAAAAAAAGAAGTATATTTTGCATTCCTTGGAGTCAGACCAGGGAAGAGGGTTCTCACTGCTGAGAAGCATTTGAGGCAGTGGGGAGTTGGCTCAGTGCATGACTATCCATAAATTTGGTACCAACCCAAAACTGGCTTTCTGATTACATTAAACAAGAGGATAGATGCCTTTGTGGTTCATGTCCTTGAACTCTGCTCAGGAGGATGACCAGTCAGAACTCCACACAGTACTGGCACACCTACCCTCATTCCTGAACACTGAAGAACAGAGACAGACAGATCATCTCATTCAGAGGTAGCTTGGTTTACTTTATTACACTCTTACACCAAACACAATAATCATAATTTTTCTTTTTTTCTTTAATCCTCCTATGTCTGCCTCTTAAAGGAGAATTTTCTTCTTTTCCTTCCACTTTGCATTTTCTGAATCAGTTTACAACAATATCACATGCTAAAATACTTTAACTACTACTATTTTTTATTTGTTACCTTCTACTAAATCTCCTACTGCTCACGTCCAGGCACCATACCATCCCTGACCCTCTTGTCTGCCATATGTTTTTTTTGCATAACCTGTGCTGGTAACGCCACATCTTTCTGAGAGTGTTTTGGGAAAGGAACAACAAGCAGCTTATTTTTGGTAGAGCACATTTCATCACACCAGGGAAGAAGAGGTTACACTGCAAGGACAAATATTTCATGATTTCCAAGGGACACCAATCTGTTTAGGAGCTGTAATTGAAGGTGCAAAGAGAGCTTATGGCATCGTCCTCAGCAGGGGAGCAGAGAAAGCGTGTAGTGAACAACTCTGCAGTGAGAAACTTTGATGACTTGGGCTCAAGCTGAGAAAAGCAGTTGTACTGAAATCATGGAATAAAGTAGAAAACAATATATCTTCCTACTCAATTGTACTCTCTGGGTAGTTTCTAAGTATTCTGAATTCCAGGTCAGAATCTCTTTTACTTGTAAGTGAGTCCCTATTTGCTTTACATTAGCAGAGAATTTGGCCCTCTCTTTCACACAGGGATGGGTGATATTAAATCTAACACTTAATATCACTCTTGGTTAAGAGTGCACAGATAAATCTGAAGTTACTCTACTCTTTTGCTCTTAGAGTACTGAGTGCAAATCCAACAGGTTTGTCCCACTTTTACAGGGAGATAACAGAAAATAAGCTGTGCTTTGGTGCATTAAGAACAGAAGAAAAATACAGCAAAATGACTAACTTTGGACATAAATTATTTGGATTATACAAATATTAGAAATTAAAATCTTCAGAGGCAAGGAGAGAAGAGTTAAGATACTGCCTGGAATTGCAATCTATTTTCTTTTCCCAGTAGAAGCTGCACTGGACCTGATATGCCAGCTGCTGTCTGATATATGTCTCCTGCCTCCCCATATGCTTCATGTATATGCTTACATATCACTTTGCAGTCAGACAGCAGCTTGAAAATGTCACTATGATAGCTTGCTTGGTGACACCCCGCACCCTCTGTGCTGATGACTGAATGTGTAGGTCCCAAATCTACTTATATGCACAAAAAAAGCAGAACAAAGAGGGTGATTTACAGTGGGATTCTTGAGCAGTGCTACAGGAGTGAGCTCTGGAGTGAGCCAATAACAGATGGTTTCACCTGCCTGGGGCTTGCAGGGACAGAGGAGACATCACGATCATGTTGTCGGATACTCTGCCCTTTACAGGCCATAGATTTTCACTGGCTGATTCACAGATTAATATCTTCAAGGCCACTCAGGCCACAGAATGATATTGAACTAATAACTTATGTTTGACTCATAAATCTTTCAGGAAGGTGTCTGTAAGACTTCAAGAAATAGAAAATTTCACCCTTTTTCTCAGTGCTTTCTTCCAAATCTTGATTGCTAAAAAATTGTCTCTTTTGTATCACTTACATTGTTACAGAGTAATTGCACAATTGTTAACTCTCATTAAAATTTACTCCACTAGATTCAAAACCTCTTTTAGAACCTGATTTTTGCTTCTCATTGAGATCCTTTTGAGCAATAAGCATATTGCTTCTTTCTGATAAGTTAAACAGAGGCATTTCTGCAGCAAGGTCTTGGCTTTGTATGAATTATGAGCCAAATATACTTTAAGATATTTATCTTCCATACTTTAAAGATGGAAAAGAGAGAGGTCTTCCATGTTGTTGCTTCTTTTTCTTCAAATGCAGACAAGATCCCAGAAGTCAGCTCAAGCCACCAGTTTCCAGAATAGGTGAGGTCAGCCACGGGTTGTTCATCACAGATTTTACAAGGAACTACAGCTGATGAGACATTTTTGTAGAAGTGTAAAGACACATTCAGTTTCAAGGAGTCACATGGTCTACCCAGGAATTTCAGCCAGTACATGAAAGGGAGCTAAAGTCCCTATACAGTCAACAGAAGAAAACTAAAAACCAAAACCAAAAAGCAAGTTTGTAAGCCTAAGAGACATATTCCGGTGCTCTTCCTCAACAGGTAACCTCTGTTTCTCCATGGGGTGATCAGACCCTCTCACACTCAGTGGACTCTCACATGGACCTCCCAAACTGGAAAAAGTGGGGCTCAGGGAAATTGCAAATATGAATTCAAGGAAATCATGAATAGCAAACATTCTGCCTTCACAATGATTAATGCATTATTCAAAACAGATGCCTGATAGTGGAAAAATAAACGAAGAATGAGCTCTAACCACAGCACTTTACCATGATCCCAGTGGAGGTTCACTTCTCAGCAGAGTTATCAATATCTATCTGTAGCAAAGACATTAGTTAAGAGTAAAGTGGACATGAACTTAATTCTCTTAATTGTGTATGTTTACAAGGAGACAGACCATAATATTTTAATATTGATATAACTTCTATTTTGACATAAAATTTTTTAATTTATTTATGTCAAACTAATGTGACTTCTAAATGGACAAAAGCCCTTTATAGCTCAATATTGTAGGTGTATTTCTCTTTATAGATAATATTTGCAGTGCAAGATGTTTTTAAGTCTTTTTTTTCCCAGTGATCAAAAAACTCAACATTTCCAGCCTTTACTCTTTCAGTACATTTTAGATGATATTCTGTTCCTCTAAGGAATCCAAATAATAGCTCTCTGCCAGAAAATGGCAATTTTGCAATATCAGCTCACTGGCAGAGTACAGAGAATTGTTAGAAACACATCATCACAGAATAGTTGGGGTTGGAAGTGACCTCTGGAGATCATCCAGTCCAAGCTTCCTGCCAAGGCAGGATCACCTAGAGCATTTTACACAGGACCCCATCCAGGTGGATTTTGAATGTCTCCGGAGAGAGTGGCTTCACACCCTACCTGGGAAACCTTTCCCAGTATTTTTCTACCTTCAATGTAAGGAAGTTCTTCCTCATGTAGAGGTGGAACTTGCTTGCTTGTGTTTTAGTTCATGGTCATTGCTCTTCATCCTGCCACTGGTCACCACTGAAAAGTCTGGCACCATCCTCTTGATACCCAGTGTTGAGATATTTATAAACATTGATGAGATCCCATCTCCTCCAGACTAAACAGGCCCAGCTCCTGCAGCCTGTCCTCTGGCCCTACACTGGAGCAGGGGAAGGGTGTGAGGAGCCCTCCCCCTGAGGAGGAAGGAGGAGCAGTGGTAGCATGTGATGGACTGACACCATTCCCTGTCCCCCTGTGCCACTGGTGGGGAAGAGGGAGGAAAAATCAGGAGTGAAGTTGTTCCCTGGGAAGAAGGATGGTGTGAGTACAAAGTTAAGATTTGGGTTTCTTTCTTGTTATCCTACTCTGATTTGATTGGAAAGAAATTAATTTTTTTTTCCTAAGCGAGGTCTGTTTTGTCCATGACAATAACTGATGAGTGGTCCCTCCCTGCCCCTGTCTCAGTGCACAAACCTTCTATTATATTTTCTCTCCCCTGACCAGCTGAGGAGGGGAGGGCTGGATCAGGCTTGCTGGCCACCTGGAGTCCATCCAGGACTAACCCACCACAGCAGGACATTTTAGAGGACATCTGAGAATTAGTTTTTGAAGTTAAAAAAATAGCAGAAGATTGTGGCAGGTGAAAATTCAAATGGTGGAATATTGATAGAGAGTGTTAATTAACACAGAGTGTTTATTCATGCTACATAGCGCATATAATCAGTTACACTTACTAAATGAGAATTTGATTGCCCAGTATTCCAAAGCATACCAGCACTTTCACATTGTAAAGACAGGGACTCTGTCCATTTGTATTTGCTTAGTACAAGCAGAATGGCCTCTGGGAAGAGCTCAAAGCAGTACCAGAATAGAAACAGAAAATTTAAATATTCATAGAAATGCTACAACCTCCTCTGTGTCTGGATCTCAGCAAAGAAGGGTGTTGGGTTTTTCTTAGAGGGGAGAGAAAATTTTTGAACATTATGTAGTCCATTGCACCTAATTTTAGCCACAGAATGAATCATTTTCTGGAAACCTCTAACTCCTCCTTTGACTCCAGAGGGTATGCAGAAGACTAGGACAGATTATGTGACTAATATTTCAAACATAAAATTTACATAAAATGACACAAACCCCTTATCTTTGGAAAGTTTCTTCAATAGACTGCCTCATTGTAGAGTCTAATTAGGAAATTTAATTTGGGTGATGTTGTAGAGGAAGAGACCATATATGAATATTTATAGGAAGCCTTTGGTAATCAGAAAAATCTTTCAGTATGCTTTCAACTTGTAACAACCTAATCATGTGCTTAAAATTAAGAGGAATCTTAGTGTTTTCTTAAATCTTGGTAGCCATAAGGGCATTCTTCAGTGCTTCCCCAATAAAAGTTAGAGCTCTCAGAGACAAATCAGCAGCATAGTACTGTGCTACATAGAATTACTCCAGCTCTTATTTCAGTGTTTAAAAAAAATGGACATAATACAGGGATCCTAAAGATTTCAGAACTAAATATTTTCTCAAAACTTCCTTATGTAAACCAGTTCCATTCCTGAACTCTCCCTGTAACATTTTTTTCAGCCTGACTTCACAAGAAAGAATTCATATTTATCTGCCTCATAGAGCAAAGATATGTTTAGGTTATTCAGACATTTTCCCTGTAGTTATGTTTATTGTTCTGAATTATAACTTCCTGGGCAGCTCTTTGATTTAATAAGGAAGAAAACTACTTCCAAATAAAGCATTGCATATTTCATAGTGAAGTATATATATTTATCCCAGTTGAGTTTGCTTGTAGCTCATTTCAAGAAAGTAATAATCTCTATGCACTCTCTTTCAGCATCTCACCTTTCCCTTGGAGTTTAATGCCTACCATGTCTAACAGGAACACGAGGACAATACATGGTAGATCTGCATGAGTGCTGCTGAATCCAGCAGTTGAAATCCTCAACCACATTCATATATGTCATTTAAAGAAGGTTCAAGGAAGTCCATGACATTGTACCCAGAGGGAAACATTTGGACTCTGTAATAAATGAAAACAAACCTCATTATGTGATTTCACCAGCAAAAGCATTCATTGCATGTCCCAGTGCCTGGGTCGCTGTGAGCATGAGCTGTTGCAGCTGGGCTTGTTGCCATCCCAGCATGTGCAGTTTGAGATTTTTTAGCGTTGTTTTGTTTATTGCAGCTGTATACTCTCCTGCTGAACATCAAAAATCTTGAACTAGTGCCAATCAGATACAGCTGAATTGCCTTTACTGCAGTAAGAAAAATTATCAGCATGCAATTTATTATTAGAATAGACCATTCTAAACTTTTACTTCCATCACAGCAGACAGCTATATCCATTTTTGTATAAAAACTAACTCAGCACAAATAAAAGGAACAGCAGATTAGCTGGCTTTAAAACCATATCCTATTTTCAGCTGGACGCACTGGAGATTGGACCTCAAGGATATTCATGTCCAGGGCATTTAGTTGCACTTGGAGAAATCTTTCTCTCCACACCCTGTATAAAACCAATAAAACAAACTTCTTATCAGTGGCTTAGGAATCTCACTTCAGTAAGATTAATATTTTATTATTTGAAAGAACTACAACCACCCATTTAGCACAGGTAAGCAGAAAACAAAAAATTATTTCTATTGTAGCTGTAATTTTACCCAGGGCTCCCTGGATCCTATATCAATTGTGTTTTAGGAGTTGTTTAAAATAAGATTTAAAAGAAAATGAAACAAACAAAAAACAGCCAAAAAAAAAAAAAAAAAAAAAAAAAAAAAAAAAAAAAAAATTGTGTTTAGGGTGTTTAAATTGTAAAGGATTAAAGAAAATGAAACCAACAAAAAACAGCCAAAAAAAAAAAAACAAAAAAAAAAAAAAAACACAAAAAACCAAAAAAAAAAAACAATGCTACTAATATAACAGTATTGATTTGCATTGCAGGATTATAGTAAACACTTGCCACTCTTTGGGAATTATCTCAAGAGCCAAGGGTTTGCAAGTGTTACAGTCAGGAATCAGCGGAGAACACACCGTGAGGGACCTTGGGAGGAGTAAGGTCTGTTCTAATCTCTTGTATGCCCTTTCTTCCCCCCCACGGTGCCCCCCACAGTGGGATTCTAATGAACTCCATTAGGATTGCTGACTGCATCTTCTAGTTATTTAGATAAACACCTAACAAAGGAAGCAACCTATGTCAGTAAACACAAACATCCTCACAATAGTTCAAACAAGTTGCAGAACAAAAGAAAAAATTATGAAGTTTAAGATTCTTTTAAAATAAAACCAACTCAAGTCACATTACTTACAAGAAAAATGAAGTACAAGCCTCCCTTGTGCTAATAATTTTGAGGAGTTATTTTTAAAGTTATTTTTAAAGTGGTAGGAGCAGTGCTAAGCAACAAGGTCTCTGGGTCATCACACACATCCTTATGGAGCCCTAGTTTCATTCAATGTAATTGTGACTTTACCACATGCCTGCTTAGTGCTCAGAGAGTGGGCTGAAACACTAAACTTCACTGAAGTATCTCTGCACAGAAGGGAAGAACAAGATTTTTGCTCTTGCACTTATAGAAGAAAGTAATCTCAAACTGATACCTTTTTCTCTGGAGAAAATAGTACACACAAGCTAAAAGAGCAAATGCCTCAGTGTTATTATATTTTAGGAAATATCATCAGCCAGTCTGGCTGTCTGGTTGTGTAAGTGTTGCTGCAAGGTAGAAAGTAGACTCAGGAATGGGTTTTAAGCACACACACTTATCCAACACCTTTTTTGGATGTTACTCAGCCACTGCTTTGGCATTCACACTGTGATTAGAAAGATGTCTGCTTTGGATGTATCACCTCTGTGCCTTTTACATCCATGTTAGAAAAGGGTAGTAAAGAGGTTGAAGCCCTTGCTAAAGTATGGGAGATCCAGTCTCCCAGAGAGCTCATGCTGAGACAGGCTCATCGTTATGTTACAGAAGGACAGGCCAGATGCTGTACTAGCAACCTTTGAGATGATATTCACCTGCACTTAAATAGCCATGAAAGCAAAATTCAACACTTGGGTAAAAAAAAACACAGCAAGTTCCACAATCATCAGAACTCTTGACTTTCAATTTTCTGGCTACTTCAGAGTTATCACAGAATCACAGAGTATGCTGAGTTGAAAGGATCATCAAGAACAACTCCTGACCCTGCACAGCACCATCCCCAAGAGTCACACCATGTGCCTGAGAGCATTGTCCAAACTCTTCCTGAACTCTGCCAGTTCTGTGGTGCTGTGACTGCTTCCCTGGGGAGCCCATTCCAGCGCCCAACCACCCTCTGGGTTGGAATATCCAACCAAAACCTCCAGGCCATTCCCTCAGTCCTCTCACTGGTCACTACAGAGTGATCAGTGCCTGCCCCTCCTCTTCACTTCATGAGGAAGTCATAAATGCCGAGAGGTCTCCTCTCAGCCTCCTCTTCTCCAGGCAGAACAGACCAAGTGACCTTGGCCACTCCTCACATGATTTTCCCTTCACCATCCTCACTGCCCTCCTTCAGATGCTCTCTAATATGCAGCGTCTAAAACACACAACTTATTGAAATTATGCTAAAGTCCCGTCTGTGTAAGGAAGAGTAAAGGTTTTCAGTCAAGCTGAAGGTCCAACTACACCAGATCCTACAGGAATTATGACTTCCAGTGTTTAATTCTGCTTTGTGTGAGCAAGTCTTCCCTTTTGTTTTAGATTGCAGAATGATTCACTTTATATTTCATTATGTTCTTTTGTTATGAGGAATCCGTGTGACAAAGCCTGCTCTGATTCCTTGAACTCAGCAATAGCTGATAGTATGATTCACCCTCTCCACATCTACCCAAATGGCATTACCACAGTTCCAAATATGTACTATCAAACTGCATGTCAACAACCTGTTGACTGGTCTACAGTGTGAGCAGATGTGCTTTTCATGGTGTTGGAAATTAGGTTGGAGAGGAGACAGTAGGTCTAAGACATTCTTTCTGATCTGTGGTTGTGGCACCACCACAGAGTTACAGAGACTGCACCACTGTCCACTGAACCCTTGACCTTAAATATCTTCCCCCCACAGTGTCATTAAATGAAGCACAGCTCATGGAAAGCCAAGCACCAGGCTACAGGGAAGATGTAGAGCCTTCTTTTATTTCCATTTCACAGAGAGTTGGCACATTCTGAGAAGTATTTGCATTGCAGTGACACTGGAGGTTCCCCTGAGTACAAATACAAATGGAAAAGAGTTTGGCCCAAAAAAACTAACAGATTAGGTGGGACCTTAAGCACAAACAGGCACACTACATCCTTTAACTGCAAATAATTGTGCAGTAAGGCAAAGCAGGAGTTATATATGTCCCAGGGATAAGAATATATTCCAAAAGTTCAAGCAGAAGTCAGAGGAGTGGTAAAAATAAAGTCTAATGCCTGGGATGCAAAGTAGGCAGGAGAGTTGATCTCTTATCTCCAGGGTAAACTCTTCTGTTTTGGCCTTCTATGAGGGTCAAGAACTTGTTCAGTGTTATGAATGCAGACAGAAAATTCCTTCTCTGTGTTCCAAGGATTTCATAATCCTGTTGTGCTTAAAGTCACAGGCTGCATAGGTACCGCATGAAACATGAATTATACCAGCATCACAGTCCATCCTGGATAATAAGTCTGTATTAGTCCCTTTTGCATCACAAAGGTTTCATTCTCCATGACTTTACACCAGACCTGAGATTGTTCACAAAGTCTGTGGAAAATATTCCCTGCCCTTTCAGCACAAAAGTAAATGGGAAACAGAAAGGAAACAAGTCAGGGGGGAGAACTCACCGCATATGGCGACAAATAAATAAACTATTATTCCTTACAGAGATGGAGAGGAAGATAATCAGTAGAAAATAGTATTTCATGGGATGTCCAGAGCCAAATGCTTTAGTATGAAGAATCCTTCCTACAGGATTCAGCCTAGCAGTTAAATTTCTGCTTGTGCTTGACCTGCAAAAAGTCTTAAAAATTTGGGATTTCACTGAACCTCACACAGCTCAGCATCTTGGCATGTTTAAGGCAGCCTGAAGTGTGTAGCTAGCAAAGGAGAGGATAAAGCCTACACCACCTCTTGTGCAAGATGGCCAGGTGACCATGGAACACAGTCCAGTGGGACACTCAGCCACTGGTTCATCTGAACGTGCCCACCAGTGCTGTCACAAGGCCCATCTTGAACTTCACAGTTGTGAAGGCACAACTGCTGCTACATCCTCTCCTCAAATGTCCAGATGATGGATCCAAACACCTTCTCTGAAGTTTGCAGGCTGTGAGGGTGGGCAGTAAAGGACATCATTGATAACTTCCCACTCGGCCTCTCTCCATCTTGCCATTGCCTTTACAGGACAAGATTGCAGATTTTGTATAATATTTTGCCATGAAAATCCATCAGAGAGAGGGATTTCTAGTGTGATGTCCTGTTGTTGTAAAGCATAACTTCCTGAAGAGAGCTTCTTTCCTTTGTTTTATTTATTTATTTTCTTCTAACTGCAGCCTAAACCCCTCCCTTCCTGTTGGGAACAACAGCTGCAGCATGTGGCATCAGCTTGCCAAGACTGAAGGACTGTGAAATATCATTTATCTTGGAGCAAGATAGCATCAGAGAGAACAACTATGTGGGCCTGACCATGCATTCATTACATAGCTGTCCTTAGGAGGAGTAGGATAAATTGCAGTATCGGAGGCAAAAGAGGTCCAACTTCTGAGCCAACATTCTTGGACCTGAAAGCACTGTCACATCTGAAAGCACTACTGAGAAAAAAAGGGAATTTTTATTTCCTTACTCAGAAAAAGAGTCTTTCAAAGGCTGGAGATGCAAATGTATTCACCAGGGCAAGAAAGCAATACTTCTTCTGTAGGTTAATAGGAGCACCACAGCCTCAAGATCAAATAACTGGCTGATGAAAATCACAGAGCTGACGCACATGTTTCCTAACATACCTGTGTTATCCCACAGACCTGGTGAACCCCGTATGAATGCCACAATCCTTAGATAAAAATTACTTTCAGATACCCTTCTGTTATCTTCTCCCTTTAACCCTTTTGGGAAGCTTTTTTTTTTTTTTCCAGAAGCAACCGTTATTTAAAGATTAGGAGAGAGATCAGACAAATTGAAAATTAATCACACATTTTCCCCACCAGCACTCCACTCCCATCTTTTCCTTTGGGTACGTTTGGTGCCTCCTGTTCTTCATGGCTGAGAGCACTGAGATGCTTTTTGTTCAGTGCCCAGTCTCAGGTTCCCCCGGAAGCATGCTGTGCTACATGGTGCTTCCTTTGTCAACATAACATATTTCCCATTAATAATGAGTGGAAAAGGTCAGGCAGATCTCTTTTATGGCCTGTTTGAAAGCAAACAGCCTTGGGAAATGGCTCTCTGATTTCTGGGAACCCCACTCTGTTTGATAAGTCCAAAGAAAAGTGAAGATAACACATTAAAGGGGACTTGCTCATGTGAGTTTAGAATTGCCAGAATCCTCCTAATAAATTTGGGCATAACTCTTCCAGTAATTTTGGTGGTGGGGAGAGTAGCTTTAATAAGAACACAGATAGATGCAAGAAGTGTTGCACAGATGCAGAGGGGTTAAGCACCAGGATCCAATTGTGCATGCGATTTTGAGTAGTTTGACACAAAATTCCTAAGATGGCCCAAACCACTGGCTTTAACATAATAAAACCATCACTGCCACAGTTCTTCACATTATCTGCAGCAACTACGGAATCTTTTCTCAACAAAAGTTCTGAAATTTCTTGAGGATCACAGAATCATACAATCATAAAATAGTTTGGGTAAGGTCATCTAGTTACAACCATCCTGGCATTTTACACTAGACCAGGTTGCTCAAAGGCCACCCAACTTGTCCTTGATCATGATGATGAAAGATTTAAATGTAAAAACTTAGCATGAGAAGAGTTTTCATGCCTCAGAACAGAAAGTCACAATTTTACATGTGTACATTGTGTTTTTTGCACAAAGAAGCAGTAATCAAAAACATGCCCATCAGTATTTTCATAGACAAGCTATCAGGTGTAAGTGAATGTCACGCTATAGAGCTGAAGCCAGTGCAGCAATGTCAGGAGTTTTTCCTATTATTTCCCTGTCTTTGTTTTGTGCCTTGCTTTGATCTGTCACTAATTGTTCCAGAGCTCTCTACCAAGAGCCCAGAGTGAGGAAATGCTGAGCAAAGTCGTTTACTGTATCCATGTTCACAAACGAGCCCTTAGTTGCCATTGGCATATAAATAAGTCACTGTTCTTTCCATCCTATAGCCATTAAATAAATACTGTGAGCCAAGTTCACGGCACTGACTTCTCATAGGAGGTCACTGAGATGATTTCACAGAAATATCCTGTGGCAATTTTGCAAAACAGGATGGTCCCAGCCTCAATTTCATTACTCTGTTTTTTCCATTTCCATCCCGATGGTTACTGTGTTTCTGCTGTCACAAGCCGGTTGTTAATTCATCCTGACTCTATATCAGACACCAGGAAATGGAAACTTTTTCCACTCTTCTTAGTGTTTAAGGCATGTGCATTAAAATTTACTTGTATCCTGGTATAACCTAGAAGTCCTAGTCCATGTCAGCTACACAGAGGCTGTGTATGCACACTTTCAGTGACTACATGCCACTGACTGCAGCACAGCATGCAGACAGCCAAACAGATAGGTTTAAATGGTAGCTATATAAACAAGGCAGCTGGCACCCTAGTCCAGGCTGAAAAACTTGCAGTGGAGTATGAAAATTAACCTCTACAGACAAATAAATACATCTTACTTATAAATAACACCTGCCTGAACATTAAAATAAAAATACCAAGACTAGGGAGAAAACAGGTATCTCATTTTTATTCTACCAGTGGAAAACTGGGGCAGAGATTAAATGTTTTGCCAAAAGTGCCATAGGAAGCCTGTGTCAGAGCCATGACTGGAGTTATTTGTGCCTCAGCCTGTGCTGTAGCCACAGGTTCCTCCTTGTTTTGAGCACAGTGTAGATTCATGGTATATGCTGATGCAACTACTTTGATCCAGTAAAAGACATCCTCAATTTTCACCTGTTAAAAGGACAGAATTAGTCAGAGTGTGAGTGTTAAGGGGGATGATGAGCAATGAAAATTAAAAGTCCTACTTTCAATCTTACTAATAGTAGACATTTTAGGAAAGGGAGTCAGCAGCAAGTTTTGCACTTAAAAGAAATAACATCAACAGCAGTGGATAGGGGTTTGGGAAGTGGATTTAATAGGTGCGTCTAGATTTGGCTAAGAATGAAAAGAGCATTTTCTTTCCACTGCTTGCTGGCTAATAAAAGCAAAGGGTGGAATACATCCAACTTGCAAAACTTGAATACAGTTACTGCTATCTGCAAATGGGTGCCCCTCCCCGCTCATGTGAGCTACACAAGCAAAAGAGAATGACACATGTGCTGTTTCCTTTTCCAGTTGTAAAGGGGTCAGGAGCCAGGCAAGGAGAGCCTGAACAAGAGGAGCATTTTCCTGGGTTCTTCCAGCTGTTCTGTTCAATCCCGCCGTCAGTTCTGAGAGGAAAAAAAGACTGTCAACACAAATAAGGCATTTTTCAAAGGCGTAAATTATGAGTTCCCAAAACAATACGACATCTCAACCACGTGAGTACCCTTACCCCCCCTCCCCCCTTACAATAAGAGTGGATTTATCAGTTTTTCGCTTAAAGAAAAGATTGTCTAATGCATTTTGTAAGGGGAAAAAAAAAAAAAAAAGTAATGCCTGAGACAAATCCTGAAAGACAAAAGTTGTGAAGAAGCTGTTTTCTTTCTTAATTCTTTATGTTAGTGTGCGTGCATGTGTGAGGGAAGAACTTAACAGGCTTAGCAAACTCTGGCTCCTGAATAGGACCAAGTAAAGTTAGTAATGTTACTGCCTAAACTCCAGCTCAGAAAAGTTTCTTATGAATGTTTTCCCCTCCCCCTACCTTCAGGAATGAAGTTATAGAGCATTTTGAAAGCGCACTGACGCTTTTCTAAGATAGTAATGGTGCTGCCCAGCTTGCCTTTAGGGAGTCTCAAGCTGTCTGTGTGTAACATGAGACTCAAGCCACAAACTGACAGTCTATATTTAAAGCCACAATGTGTTTCTACTCCTGGAAATTTAGAAACATGGGCTTAAGGACAAGCAAAATGGTTTTTCAGCAAGAGAGGGTACAGGAGGGCAAGTCCTCTGTTTGCATAACTCTGCATATTTCAGTAAATTTTAAAAGAGAGAATTTGGCCCGAACAGTCAAGTGAGCACAGAGGCTCAGCTCCAGTATGCTAGTGTTCATTTTGGGACAGTATTAAAAAGAAAGGTGAAGGAAAGGGGATGGATTATAATTTGATAAGCTGTGAAAAACTCTTGAGGTTTTGGTGCTGCGATATTTTTTTTTTTTTAAATGGCTTTAGTATGATCTTTTTTGTTTCAATTCAAGAAAGTACGTTTACTTTATTTTTAATAAATAAACTGCCAATAGCAAAATTGTTTATCATACCATGGTATCAATAATGAAGGCAGAAAGTACAGACAGCACTGCAATTCATGGTTTGATCCAGATACTGCTGTAAGGATATTTGTTCTGTGTGTCTGTAGACACTGACAAAGTTTCCCAAGCTTTGAATGAAGCAGGCTGATCCAGCAGAAAAGACACAGCAAGCAGAATCTCTGGAATCCCAACCAGCAATTTCTAGTTACCCTTTAGTTCTTTTTGCAGATTCTAACCTACAAAAAGGTTAGATGTTACCTTTAAATTTTATTCTACTTTGTTCTGCAGTTTAGAATATTATAGTTTGTTTTCTATTCCATCTTGCTTTCTCTTATAGCCAGGAAAGATACAGGCAGGCTAATTCAGCATTCTGAGAGCTTGGGCTTGGCAAAGCTTGTGTAAATTACTGCTGTTGGTGCTCTCCAAGCATGTCTAGGAGGGTGGTCATGACTCACTGAGGTACTTCTTGTGTATTGTGAAATACCAACAAGAGTCCAGACCCAATCTTGTATATTTAGTGACAGGCTTGGCCAAGTGACACATCCAGGACCAGCTCTACAGTCCTGAATGCATTACAAACAATTTCTCTGGCAGACCCAGGTTGTCAGACCCCCAGAAGGCCCTAGGATGAATAGTTAGTGCCCCATGGAGCCTTTTGTCTGCTTATAATGAAAAAAGACAGATGCATCAGGTTCTCTTGGGTTTTATTCCAAAATGTGGACAGGAATTCTCAACTTGAACTATTTTAAGATCATATAATTCTCTCCATGAAAATAAATTGCTTGCAACCCAGCTAGAAGTATTCTGGCTGAAAAATAGTCACAGTATGTTGTCTTTGGTTGAGTTTCTTTTGGTTTTGGTTTGGTTTGGTTTGTTTTTTAATTAAATTTATAGACTAGGATCAAATTTATAAATTAGGAAAAAAAATTAGAGAGAAGCCTAATAATACAATATTTCTGTATAATGCAAGTTTGATGCATTGATGATGGTTGATGTTTTGAGGGAAGGCCTTTGGAAAAAGGGTCTTATTTCCTTGTAAAATTCCTGCTATTTTTGCAAGTAACAAGACAAGAAACAATTGAAAGTTCAGTGTATTGACAGGCACTGCGCAGCATGGACATCAGATGTTTGCCAGAGAGGCAGAATAATTGGGAAAATAAATTTTCTTCATAGCCACAGTGAAAAACTTTGAGATGGGTGTGAAAATGCATTTAAAAAATCATCAAAAACTTTTGACTATACTGAACATATTAGTTCTTTGTTGAATACCTTCAGGTGAGACACAGAGCAGCTGTCAACTGATGCAAACTGAACAGTGTTAAGTTACCTAATTGCTCATGTACTTTGCTTATCTCCTTGTATTCACCCACAGCTGATAAGGAATTTTTATTCATTCTATAAATGCAGTAGGATCCTGTCAATCCAGTCAAACATGAACTGTTTCAGATTTTAAATATTCAGCTCTGTGAATGCTGTAAATGTATTCTGCCTCTGCATGGGGATGCCCCACCATCTCACCTTAGGACCTTCCCATGCCCAGCTCAGATATCCACCAGATATCTGAGTGGGCTCTCTGTACACATAACAGAGGTGAGGGAGACAGTAACTCTGCATGCATTTGCTTCCTGCTCAGATGTACAAGCAGTAGCTGCCTGACTTAACTATGAAACCTGAGGAACTCCAAAGGTTTGGCAATCTCAGTTCAGCTGGCAGCTTTTGCCCTCTTCCTTTTAGACTGCAGTGACCCTATTTTGAGGCAGTAGGACAGCTCAAATGAGGTGAAGGATTAGACAATAAACGTCACCAAGTCAAAGGTTCAACCTGGGGAGGCAGTGATCCGTGCAAAGCCATCTTTATGGGTCAAAGTTGTTCACCCTTTTGGAGAACGTGCTCTGCAATTTACAGGATTTCCACTGCACCCAGCAGGCTGGGAATTTTTATCTGGGGGTCTCTTACACTCCAAATGCCAGCTGCCAAATGAGTTAATGGTTAAGGAGAGAAGTTTGTGGTGGCTTCTCTTCCTCATCATCCATCAACAGATAAGGTCCTCTTCCTGGGGGGATAGGGAAGCAGTGTGATGTGTGCAACGCAGAAGAATTGGCCGAAAAGGAAACCAAGAAGCAAGGCTGGTCCTCAGTCCATGCCTCAGCTGCTGATGGAGGAAGAGGGTGAGGAGAAGGGTGAAATAAAGCCAGCCTTCTTGAGCTGTATGCACTCCCTCTGCATTGCCAGCTGTCCTCCAGCAGTAACCCAGGCACTGCCCTGCTTAGAGGAGCAGAGTCTGGTGCTGCCTCTGTTTTACAAGCAGGAGGTCTTGGCTCCATCAGCCTAAGTTTCTCCACCTGCCCCAATGACACTTAGAGTTTCTGGCAAAATGAGTCAGGCATGTGTGGACTGTCCTCTCAAAGAGGCTGAGACCTTGCAAAGGTGGCCTCAGATAAAGGTGGAGTGACTTCTGGCTGTGAATGGAGAGTGTGGATCTGAGAACAGCCTTGCCACATCTTTAACTCATAATGTTTTGGGGATGCAAACTGGTTCTTTTGTATGTTCCTGGAGCCCCTTGCCTTTTGCACAGGGCCTGTGAAAAGCCTTGAATGAACCTTTCAGTTTTTTAATAGTGTTATTCATACCTTGGCAATATATGTGATTTCATTGCCCTTAATCAACAGAAGTGCTTGACTGTGACAGTGATAAGCAAAAACAGAGGCTATTGATTATGAAAATCTGGTCTTCACTGGTAAACCTGTGAGCATTTATACACAAGAAAACCTACAGATTATAACAACCTCTCATTTTTAACACAGAAATCTCAAAACATATCCTACAAGCATTTATGTAAATTGAATGCCTCTGCTTGTATGTTTGCTTCCCACCACTGTGCATATGAATTGGAAAATTTGGCTTTATACCCCAGGGCTCTCCTGACACCCTCATTGTCTGACATATTTATGTGAAAGTCTGGGAATTGAAAGGCTCAGAATGCACCTGAAATTTCAGTAATTAACAGCAGAAATGTTGGCAAACCGCTGAGCTAGAGAGAATAGGAGGACGTCAACACAAATAGGAGTCTGCTGTTTTAAAATACACAATTTTCAGCATTGCTGGGCATAATTTGAAAAAAAAAAATTACACAGTAGATGTTAAAGATTCAGGCTACGGATAGTTGTGTGCTTAAGCCTGTTAATATTACAGAATTATGCAGTGTCTGCATCTCATTGCTGATACTGCTGCACCTTTCTTTCTAGGCTCTTGTGTAATATACCCTGTATCCATCGCTGTTCAAATGACTGAGTCCAATCAGCAAAGTCTTTTGTAAAACAGGCTTTCAGGACTGCATTCTCTAATGAAAGTCTGTTTGTGTGTGTGCTCTGTGCAGTGCCTGTCTCTATTGTTGGGGAGGGATTAGTATTCCTATAGCGCAGAGAAATTCAAGCCAACAGAGGGATTTGATTGTGCTAGGTGCTGTACAGTCACCTCTTCTTCAAAAGGCTGGTAAAGAGGAGAGATTACAGGTGGGAAAGAAATGACTGCTCTCCATAGACACTGCTGGTGAGGCAGCTTTCAGCTGGGAAAAGCTGGAGAGGTAAGAGTTGGTTTGATTCCAGTAGCTTCACTGGGGCATCAGCTCTTTGCTTTCCAGTCCCGAATTTTGTAATGCATGCCCAGGAAAAGAACATAGCTCAGAAGTTATTTAGCAACTGGCCTGCTCATTTCCCACAGAAAGATCAGAAAACTTTTGAAAACAACATTTGGCATAAGTAGGAACTTTCTTTATAATTTTTTGCTTCACATACAAGTTGTGATAGAAAATCCATGAAAAACCAAGATGCCACAGTGACAAGAATATAAGAACACCTTAGAAGGGCAAGTTTTTGGACAGCAGACAATTGCGTTTTACTTACTTATTTTCTACGTCAGATGAATTTGACAGCATTACCCCAGTAATGAGTAGATGAAAAATTCACCAGCTGCTAAGCATTCTGAAAAACTACTTGGAGACTGGAGAAAATTGTCACTTGGAGAAATCAGGCTTTGTTTGCCACCAATTTATGAACACAAATTGAGGAAAGGCCTCTCTTCTCTGGATAATTTATTTGTAACTGATAACTCAGCTGTATCAAATACCAACACTGCAATGCTATAACAGACATGCAGCTCATAATTTGAGGCTGAAATAAGACCTGGAGTTCTGTGTTTCTCAAAGAGTCAACACAATCTAATTCACACCAGATTCTTATCCCTGCTATGTTATCATGGAAATCAAATGCACTGCCTGTGCTATACTGTTCCCTTATTGCAGATGTACCTTGCACGTGTAGTTTCACCAATGAGACAGCTGGCTAAGTGATTTTCCTCTTAATTAATCATCTCATATGTAAAGGAGGACAGTTTCTCATATCTTCTTCTCTTCTGACATATGTTTCACCACAGGGTTCTTCCTGATGAAGCAGAAAACTTCACTTAAAATCTCAATGGGTTAAACTTGTTCTGCTGCATTGGAGTTTTAAAGCAATTTTTCTTTCATTTCCTCTGCCTTTCTTTTTCATCATAAGAGGGAAAAATAATCAGTTATTTCATGAGGGTCTCTACCTCTTTTTTCTCCAGATAAGCCCTGAAACAGAGTTAAGCTTTTTATCAGTAAGTTGCAGAGGGACTTTGGAACACACCCTGAGACAGTTCTTTGTTATTGTGAGTGATAAATGCCTATTTTACTGGGGACTACATGTTTAAAATATCTAGTTTTATGAGGCAGTCCACACCATACAGGACATGTATGACAAGGTCATGGCTGTGCAGGGCCAGACATCAAATCCTTACATATGTGTAGGTGTTTGCATTTGTGAGCAGAGACTCTTTTAATAACACCAAACCTAGAAAATGGGTTTAAATTCTGTCTATACAGACATATATACACACCCAGAGTGTATGCGTATACAAAAGACCCTATATCTGTATGCATACCTATACAAAGACATATATATTTACACCCACCATCCTTTCCACTACTTATTTGGCTTTATTTGTGCCAGTTTATATTAGTCTTCTAGCTCACCTGTGCTGAGAGAATTTGGTAGTTGCATCTTTAGGACAGTTTTCTAGAAATGCTGATCATTTTCATATCGAAATTAAAGTTATTTGTTAAAAAAAACCTACCCTCCTTTGGAAACAAAATACATATTCAAGAATCAATTCAATCATACTACATAATTCTGGGTCCCTCTCAAACAGTTGAGAAGATTGATTTATACTGGAAGAGATTTTACACAACTGTTATTCCAGTTTAACTCTTTTGTTGGTAGGCAAACTTCTCTGTTGTTCATCTCATTTTCTTTGAAAAGTGTTCTTACTAAGACAAAAGCAAGATGCTTCTTATCTGCTAATTGGATGTTTCAAAAATTTCAGTCACTTAAGAAGGGATGAAAAAGCAGGTCTTCATGCCTGACTTCAGATAAACCAAATAATACTTCGGTGAGACAAATAGACCACAAATCACTTAAACACAAGTGATTAAAGAGTTACATGTATGAATGAGTAGAGGGAAAAAATATTTCTAGTGGATTGTGAAGAGTTATCATAAAAAATTGAGTCATCCAAGAGTCCAGGAAACTTGTGTACATTTCAAAAATTCTGATATTTAAAATAACATGCTGAATTTTTATCTTTTATGTCTGTCTTCAAGAATATATTTTTTAATTCTGCTTTCAAGATTTTCTTAGCATGTATTATGGCTAGAAATTTGAAAAGTTATTATGAAACAGTCTAGTCTTTTATTTCCAGAAACATTATAACCAGCACTCATGAATCAGCTGAATTTGCTCTTCCATCAATGGTTCATGCAAGAGCACAGTCCCAGTCCCATCCAACAAAGCAAGCAGGAAATTAAGTCCTTGATAAATCTGTGGCCTCTATCACACCTGCTCTCTCATGTTGTCTAGCTCAGATATTCTCTGCACCTCCTAATCCTACCTGTCTATCCCTTTCTTAACCTACAAGTAAATGGTCATATCTGAAAATACGAGAGATACACAGGTCCCAGCTGTCAAATCCCATTTCCCCCCTTGTCTCAAGGACCTTCCACAGTGCTGCCAGTGGGAAGGAAGCAAAGAACAGGCAGGAAGACATAGATCTTACCCTGTCACCATCTGGGTTGAGGCTTTGTTTCCTGTGGGAGCTACCCTCTCTTCCACTCTCCCTTTTCTCTATTGATTTCTCTTTGCTCTCTCATCTTCACAGCTTGCTATGAAACAACACCTCTCCTCTCCAGATCTTTCCTGTCATCACATAGCAATTTTTATTTACAGCTGGGACATGATTTTACATTCTGAATTGCACGATTGGGAGAGATGATTATTGTCTGTCTCTCTTGAATTTCCATAATTACGTCAATGGCCTTTGATTTTTGAACTCTATTGCATAAAAATCCAGTTTCCCTCACACTGAACTCAGACACTGTTTTAGTTTAAATAAGCTATGCTACCAGTTACTAATGGCAATTAAGTATTTGGTGGAAAGAGGGGCTATACACAGAATTAGGTTGTATCTCTCTACAGAAAACCCTTCATAAAGTGTTGAGTACACCAGGAAACAAATCCGCAGTTGGGAATCAAGTTCCAGCTTCCTCTTTGCTTTGGGAAAAAAGGATTTTTTTCACTCTTTTGCGAAATCACTCAGTGTGCTCTGAACACTCTGTCACTTTTCCTGTTATTCAACATGTGCCTGCTCCAGTCATGAAGAGTGCAGTGAACAATTTCTGCTAACATCGCCAAAGCTAAGAAGAGCATCCCCAGGTCAGGGAGAAGGCCAGGTTGGCTGGGACTTTGAGCAACATGGAAGATGGTGCTGATTTTGGCCCCTTCCAACCCAACCCATTCCATGATTATATGATTCAAAGGGTGCCTGGTACGTCCTTCTCATGAAGTCTGTGTCCCTCTAATGAGAAGAAATTCATTCTTTTGAAACCTTCCTGATTGCCTTTGGCACTTTACCATCTCCTACTAAGAGTTGTCTACTCATCATACCTACAGCTCAAGAAATAGGTAGTGACTGGACCCATGAACATCCCTGAAAAGGTGAAAAATACCCTTCTGCCTTACCTTTTCTATAACTGAATGGATCTGGTTCCTCAAAACACCTCTTCCCAAGTTAACCATCCCACACCCTGACCCAAAACCCAGATCTGATTTGTACTTGCTGTACAGAGGACAATTTGAAATTATTACAAATCCAAGCCATGACAAGGGTAGTGGTACGTGGTGACTTGGCATGGTGAGAGATGGAAAAGATGGTGTTGTACAGCCCCCAAAAGAAGCTGATTTTTTCATATCCTTGGTTATCTGAGTCTTCCCTCTGTTTCCAGTTCTCCAATTAATGTCTCCTTCCTACTCATGATTAATAGCAAGCTTTCCACTCACATCCTTCCCACTTCCTCTGACAAAATACCGTCTTCTTCATTGCAAAAGTGTGTCCTTTTTACTTTATTTACTCTGTTAATTTCTCGGGACAGAATGATCTCTCCCTCCATCTCCTTTCCAAACAAGAATCAACAAATAATTATTTGACACTTAGGTGCTTATGTGGCACTGACCACATCTGTCTTCCCAAGTTACCTCATCAACTTGCTGATTCTGGATAGAGATTTCAACCTCCTGAAGCATGAAGATAAAATGCAAAAAACAGCACTAGGTATGACATCAACTGGTAATGCATATCAAGCTGGAAGGACTTTAGGGGTTTCTCCTTGAAAATATTTTTCCCCTAAACACTTTTCTTTGTATTCTCTGAGATACTCTCTACACTGTGGAGATCAAAGAGAGCTGGAAATCCAGCAGGGTTTTTAATGGCATTAAAGGTACTGTGTTTCAAAGCCACATGCCTGAACACTTAAGCACCATGGAAGAAATGAAGTAGCAGGTGGTAATACATGTAAACATGATTGTTCTAATCTTAATACTTTTCAATTTGTCAAAGCCTAACTGTGTGACAAAGAGCCAAAATTAAGGATGCTGTGTGCACATACAGACACACAGGAGAGATAAAACCCAAGGACACCAGACAGCTTTGGGTTTTCCCTTTCAGCCACATTTCTGATCTTATAAGTCATTTACAGTAACAAGGATGTGTATTTACCAGACTTACATGGAACCTGACAAATTTAAGTATGGAGTGCTTCTTGGAAAATTTGAGTACAGAAATGTAATTCCCTGCTGAACTTCTTTTTTCCAAGGTAAAGAATATAAAATGCCATCCACCATAGAACAGTGGCATCTTGTAGATGTCTGCATATTGTGAATATATATAGAGAGAGACACAGCCTATGATGTTCCTCTCTTAGCAACTGAGACACTAAAAAATATTTTCAGGTGCTTTCACAGAGTCAAAGGGAGACAAAATTAGACTTTTTTCTTTTTGTTACTCCTAAAGAAATGAGAAATTATTAACAAGTGGTGTCAACCAGATCTAACCTCTTTCCTACCATAACTTTTGGCACTTGTTTTCTGTACACCTCTAGCTGTAAGTCGAAAGCTTCATCACCTGAGATGACCTGTGGTCCTGGCCTGTAAACAGTCAACTATTTCTGTGTCCTTCCCATTTCTGCAGAGTTTCTTGGCCTTATTGCAAGCTGCCATTGCAGTGCTGAAATCAGTGTTGCTGAGGCACTTGTACCCTGGAAACTGCGATTGCTCATATTGATTTTATTTGATTTCATATCAGAATTTTATGATTTCAGATCTTATGTTTTTAATAGTACTCTGCTTCAAACGCCTTGTTTTACCTCACAGCAGCCTCATCTACTATCACCACAGATTTTAATGAAGGCAAAGTTATTTGGAAGTGGTAACTAGACCTCTTGTAGGGAACACTATTGAAGACTGAGGGTTGTGGGGAGCAAATAAAGATAAACTGATCCTGTATGCTCCCAAAGAAAACTTCCTGCTGATTCAAGGTTCTTGCACATTAAGAAAAGATGTCTGTGGCTCCTGAGCTCATTCCCCCTGTGGATTAATGATCCTCAAGGGATTCTTTGTACCAAGGAGGAGTAAATCACCCCTCCTGATTTTGGCAGGCAGGAACATAACCAGGGAGATAAATGCTTTTACATTTCTCTGAACTTTGTTGTTGCTCCTGGGTAAAAGATTTCCCCTTCTGGAATCCATTAAAAATTGTGAATCTCAGACAAAGGGTCCTCTTCCTCCTCCCACGTTCTGTGTGAGATGCTAAATCTCTGCATCCTGAGGACATAACAATTTGTAAGCTGGAAATAGAGCATGAGCTGAGCCCTTCTGCTCTTGAGGTACCTTCTCTAGCTTCCTTAGCTTGCAATGAATGAAACCTTTCATTCTGACAGCCGCTGACTTGTGTCAGAAGATTCATGACTGACTGGAGCAACAATGGGTTGGCAGAGAGATATGAAACTCTTTAAAATGTGGCATTGATAAATAAATAAAGATCAGCTTTAAACACAGAGGAGAAAGCAAGATGAGGTACAGCTGCATTACACTGTTTAAGAAAAAAATGCAGCCTGGACTTTTCCTCCCTATTCCTCTCCACAAATTGTATTTCCTTTAAGGAAAAGGTCATGCCTTCTTTCCCAGGCTGCTACAAGCCTTCCCCAGACAGGAAGCATATCCTGTGTCCTGTTTTCTCCAGATTCCAGTGGCAGAACAGACAGGGGTGTAGCTTCCACGCTGCTGCTCCCATTGTGCTGTTTTTAAGTTACCTGAGTACCAAATCTCTGGGTGAATTTGCCCCCCCTCTCAATCGTGGTGCAGCCCCAGGGCCTTGTAGAGCTGGCAGCTGCTGAAGATGGCCAGAGGGAAAAATACAAGCTCCTCCCTTTGGAGGTTCTGGATGGCTATTTTTGTCAGATATGAAGCTGCATCAGTTACTGGGGGGAGATGTGGGAAGGAGAAAAGTGGCACATGTTCTGTAATTGAAGATTGTGTCTGTGATTTATTCCAGAAGAGAGGAGTATATTTTCCTCACTGAATGAAAAAAAGAGACTTGGAAACCATAACAGGTAGCACATGCCATTTCCCACCCAAGTGATTTCCTTCACAGCTCACACCTGAGAAGAAGCTGGGAATCAACGCTCCCCAGTCATGCCCTGCTGCCTGCAACGCAGACCGAGGTCCAGGGCTTGTGGGTGGCCTAGGGAAGTTCGCCAGGGAAATATGGATAAATGTGGGTGTTCAGCTTTGCAATTGATTTTGTTTTCCACTGCTTGGCACTTTAGGGCACCAGCTTGCTCTCTGTGGACATGAGCATCCATATCCCTTAGAGGATAATTTCCTCCCACTCCCCCCTTCACTGAAAATATCTTTGGTGAGAGGAGATGTAGCAAGAAATGCAAACTCCGTCCTTAACAGACACAAAGCCCTGGCATGTCAGCTGTAGCCGAGGGTTATATGTTGTATGCGTCTAGATTCCCAGGGCCACACACATCTGTCTTTTCCATTCCCCAACCTTGCTGGGATATTTCCAATCCATCTTCTAGCTAATGGGATTTGGTACTGATTTCCCCCGTCCTTTGTTTCACTGCCATTACACGATGAAGTGATGCTGTAGCATTACCAGAGCTGCCTGTGTGTCTCCCTTAGCCCTCACCAGCTGTTAGGACACACCAGCATTAAGGAAAAGAGACTTCCTTTTCCAGGGACAATGGGACAGCTCTTCCCATCTGCTACAGAATCCATGACAAGTGATGGCCAATGTGAGTTTGATCCTGATGGTGCTGGGTTTTCTTGACTCACCAGGACTTAAAACCTTTTTCATCTCTGCCCATGGAAGTGCTGCACTGAGCATGGAGCTGATGGGCTGTCTTACCCACTAGAGCCAGTAGCAGATGCTTAATGGAGAGTTAAAGCACAGGCCAACTATCAAGGGATCTGAGGAATGGGAAAGTTTTGAGCCAGAATTAGTAATTCAGCGTTTAAATGGTTGCCTTGGGGTATAAAAGCTTTTGCATTTACCAGAGTTTCTCATATGAAATACTTTAACCTCCTGCTCACATCCAGACTCAGTGCTTGGCTGGACTGAGCCGTGTCTGCCACTCTTCTTGAATGAGCTCTTTTAACTTGCAGTTGGAAAAATTCAGCCTTTGAAGTTCAATATTACTGAATGCACAGCTGGTGGCAGGGAGCAGTGAACTTCTCTGTCCAGTTCCCCCAGGTAACTCCAGTGCCACCAGGAGCAAGTGACCATGACTTTATCATTTTGTCCCCTTCATCTGTGCAGCAGCTGCCCACCCCAGCAGTGATAAAAGCTTTTATCTGAAGCCAGCTGTGCAACCCAGCACAGCACAAAGGTGCTCTCTTAGAATGTAGCCAGGGTAGGGAACACCTCTGCCACCCCTTCTTCCCTCCTCATTAAGTGGATCTCCTACTACTCAGGCAAAAATGCAAAAACAGTATTAAGTCCTAAAGAGTTAAAGCCAGACTGCTGTGTATGACCCTTCTTTATAGAGCATGTGCATCTCCTAGGGAGCACTTCTTGCTGACTGTCTCCTAAAGGGACTCTCAAGAGCAAAGAATTTACAACAACAATCCTTAGAGCTCCTTCCTGTGTATTTATCACTCGTGGGTGTAACAAGGGGGCTGTGAAAGTCTACCACATCTTGTGAAAGGAGCCTGGTGGATTTAGAAAGACTGACATTCAGGTCTTGTGGAAGAAGGAATTAAATTTGACAGAGAAGCCCTGTAAAGCTGGGGCCTGTGGCCTGTTTTATCCAATTCTTTAAGTTTAATATTTCATCTATATAGACAGAACCAAAAAAATGCAAAAAGGAAGTGGGCTTTGCTCCTCTCTTGTAACAGACACATACTTGTATCCAAGCCTTGCCATGGCATGAAGTACAGCACAGCTTCCCCTGAAATAAACTGCAGCTCACACATACCTCAGGGTGGAACTTGGCTCTTAAACAAAATTTAATGGGAGTCTGCTCTGGCTGAACTCTACTTATGACTTCATATTTTCCAGGGCTGTGCTTCTACTGTTGGCTTGTTCATTTTTTCTTTCTTTTTTTTTTTTTTTTTTTTTTTTTTTTTTTTTTTTTTTTTTTTTTTATTCTCTTTACATTAATAGGTCTTTCAGTGGGATAACTTGACCTTATGAGACTGTTCCAAAGCATACTTCTCTGGAGGTAGTGGTAAATAGTTTTGCTATATTATGAAAGTGTTTTGAGAAATTTGCAGGCTGTCTCAGGACTGCTTGAGAAGGCAGACTTTCACACCCTGTTAGGCAGCATCAGCTGGTGAATTAAACTGGGAAGCTGGAAAGCAGAGAAGGTGGACAGAGGCTGTATATTATATTTCTGGCTTGATTCTATCATGTTTCTCATAAAGGGAAGTTTTCAAAACTTTCACCGTCGGCCCAGCTGCGCAGGTGGAGTGTGTGAGAGAACCAGTTTCAAGGGAAGCAGAAGCAGTTATGCAGTGAGAGCTCTTGCAAATCCCACCTTGTATGTGAACCACTTGGTGTTTCACTTTGTGTGTTGGGAAAGTGCCCTGCTTTGAGCCAGCAGGGCCAGCAGTGACTGCTGCCGCTGCTGCTTGGCCACAGAGCCCCATCACAGCACCCCTGAGGGAAGGATGGCACAGGGTAACAGCTCTGCCCTAGGGTCCAAATTTGACAGCTGAGAGAGGGGCCCCACATCTCAGTGCATTCCAATATAATCTTACATAGGAAATACCAACACCAACTTTTTCCATGGCCTTCCAGAGCTACTGTAGTTCAAAGGAGTCACTGGACTCTGAATGTCTGGAGTTCTCTGCTCTGCTCAGAGCACTCTAGAAAAGAAGTGTCTGGCATCAACCAGCTGCTTTTCTCTTTATGCTTTTCTTCTGGGGAACTTGTTTTTCCTGCACGTAGATTTATGATGTATGTCAACTACTCAAAAGATCATTCCTGCTTTTTGCCCTCTCTGTCGGCACCTAGCAAACCTCACCCTGTTAATGGATCAAGTGACAGTCAGACTACAGATTGATCTGGATCAATTTGTCAATGAGTAAATAGCCCTCTAAGTAAACAGTAAATATGAGTAAATAAATAAGTATTTAATGGGGGAAGGGTCTTTCCTTTTGGTGAGCTGGTTTTCTGCTTGGAAGGAAAATGTTTAGGAACAGAAATGCTCTTTGCTGCAGGAATGTAGAAGCCAGCTCAAATCAGAACAATTCACTGTCAGCTTTCCTACATGGATATTTCATACACTTTGGAGCAGCCCAAAGGCTTTACAGTAAGTGAAAAATATGTTGAGCAGGGAAGTACCATAGCAAGCATTTGTTGCTATTGAAAACTACTAGACCATATTTCTTTGCTTAATGACACACATTAATCCTCCATTGAAATTTCCAGGGCTGTCCAAGCTGAATCTGGCTTCAAAGGTTTAAAATACAGCCCAAACTATAAAAATGTAGCATTCTGACCAAAAAAAGGAGCTGGAAAAAAGCTCAGCAATGTTCCTTTGTTTTTCCCTTTGCTGCTTAAACCACTAAGGATATCATCTACAAGCTTTGAAATGGTTTCAAAAACATGGCATTTTTTAAATTGGTGACCAGAATATGAATCTTATCCGAATACCCACTGCTACTTCTGCTTTCAGTCCAGTTTCCTAATGAAATGAGTCTTATGTGTTCCTGCTGTCTATCTGTCTGCCTAATCATCTGTTCATCCATCTGCCAGTTCTCATCAAGAACTTTCAGGTCCACTGACCAGTCTCAACCAGATTTGAATGAGAAATAAGAACCTCGGAAATTATTATAATTTTCCAGGTTGCATGAAAGTCAACACTGTCTACAGAGAGCCATTCGAGTGAACAGTAACACAAAAAGGACTCCTTATTAGGAGATTAAACTGAATGAAGTTATTTTCATCTTAAGCATGTAGCAGCATCAAGTTTTGACATGATTAGATTCCTTCCATAAACATGACTTCAACTTAAGGGGCAAAGCACAGAGGGTAAGATCCCGTTTAAGCACCTACAGGAGATATCAAACCCTTCTGACCAGGGCATGTTGAAAGCTCTGAAAAAAAAAAAAGTGTCCCACTACCTCAGAGTGAGGTTAAACCCTCTGCACAAGCTTTGGAAAGGGATGGTTAAGCAGTGCTAACAATATTGTTTGGGATTTATTTTCCCTAATTATAGACTCTAGAAATCTAGGCTTCTTTAAGCTATTCAATGTTTTCTTATTGGTTGATGGGAAGAAAATTCCTACACCATATTCCAGGATTCACCTCACTGTGTGGAAGCTGAATGGATCTTGCAAGGCATGTCAGAAGAAAACAGAACAGAATATCTCCAGCTGGAAGAGACACACAGCTATCATCTCAGCCAACTGCCTATTAGTGTCCTCCTGCAGCACCTGTGGAGACAGCTGAGCTCACACAGACTCCTCTCCAGCAGTCAAACATCTCGTCAGGCTGGTTATTAGCTTCCCACCTACATGGTCCTTGACATTCGCGTTGCATTAGGAGAGAGGAACATTAGCAATAAACTGTTAATGAATTTCACAACAATATAAGTCTGTGCTGAAAAGCATCCAGTATATGGCTTCAGTGCAGGTCTTTTCCTGCTTAGCTCTGTTAATGTGTTCAATATGCTGTTTTTCAAATAATGCCAGACAGTTGTCCAAGAATAATACACAAATGATCCTTTTTCCTTTTTATCCCAACAATTATTGCACAATCTGTCTAGAATTGCTCAGATGAATTATAGATGGTAAAGAAGTTTTACTAAAATTCTTCAACTCTGTTCAGACAGCTTGAACTGATACGAAAATGCTCTTCAGACAGTAATGTGGCCTTTGTCTTTGGAGCAAATATGTAAAAGAGATCTGCATATTCATTGAAGAAACCTTCGGAGATAAGAAATGTTGTTGCCCTGAGCTACTATTTGCCTTGCAAGTTTCTGAGGTGTTCCAATATGTTTTATTTTCTTTGTTTAATATGCTCAATATTCAAAGCATTTGGAAGATTGTTTCCACTACAGATATCTCCATTAATAATATTAATCTCATCTGTGCTCCAGGAAAGATCTCTGTGTCCCTGAAGCACATATGCTAAACACCCTGACATTTCCACTTGCAACGCACAGTAGACAGTGCCTTAGGCAAGCTCTGGTGTATGAGCTGGATGGAGCTGAATACAATTCATATCAAATAAGCCAGGGGACAGAGCACAGAGAACTCCCATTTCCAAGAATTATCACCTGTTGGACTGCTTTGCTACAAAATATTGACAGTGGGAATGAGCATAAATGAAGAAACCTGCCCATGTTGGGAAAATTATTATACTTTTCTAAGGATAGGAGCCTGGTGTTACATTCTTTGAACTCTTACAATATTATCAGGCTTCCTCCAGTTTCCAGGTGGTTTCTAGGTGATATTCGGTTTGATCATATTATCTCTAGTTTAAGCACAAGGTCAAGCTTTTTCATCTCAATGAGAAATAGACATTAATCAGCCTCAATAGAATAATGGCCATGTTTCTATCTCAGCATGTCTATGTTCATTAAAATGAGTTTTCTGCCCACAACAGTCAGTGAAACAGTCTTGGTTTTGGATCTGTGTCTCTGCCCCCTAAATCCCATCCCCAGTATACAGAGGCTCCCTCCCTCAGCAGCTCCCTCTGGATCTATGTGCCTGGTGACTGGAAAGCTCATGGTTATGGACAACTGTTGCCTGCTAAACAGAGTTTAAAAATGCTGAGTTCTTGCTGCCTTTCCTTTAGTGCTGGACTAGTCTGGTCTTCCTCTTCTCTCCAGTCTGCAGTTTTCATGAAAATTGAAGCATTCCTTATCTTTGCCTGCTTTTCCTTTAAAAACAGTTGGAGTTGAATAATGGAACCAAAATTTGTGAAGGATAAAAGGACAGTCAGGCAGATATCAGTAACAGAGAAAAACAGTGGGAAAAGGCTGTTGAATGTATTTGATGAAAATGTTTCAAGTTCTAACAAGTAGTTCTAACTGTCTTAAGACTAAGTAAAGGGGACTAATTTTAACCGTTTGTCTTAGTGCCAAATCCATAAATGCTTAGTGCCATGTCCATAAAAGAGGGTATGTTTCAAATGTAAACTGAAACCTAATCTTTAAAAGTTATTTCAGTCACAAAATAAGGCACAACAAAATTAAGAAACAGAGATCACCTCATTCTCTTATGGCACGGTCAAAATTCTTGGGAGTCAGGTCTGAGGCTGGTAGACCTGTTAGGTACAAATTAAAAGCTTGTCTTGGTAAATAATTACAAGCAGTTCAGCAGTTAAGTTGTCTTACTGCTTCATGTAAGCACTTACACAAGGGATTGGGAAGGAATAATCACCTACTCCAAGGTCTCTTGGCCTCTGACTTTTCACTAAAAGGTTCTGACTCAAATTTTTATGCTTATGTTTTTAACACGAAAAGTTTAGATCAGTGGGATATGCTGTTTTCATTAATAGATTCTTAAGAATTATAGGATAAATATCAGTCACAGGTCAAGCGATAGGATTTCTCACTATGTCCATGGTTAGCTGCTTTGGTTACCTATGGTCACCTGCAACATTTACAATGATTAATCAGTTAAGCCAGCAACTCCTGTCTGTTCAATTTTGACCTCAGTGAAGGAGCAAATGGCTGGTTTGCTCCCATTTTGATTCAATGAAAGATGAATAGAACTTAAAATTGTTGACTTTGGAGGAAAGTCAGGCAGAAATTAGCAAGTATCATCAGTTTCACTGGATATTTAGTGTTTCTTTCAAAACCTCCCCAATTATATAGCCTTCAAAAGGAGTACTCTGCTCTGACGAAGAAGGAAAAGGTGGGAGGAGGAGAGGCAAAGGTAGGAATATTTCCTGATCGTGGACTGTATGTGACAAATTGATTCATACTCCATTTGTCACTTCCTCCCTCAATGAAACCATTCCAGGTCAATTTATCTTCCCAGGAAGATGTTGTTTATGAGCTGGCTTTGACAGCTATAGAGGAAAAATGTAAATGATGACCAGGCTACATTAACCTATTTCCATGGAAAAGTAAGGAAATTTTGCAGTGATATAACTGTACATATGAAACAGACAAAACAGGACACAACTTCCAAATTGCCACATGCAGCATTTTTTTAATAGATTGAACCTTCTTCTTCACACTTCATGCACCTTTGTATGATAAGAAGGCAACATTTGGTCCCCAGACACCAAGCAGTTTTCCCATAGGAGCACAGCAAAAACAGGTCACTGCAATATTTATAGTACTTCTAAGGGGGAATTGACATTTTAGTGCTCTTACCAGATAAACTTAATTGCCATCAGAATGGGTGGCAGTTATTCAGCAACCCTGAGCAATGAAGTTAAAGTCTCCAGTAACTTCAAACTAAAAATAAAAAACAGTATGTAGTTCAAACTGAAAGGGGAATTTGAGGGCACTGTCCGTTCTTTTTCAGTTCTTTTGAGGAATGAATGGAAAAGTTCATTTTAAAAAAATCTATGTGTTTTTTAGTTCATATAATCCTTTAAAACAATTTTTTTTCTCTTTTTAAATTTGTGGGGTTTATTTCAATATATAGCATACCTGTTCCCTTTTAAAAGATCCTTATTATTTTTAACCTAAAATAGTTTCCCAAATTTCATTAGTATTTTCTCCTTTTCCCTCTTATCATTAAGGGATATCATATGATTACTTTTTTGACAAGATGGCTTTTGGTGTATCTCTCCATCTCAGATTTTCCCCAAGACCCAATGGCATTTCAGCTTCACAAAAGGAGAAATTGTGTGAGTGAAAACATTATTTCCACAAACATTATAAAAGTATTTTTAATCTGCGTGATGTAACTTACGTTTTCAACACAGTCCATTTATTTGCCCAAAAGATCATGTGATTGTTGTTGTTATATGACACCATTATTTTCCTTATAATAATTTAGTATACAAGTGGCAGCCAAATTATTCTGTCTCTTTTCCAGATTGACAGATGAGAAACTATTCCTTAATTTTGAAAGAACAGCCCTAATGTGTTTCATAGTCTAATGGGAGATGGTGATGACTTTTTCAGCCAAATATGTCAAATTGATGGGTTCAGGCTGATGACCCTTCGGGACAAGAGATGCCAGCTCTGGCAGGGCACTGCACACTTACTGGCAAATATTAAAATAGGTAATGACTCTTTTTTCTTTCAGAATGGCCTCAGTGTGATGTATCTGATATTGTAACAGGCCAGAGAGCAGCTTGAGCAATTAACATATTTCTAACATGAAGTTTTCAGAAGTTGGTTTGACTCAATTTTACAGATGCAGCTGCAGTGAACCAGTTCTAACTATAGCTTGTAAATTAAATCAGTGTGCTAAGGTTAATAGATTAATGATTTTCTCATGAATGCAGTGTGTTGGCAAGGCACAAATATAAACCAAAGGGCAAGGAGGACATACCACAGTTGCATAAACAATGGAGGTGTTAAGACTTCATTAGTTTTTCTATACTAAGTGTGTGATGAGAAAAGTCTTGCATCAGTGGAGAAAACAGGGACACATTAGGACCTGCTTTTCCAGTCAAGAGGAACGACTGCAGAAGAGCATATAAAGAACAAAAGGGCCCCTGGGAAAGGAAAATTTATGATAAATACATTTTTATATTAAGAATATTAAAAAAAAAAAGTCAGCTGCAATTGTTTTAGAGAAGGTTTTTAACAACTGCAAAAGCTGCCTGGTAGACTCCATATACTCCTCAGTGCTTTCAGAAGTTTATAAGTTTTACTGAATCCAATCAAATACCTTAGTATCATCTTGAGTGGAGGCAATTAGAACCAAACCTAAGTTCTTTACATAAAAAGGTAGTCTGCTTTTTGAATTACAACTTTTTAAAATAAGGCAAGATTAGTATATGGTATCTTGTGCTAGGTCAATTGATACAATTCAAAAAAATAGACAAAGATTTACTTTACTCTGTATTACTGAGTAAATTGTATTTCATTTGTCTTGTTATAACCAAAGTTCTCTTTCAAATGCATGGAAGAAGGAAAGAGCAATCAATACTGAGGTAAAATCCTCCACTGAATTCCATCTCTGAATCATGAACTGGATGCATGAAGCCTCATTCAGTTTGAACATTTCCCTTGTTTACTGGACATGCATGGATAGATAGTACAAATGTTTAAGACAAAACCATTAAATATTTAATAGCCGAATTCTAAAGACACATTTCAGCCTACAGAGAGACACTGCTTACACACCACTGCCTGCAATCCCAGTATTTGGGATGGTTCTACAAAGCAGATCCCTGAATACACTGAGATAAGGGTGGGTTGTCCCTCACCTGAAAAGTCCCATTAACAGCAGTTTTTTCTTAAAGTGATTAGGTGAGCTGATTCAAGATGAAATCTTCCTGTGTGTTTCCTAGTCTACATGCCTAGGAAAGCTCTGAGAAGGAAATGACTGCCTGCCTTAAGGAGTTCAATCCATCATTCACATGGATTGAATGAATTTCAAGCACTTTTTATGCAATGAACGGGCACATCAAGAGCAAGAGAATGGGTTGCCCAAGAAAGCACTTAAAGACCTGCTTCAGTGTAATTTAGCAGCCAAGGCTTTGTCTGAGATTGAAACCTAGCAGTCAGCAATGGAGCATCGTGATAAGAGGTGCTGCGGTTTTTAAGAAACAAAAGCACAAACTTGAGGGTAGGACAATCCTGAAAGACAGGAGCAGGAGCAGTGCTGCCTGACTGCTGTCGACTGCCTTTGAAGCCTTTGTTATCAGAGCTGCTTATCACACATAGATATCTGTATATTCACTCAGCCTGACTAACTCCAAAATGCAGGATCACCCACAGCTGCATGAGAATCATAACAATGTGAGTTGTAATCTTGGGCTTTTCATTCTCTACTCAACACTACCAGCTTTAGTCTGGAACTTTATCTTAGGAAATTAGAGAGGCCTTGAGAAGTTTGGGGTAAAGTCTACCTTATGCCATCAAATTGCCCTTGTAGATTGCACAGTAGAGATTTGGCAATTCACACCAGTAGATTAGATTTATCTTGTAGGGTCAACCCCATGAATTCCAGTCAAATGTGCCAAATGGGGTTCCCTTTGCAGGTATGGTTTTCCTCTCATGCTTTTCCCGTGTGTAAATCCATAGCAATTAAATATGTAAGTGCTTAAATTGTTAACTAAAGTCCTGACTGCAGAACCACCAAGAGTACAAATACTGGATTTTCTTTCTGGAAACTAATTTAGCAAGCAAAAATGATGCGTGAAAATTAGAAAGCTTGAAGCTTTCTACAGGTTTATTCCATGTGTCACTGATAGTAGCCACAGAATCACTTAAAAGCATTGTTTCCTGCAAGGAGCAAAATCTAAACTCTGAGCTTTCTATGCTGAATGGGAGAAAGTATTTGGGGGATGAATATGCCCTTTCCCACCACCATATAAGGTGAATAGCTTGTCAGTTGGAATGTCTTAACATGATTAGGCTACTAAAATAGGTCACTGGTAAGTCTTGCATCATTATCAGGACTTGGGGTTTCCCTTGAAGACCTGATTTCTGGTGTCACAAAATCATGCCAAAACCTCGCTTTACAAAGCACATTTAGTCGTTGGCATTGTTAAGAAGAGTTGGAAAGATCTACTTGAATGAAGCTCAGATATAAAAAAAAGTGTAAATTAAAAAAGTATTATTTTAAAGCCAATGTCAGAATTTTGGGGCTGGAAGTGATTTATGGCTTTTAGTGGCTCAGATTTGCAATTTATAGTACAAAAGAAATCATTACAACTGTCAGGAAAGTGACATAGTGAGAATAAGAGAGTGCTGAATTTCAAGCAAAGATTTTCACTTCTGGACCTGCCTGCTTCAAACAAGTGTTCTTCAGTCAAAATGGAAGAGGATCAGTTAAAACTAGGGGCGAAAAACTACTAAAATTCATAAAAATCAGTTTTTATTGGAAAATTGCACCTGAAGGACGTAGTTTAACAAATTTACCAACAAATTTAACAGGAAAAAGTCATCACTGTCTATGTCAACATACAAGCCAGTTGTACTGGTGTGCTGGCTGCAAAGCACAAAGCCAGAGATCTGCTTGCAGTATTAAAATCTGGAATATTTCCGGGACTTTCACAGGCTGCTGCCTTCTTGGCAGGATGTGATTGATGAGAATGAGACAGGTAGCAATTGCCATTCTATTGGAAAAATTCCTTATCTCTAAGTTTATGAGCAAAACTGGAATTTGATGAATTTCAGGTCATGACACAAAAGCATTTCTTTCCCATCATTCTGGCTTTTAGAAACATACTTTCCAACAACAGACAATTTGATTTGTGTGTTCTATTCTTGATGTAGTCAACTCATTCTGATGGCCAGAAATTTTATGAAAAACATGTTTCCCCACAATCTTTTGATTTCTGTGTGTTATGGTAACCAGTGGCAGCAAATAACAACAATGTTTAAACACTTTCAGAACCAGATTGTAGCTGGATGAGGGCCAGTATAACAGGGAGAGGAAGTTTTGCAAGGACAATTTAACAACAGATAACACAAAAGATGTCCTTGAAACAAAGGGAAACAATCAAAACAGGTGCAGCAGCAGCTATTGAAACACAGACCTCTGAGCACTCTGTAAGCAAAGAGGAGCAGAATAAAGAAGGTACAAGAAAGCCAAAGCCATTGCTGAGCTAAAAATTTCTTCAGAATGCTGGATGCCTTTTTTGCCTCAGAAAATGAAGTAAGGAAAATATACAGTAGTGAACTGTATTTCTCACACAGACTGAGTTTAGAGAAGCCATGCTGAAGCTCCTGGCCAAGCATGGTTTCCCTTCTGGACAGCAACTGCTGTCTCATTCCTGCTCAGGGAAGATGGTCTTATTCCATCACACATGCCTTACATGTTCCTCAGTCGTGTCAGGAAGGATGACACTGCTTGAACCTTGAACAATGCCAGTACTTTCACACCTGCCTAGCAATACTGTAATATTGCCATGAATCACATAGCTATTTTTGGACAAAGTGAAATTTCAGAGACAGTGAAACAGGGATTTAGGGTGTCTCTGTGCTCTCCATCAGCATCATTCCAAAACTGATCTGGGGAGCAGACCTTGACCATCTGGTCATTGGTGGAAGCTGCAATGTTCTGGCACTCCAACTAATGCACCAAAAGGCTGTCTGGGAGGACAGCAAGGCTGTTCTGTGGTTAAAAGGAGACACACAAAGGAGTAGTCAGGCTCTGGTTCTTGGAGTAAAATGGGAACTGTGGTGAGAGAAGCCACAGCATGATGTCAGCTGACTGCTGAAGGGCATAGCATTGCCAGCTTACCAGATCAGTGCCAGCTATACCATAGCTCGAGATGAATCCTGCATTCTGTTGCAAACTTAGAAATATGGAAATGAAAACTTTCCTGCAAAGTGATGATACTGTAATCCATTATCTAAAAGCACTATGATAGCAAGTACTAGAGACAAGGCACCTGCTTGTTATCTGAATCTAAGAGGCACCTGAGAATGACAGGTATGAGCAGGGAGTTACTCATAAACCTTTTCTCAATTAAGGGGATAATAATTTGATCTGGAATTAATGTTTGGCAGCAAGTTGTGTGACTTGGGAAGCACTTTGGAATTCACACCTCCAGGTATTTAATTGCTGTACAAGAGCCTGCATTTTTGGCATGCAGCATTTGATGTGTAAAGAAATACAGAGCATTTTGACCTTGAGGCAATTAATCTTTTCTGAGCATGTGGGTTTTGAATAGACATAGACATAATAAGAGTTTTTAAATAAAGAAGATATGTTCAGTCTTTCCATCAGTATAGAGATAGAAGAAAATGCAGAAAGGGTCTCTGATGGAGAGAAAAGCATTCTTATTTTCTAGCAAAAGCACTTCCCATGTTTGAGAAGAGGTGGATCCTTTGAATCTCAGCTCTCCTCAGTTTGTTGCAAACTGATGTTAGGACTGGACATAAGCAAGGAGAAAACTGCTGATAGTGTTTTGTCCTTGAATCATATATACAGATACAGCAAAAGGCATCCCAGGTATCAACCATAGTGCCACGCTTGAGTTTACGGAAGCATTTCAAGTTACATTTTCACATTTTCCAGAGAACTGTTCTACGTCCTGCATTTACTAAAGAGAAATTGACATTTTTCTCGTTCAAAAAACAGTATCATTAGTACAAAACTAAAGAAATGAGTGTCCTGTCATTAGCCTAGCATAGAACTTGCAGAGTTTATCACCCTTTCAAATATCCACATAACTACATAGGCTGATATTAGTGGCATGAAATAAATAGCAGAAAACAATTCAGAGTTCTGTCCTGATCAACTAAGTGAAAGCTGCTGAAGAAATACTTGTCTGAATGTTTTTACTTTTACTGAAAGTCTATATCAAACAATTAAGAGAAAAATATCCTCACTGGTTAGGGGAATATTTTTTCATCTCCCCTTTAAAAACTTTGGCTAGTCATTAGTTGTTTTGGGTATTCTTGTGCAATAACTAAGATCAAAGTGTAATTCAAATTCTAGCTGCTCTTTCAGCAGCTTACATTTAAGACCAGCTTCTTTCTTCTTGAAGAAATGTGGTCAGGTACTTCTCTTTTCATTTATATTGTAAAGGGTTTTTTGGGTTTGTTTTTTTTTGTAAATTATAATGCAAATAATGTTATTTGATTTATCAGCCTTGCATTCAGACTTACTCTAAGTGGGGACTGTGTCTTATACCATACACATGAGAGACTTGCTGTGATTTCAAATGCAAGCTGAAAAGAAACAAATGCAAAGATTAAAATCAGGACATTTCAGATAAATAAATATTAATTGAAATCAATACACACAGATTAATTTTCAACAAATCAAGATCCAGACCATATTCTGAAGAGCCATAAATGGGAAAATAAATAGACATCAACCTTTTTTTTCCCCAAAACTACCTTTCTGAGAGTAATTACACTACCTAAATGCTCTTAATTTAAGCATTCACTGGAGGATGTTACAGGTAAGTGCTCATAACAAACAGTAGGTGTTTCCCTGAGGACCATGATAGTTTGCATAATGTGCTAGCTATTTCTTTTCCAGTGTTATGATGGCAGAAAACTGTTACAGAGTAAGAGTTAGAGTAAGGTTAGCTCTAATGTGAAGTTTCATAAATGTCTTTTGCTAACAAGAGATATTGATTAAGTTCCAAGTTTTACAGGTTAAATAATACAACACTGCCAGTACAGTCACTGCTCTGCCATATGATCCAATTTCTTTTTTGTAACTAACTTTTTTATGTTCTGTTCTATTTATAGATGGAGAAGTGGAGAGCCCCACAGCTGGAGCAGATGTGGCTGTTATTGGAGGTGAGTAGCAGACTGTACTAAGCAGCACCATAAGAACTAAAACAGCAGGTTTGTTGATTTCTTGCATTTTACAAAACCTCTACTTTGCTGGCAAGACAACAGGAGTGGCACAATTAGAGTTAATTAGGCCAGTGGGAAATCTGCTCCCAGAGGGGCCATTGGCAAGATAACAAGATGAGATAATGAGCATAAACCATATACTGAGCAGTACCACTGTCATCCACTCGCTGTTTTAGGACAAAATATCAAACAGTCCGACAGAAAAGTCAGTCTCTGATTTCCTTCAGTGTTCACTGGGTCAAGCTTGTCCTTTAATACAGAACTGGTGTGGCACCTTTGATTTGAGCAATGTTAGCTTATACCAGCTGACCCTTTATTGTTACAGAATTCACCACACTGTATTTCTGGTGTTCCATTAAAGCTCTCTCATGCATTTAAACTAAATACAGTTGTCAGAATAAATGAGCAAAGCTATGTTCACCGAGTGAACCTGTCTTTTTATTTTTATTGTGTTTGTTCATTTCCATGCTAACACACTAATTTCAGTCATTCACAAGGGGCTATACCAATCATTAGTGCAAATTGGTGAGGTTCTGCTATATTTCCCTCAGGTCCCATCTCCTGTAACTTTAATTTCAGCTTTCTATGAACAAGTAGCAGGTAAATTGATTTGTACTTAGTCCCCTAGGCTTATTAATATTGTGCTACATCTAAAGCCTATTAGAGCCTCTTGTGTCAAGGGATATCAGTGAGGTCCTAAAAATTGATGAAGCCCACACTGCAACCATGATATTATTTTAAACTTGAAGTTCTTTGTATAAGCAATTTCATTTCTGCTAGCAGTAACTTCACATTTCAGAACCGAGCACCATGAAATCTGGGGGATAATGTTAAGGTATATCTTTAAAGACAGAGTTATAATCTTTGTTCACCCTGCTAATATTCTGTCTATTCCTATGTTTTTATGCCAGTAGGATATCCCCACTCAGTTTACTGATGCTGATAAATCGAAAGCTTTGGAGATACCCACTCTTGCCACTAATCTTGAATATCAGATGCAGAAAATATGTACTCTCCATCTTCCCCTCATTGTCTCTGCAGAATAGTAGGCATTTCCAGGGACCAATTTTTCTGAAAAAACATAAAATTCACTTCTAGAAGAAATGACCACACACACCTCCTTCACTGACAACAGAGGAAGCTCAAGGAATGTTCTGTTCTAGTTCATTTATTGTGTATTTCTTTAATGACTAGGTTATTCCTGGATTCATATGAATATAGAATCAGCTCAGTATCATGTACTTATACAGAATCACAGCAAAAAGGTTTACAAGCACATCCTGGTTCCAAGCAAAAATCTTGTTTAAAAATTATAAAAGTCACACAAGTTGAATAAATTTCAAAATAATTTCTTTTCTTTCAGGATTTTAAAGTCAATAATTTGATCTGAGAGGAAATGGGTAGAGTTTGTAGTTTTTTAAGAATGGGCTTGTGATGGACTTTTCATTCTTGGGACTGTTCAGAACTTGTCTCTTTTATAGACTTCTACCTTTCACAATGGAAAAGGATCTTGAATTTACTTTCTTTCATTAGAAATGTTTCCACTTACCATTTAGTCCTACACACATTGAGATCATCTATAGAAATTTTTGTCCAGTCAACACATAGTTGGAAATTAGCCTTAGTCCAGGAGACAAGAAAGATCTACCCAGAATCCCTTCCTTCTGCCAGGTGTCACTTCCACATTCATTACAATCAAACTTTCTTAATTAGAGCACAGAATGAAATGGCTGCTTGCAAATACAGAGCAGTTCCAGAGTCACACAGTTCCTGCTATTTGCTGAATGTCTCCTATGAAATACTCAGTGCCCTGAACATTTTCTGAAATTGAAAACACTTGAGAAGGCAGGGTTAGGTTGTCGGCAACACCCCCTAACCAAGGTATAGGTTACCAGAAGGGTGAAAGAAACCTTGGTTTTCCTTTCTGTTCTTTTATTTCTCCTCATTTTGTAATGAACTTTCGGCTCCAGTATGTTCAACTAAATAAAGCCATTGATTTGAAAGAAAGGTAGTGAGAATTTTTCCTGTATTCCTGCAGCATCTATATCTCATCCTGTTTTTTTGCAGCATGTTCTGACTCTGTCCACTTCAACATGCAAACCCCTTTTATGACACATGGCCTTTTCCCTACCAAGCAACTCAAGAAATGATGTCTGGCTGTGAGACACTTCTCGTATTTTATCACTGGTGGTATATTTAAGTGGTCTCTCTCCTCTAGGAGTGATTGCTGCCGTGGTATTCATCCTCATTTGCCTGCTGGTGGTGATGGTCCGGTACATGTACAGGCACAAGGGCACCTACCACACCAACGAGGCCAAAGGAACTGAGTTCGCCGAAAGCGCAGATGCCGCTTTGAAAAATGATCCCGCTCTCCAGGAAGCAGTGGATGAGAGCAAAAAGGAATATTTCATCTGAGAGGCAAGGATTTCCATGGAGACTTCCACAAGGGAATCAATCAGAAATATAACATCAACAGGAGTATTGAGAGATGGATAATATGAGGATACAGGCGAGCATCCTAACTGAAAATATCTCTTTACATTTTTTTGTCACTGGGTTGTTTCTTTTCCTCTAGCAGTGAAGAACTAAATGCCGGATACTTGCCTGTTGATCTTATTAGCAACACAGCTGGTCACAGTTGAATCAATATCAGATAAGAAGAAACAAAATCTCAGTATGAGTGATACACCAAAACCAGATAAAGATAGCAAATGTCAAGCCTTGACATTTGGTGAAAATAGCAGATGCCAAATGAAAACATCCTCTTAGAGTTAATGATGCATCCTATTCTGATATGATGAAGAACTACCTGAAATTGAATTTCAAATGGTAACAGAACAAACATTAAACTAGATAAAGGTGATCTAGCTCAAAAAAAAAAAAAAAATCGATAGCCCAGATATCCCCCCATCCCCTTAAATGTGCATTTTTATTGGAACGGGGGAGTTTATTTTGTTTGTCCGGGGATTTACACTGGGAATTTTTTTAATTTTTGGATTTTATATATATATAAAAATTGAAGACACTTCAAAGAAATAAAACTCTTGGAAAACATGGAAAAGGTAAGAGCAAAGGATTTATTACTGTCTTTCTCTGCACAGTAGCTTGAGAACTGCAAAATGTTGGAATTTACAATATAGTATACAATAGTCAGTAGATGTACAAATATGATTCCAATTAGTTTGTAGGTTTTCTGCACACATGCATAACTAGATATTTAAAGGTAAAACATCCTAGTTTGAGCAGGCCCTTTGAAACAATGGAGCTCAGCTACACTTTTTTTCATATAAGATATTTTTGCCTGAATATTTATTTATTTATTTTGCATTAGAAGATTCTCTGACTGCCCGCCAGCAGGACTGTGGATTTTTGCAGGGGGAGGAATTCAGTTCTGGTGCAGATACGAGTACATCTTTCACAAATGCAACCCTATGACTGTCACTATAAAGAAGCTTGTTCATCTGCATCCCACTAGCTTTATTTCTTACTCTGTATGGCTTCTGTATATCCTTTGCAGTGTGCTAGACCAGAGAATTACACTGACATCAATGTTTTATTATAAATAAATAAATAAATACATACATACATAAATAGATTATTCATGGGGATTACATGAAAAGATCTTATTTCTCACCTAAGAATCAATGGTGATGAGTTTCTTTACCCCAGTAAGTTGGCTTCCTAATTGAAGCCCACAATTACCTCCAGAAACAGGACAACTGTTCTCTGCACCTGCTCATCCACAGCTGACATGGTGCTCTGGACTACTGAAAATAGAGGTGGAGAAATACAAGATAACAAATAAGATACTGATGAGCTCTGCTCAAGTTGATATATTTTTTCCTGTGCTTTGATCTATATATGTGTCTACATATATATAAAGTCATTTACAGCTGTGCTTTCAAGACATTGTTGCTGATCACTTGTGATCACTTCTTGGCATCAAAGCTTGGAAAGCTCCTGGACCCTGGTGTTTGTTACTGACATTGGTCTCAAAAATGCTGTAAGAGATCTGAGCAAGGCAAGACTCTGAGGGCCCAACTGAAGAAACAAGATATTTTTGTCTTTCAATCACAATCTCAGTCTTTTGTCAGTACTTGAAGAAGATGTACTCTGAATTATTTTTAGAATCCAAATAACTTTAATTTTGAATCTTAAAATTGCATGTGTTAGCATTTTAACCAAAGAACATGAAACTTGTGCCACGTTTATTAAATGCTTAAGATAATTTCTGTAACATACCATTGCAGAACCACATTGTATTCTGTGGCTAGTGTAGGTATAAAATGCACAAAAAAAAGTACTGACAGAGCTCAAATATTTTGATATTATACACCTGTCTCCTTCTTAGAGACATGGATATTTTAATCATTTTACTACTTTTGAAATAGGAACTATTATATTTCTCTAGGACAAGTGTTAGAAAAAAATCACTGAACTTAACTGTGAGACTGAGTTCATAAAACTGAGGATCCTTGACCCTCCAGTCCAATAAAAATGTAAATATTTTCTCCGAGAAAAGGATAACTGGGGTGACTTGAGCTCTGCTGTGTCTCCCACACAAAGTGTGGGAACACCAGAGAACTTTCCTCCAGCCGTAGCAAGACCTATACAGGACTACCAGCCTTTTGTCTCCTTTCATACATTCAGAATGTGTAACATTATTATAACTGTTAAAGAAAATTGACTTTAGAGAAAATTGTGATGGACATAGAGAATAAATTCCTGCCTCTTTCCCCAGTCTTGAAATTCTGTCTATTGAAATTTGAGCCTGCAGATTTTAACTGGACACCTGTGTCGTACCTATTACACACAGGAACCTGACTTAGCGTTTCTTTTGGTGTGGGTGTGAGTTTTATAATTATGAGGTAGAATTAGACAAAATGCCACACTGGAATTGTAGAGGCCAGATTTTCTGGTGGTATAGCATGAGTTCAGAGGAGCTCAGCCAATTCTTACCAGTGAAGTCAACTTCAGACTTTGTGTCATTACTTCCCTTAAATCTCAACTGAATGCAGCTTCTGCTCTCTGACTATTTCTCTTCTTAGTAGCTTAATTAACAATCTTTATCCCATTTTCCCTATTTATCTAGGCTGACAAACAGTCCAAGAATTCAGGAACAACTTCCCTGTTGGTAACGAGCCACTTTGAATAGTTGGGCAGCAGCACTTCTGTCATGAGCTGTGGTTTCAGTGAATTTATTTCTTTACTGTGTCCTTCTGGGTTTTAGGACCTTGTGTATTCAGAAATTACTCAAGCATACTCAACAAATAGAAGAAATGGTTTGTGGAGATTTCCTGTTTCTTTGTTTTCTTCAGGAAAATCTTTGCTTTGTAATGCAGAAAGCTCATGATATCTGGTGACTGTCAGATTCTAATGGCCTCATCCTGCTTTTTAACTCATACTGTCTTGAGTCATTCAATTTAGTTGTAAAAAGAGTGTATTACAAACTTCCTATAACTTTTACAACTAATTAGCAAAACATCCTTCTGCAAGTAGCATGCTGTGTTAAAACAAACATTGTGTGCAATGCTGAGGCATCTCAGTTGGCAGCCATAGCTTTTCATCACTGATGGTTAAATGGCTTTTACAATTTGCTTCCTGAATAAAATGATTAATTAAACAGATTCTTCTTCCCCCACGTACTTTTATGTGGGGTTCCTCTAATGCTGTGGCCTGTTGTCCTGCAGTTCTTTGGTGCCCTTCAGCTGTGGGCTGTGGCTTAGCTGTGGCTGCTGTTCTTGCATACACCCCCCAGCTACCATCTGGATCTCTACTGCCTTCCCTATGGCAAAGGATTAGCTATTTACTTATGTATTTTTTTTATCTATTGTTATTGATGAAGGTGCTCTGGCCCTCTCTGCTAGCCAATAAAAATTTTCAAAAAGGTTTTAGTTTTGAATTGTCCAGTCATATGTCAAATCTGAGCAAACCTGACCAATCTGACCTGAGACAGATTTACAGAGAGACCATATATGCAACACTTTTACAGAAAACAGGTCTAAAAATAACACTGCAAGCTCTGTAGTTGTTAAATTTAGTGCTATAAATATCCAGTGGTCATTTCCAGTATTTCTCCCTAAACAAGGCAGCATTATGATGATTCCTCAAGCCACTTGATTTTGTCCTCATGCCTTAATGCCTTGTGAAAACTTGTTGGATCCCACTTTGCATAGGAAGTCATAGGTCCACATTTACAAGTATAAGTCATTTCTCAATGATGTTTAGGAAAGCAGTGCACCAAAATAAACAATATTTGCTGAAGTTGACAGACAGAAAATAAATATGATCCTGTATGAACACAGGATATTTTTTTTAAGATATATGGAAATTAAAAATAGACTTTCTGGTGACATTAGTGAGCTTTACGAGTGGGTTCATGAAGCTTTCAAATTCTTTCACTGATAAAAATAATCCCTTGCAAAGGGAAATTAATCTCCTTTTAAACCATTTCTTTTGTCAGTCTTTGAAAAAAGTTTCCACAGATTCAATATTCTGACATTCTGCCTTAACATCTGGAACTAATTTCTTCTAATTTTATGAGCATAACTGACAGTTCTCCCCTGCACAAAAATGACTGCTTGCCCATTTCAGCCTCTGAAGGATCATTACAGTTTAGCAGAGTAATTCTGTCCAAAAGAAGTCAGTCCCAATTGTGTATCTGGACAACCAGATCATGGACCTGGTATGCATTTTTTCTGGGGCTTGGCCTCTATTTTTCCAGGTTTTTCCCAGGTCCAATACATCATTGCACATCAGCACAGACTTGAGGAAAATTTAGTCAGCCACTTGTCAAGGAAACGAGACATATGTAGATACACATGTGTGTAATTTTTCTTTTTAGAATACCAAGATCAAATCACTTCGGGATACTATAAAAAATAGAACTATGGAATTTCTCAGAACATCAAGTTTTCTCTTAAATCAAATCTAAGGATCACAGGGGTACCTCAGTAAATGGAAATAAAAAGGATTGTTTTCTTTCAACAAGGAATGCAGACAAAGTGCTGAAACATTTATAATTCCAGGATAAGCAGAAAAGGACTGCACTAGGTAAAGCCTGCAAGAATCCCTCACAGAAAAGAGCAAACTCTGAGGCAAGATGCTGAGAAAATCAGTTAAAAGGTGCTGAGCAAGAGAAGGTAATCTGATGCCAGTTGGGATGAAGTTTTTTTTCAAACAAAATAGGTATTCTTGTTTGGAGAAATCTGTATTTGCTCACTGTAACTGCTGACAACAAATTTCTCTGAATTATATGAGATGTTTTCTTTGAATTAAATATTTGGATTCCTGTGTGTGCAAGTCCAATCAAAAATTGATGCACACCAACATAACACTCACATTAAATGTATTAAAAGCTGTTTAATGCATTTTCAAAAATCTCTTGTTCTTTACATAAAAAAGCTTTGTATGTTTAGAAAGTGCAGAAGCTTCACAGGAGCAGTCATTAAGGACAGAATACTAAATACCTGAACAAGCAATGGACCCACATCTGATGTCTGGAAATTTGGGTAAATAAAGGAAGCTTACAATATCAAAATAAAACATAGATGGTGAATAAAAATTCCAACCATATTACAAAGAATTTAAATATTTGTTGTAGTGGAGATCCTTCTCAAATTCAAGACAGTAGTATTGTAATTGACTGAAAATAAGGAATCCTTATTCTACATGCCCATTCCATGTGTGGTTGGGACAAAATCCCACTGAATTCAGTGGGAGAAGCATTTTATTGATCATACTCATCCTTCCTGCAAAAAAATTGTATTTCCATGCATGCCAGAAAGAAACATATTAAATTAAAATGCAATCATTGCAAGTGCTGGTCTTTCAGCACAACTTCTTGCCTTCACACCTTTTCAGTTGTTTCAAACTGTATGTATGATGGAAAGTATCTGATTTGTTCTATTAAAGTCTATTTGGATTGCAGCATTGCTATGAAAAGAATAGAGAAAAAGAGCATCCAAAGCTTACTGATGATTTTATGTTAAAGCTGACTATAATGTTTGTATTTACCAAAGCTATTAATACACTGATGGTGTAAATCTACTATATTTTGAATGGAAAAATATGAAGAAATTAATAACTTTATAATTAAAGTTGTAATTTTCAGCATTTAAAAGGCTCTTCTCATATTTTTCTTCTTTTTGAAAACATCACGAACTTTTGGAATTGCCAATTATGTTGCTTTCATGGGAATGTAGATCAAAAAGGAATAGTCAGCTAGAATTTTTCTTAATAGAGCATACAAACCCTAAAAGATATACTGCTGGTGTTTGCATTAAAAAGAAAGAGAAGCTTTTGATAGATCTAAGAAGGAGTCAATCTTCAAATAAGAAATCAAACAATTATTCTCTCTGAGGAAACATTTCCCTGTGTATGTCGGTGTGGACCTGTGCACTGTTTTATGATCTAAGGCATGACATTCTTAAAAATTCTGGGCAGATTATAAACATCTAATGGCTATTTGCTGTTTGCTGACCTGGCTTCCACCCAGCTGGTACCAAATATGAATATTTCTGCTTTGTTCTTCATGCTTTCCATACAACTTATCCTTTTTCTTAAAATATCCCCATTTAAAGAGTATTGAGAGGATATGCCTGGTAAAACAAGTATTATAATAGAATCATAGAATCATTAAGGTTGAAAAAACCCTGTAGGATCATCAAATCCAACCATTAATAATTTTGCCACTCCCAAGCCCTTTTTCAAAGATCACTCCTGTCAGTGAGAAAATATCTTCAGGAAATATATTATTGGGTCAAAATTGTACCTCAAAGTGGTCCAGAAGGACAGTGGATCGCTTAAGTTTTGATATGTGAGGAGAAACTGTTCCAATGGTCCTTTAATGTGCCACAGGACTTTGATGTGTGGACTGTCTGGAGGCAGCACCAGCCAAATGGTTCATCAGCAATGTTTTAACGATGAAGCAAAGATAAGCAAAGAGGAAAGATTACTGAAAACTATAAACTGGATCCTAGCCAGCACATTTGTAACACATCAGACAACAGGATTCAGTGTTATTGGAGGTGCTTCCAATTTATCGGCCCAAATCTGGGATGGCTTTTACTGTTACCAGTTGCACTGCATGGCAATTCTGTGGAGACTGGCCACAGACTAATTGCCAAGGAATAATCAAAATGTGTTCATACCAAATGAATCCTTTATGGATGTTCAGTAGCAGACAATCTTACACCAGAAACAAAGAGATGAGTAAAGAAAAGATTAGCAAATAAAGGACAGTATGTGAAAATAAAAGCTTTCAGAATGAAGTGTCATCACATAGCATGACCTTACACATAGATATGACTCGCTTCATACCCATTTTATCAACCTAAAGCTTCAGCACAAGACATTTTGACTACACTGAGTGAGAAAAGGGTCCAGACCTCGAAGTTATAAATTTGTTTCCCAGCAAATATTGTGATTAACATTTCTATTTCAGCTTCAAAAGAAAGGTTTCACACCTGAGCAACTAATCTTGCTAGAGCTATACACAGAGATGTTTCTTAATTTCTGATGTTTGCTTAATGACCAGGAGCACCTGAACGGTCACTCAGTTTCCAGTATCTTGAAAAAAAAGTACTTAATCTCGCTGAGAGATTGCTACCAAATTCACTTGGAGGGATTTCTCAGTGTGACATATGAGTATGTTGATGAAAGGCAACTCAGCGTCACATTCTTAGTTACTGGGAACAATCATCCTTATTCATTCTAACACCTAATGGAGTGATCAATAGCATTTTAATAAAGTCCCCTGTTATTCATATTTAACATAAATAAGACTTTATATGTATTTCAACTAAATTACACTTTCTGCCATTCTTTACTGTCAATTTTTACTTTTTTCTCCATTCATAAGTTTTTCTTTCACAAATGCATGTGAGACCCTCAGGGCTCTCCATACCTTTTCTCATATTCCTGTAATGTTCTGCATAAATAGAGCCCTGCGCTCAAAATTTCTTCTATAGAGCAGAAATACCTCAATTCCTTTCTGTTCAGCAGCAACACAACTTACCTAGCAGAACAAAAGTTGAAGAATCATAGATTATTACATCTCTCAGTTTTTACATTAAGGGATAAAGACCATCATTCCATGAAGGGAGCTCAGGACTCTGTCGGTCTTTCTTCATGCTTGACATGAGTGATGATTCTGACACCAGGATGTAAGAAAGCAAAATGAAAAATGGAAGGCACAGCACAGAATCAGGAGCAAGTGGATTCCCCTGAACAGCAAGATGCTGAACACTTGCCAAAAGCCCCCACAGAATTATTTTTCTTTGTCTTCTCATTCAATACCTCTCTCACCTTCTTCCCTGCAAAGAAACATCTGGCAGCTGCGTTTAACTTTAACCAGATCTCTCATCTCTGCAACTTCACTGACTGCAATGAAAAATGGATTACAGGCACAAGGATAAGAGCAGATATTTCAAGATCAGATTACTTCAAATCTTATCAGACCCACCAAGGCAGCTTACTCCTAGCCCCACTCACAGGTATAAGTCACATGGCCTTTGAAAGCCTGTCCTCATTTTTTTCATGTTGTTCCAACCCTCAAGTCCTGTTTTCATCCTCTCCTGCTGTAGGATTGGGAATTTTCTTATTAGACTCTGGCTGATCTTTTCATGAATACAGTCTTCAGGGGAGGGAAGAGACTGTTGTTGTATTGGTTGTGGTGGGTGCTTTTTCCCATACAAAAACCTTAAAACTTGACAAAACTGTTTTGTTAAACTCCAGTTGGTAAGGCTTTTTAGTAAGGAAGATAATGGAATAGTTGTGAGTGAAAGATCATATTCCCAAAGATCAGCCTCCCTCCCCAAAGCACAAGGGCATTGAAGATTTAAAATAAGACATTACCAGAATATTTTTCTGACATGGATCAAATAATATCTTGTCTATAAACCAAATTCTTTGCCAAAGTTGAAATGTTTTGGGAAAAAAAATCTCTGAACTTCTCATAATTGTTCTCCTTTCTGAAATAAAGAGTAAATAAATAATCAGACTGAAGAAAAAACATTTTTAATCAACTGGAAGAATAAGAGGTCATTATTCACTAAAACAATTTCTTTTCCAGCAGTTCTGTGTTTTACATTAAAATCTGTTAATACAGCAGAAAGAAAGTAATATTTTGTTTCATCTTTTCTCTGCAGGAACATTCATGAAATGTGTTTGTGTCATTTTAGCTAATAAAGATTTTTTTTTGTGCAGTGTGTTCCAGGGTCTTGCCCTCTCTCTCTATGTGAATTGCATTTAAGGCGGAGATGGGAAAATATATATAATCATTCACTGACTAGCTCCAAGTCCAGGCAAAAGTTCCCATCTTCCAAGTGCTTTTTTTCATTTTATTGATAGTATTATGGTAAATTAAACTGCTGAGAAAATTCTATACAGTTTCCTAAAATTGTATATTTAGCATGTATCTCTCTCAGGCTGGAATTCCCAGCCAAAGAGACAACAGAGTCTTCAATGAATTGGAAAAGCAGGAATGACAGACTCCATTAGTCCCATGAGGAATGCCTCTGCAGGTGCCTTGATTTGCCCTAGGATTTCAATAAAGAGGGGGAGGCTATGAGGTTTTTTTCTTGTTTCTTTGTTGTTTTCTGTAGTTTTTTTCCTAACAGTATAACCCAGCCAGCAAAATTCCTAATAGGAGTAAAATAAAATAATCCTTCCAAAGATACATAGCGTTCTCCTCCAGCTGCTGGGATTCAGAACATGCACATCCATTCTTAAGGTCTAATGCTAAGCCCTTAGAGAAAGTTAAGCTTTCCTCCACTGTACCCATTAACACCATTTTGAACAAGATCAGGGAATTATTTTTATCCTCAGTTGTGTATGCCCTAATTTTGGATCATTTGAGAGACAGAAGCTCTGTAACAGAGCAGCTCCTCCATCCCATCTCTATCACAAGGAGCTCTGATGCTTCATATGTCTCAGATATCAATAACCTTCACACCAACACCTGCCACCAACTTGTGAGGGTCATCAGCTACTGACAAAATGCTTTCCAGAGGGTCTTATTGCCTGCAATTGAAACAGCAAAAATGGACTCTGCATTAACTTTGGCAACGGCTGAAAGAGGCCACAGATGTTGGGTAGAGTCCATAGCTTGTAGGAGTAAGTGGATCAGATGTGGTAAAACCAGAGCAACCTATGGTCTTGAAATGCTGTGTTGGTGGGTGAACACACAAACACATGGACCTGGGAAAGCAACGAATTCTCCCCTGGTAACCTTGAGGATGGTGAAAAGTGAATTCATACTGCCTAGCACCTCGCTGTGTAAACACAGCTATATACTTGTATTCCAGAGCAGCACGGCCACAAAGACAGGCTGAATTAACCCACCCCACCTATCTGTGGTTGTTCAAACTCAGCTACAACAAAATCTAAGAAAAATCTCTTCTGACAGCTGAGTCAGAAAGCAGCAGGAATTGATGGTAGTCACTTGCTGTGAAGATCAAGCTGTGGTTCTCACTAATATTTTACCATATAGCACAGAAAATCTCTCCATGAAATTTTCTGCACCTGCACACTGACAAGCAAAGTCCAAGCAAGATCTCCCTGTGAAAGCTGTTTTCTTTCTTGTATCCAGAGGGTTGGCTCAGCCCACAAGCAGCTTTTATAAATTAACACACTTTCATTTCAGTGCCATTCACTTCAGCTACTTTGACTCAAGAAAACCCACAAACAATAGAACCAACACCAAACCAAAACAAAAAAATCCTTAGCAGTGTAAATTTGTTAGGAACCAATGAACACATTGAAAAACGAGACCTGCAGAAAAAGAAGTTATGAAAAGGCTTGAATCCAACCCTTAGGACTAAAGTGTACTTTTTGTTAGGCTTCCGGGAAAAAATTAATGTTGCAATAGGTAAACTGGAGAATGAACATTGCCTTAGATACAGCAAAAAATCAACATCTTTGAAAGCAGAGGGTTCTGATCCTAAGTTATGTTGGCAGAGTCTTAATTTTGCAGAACTGATGGCTTTTGTTTTATCTCCTCAGCACACTTAATCTGACAATGTGCTACTGTAATTATAAACCAAGGAAAACTTGCCTGCATTCTAGGGACAGCATCACGAAAAAAAAGGAAGAAATATGCTATTGTGCATTAATGACTTCATTAAACAAAATTTTTCAGGATTTTGTGATGGAGGACTGAAATGATGGGCAAGAATTATCTTCTTCAAACATCTGGGAGCAGAGCACAGCTGGCTCTCTGTTGGAGCTTGGCACTCAGCATGCTATGAGACATACTTCAGTACATGAGAGAGTCTCTTATAAAGCTGAATCATTTGGGCAATTAACACTCAAAGCAATTTTCACACAAGCTCTTGATACATGAAATTTGAGTTTTCCATAAGTGACAAGCAGGCTGCTGTATGCAGACAGCACCAGCTTTGCTGTAGCACTTCAAGGTTTATGAGGGGGAAAATGCATTTAAAGATGGAAGGTGCTTTAAACAAGTTTTTCTGCTCATTTGAAAAAGAAGACTTACTGACAATGTTTTACTATTATGGGGCCTGTCTAAAGTTAGTTACCTCACAGTAATATTCAGATCAAGAGGAAGATTTTGAAAGTTTTATGTCACAAGAGTATAATGTCTTAGAAGACCAAAAAAAAATTTAATTGATTTTTCACCTCTTGCACAAAATTTTGGATTGGGTGTAAGCTGGAGAGTCTCTCTTAAGAAGGCAATTGTTCATGTTTTCTGTGAAGAGCAACAGCATAAGTTAGTGGCAAGAAATTGAAACAGATGAGAAAAAAATATGGATTTTATAAGTGCAATTACTTTTGATCAAAATTCCTGGAAAGTCATTGATTTAGAAAAAATATATTTAAAAAGCCAACTATATTTAATTTTCCTCTTACTGTTAAAAGGCCAAGTACAATATAGTTTCAGAATTCCCAGTGATCTGGGAGTTGACTGATGAATTTGTTATGCTTCAAATGGTTAATCCTGTTCATATGGCAGCCAGGAATAACCACAGACAGAAAAGGACAGTAAAACTCAGAGTTAGTCACAGATAAAATTAGAAATGGAAAATAGAATTTGTTCTACCATCATACATAACCCAAGCACTTTACAAAGTAAAGGTATCACCCTTAAATTTAAAGCATAAAATGAGAGGAAAATCAACATTCTTGTTCCACACCAATCTGTGAACTGCAAGTGAAGGTCCAATGTTCACAAAATTAGTTTTGTTTATTTTTTAATTATTAAGTTCATTTTTTCCCCTTCTTTTTAATTAAGTGCAGGACTAAGTAAAACACAATCCAGAAGGACACTCTGAATTTTGCTGTTCCTTTGGTTTTACAGAGTAGTGATTTCAGGTACTCTTTGAACTGGAGTACAGTGATTTAGTAGCAGTACAAGGAAGGTTATTTAGAAGACAAAGTTACACAGAGCAGTTGCTGCCTACCATTCTGCTCTTAAACTATCAGCTGGTTTTGATAAAGCTGCTCAATTTCCACAGAGATAACTGAGAACAGAAGCTGCCTGAAGACCCCTGACTTGATTAGAGCTTTTAAGTCAGAGTTGAACCCTATCTTCAGAAGCAGCCTTCCTATCAGTAGCTGCTTCAGAGTAAGCAATAGAGATACACAGCTGGATCCTTTAGACCTAAGAGAAAATTGAACAGAGGCGCATTCAAGGTAAACCTCTGCACCTGAGGTATCTGAGAAAGCCTGGATTTACTGACAAGTAGGGTCAGTACCAAAGACTTCATTTATGCATTGCTGCTAAGTCTGACAATAGCACTTTGCCATTAAGTGCCTCAAACTCATTTTGCCTAAACTTATATTCCACCAAAGCTATTTTAGGCTTCAATGACAAGAAGCATTTTATCAATGACTCAGAACTGCCAGCACACCTTGCTTCTTAACACTGACTCAATTGCTGCACACCTGGACTTCATTTCCCAAAATACTGCTATTATCCAAGAGTCACGAATCCTACCAGTTACCTAGGGTTTGCAATCTAGCACAGCAACTAGGTGTAGTTAACTTTCTGTTCTTACTTCCACTAGGGAGCAAATCCTCTCTTATTTACCAAATAGTCACAGCTGGGAAAAAGATTTTATAAGGAAGTTTTTCAGTCATCCTCTGATTTTACTGGAGTGGTGCAAAACAGCATGGCTTTCATTTGGGTTTCAGAGTGTATTTGTAGCCAAAGATGAAATATGGAGAAAAGTTTGAAGGAAGAAAAACTGCACTGTGAAGATACAGTGATGTTTAGTGAAGAACACCTAAAAATAGCTCTTGGAGAACAGGGCTCTCTGAATTAAAACAGCAGGTCCATATTTCTGTATAATTCTCAATGGCTTTTATATGTAAGGCTGATTTTCTGGCAGACCGGGATATTTAGAGAGGGAGCAATTTCTACCACCCTCTGTTTCTCTCCCTGCTCACCTCATCCAGGGTGGAGTGGACTTTTCAGTCAGACCTCAGCACTGCACCATTCCCCTTGAGGAGTGAACTACACCAAGCACAGCCCACTCACTCTGGTCTGCTTGGCAGTGCCTCTCCTACCCTGCTCTCTTGTTACCCTGCTACCAATATCTTGATTTTCTACACCCCTTGTTTCTTTGCTACTAGAGTGGTTCCTTCCTACCAGTGAATAATAAGTCTGCTTCCCTGTGGGGTGAGCTTTTCTTTCAGCTTATTTTGTCTCTAGTGACTCAGGTCAACAAATCTCTCTCACCTTCCTCTTAGTGACATCTGAATAAACTTCAGAAGGAGTTAGAGGCTGACTCTGGTAATACAGGGAATGTGTGTAACTCTCAAAGACAGAGCTGTAGTGGGACAGAAGAAAAGTCCATGAAACCTGGTAGCTCATCTCTAAATCTTTACTGATGGCAGGTGTATAAGGGAAGGCTACAAGAACAGAGGAAACTTACAGTGCAATTTCTCTAAAATATACTAGGAATATTTATGATTTAGAGATTTCTCATATCAGAGGAAGATTTTATTTTCAGATTGTAAGTTTTTTTCCCCCAATAATTTTTTAATTCATTCATAATAGGTTATATTTTGAATTAATATAATTATTTTTTGTGTTTCAGACATGCTGAAGTAATAAGCTACAATTTTGTTTATTTAATAAAGCAGTACTTTCTTTTCTTTGTTCTGAACCTGTTCCTGAGTTTCTTAGCAGATTCCTGATAGTCTTTGCATCAGAATAGATGACAAAGATTTATTTCCATTAACTTTCTTGGTGGTCCTTATATCACTTGGAAGCCCTGTCCACCCTCTGCAAAGCTATTTAAAACAGCAGCAGTAACATGACCTGTCTTGTGTAATAAAAACTACAGCAGCAGTTTCAAAAATGTTAAATTAGCTGGAAACTTACATTCTAAAGTTTTGGGGGTTTTTTTTGTATTGCTCTCAACTTCTGTTCAATGAGTCTTTTAAAGCTTGACATCCATTCTCTGCATAATATAGTCAGCAAGACACTACCTTTGTGGCAGCAGCTTTATTCAGTATAATGCTCTGCAATCCATGGCTTCTATGCAACAGACAACATTTTAATCTTCATGTTATTATAGACCACTAGAGGGTTTTCAGAACTGTCTTCATGTGTAGTTTTGATAGTTAAAAAAAAAAAAAATTGGCTTCCACACTTTGTAGTAAAACTGTTCTCTTCCCCAGATAACGAACAGAACTCATTGGACTGAACTAAGATAATTTGCAAGGCAAAGCACTGATGGGTACATAAGAGACTTGAGCCCTAAGTTTGTCTTATTTTTGACGGACTTGGTTATGGTATCCAGATATATTGGTGGCAGGAATCTCTGCTAACACAAACAGCTGCAGGCTGCAGATGAAGTAAATTCTAGTTATGGAGGCAGCAAAATTCTCAGTAGCTGACAGCATGGGAACATTATCAGAGTGTTTCACCCATCAGAGTTTCACACATCACTCTCCACTTTCTTTTCACAATCATAAAAATATTCTTTACCAATATTAAATAGGACTTCTCTTGTCTTTTCATGTAACATGAATCAGCTCTGGATTAGAACCAGGGAATTACCAGCCTGTAGAAGTCCTAGTCTGCCTTCCCATGGGGTATCACATCAGTGAGATGGAGTTAAATATGGAATTGCTCCTCATCAGTGTTTTGATGAATAAAGATCAATAAGGGTAGTTACAGATTTTGCATTGAAAGTTTGGTCCATCTCACAAAGTCCATTTTCATTAAGTGAAATTTAATATTACCGATCTAAAGAGGTGAGGAACAGAATGCTAATAACCAGTGTGATCTATCTACAGTTCATAACAATTAAACAACTCAACATACTCTGCAAGGGTGATATAATGCATGAAGACCTTCCTTGGATGCACCAGCAGATGGGAACTGCAATGATTTTTGTTTCCCTATTTGGCCCTGCTCACCTGATGCTGGGACGTTTCCAGCACAATGGAATGACATGTCCAGTTCTGGTGTTGACATTTTAAAGAGGATGTTGAAAAACTACAGGGTGTGTAGGGAGGAGTCACAAACATAGCTCAAGGGATGGAGAAAAATATTTATGGGAAACGAATTTGATCTTATCTCAAAGAGGACCTGAGACAACCATGACTGGTGCATTAGTAACCCTCCTCAAGAGAAAATAGAATATACAAAATTGTCTTTTAATCTTACCGAGAAAGGCATAACAGAAAATTTATGGAAATTGAAATTGAGCAAATTCATATTAAACATTTTTTAATGAGCATGGTTAACCATTGAAATTCACAGAATCAGAGGATAGCATGTTCTTGATCTCTGTGCCTGTGTCTCTGTTAATACTTTTAAAAAAACATGTTCTCATCAGCAAAGTTACAGTCTTTCAGCCTAGATGTGGGCTTAAATGGATCACGGCCACACTTTTATGGATTCAGGTCAAGACTGGCTGTCTTACACAATTCTGAAGCAATATGTAAGCCAAACACAGTGCAGGCTGTTGGACTCCATCCAGGAATAAAAGTATGTGATCAACTGCCCAAACACTTGGTCTTTTCCATCTAAGGGTGACGTTTTGTTAGCAGATCTACAAATCTTGACAGCCTTCCCTGTACACAAAATGTCTTGAATACCCACACTTGCCCAAAGCAAGCCTGATTGCAAAAATCACTTACCTTCACAGAGGGCAAGTACTGCAAGGAGTGATACAACCAGCATCACAGCTGTACCTCATGAATGAGTGAAGCCAGTAGCTTTTGCCTCCTGGAAATAAAAGTGCAGGAGGTCTATCAGCTTCTCAGGTGCTGTTTAACCTGCGGGTATTTTTGTTTGTGTTCCTTAACACAAAAACGTGTTACAGTGTTATCGCTCACTCCAGCAGATATAGCATTGCTAATTATCCCATCATGTACTACTTTGCAGTGATATAAATATCCCAGTTAGTGTCATTTTACATTATCTAGCAAAGAGCCTCCATAGCCCGTGTAGGGAATAGAACTGCTTGAAAGGAAAAGCAGGTCACTTTAAAGACAGATGCTATAATTTCTCTGCCCATGCTTCAGATGGTTTGCTTGAATCAATTCAGTAGAAAAGGAAAATGGGAGTGACAAATTGAGTGATGAAAGAGATGAATTAATGAATAGTCTTATTGCTGAGAATTCACCTAAGGCAGAGATGTAGAAGCTGATGCAAATACTGTTTGCCTCAGATTCTCCTAGATACAATATTTCACGGTCCCCACCCCCAAATTAAATCCATAACTTGGGTCCCTTTTCCCTGCCTACAAAAGGTCATGTTTCATTGTTGCCAACAGTATGGCTTCTTCTAGAGCCCCACCTTAGTCACCTGGGCTCTACCCCACAGCTGAGAAATTCTACTGTATCTGATCGGGGATGCTTTCTCAGTTTTGGTGCAATGGCAGACTCTGTATGGGGGACTATGCCAAATAAATGGGATATTTCAAGCTAAGATTTCCAGGCTATAAATAGATAAAATCAGGAAGAAACTGTGAAACACAGGATGGTTTGGGTCATTTGTGCTCATGCATATTTATGGAACAGCTAGAAATTCTGGACAAATGTCCCACATCCTCAAATTCTGCCTAAGTAAGATTTCCAGGCAGTAAATATATTTAAATAGGAAAATATGTTCAAAAGAGTATCATTATTAATCTAAGCATCTGTAAGAAAATATTAGAAAAACTTGGAAGTGTAGACCTATCTTTTGGAGAGGGAATTGACAGAGAAAGTGATTAAAACCAAGCTGAGGAAAGGAAAATTTATTCTTAATGAAAATTTGCTGATAGTGAGATACTGTGCTACATAGCTGAATCACTGAAAGGAGGCAGTGTGGGCCTAATTTCACAGCTGAAGAAAGAAGAGCATAATCCCAGTTAGATATTGGGAAAAGGAGGTGACACAGGGATCTAAAATTTGTTTCATCTTTTTCCAAGTTCCATAATCATTGCTGGTATCACATTTATCTGCAGTACATCTTGCTTGTGCTGTGTGTCTGGTATGCAAGGAGGTATTATTTACTGGGAGCCACATGGATTATTACCATTCCAGGAGCACAATTTGGCTACCTTATGGCAAAAGGCTGGAAGTTCCTCCAGGCATGTTGTCATACATGAACATAGGTAGCATAGGTTATTGAAATGAGGTCTGTGACCTTCCAAGGATAATTCATTCTGAGAGTGGCTTCTGATTGTTCTCAGGTAGCTAATTTTGCTTTAAGACATTGAAAGAATAAATATTTTCCTGGTGTTTCTTTTCCAATTGAGCAGCCATATGGATTGCCACTCAGAGAGTTGACTGACAGCAGGAGAAAAGACAGTCCAGCTCAGAGTGCATCATAGGGTGGTTCCTCTCCTCCAGGGTGTCACCCACACTCTGGAAACCTGAGACATTCTGTCCAATGACAACCACAGGAATTAGTCAGAATGCAATTAACGCATCTTGACAAGGAGGTATGTAGTCACTAAGTGGATTAAGGGGAATCTAGATGAACACCTCTTCAAATATACTCATGGAAAGGACAACACTCCATAGAAGGAAGCACTTCTATACAGACCAAAACTTCTATAGTGTTGGATGTGAAGATTTTTCCCAAATTTACACTGAAGTCACATACACTTTGTGTCATAAATTCTTTAAGCTGAGAAAGCCCCAAAACAACCTTAGCATATTATTTTCTGAGCAAACACCTGTAAAAGGAATGTTGTAACTCTCATCCATTCCTTGAGATGACACTTAGGCACCTGAATGTCTCAAGGCATAATCAAAGTTTCAAAAAGCTGGTGTGCAGTTGTCCAGAGAATTTTTCATACATGTCTCAGGCACTATTTGCTATGCAAATTGAATAGCAGCACACCCAAAATAACTTACATGTGTCTGCTTATTTGCAAATTGAACTATGTAAGTTAATAGGCTGCAGAAAACTGGGTCCCCACAGCAAAGTACAGAGATCTACAACTTATAAATCAGGAGGACCTCTCTGTTGCTGTCTCATAACTCAGTTGCCCAGTGAAATTACCTCCCATCTTAGATACCTCTAGCAAATTTGGGTTTTGCCTGCCAGTCTTTCTAACACCAACATTTGCAAGTATGCTACCCCCACACAGGCTGGCTCCAGAGCCCAAGGGCATCAACAGAATATCTCTCATTTATTTCAGCAGCCTTTAGAGTAAGCAGGAAATAAATAAGCATATTGCACACATTGTCCTAAAGAGGCTCTTCTTCCTACCAAATTACTCCAGGTACATTTGTGAGGAGTTCAAAAGTATTTTGATGGAAATAAATATGCGTCCTGAAAAATCAAGAGAGCTGGTGATGAATGCAGTATGTACTGTGTGGGGTTTTTTTCTAAAGATTAATTTACAGCACTTCTCAGGGGACTCAGCCTAAGCAGTTGTGACAGACCAGACAGAATAACCCTTTTATGCACATTTCCTCAACTTCTAGCAACAGTGTTGTGATGTCCTTCTTAAGCTTTTTGGTGTTTTAAAGAGAGATGGAAATTCTATTACCAAACATTTTTAGCTTTCAAAAAAATGCTGCTGTCTTCAGAAGCAAAACTTGCAGCAAGAATTAATATATCTAGACAAAACTCCTACATGAAAAGCATTTTCTGTTGAAAAAAAGGAAAGTTTAAATTACCTGTTTAGATGTTCCTGACAAAGTTTTATTCTCCATTTTATCAAAATTCTAATTGCAGATTGTCTTTTAGCAAAATAAATAAAACAAACTGATAATGTTTCGAAATTACAGAGGTGATTTTTTTTCTCACACCAATTCAAAATCATAATTGTTTCTATTAAAAAGGTTTTGCACCTCTCACCTGATTTCTGAAAACATGACAAGATTATCCTTCCTTCCCACCTCCTGCTGAGCTTCCTGGAGTTAGGAGACCAGGGTTTTGACTACTTGTGTTCAGTGATACTTCTTTTGTTCTGTTTGTGTCCATGCAGGCTGCTGCATTTTTAAATCCTTTAACCAAAACCCTCTTGTATATCCTAGAACAATGCTACAACAGATTCCTGCCCTTTTCTTGGATGAAGTGCTCACTGCAGCATTCTGAACTCTCATCTAAACATGCACCATGCCTTGGACACAAAGCATTCTGTGCATTTTACAACCCTAAATTTAGCATTTCCTGGGCTATGAACTCAGCCCAATAGGCACCACATGTCAAAAGTCCTGGCACATTTCCTGCAAGGTAACACTACAGTAGAACTAAGTGAAGAAGAAGGTATTTCTATATCTTATCTGTGTAATTTTTCAGAAGTTTTGTTCATCATGAGTGCAAACAAGAGGACATGGACTCTGGGGTGACTTTTGCAGCCATCCCTCCCTACCCAGCATAAATAAGTTTCTATTTATCTCATTGTGGCTTTGTGAAAACTGAGCCATTAAGATTCAAATGACTGAAAGGTGATAGAAATAGCATAGGCCATGTATATCAACATAATCAGATTTTAGACCTGCAGACCTCCCTCCTGCAAGGGAATTGAATACAATTGTCTGATACCTGATCTTATTCCAGGATAGAAGGATTGTTTTTATTTATTGCGTAAAGCACTTATCATCATACGATGCTTGGTAACATACAGATGAGCTGCTCTGAAGTAGGCACCTACAGACAGTTGGATTTTGGGAAGCCCAGGAGGTCATAACTCTCTCTCTGAAGACTCTTACTTCTTCTTTTCATTGGGATTTTAAAAGAAGAATAAAAGGAGTGAGCTTTCAGCCACCCCCAGTCTAAATCAGCATCTTTCCTTTTGCTGCTGGGAGCTCATGTTGTGACAGGTCATTGTAAGATCTGTAAATACAAAGATGAAAGTAATCAAAGCTCTCGAGGGAAAGGCAGAGAGGATAGAGCTGGAAGTAGCAGCAGGATGCCACAGGGTGGGAGGGGAATTCTAGAAAGAAACCTTGAGATTTGCTTTTCACTGCATGGCAGGGTTTGAGCTGCTCTTGTCTCCCTAAGAGGGCTTGCTGTTTCTGTTATAGGGGTTGTCATAATTTGAAGAATAATTGTCCTTTGCTAAAAAAACAGATAATACTGGAGGTATTGAGAGAGAAGGAAGCTCTAACAAAGTGAAACCTGGCAGAGACATATGACAGAGCCCCTCCCCATCCTGTTCAAACTACAAATCTGAAGAGACTCCCCAGCTCTATTAGAGGCGAGAGATGCCACTATCTTATATTACCCTACCTTATCATATGAATTACTCTTTTCCAGCTCTTGTTGTTCTCTAAGCATGTAGCTCTCTAAGCTGTTGGTAGGTGTGCATACACTGAGCTGATCATCAGTCTCTTACTTTCAGACTTTGGGTTCTACTAAAATTCAAAGCAGTGTGGGCTTAGGAAAGGGGAAATTAATTTTGGTTCTTTCATCTGAGATGATCTATCACCAATACAATAAAAATACTCAATTAAAAACTCGTTCAGAAGAAAAAAATAGGTTTGCATAAATATAAAATATAAAAACTATAAAATTGACTTTTGACTGAGACAGAATTAACTAGCCCATGCCAATTTTGTCCTTTTCCATAAAAAAATTGTTTCCATAAAAACTGGTGTTTGTGGAGTACAATAATTCTTGTGTGCCTTGCCCCATCTTATGTGGGGCAGGGTGTCATAGCATGGTTTCATCTCCAGTACTGCACAACAGTTACATTCCATGTCACACTTTCTGCTGGCACAGAAGAGGCTGCCATTGAATTTTGCAGTCTATTTTTAACTTTCACCATTTGCTATGCATTAGAATTTGATTAATCTCTTTGAAAATGATAACTTCAGCAATTTGGCACTATTTAGGCTGAAACAGCTAGAACATTTGAGCACAAGTCAGTATTGGGCACTCTGAAAGTGGTGCTGCCATTTCTTCAGAGTATTCCCTCAGCTGCCATCAACAGGGCCTGTAGGTCTGGCAGTCACACCCTGTCAAACACAGGGAGACTCTACCTTAGCTCTTTGATATATAATGTTCATTAGTATCCTGTACATTCCCAAGAGCCTGTTGCTTTGGTTTTCATCTGGTTTTGTTTACACATGTTTGAGTTCATAGGATGTTTTGATTGTCTTTTTAATACTTTTACACACAAAATCTCTGTTATAAAGCTGCCATCTGTCTCTGAAATATACATCAAACATGCTGGGGCTCTCCTCTCTAGGGAACTCCTGTTCTTAATGTAAAACTGAATAAAATTCATATGGGTGTTTCAAAGACAATAATTAAAAAAGAAATAAAAAATCTTTTGGAGGACTGAAGGAGTCAGAATTGACTATCTTTACCAGAATTATGTCATCCAAATGTCCACACTGCAACAGCAAAAATGTGGTTGAAGTTAGCCTACTCTATACAATTCAACCTCGGACTACACTTCAAATTAGAAGTTAGTGCCACAAGTGAGTTTTATACTCCCTTGACCGAAAAGGTGTAGAGGAAGATTTGGCTTGTACAACAGAAGCAGCCAACACTGAATAAAACTCATAGGCACCACTCATTGAGTAATCATGAACAGTTTGGTGGCCATAATTGCTGTCTCTTTGTTGTCACTGGACCAATCCATCCTCTGATGCAGCACTGGAGACTAGTGCCATTGTTTTACTGTCACTTACCTAGTCTGTCCACTGAGGGCCATCGTAATGGTGAGGCTCACCATCAGTTCAGGTAACAAAACTTTGGATCATGGGATCTGGGTGGGCCAGAAGCTGCCCAACTGGCATATGTGACATCCTGAGCTTTCCAGTGTTCTTAGCAGATAATTTAGAGTTTGACCTGGCAGATGAGTGTGTCATACTACAGGCAGGTTTTTCTTCACCTGGGCAGGCAGTGCCACATGGGTAATGTGGGCAAAGGCTGTTCATGACCCAGAGCCCAGGACAATCCCATGTGAGATTCCTTCTCTTTCTATGAGGGATTTATATTATAATAATGTTCAGAAGCCCATCCAGGAGCCTGCTGCCATACTGATGGATATCACAATAACCCCTCATTATGGGCTGAACAGGCTGCCATCTTCTGTCAACTCGGTTGTGAAAATTAGCTCTACTAAGGATTTCTTTATTTCTCTCAACTGGAAAGTCTTTAAAGTTAATGCTAACTCTGGTCACATGCAGTAAAGGCAATCCCCATTCCCAGAACTTCCAGAGGTTTCAATTAGATGGTAGTAAGTTGTAGGGATGTGAAGCAATACATTTCTCACTTCTGCTGATGGATGAAATGAAAGGTTCAGCTCTTGCTGAAGAGAGACATTGCAGGCGCACAATGCTGCCTCCAACAATGGAAGGATTTTCTGATGCACTGCTTGGGACCTGCTGCAAAGAGCTACATCAAGCAGCTCATTCACGACTCAAAGCAGCAATATGCTGTATCAGACCTGCAGATCTTGGGCTTGGTCAAAGCCTCTGACACATGTGGTAGTTGAGAACACAGCTGCTGTTGCTGCGACACAGCAATTCCTCAGAGTTGTCTGAGTTCCCTGCAAAATGAGAACAAATGCCCCAGCTGTGGAAGATGTACCACAATTATTTAGTTTGTAACAAAAAGCAAGTAGATAGAGGGAAACTCTGAAGAAAAGTTTTTTCCTTCCTCATTGGCTTTGGCAGAATAAAATCTAGGTAAGGAATTTGCCATAAGGAGCAGATGGAGGATTTCTCAGAAGAAATCCATGAGAGACACCATTAAAACTGTGTATTTGTTGACTTCATCTGCCCCAGGTCTGACTCATAACATTATGTGTGACTCAGAGCAAAACTAAAAACTGGTGCTCTCTGACATAAGGTTCTGAGGCACAGTTAGGGAAGGAAACTGGGAGTCCTCAATCTCTCCTGTTGCAGCAATAGGTAAAACACCCATGTACACTAAAGGAAACAGAGAATTCCTTTCACTTTAAACACTGTTACAGCTTTAGTGCAAGCTGTTGATTTTTATGGCCTGGCACCATTGAGGCAATAGAAAAACTATTGTTATCCTTACTGACGACTGCATCTGTCTCCAGGATCAAGTACTGTGTGCTGTCCTCGTCATAATGTGGGACACAGCAGAAGGTTCAGAGTTTGATGATATCGAGGGGAGTTTTTCCATTGATTTCCATGGGTACCATATAAGTCCTTTATTCAGCTACTTCATTAAATGTTTCTTTTTTACAGGGTTATTACTGTATCTGTCTGATGTATACAGGACACTGGAAAGCGCTATTACTGCCAAACCTCTGTTCGAACCAATGGGCAGTTTGGAATATTATGGTCCATTATTTTTGACTGAGGCTCTAAACTTCACTGTAAAAATGCTGTCCTTGTAAGTTTTCTATCCCAAGTGTTGCCATAAACACAGGTTCTTGCCAGCTGGGAGAGATGTAAGGTAATTTCTGATGATCTGATGAATGCCTGGGTACTCCCAGGCAGCAGCAGGATGCCTGAGCTGGGATCACTGCAATTTAAGCAGTGGAGTGAACCAGGAATGGGACTGTATAGTCCTTTCAGAGATATATCTCCTCCTTGGCTATTTACACTCTGCATGCCAGCAACTCACACATGAAAGGGTAAGCCAGAGCCCAACTCACACATTTTACCTGAGGACTAAGCTTTACATAAATCCTGTTAAAGCTTTTAATGTGCATTATAGGTGAGCGAGCAGGAGAGCCTCTCCAGGCTGGTGAACATGGAATTTATTGACCTTGTTTTACCAAAGGCATTTTGGGGAAAGCTGCAGGTTTGTGCCAGCAGCAACACTGGAGAGAGAGATAACAACCTGCACCTCCTGGCAGATTCCCACTAGCTTTTCAAGAGCTCAGCTGCATTTCATCTTACAACTTCATTGATCAAAAGCAAAATAATAAGGAAAACTTAAGAAAATTATGCTAGGCAGCCCCGATATAAAATTTTGGCCCAGATTTTGCCCTAGCCAGTGATTTTAAAAGATGACATGGATTTGAAATGGAATTTGAATAAATAATGGAAAAATATTAGGATAGTAAATAGCAATGCTAAATATGAAGATAGCAGCCTTGGAGGTTGGGATCATACTTCTGTGTGTGGTAGCACCCCACCTTGGAATTTCCTATTGGCACCATTGTTGACAGGATCATACCCCAGCTCCTCTTGATGCCTTAGGTTTTAGCTATTATAATTTTTAGACTCTGTGCTGTTTCCATGAGTAGTTTTAGGTTTCATATTCAGTGCTACTAAGCTCTCTTCGCAGTGTAGATAGACAAAACAATTCTTTCTCTAGCTTGATACCAAGGACAACTTTCATGCCCAAGAATGAAAACAACGGTGAAGTGGGAAGAAAAAATGAGGATGGAGCTTCATAACCTGAAGTTATGGCTGGACAATTGATTCTAATATGCTAATGGACCAGAACTTATAAAAGTGTGAGACCTCATGACCCGGATGTCCATTTTATCACCACTTTGGGTTCATGTTGTGTGTGGTCCATCTGAACTCTTGTGTGGCCGAAGAGTACCCATTGAGACCTTTTAATAAATCCCTACTTTATCCTTTGCCCTGTCTAGTCTCTTTTCCAAGTCAGCCTCCAGAAGGCATCACTTTCTTCCAGTCATTTATGACAGCCAGGTGCAGGGGGGTTTGTGACAAACTAGAAAAATATGAAAGCTTTCAGAGGCTGAAGCATATCAACATTACAGCTAAGCAGTGAAGCGCTGTATTGCTTCTGCCTTTTAAATCAAAGAAATTTTCACAACTGCCCAATCTACATACTTTTGCAGAACTTCAGTTAGTGGTACAGTTAATAAACAACTGTGCTCTTTTATCTACCAATTTGAGAATGACAGGTGTTTAAACACTGTAAAAGATTTCAATAGGCCTTTTTAAATTAAAAAAATAAAAAGGTGCCAAGGGCCTTGTATCTTGCTCTGGCTCCCAGAACAGATTTTTCAAATGGTATATTAGTATGATTGTATGTACAGATTGTCTCTACTTTGTTGTGAGAGAGCTGGGCCAGGCAGTGGGATGATCAGGCAACTCAACAGTCATTTGATGGCACGAGCCATTAAAGCTTCAGGAATAGTGAGTCCTAAGGTGGTGTATGGGAACAGGCATGATGACTGCAAATACAGGTTTCACCATGAGACTGTAGGAGCCAGAGAGAGTTTTGTTGTGGTTTGCATTCAGTAAGTATTCCTGGATTTTCACTGTACTTTTAAAGGGGGAATATTCTGAATTTGTTATATATCCTTTTTTCTCTTCCACATCTCCAGACAGCTTTCTCCTGCAGCTACCTCTGCCTGTCACCGTGCTCAGGTGAAAAGAGCAGATGTATTTAGCAAAATGATTTAAATCACAGCAGGGAATAAAAATAAATCAATTAAGGTTTAAGTATCTGAAAATCAAAAATCAGACTCATATTTGTTCTTAACGAACCCTTCCTTTATCTGTTTTAATTCAAAAAGAGCCTCTTGGGTTGAGAAGACTATTATCATCAACAAATGTCATTCTTTAAAAACAAACAGCAAAAAAAGAAAATGCTTGTTAAGTGCTGAAAGCAAGCAAGTTTAATTGGCCAAGATTAAACATGCTTTTAGAGACACATAACTACCCAGAAGGGGGGGGGGGGGGGGTGGAAATCATAAAAAAAAGAAGTTTCTGCCTATGAGGTCTGTTTGATGTATTCAAATGTATCATTCAGCTCCTGTGTCTCAATAGTTTAATTCAGATTTCTTTGGGCCCTTTTCCTGGGTCTTTCCCTGTTGGTGCCCAGTCACAAACTTGGGATACTGCTTTGGGATAGTTTTACACTCAAACAAAGGACCTAAAATATCAGAATGCATTGGTATTTGTCCTGAAGCTCCCCAGTACAGACATCTGGATGAAAATACAGACATTTTCTTCATCTTAGTGTCATTACACAGGCCAGTTGCCTTCTTCCTGTACACAGCAAATGTGATGTACAGCCCTCCTGTGGTGGTTCAAACCAAGGCACTTGTGTCATATTTAAAATGAACTTGAAGTATATATGTGGCTGGTTACTGCTGTTCAGTTGATGGGGGATAACATCAATGTTAATTCCTCATTGCTCAGACATATCTCATTGCTCTTCAACAGGAGCTTAAATTTTCACCATAGCTCGTGATTTGGATCTGAGACAAAACCTTGGGCAAGTGTCATCTTCTCCCCAACTGGTCTGTCTGGGGCAGATGTATTTGGAATATGTGTATCCAAGAAATCCAAAATATTCCTCATTATTCCGATGAAAGAAAAAAAAAAAAAAAAAAAATCTCTGAGAAGAATCCCTTGACAAATAAGAGATTTCCTGGTCCCCTATTAAAGGTTCTTTCCCATATAGTTCTCATAAACTTCATTTGCAATGCATCTGGCAGACCTGAGATGAGTCTCTATGTCTCATATTATTCATCTGAAAATTGTGTGAGACTGTGAGCCTTGGTCCAAGGGAAGCCAAATGAGGATAATTCAATGACTTCTTTTAAACCTCCTTTTGAAAGTTTGAAATCATACCTTCATGTTCCTTTTCAAATCTTGCCATAAATTATTTGTTCAAGGGAGTTTAGGGAGGAGAAGTAAATTAATTCAAATCTCCATGGCTCCTGCACAGTGCCCTCATTTTTTCAACCATCCTTCTTGGCAGGGGATGAAACACACAGCAGAATTAATAGAGACTGGCAGGAGGGCAGTGCAATGTGTCACTCATCAGTATACACTTCTTTGACTTCAGACCTTTTCCAGCTGGATCTACTCATAAAAACCCTCAATGCTCCAGCTGGAAACGGCTGGTGACTCCAACTGTGCCGCTGTGACTCTGGAAAACTCCTGTAGACAAATTAACACAGGAGGAGACTGATGGTCCCCTGACTCTGCACACACTGACCCCAGCACCTGCCTGTAGCCTCCCCCCTCGCTGAGCAGCAGCATTAGCTAATGTGTTCTTGATTGCTGCTGCACTTAAGCAAATGAACTAATGCAAAGTTGTTAAATGCAGAGCAAACAATTAATTAAACACTTTACTTTTGTGCTGTTTAGAATGGGAAAAATAAACCTGAATGTGACATTTCTCCCCAGCCATTGCCACCTCTCACACATTTTATTTTTATCAGCACAGCACTGCTCTTCTAACGACCTGACTTTTCATAACATGGACTTAATAGCTCAATAAATGCCACAGTGTGAAAAATAGGTTCAGTCAGTATCTCAATCTCCCCCAACTGCTTAAAAATAAAGTTTTCTTGGCTTTAGGTGTCTATTTTAGGGAAATATGAATCCTGGAGTTAGCACTCTGGGAGTGACTGCTAGGAGAGACCTATCCTCTTCATTTCTATAAGGTCGAAACATTTCTTCAAACAGAGTCCTCCTGGTAAGGGTATTTTTATGTCTTGAAATTCATTCTGTGCAAGCTTTTATGGTCATTAAACAGTGAGAATCCTTGATGAGGTAATTTTTTTCTGGCATTGGAAACAGATTAGCAAGGACTTTATTCCACAAGTATGTAAACCTACTAGAGAGAATCAAGATACCTCTGTGGAAGAAGCTGGACATACAGAACAATTCTCACATCTTTGAACAAGTACTAAGTTTAGGTCCCTCCCTACTGCAGATGGTAGCATTTTGAGATGAAAGGCACTCAGAAGTAGGAAACTCAGGAGTAGGAAGATGGAGGGACCAAGTAATAGAAGCTGACCAGATTGTGAAACCACAATTCCTAATTAAATAGAAATCCTTTCTCAAGGACTTGCTGGGCAAACCCTTCTTCTTCTATCCTCTGTTTTTGGGAGATATAAAATTCACTTTGAGCAATGCTTCATGGCTAAAACTTTTATCAATGATTTGAGTCAGCTAACAATTTTACTTTGCATATTTTAAGGGGAAAAAAAGGCTCCACGAGTGATCTCAAGCTTATAAAATTTGAAATAAACAAAAAAAACCCGACAAAAACAAATTGAAGTTAATTTTCCTGAAGATTCTCCTTAGTATTTACATAATGGGTTTGTGTTTCTAAAAAGAAAATTTTGCAGATCATTGAACCACAGCACAGTGACTAAGTGAGTTTGCTACTAAATCATTCAAAACAAGAGTTGTTTAGCTTTTAGAAGAAGCAAACATATTGTTGCATAAGACTCTGAAAGGACTATTACAGTTTTTGTGCATCATTAAAGCAAAACTCCCAAATAATCCCTTAGTATGTAGGTCGGAAAACCACAGCCTGTAATGAAGCTATGAATATTTATTATAGCAGAACTATAGCAAGTGAGAAGCAGCTTTGGCCTAATAGTCTATAATGCAGCTGGTTGCATAATCTGAATAATACAAAGTCAAGAATTTACCAAAGCTAAATAACACAGCAATCTGCTATGCAGCTGAAGCAGATGGAGCTATAGGAAGAAACAAACCTCCCCTCTGTATCAGACCAGAGGTGACCATGCTCCAGCCTTTGTCTTCCATAAGAGGCCAGCAGCATTTCATGGTATTCACAATCCTCTACTATCTCAACCAGGTGTTGGGAGGGGACAGCCCTTGCAAATGCCTCTTTCCTGTCCTCTTTGCTGTCCCTGAGTTCATATTTCAGCTGCATCCCAGAGAAACTCATAGTTCCAGCACAACACTTGAACAGGATGATCCTGTTCTGGTCCATAAACTTAAACTATGTCATCCCCATGCTCACATTATATTGTAGACAAGAAACATAGGTACAGCCCAGATCTAGAGACTGAAATAATGGCATTTTCTGCCCTTTTCTTATCATTTTCTGCGTAATTTCTGATAGGCATTTCTATAATTTGATTTGGTTGATAATTTTGGACCCTACCAAGTGTAGGGGGAGTGTTTTCAGGGATATCTTCAATGACTAATTTTGATCTAACTTACATAGATATCTGGAGTTATTGTTCCTGTTGTGTATTATTTTGCACCTAGCAACACTGAATTTCATTTACCATTTTATTATTCAGTCTCTTCATTTCACCCATTCACAACTATTTACCTGCACTATCAACTTCAGGACCGTAAAATCTAAATAAGTTTTGTGCTAATACAAACTGTCATTTCACTACTCCTGCTTTTCTCAGATCATTCATTAACATCTTGTTTAGCTCCAGCTCCCTGGTATGTTTCACCCTTCTGCTTTGTGTTGGGATTCCTTTTAACTGCCATCTTTGTAAAGTGATGATTTTAGTAAACATGCAATAATTTTTAAGATTTTTTTATCTTATCTCACAATGACTTTATGCTTTAGCTAAATATAATTATTTGCACTTTTTTTTCACCCCAATAATTTGGTTATACCATCCCAAAACATCCTAAAACCCAAGCATATTTAATCTGCCTAAGGCATTATTTTCAGCCCATGCCTTGACTTCTTCAATGAACTATATATAACTTTCTCTTACACTGGAATTTCAATTTTAGACCTTTTTTCCCAGATTCGTTCCCTGTATTGGAATGGGATTTCTTCCATTTCTCTAGAGTAAACACCAAGACAAATAATTTTTTTTAGATTTCTGTTTATTATCTGCACTGGGTGCTTAGGAACAATCTACAGTTTAAAAGTCACTAATAACTCTCCAAATGCGTAAAACTGAGAACTATATCCATTTCATATTCATTCCAGAGTGAGTAACCCAGTCAATCTATCTGCATATTTATAAATTCACTGGGTCAATTCTTCACTCAAGATAAAAGTACAGATCCTTAAATGATCTTTACCTTGAAGTCCTGGTAACAAGTGTTCATTTGAACACATCAGTCTATTAGTTTCTGTATCACATTGGTTGGGTTGATGCATCACATCTCTTCCTTTCATTCCATATTTTAGAGTTTATACTGAAAGACCTGTTCTTTCAAGAAATTTTGGAAGGCGTAACTTGTTTCACTAACCAATTTTTTAGGGCTTGATTTTTCCTTCCATCTACTTTGAAAAGTGTTTTGTTGTTTGTTTCTTTTCTTTTTTCTCTTTTCCTGATTCATGGGAGCATTGTGAAATACAAAGTACCCATGGGTGACATGCAGCTTTGTGCCATGATGCTGTGCAGGACTGATCTCAGAGTGAGAGAACCCCAAAGGCCATTCAGATTTAATCAAGACAGCAGCCACTACAAGTTCCAATTATGTCAGTGAAAGGTATAATGAAGAATTTGAGAGTCTATCCTGTGGCCTATGGCCGTGCTGCTTCCTCCATAGCACAGAATCATTGGTGACACAGAGCTCTTATCTCCTCCCTTCTGAGCTGGGACAGACTTTTCCAGGCAGCTTCAGGTGACATAAAGGTGAAATACAGTGGGCACCCACATATGGCAGCTCAGTCCCTGGAAAAGCTCTTTTTTATTTCCCTTTGTACAGAAATCATGCTCTTTCTCAATGAGGACAGAATACAGTTTCTAAATCCATCTATGGCAAGTAGACATAAATCCTGTAAAGTCATACTCTAATGAGTCCTTGTTCAAAAGGTGGCCCATTTATACCATATTATCACCTCCCGCTCTAAGATTTAAGTCACTAACTTGTCTTCTGAAGTAAATCTCTATACACAAGCTGTCCTTCACTGGAAAAAATAGACTCCTGCAACAGCTTTTCAATCTCATTTTCCCAAGGTTGAGTTTCATAAACAGTAGGCTTTGAAAGTCAATGGAATCTTTTTAAATACATAAAGCAAATTGTTCCATCTTCTGTTTGAGGATGATTGTATTTAGAGGTAGATTTTTCTGGTTTTTATAAAGATGCACATTTTTGTCCCCTCAAGACACCACAAATTGTCCTGATCTAAATAATATGACCTTCTTGCTAACATTAATTAGTCCTCCTTTACTGAGAAAACATTTTCCCACAGAGTATTTTTCCTTCCCTCTGGCAAAGCAGTCAACCAAAATAAGAGAGAAGAAAAACGTCATCTCTTGCACAAAGGTGTGTGAATGTCAGATACACGCAGGGGCACCCCTAAAGAGAACACCTAGGAGACAGGAGCATATGGACACCTAGGAGAACCAGGAGCATATGGACCCTGGAGATCTGCTTCATTTCTTCTCCAGGTCAGGCTGGCTGTTAGCCATTAAGGATTCTGCAAGCCTGACTGCAACGTATAACATTGAAGTTAAGATCACTCTAATCAAGAACACAGATAAAATCAATGGTTTATAGCTGCTTACATTTATCAGTTGAAGTGGTCAAATTCTTCATGATATGTGATCTGTTTGAAAGAATTTTCTTGTGATTGATTTCTCTGTATTTTCTACTTTCAAGGCACTGAAAAAAATCACAGATTTTTGAAAAGCAATTGCTATTCAAACATAGGGTATTTTCTCTTGTTTTTTGCTGCATATATACATACATACATATATATATATATATACACACACAGGCCTGATAATTTGAAACACTAGGTTCTCAAACAGGTCACCCAAATTATCTAGAGCACCCAAATTATCTAACATTACTCTTATGCTTTAGCTAAATTCATGACACTAGTGAACTACAAGTGGCAGAGACAAAAAAAAAAAAAAAAAA
>CM031863.1:12890892-12918871 GCA_018697195.1 Certhia americana
AAAAAAAAAAAAAAAAAAAAAAAAAAAAAAAAAAAAAAAAAAAAACAGTGTTTTCAAATTTAGCAAAACCTGTTCTACAATGTTGTTTGTCTCAGCAGTTCCCACACCAGGATCCCTGCTGGCAGATAAATGCATCAATCTCATAGCAAGTTTTGAGTGATTCCCATCCCCCCCAAAAATTATATCAACAGCAAACCAAATTTCCAAATGCTTCTCAAGGACAAGTTTCTGACTCCAGGGCTGTCTTTTCAGAGGACAGCTTGCTTGACTCATTAAATTCTGCCCCTTTTGCCATGGCACTATGTATCCTTGTGTGTGACAGTACTTCCTTTGAGAAAGAAAGAAGCTGAACCCTCAAAGCTGGTTGGGACTGGCTCACCACTGGCTTTGTGGGGCAAAAAGCCTTGCACAGGATTTATTACTTTTGTGAGCCTCTTTCACCAGAAGTCTCTTAAGCAGACCCTGACACCAATCCCACTTTCCCATTCTGAGATAGAAGGGAGCCCTTGGATTTCATGCTCATGATCTTCATGTTAGTTGTTTGGATTTAAAATATTACACAGGATAAGTTTCTTATCTGCTGCTGTTTGTTTCAGTGACCCTGACAACTTCTCTACATTTGCCATCTGTTCCAGAAATTGTTCTACCTGGAGACTTTCCTTAGTGTTCTCTTTTCCACTTGCACGAACACCACTCCTAAACTCATCTGAGATACCTCAGGTAGGTGGGGAGCAGTGCACAGCTCCCCACCATACAACAGGATAAGAGTCCTGATGCACCTCACAGAAACGAAGTAAGGCAAAGTGTCACAAAGATTCTGAGACCTTCACATACAAGTTTAGTATGGACAGTAGAACCATCACAAAAAGGCTGGAAAAGGACCTTGAAAAATCCTTTACTTCATTATGTAGAACAGGTAGACCTGCACAACTGCCATTCTTTTGCTCTTCATCCATCTTGTCTTTCCTTCACCCTCTCATTTTCTCTGTTGACATCATCATAGCTCTGGAGCTGGCTTCTTTATCCCCTCAAAGCAGCTGGGAATACAGGCTGACCACAAGGTGCTACTACAGGGAATAAAGATGATTGTAATAAATAAGGGAGCAGAAAACTACTGCAGATGAAATAAAATGCAACACATGAGTCATTAAATATTGAAGTAAACTCAGGCTGCATAGCCAGAATCAATCCATTTTTACTGATGGTAAATGATGGGCTTATATAATTTTCAGTATCCTGATGGATGAGATGACATCAGTTGTTTAGGTTGAGCAAGACAGAGTGAAAAGAGTGCATTTTACTATTCTCACTAAAAGGCCAATTCCTCTACAGTGCTGAGGATTTGGGAGGCCTCACTACCTTTCTGGTTGGACTCTCAGTTTCTCCAATGTTAATAAAAGTGGTGGCATTTTGGAGCAGTTTGGTTTAGGCAGTTTTTAAAAGGTCCTCAAATATAAGCTTGAGGATTGATTACCCTTGTTAATTTTTAATTAAAATTAACAATGTGGGTGGGAATAGATTTTATAATTACCAGGCCACTAAAATTAAAAAGAGAGAAGATAGTCCCCAAAACTCTGAGATACCATTTCCCTCCAGCCAGGGTCACCACTAAATAGTGCCTGCAGGGAGGCATGCTTTGCTGCAAGGGAGAGAAAATAAAAATTAATTTCTGATGTACAAAACCACTGGAGCTGCTGGCAATTAAGTTATTATTTAATAAGATGCCATGCTTTGAACCACTAAAATTAAGGGCTGGGAGAATCTCTCTGCCACACTGCTCCTTTTGCCACTCAGACCCATACGTGGCAGCCACCTGAGGTTAGAGAGCTGTAATTAAATTAATAAAGCAAGGCCTGGCTACTACAGAGTAAAACAAAGAGAATAGTGATTGTAAGTAATTACCAGATGCATTGGTGTCATTTAATTTATTTTTTTCGTGCTTTTGAGGCTGTTTTGCTACTATTGTTCTTAATGGGGTCTCCAGCTAGAAATCACCAGGTTTTCATCAATGGTTAAAAAGAAGTTGAGATGACAGAAGAAGTGCCAGAATCTCTCAAAAATATGGAGAATGCTTGGCCAGATAACTGAAGATGTAAAACACTTTTCTGGGTTTTCTTTTGTTTGGTTTGGGGTTTTTTGAGTTTTTTGGAGAGTTTTTTTTTGTTTTCAGTGAAAAAAGTTTTTTGGAGAGTTTTTTTTTGTTTTCAGTGAAAAAATTACCTTTCCCAAAAAATTTAGAAGAAATTAACAAATTTATCATCATTTTCCACTGAAACTCCTTTCCTTAATAAAACTGAGTCTTTCTAAAAAAATTTGCTTCAACAATTCCTTCCTGGGTGGTAACACGAGGACACTGTGTTAAAGAAAATGTTGATTGAGATGCTTCAACAACAACTGTTCTTCAAACCACATGTGATGTGTCTGACTTCTTGGCAACTCCTTGGCAACTTCCTTCCTGAAACTGGTATTCATCTTTCCAAATGCATGAGGATATTCTTGCTGTTGTTAAGCCCAGATTTTAAATCATTGGTGCTTGTGAAACTTGTATGGCCTGAGGTTCAATCCTTTGTTTGAGGGACTAAGTTAGAAATAAGTCTTTGGATCTCAGCTTGTGTATTCTATAGCTGGAGCAACATGTTTTTCACAGCTTCTCTTCCCACCACCCTCAAGCCAGTGATGTAAGTTGTAGCTTGTTCAAAGGCTTAGCAGGAAATCAGTCTTATAACTCACAGTTCGCTATTGAGCTCAAGGCAGTGTTCTGCACCTTTTTGTATAAACACATCAGGTGGTTTATGCTGAACACAGCCCCAAGTTGAGACAGTGCAGGTAAATATGTTTGTAGATGAACAGCATATTCACATATCTTTGGATGGAGCCCAGCTCCCACTATGGAACTCAGAACTGCTCCAAGCTGCGGGCATTTGAAAGATGTGAGACTTTTAGATGTAGGGATTTGTCTCAGCTTATCAGAAAAGAAAGAAAAGCCACCTGCAAGATTTAGATCTATATCCCCATAACAGCCTGTTGAATTTTCCCCAAAAGTGTTTTAATCTGCAGGTTTTGATTCTGGCTCACTTGTGTTTGCTTGTCAGGTTTGGTTTCCTTCATATTTAAAGCACACATATCAAAGATCAAACTCACTGGCCTTACTTTCTAAAGCTGTAGGGTAATTACAATCTCTCCTAAGTAAAAAAAAAAAAAAAAAAAAAAAAAAAAAAAAAAAAAAAGAAACACTGGGTGAGTCTGGTTCTGATTTTAATAAAACTTCCCAAGAAAGTGGGACTTAAGATGGAAGTGTTGTCCATCTAACAAGATGGCTGTCTGTTCGGATGTGGAGCAAAAGGTTAAGGTAACCTGCAAAAAAATTGGGGTTTACTAAAAGATTTGAAAAAGGCAGACATCAGCCATAAGGTCTGCATATGTTAAAGCAGAACCCAAAGCATCCCAGGTGAGTGGGGCATTCATAGGTGTTGAAGAGGCAGAGTGTTAATCCTCTAGGCAACTCAAATTTTTTTTTTTCTAGTAAAATGGAGAGGGAACCATCAGAGAGGCTGGTTCCCAACCTTGAACATCATGTGACTTCATCAGTCAATGGAAGAGCAGGAAACAAAACCAAGCTCAAACTTTTGCTTCAGGGGCCATTGCAATTTTCTGTTGGGACTGCTTTTCCCAGAAGCTGGTATTTGAAGGAAACACTCATATTTCACTCTTCTGGTAAAATGGCAGCAGGCAGCAGGTCATTTCTATCCCTCAGTGTTTCAGCTCTCACACAGACAGCCACACTGGGAAAAGCAGGAATTGTGAGGACTGACCTTAAGACTGACACTGATGAGTCTTTTATCATACTACCCATTACTAGGTTGGTGTGTCCTCTCCACCCACCTCCCTTTCTCCCTGTGTAGCTGAAGTAACACAGCCCTCTGGAATGAAACAGGAATGCTCTCATTGCCTCTGCACTTTGAGGCTTTGTTAGTGCTAGGGATATTTCTGCCTTTACAATCCCCGTGTAAGCACAAATTCGGGTTACAAAGAAGTGTTTGACTTAGCCTTAATTTAGCACAGAGGAGCAGCGCTGCTCTCTCCAGAAGCCGCACCAGGACTTTTCCTGCCCGTGGTTCTGAGAAGGAAACTCTTTGAGGGTATTACACAGTCGAGTAAACAAAAGGAACAACTGTAGCAGCTCTGCATGACAAAGCCCTGAGGCTCAGAGAGAACAAAAGGAAGAGGATCCGTTTAAAGTCCTTACATTTGAGAGAATTGCAAATAACCTGTGAATGCTAATGTCTTGACTGAAAGTCATTTTCTGAGCACACTGAAGGGAGTGATTCTGGACCTTTTGGGAATCCAGACTTACAGTGTTCAGGGACAGTACAGGAACAGACAAAGTTTAGTACCTCACAACTCCAGCACAGATTCACTAAACCTCAACAGGACAACAGCGGCATCAGTACAGTTTCCTAAGTTATCCAGTACCACTTCTGGAGAAACCTTGTTCAGAGGAGTGCCACAGTCCTGCGCAGTTGTGCAGGACAACCTATCAGTGGGAGGAACAAGAAGGATTCTTCCACTAAGAATTAGTATCCACTATCCACTAATTCATTCATCCCAAATTAAATCAGCAAAGAACTAGTCTGAATCATAAGCCAAACTTAGGAACATTTTGAGAAATTTTCCTGAGTGCCTCGGGGACTCCTTCCACGAGACTCGGCTCATACACATTTCTGCAGAGATGTCCAGAGGCTGCTTCCTCCCAACCTGGCTCCTGCTGGCAACTTTACATCAGGTCGCTGGTCTCAGCCTGGGGCCTCTCACAGGCTATAAACTGTCCTGCTTTTTAAAAGCAATGCGGTATTTTGTAGCCAGTCGGAGCGCTGATGTGTTTTCAAAACTGTACATTGCATAGATACAAATCTATGGGCTCAAGTACTGTATGAGAAGTAAAACCAAGACACTTGCCCGCTTAGGTGCTTCAGTCACTGAGGAGCTTCAGAGTCAGCTTTGAGCAGTGAGAGGAAGAAGGCCAGACAGGTCAGGCTGGCCCAGCAGGATGAACAGGGCATGGCTGATTCCCAGGCATCACTGTCGTTCCCTTCCAGCCCGGATCGGTGATGCTCAGCTCTACACATACCGGCAGCCGTGCTCATGCCTGGAAGCAGACAGAAAGGCTCCCAGTAAAACTTTGTCATTCCTAACCAGGGGAACGGCAGGTGCTCCCAGGGTCACAATCATTTCTGGAGTGGAGCAGATATTTTTGTTGGCTTTGGTAATTCCCTTGGTCAGAGGAGAATTCCCCTTGCCACATAGGGGAATCAGTGCAGGCTGGAAAGCGACATGACTTTGACATATTAATCTTCTGCATTTTTTTTCCTTCTTCTATCCAGGCTAAAGTCTTGGTGGATTTCTTGAGGAAATTTACTTTAATGGGTCAAAAATACAGCTGTTGCACTTTAAGTGGCATAGTCTGTAGCTGACACCCTTTAGAGGTAGAAAAGCAAGCTAGGAGATATGCAATTCCTTCATCAGTCCCAACAGGGATGCAGAGTCAAGCTGTGACCACTGGTTAGAAACTATGCCCTCCGGTTAACCTAAATGTTTTAATCAATCAGGTACTTGAAGGGAAAGGGATGTTAGCAGCAAGAGGAGTAGAAATGCATTTAGTAAGGGAGAAAACATTACAGGAGGTGAGAGAGACGGAAGTTAGCACCTGTGAAACAGATAAAGGTTATCAGACAGCAAGGTGAGGAGGAGTGTGTCACAAGACATAAAACAACCTTTTTTTTTTTTTTTTGAGTTTCCATTGTAGTTCTGCTGCTGAGTATCAGAGCTCTTTGATCCTGCCTAAGCAACACCCTGGCCTCGATGGAACCTCTGTCAAGAGGAGGACCTGCTTTGTCCCCACTCTCGGGGAGCGCTGAGCCCATTCCACATACCATGCACAGAGGTACAGCACCAAACTGATCTGCACTTCAGTCGAAATTTTGCAGTCGTTGCCCAGCTGTTATATTTCAGCCTTAGGACATCGCACTGCGGGTTAATGGCAGCTTTTCACTCTGCTTGTCCTCTGAAGAAGGTATTTGTTTCAGTACTCAGTACATCTGGCTATCTTGTTTGTGCCTTTGGTTTGAGTAATTGCCTTAATCTGAATTTCAAGGCTGACACCCTGCCTGACCCTTTTCTACTCACTTCGGTATTGTTTATGGCATCCAGCCTTCTTACTTTTTGATTTAATTAAAAACTACAGCAGCTTAACGAGCCACTTCTACATCAAATTTATTTCAAAAAACAATATGCATCCATGCATGTATGTTTATGTACCACAGGATTTAACTTTTGGCTTCCAGTACTCTCATGCATATACATTAGAAATGGATTTCTAGAAAATATAAATCTATAGATTTATAGAAAATAACTCAATTAAAATATATATGTTTCAGTTGACAGTGTGTCCCCTAAAAACATTGCAGCGGCTATGGCTTTTCTCACCAGTTCCCCAATATTTTTACTTCAGCTGCTACCTCTGAAGCAAACTGTCCTGGCCCTAGGTAACAGTGATGTGATATCCAGGTGCACATACACGTGTGCAGATGCAGCAGGTTTAATTGTTGTTTGCCTTGCAATGTAAGCCTCTTTAATTTTCCATTCGTTAAATAAGGAACATGCAGCATTTATGTAATTAATTTGCTCAAATAGTGTAGCAATTGAGCTCATGATCTTTGTGCCTGTTCCAGAGGCCACTTCCCCGAGTGCTCCCCTGCAGTGCATCACTGCCTCTCCAACAAGAGCACTTTGACCTCCTCGAACTTTCTCTCACACCTCCCCACCAAGCTAGTTTGCAGCTGAACTCTCTGATCCTCTAATCTCATTATCCCTTCTTCCATGGCTCCCTCATCCTGCCCTCTCTGTCTCTTTGCTGCCTCCTCCCATATCCATCCATTCTCCCATTTCAGCCTTCAGCTGACCTACCTGCCCACTCCAGCATCATCCCACACTGCTCGGATCATTCCTGTGCTGTTTAGCAGGCTGCTGTGCATCTGTCCTCTCCCTCAGGTCTTTTGTTCCTGATACCATCTTAGGCCCACAATGTCGACTGAATAGAAGATTCTTTCATGCATATGTAAGGAAGAGGACAAATCTAATAACAAAGCATGAGGTCAAGTCTGAAAATATCACTAAAAAAAATTGTTGCTAGATTGGAGAAATTAATTCGGACTTGCAAAACATTTTATCCTGACACAGACTGGGTTATCCAGAAAACAGCAATAGAAAGCAAGCAACCCCCTTCCTGGTTTTGTATATCAGACTAATATTTTAATAGTATATGAGTATATGTATCAACATGTATAACAAGACTTCTACAACAAATACATAGCTGACTATTTACACATATCTCAAGTCCCAAGGGAGGTGTGTGTGTGATGTTAGTTACTGGGATGTTGGAAGGAGATGAGGATCACCTGGTATACAGGTACATAAAGACTTCTGTCAGTATGTCAGGCTTTCATATCAGTTAATGGTTACAATACTTGCATATAAACTCTCTCAAAACAAAATTTTGACTGGCTGGTTGCAAAAAAAAAGGATTTTTTTACTGCAGCTGGTTTGAATTTCCTGTATATTTATAAAAATAAAATGTTCCTTTTATGCTTGAAATAATTCTCTTTTTTTGTCAGCTGGTTGGATTTTTTTCTTATGGAATCCAAATGAATCATGAATGTTCCCTGGCTGACAACACAAATAGTCGTTATGTTTCACAATGCGATCCGAAATTTTCCTGGTATGCATTTCTTGGGTTTGGGGTTTTTTTAGCTTTTTTTCCTAAAAGCATCCATTTGTTACCCTTGAGAAAGCAGTGTCATGCAACACAGTTTCCACTGTGTGATTGGATCTCCAGGCTTTACTCTGTCAGTGAAGCCCAGAGCTGCCCCAACCACAGAAATGGCATAGAGCCGCCCACCAGTGCAAGAGCACAGTTCATATGTCATAAACCCATCAATGCAAGCAAGATATTGTTGATAGGAGGAACAAAAACCCCAGGAAAACCCACCTCATGCATGTTCATCACCTGAGTTGATTTGCTGTAGGAAGTACCCAGTTGCTCTAGTGCAGTAAATTAAAAGAGAGATGTATGAGTTATCACGATTTAAATTCAGCATGGATCACTTGTAAAATGAATGCATCAAATAAAATGCCCTGGGTCCTGAACTGCTGCCTTGTGAAGCCTGAATGTTCTAGCTTTGCATTTATACATCCTTGAACTTTTGTCATATTTTAATTTCAAGCACAGATGTGTGTAGTCCTAATGATTGATCCTTTCTGAATCTTCCTCACAGAAAGCAAAGCATTCTCGATCTTGTGTTTGTACAGCGACACCTGCCAAGGGGTGATCCTTGTATTTTCCATGCTTTTTTTGTAACTTCTTTGCTAATAGAGATAATGAGTCACTATTGATGAAACAGTTAATGATAAACACAATAAAATTACTTAGAAGTTCCAAGCTATTCCTGGAGGGGGGAGGAAAAAATAAAAAAGTTAATTTTAGCCTGGATTTGTTTCCCTACAAAGTTTAGGAATATCCATACAAATGTAAGTAGTGGTAGGAGTAAAGCAAAAAGCTGACAGCAGTTCCTGTCTCCTCACTGAGAATAACAAAGCTGATTTAGTTCTGTGCCAATATTCTGTGGTCACCTTGCACAAGAGTAGTTGCACCAGGGCAAAGGAGACAGAGTTGCAGTTGCTGTATAGCTGTAACATCCTGACCAAAATAAGTGGAGGCGTTTTCTTCAGTGGGATTTTCAAAACAATGCGTTAAAAGATTCCATTACTTATGAGAGATTTAATATTCAGCCATGAAGTGTAATAGTGAAATAGGTATGGTCAGAATTCGTCTGTCAGTAATAACATTTTGACTGGATGTTTTTTTGAGAGAAAAGCTTGCTAGTTTGTGACTTGTGCTTAAAAATAGAACTTTTATATATATGAATATATTTCCAAATAAAGTAATTGCTAAAAACACTTTCAAAAGAACACTATTTGCAAATTTTCCACTGGCCTCATCAGAAAGAACTGGTTTCTGAACAGCTTTATACACAGTCAGATTGACCAAACATCTATCAGTTCTTAATGTCCTAAGAGTCTAAAACCAGTTAAGGTTTATTTTCAGATCCCAAGTACATAAAATATTTTGTTTTCCTTATGAGGACTTTTCCATAAAACAATGAACAGAATTCCATTGAGGATGTAGAAAAATATTTCAGATATCGCTGAAAATGCAACATTTGCAAAGTGAGAAGACAAATGTAATCTTGCCTTGTGATCAACCAGTTTTAGTTTTGACAGTGTGAAGCCTGCACAATTATCCATTTATCTATTTGTGTACCTTATGTTTAGAGCAGAACATAGCTTAACTTTGCAAATGAAATGGGAATAAATTATTCTAATTGCCATTAAAAGGTTTCTATTTAAATATCAGCTTCTGACAACTGCTACCCACAGTGGTCTGTGAATGGTACCTAAAACAACACAAGCAAGAGTAGCTTTTGTGATGAGACAAAAACGTGCTGGATGAATGGATGCTGTGAAAAGGGAAAAGTCCTAGAGAATTAAAGCAAGCAGAAGCTTATCCCTTTTGTAAGTGATTGTGCAGTTTCACTTTGACTAAATTAATCGCCTCTGGAGAAAAACATATAAACACCATAAGTTAGTGTTCCTCAGTAACTTCAGGGTTTCTGATCCTATTTTACTGTTTGTAGTACCCATGGTGGTTACTGTCTCTCTATCTCTCTCAAGCAGAGTGCATTTTTGGATGATAATCAGATAGTAGGAAAGTCTTTTAAGATGAGAGCTGTGGAAGCTACAGCATGGCATTGGTATTGCAATATAACCCTGGGTCTCTGCCTCTCTGTTGTCCAGAACTTTCTATTATTCAAAACATGGCCATGTCCCCTGATTTCTATTAATTATACTGACAAGTCCCCTGAATTTCTGAAACCTCTGTTATCCAGACTTATTCAGCTTTCTCTATGGCATCTGAATAATCAGAACTGTACTGTATTTCATTATTTTTTATAATGCTTTCTGCTTTTCAGAGGGCAAAAGCAGTCTCTCTCTCCCCATTTTACAGAATGCATTAGACCAGCCAAACAAATGAACCTGGCCAGATGAGAAATGCAACCTGTCTCTGTCTCAAGTGCTACTTCATACTGTTGTGTAATGTCAGCACTATGGATTTGGCTACAGAATACATAGTCAACACATTAAGCAAGAACAAGATGAATATTTTCATTTCCATTTGCCTCATTAAAAAAACAAAAAAATATGGGGTTGATAGTTAGAAAAGTCAAAACAATCATCATCAAAACTGTATCACTAGAAAAACGTCTACAAACTGGGGATGCACAAAAGGGAAAACTCTCCCCAACTGATCCAAGATTATCAGAATTACATGAATTCTACGTAGTTCAAGGTCCCATTCCATCTAATGGCTATCATTTGAAGCTTACGGATGAATTAAAGGGACAGGGCAACACATCCCTGGGGTGGTACTCCTTGAAAATCCAAGGGACTAGGAATCATCCTGTGCCTCAGGTTGTTTCTTTGTGCATAAAAGCATTTACAGATTTTTTTGCCTAGAATTCTTTAAATCTCTTCTTGAACTCCTCTGTCTGAATACACCCTGAGTTCAACAGTTTAATGGTGCAGTGTGGGGAATTAAGTATAACTTTTCGTTTGCTTTCTGCCCGCTGCCTCACAAGTCCACAGCCTGCCTCCTTGTTTCCTGCATTGTGCACAGCTGCCTGAAATATTCTCAATGCAAGTCAGGATGTTACTGACCCCTGCCAGGTCATCACTCGGTCAAGGCAGATGAGATGAAGTAGATAAGCTTCAAACTAGATAATGGGAAGAGAGTTATATGTGCTGAGTCCACCCCTGCATTTACTGAACAGTGCAAAGACAATCAAGTATACATGAAAAATAAATGAATGGAATAGAACTGAGTAGGAAAATGAGCAGCAAAGAGAAAGGAAGCCTGCTGCTGCGACAGTATAATGAACACCTGTACTTCAGCAAAGGGTCTCACTCCACAGCAGTCTCCATCAGAGTACAACAACAGAGGCATATTATCAGACAGACATATTGTGAGATTCCCCAGTTGTCAGGATTAAATGTCAGGTTAAAATGACCTTGCCTGCTCTGGTCAAGACATTGAGGATTACCAGTAAAACTTCATATGTTAATCCAAGGCACATTACATGGGCAGTAAAGCAGAGGTCCTAGAACACTGATGCTATCTGTATGTCAAATCAGAAATAAATGGAGTAACATAAACATAACAAAATAGTGACTATAGTTATAATGGGTTTGGAAACAGAAAGAAAGGCAAAGATGGCTGAGTGGCCTTGCTTGATGCAGCACAGTGAATGAGAAGGCATAGGATGGATAAAATAGACTACATTTGTGTGAAATTGCTTAGAGAAAAGTTAATAAGAGATTCTATTGAGTAGTGCTGGGAGTTTGTTATAGATGCTTCCCCCTCCAGGTTCAGAATTGGATATGAATAGCAATTTCTGTAATGTTATTAGAGGAAAAGACAGACCAGTGAGAATTGTGTCATTAAGGTAGGCTAGCTCCCAGGCATATGTTGAAAAATAAATGCAACCAATAATCCTAAGGCTCAGATGCTCCTTCAGGTGACAGGCAACACATTGGGCCTCTAAGCAGTGAGGATAAAGTAGAGATTAAAGATGGGCTTGGCATGGGCTTTGCAGACTTTGTCTTAGTACTCGATAAGGGCAGTGGTGTTGGCTGTGGGGACAAATATAGGGTGAGGGGACAAATGCAGGGTGAGGACAAGAGTACAGAGGAAGCACAGCTATATTTGAGGCAAAAGGAAAATTTGGAACTGAATGAGATAAGACTAAAGAAGCCAGACTGTCTTCACCTTTGGAAATTGCAGGTACGAGGATTTTTAATAAATCTGTCAAGTTTTTATGAATGGGACTATATGCTTTGACAACAACAAATGTACCACCTGCATGTAGGAAAGAGAGACAGGAGGAAAAGCAAAAAGGGAGCTTGGCAATTTCAAGCCTCTGAATCTGATCTTTGTAACATGCAAGAGTTGTGGCCTCTCCAGGAAAACACTTAGGCTGAAAAAAAAAAAAAAAAAAAAAAATTCTTTCCTGTCCAAGAGAGCAAGGAAGTTGGAAAGAACACTCAGCCATAGGGAAGGCTAACTTCCTAACTGGTGCAGGAGGAAATATGATTCAGTGTATGAAAAAATTATGTGAAACATTTGCCTATAGTACCAGAAAGCTGGACACAATAAGGGACCAGCTGTCCCTTCCATTGCTATCACCATAGGTATTTTCTGAGACCTTGATTTTTGAAGAAAATTAAGCATGTGTATTACTCTCAGATTAGAACTTTATCTACTGAAGCCAAAAAAGGTTTTTTACATCTACTTGTTAAATGATAATGTGGGGCTCTCTAATCTTGAAAATATTGGATGTTCTTTAATTATCTCAGTCTGAAATCTCTATCATATATATATTTACCTAAAGTGAGACACATAACCTAACACTACCTTTAAGTAAGAACTTAGTCGATTTTGTATTTGCATTACCTACTCTTATTCCAGGCACTGTAGGATGGTACAGCAAGTCAGGAGAGCTTTCTCACTCTATGCTCCCAGAGTTCCCCAGTTAGCTCCAACCTTGGGATCTCATTTCTGCTGCCAGCAGGCACTGAGGTACCAGCACAATTTTAGATTTTAGTAATCATCAGACATAAGAGTCCCAACAATTATTTCTGGATGAATCTCCAAAGGGATATCAAACGGCTGTTCCTACTTCATGTACTTCACTTTGCCAGCAAGGCTTATAAAGAAGAAATTAATACAGAGTAGATGCTGTCACTGGTATGCAACAGCCAAAGAACACATTTTGTTCTCAAGAGACTCTATGTAAGGAAATATTACATTTTTAAATAATACAAATAGTGGCAGTTCTTTGGAAAACAAACAAACAAAACCTCCAGAGTTTTACTTCTCCCTAATCAATCAGGGAATGACACCACAAATCTGTGGCTGGTGCCAAGAGCTCCAGCAGCGTCGAGCCTGTGCATGTAACTACACCTCACAAACCACACCACAAACAAGTATTCACTTGTGCAATGGCTGATCACTGCTTTTCAGGAGAGAACATGTGTATGCTTGTAAAGGGCTGGGAATGGGGGTCTTCAGCAAATATTAAGTATTTTCCCTTTCCCTCCTTGAACTGCTGTCCTCACATGGAAGCACTGTCCTCTGCACCTTCCACCTGTGTTACAAAGCTGTCAGCTCTTCAACAACCCTGTTCCCATACCCTTCACACCTGGGGAAAGTGGCTGATTATACCTGCAGGTACACCTCACCTTGTAAAAAGGCCATGGAATTCCTTTTCATTGTTTGAGAAAGGTATCTGCACATATTCCAACAGCTAACTGATTAAGAAGGTGTCAGTAGACGGATGTCAAAATACATGGCTAGTTACTGGGTTTTGTGAGAACAATTAAAATAGGGTGTCATTGTTCTGCATGACAAATGGCTTCCTCTGGATAATCTTTTCCTCAGTTCTTGGCATATATTATCTTTAATTACCTTTGTCTCAAGGGGAGTTTAAAGTACATTTTTTCTCCAAGTGTGGCTTTTATTCTTCATGTAAAACAAGTCTTTGCTTTATTTCTGAGGACTTTATGCTTCATCTCCCAGAATGTCATGTGCTTCTTCACCCTGCCCTCCTTACACTGTTTTTATAAAACATAATATGTTTACACACAGCAGCTTTGGAGAGGACCTAGCACAGGTGAAGAAGTGATTGAAGCCCTTACCCAAAGTCTCTCCTTGTGGACATTACAGGCTCCTCTGACTCTTGCTTGAGAGGTTTATTAGTGAAACTCTTTATTGTGCCATCAAAATACAGGTCCCTTGCTGGAGTCTTGGCTCTCAGACAGGGAAATTATAGAATTTTATCCCTTTAAATGATAGAGAGGGAACAGTAAAAAAAGGAGTTTGAGAGAACAATTCTGTGGAGCGACCAATTGCCACAACAAAATGAAAATCTGGAAGAAGGAGAAAAGTGGAAGGTTGCCAAGAGGAGGTAATCACTTGCAGCAGCCTAGAGATTAGAAAGAAGTTAGAGAGAGCACACTAAGGGTTCTGGTGAAAACTAAACTGACAACAAATATTTCAGATTACAGGGTATGTCAGATTGTGAGAGGGAGAAAATCAACCAGTGCTTCCCTCCTCCCTTCCTCCACAGACTTAGGTTGAAAGCATCTGCGATTCTGTTGCCAATAATTATTGCCAATAATTAATAAGACTTTGCAGAAACTCTTATGCTCTTAATCTCCAGGGCTAAATATGAAAAACAAAGGAAAGTGTCTAAATCAGTGGAACTAAGTGAGTAAAGAGAGAGCATGGAACCTGCTTGTAAAATCAGATGAGGGTTTTGCTTTAAATTTTAACGGTACAAAGGGCGAGGAAAACAGAGACAAAAAAATCTACTTTGCTCAATATAAAGAAAACAAAAAACAAAGGTTACCTTTCTTGGTGGGATAAAGACTTGGAAATGAGACCATCTGAGTACTTGGGAGGTCTGGGACATTTGAAGATGGAAGGGTAATCCTTCAAAAAGGAGAGGATCTCCCTATTGAGAGGTAGTGCCTCTCAGTTCACTTAAATACTTCTTTGGCTTATATTTTGTACTTGATCCTCTGAAGTTCACTTCAGCGAGCCTCTAGATATGCTGATACATTTTCTTGGCTGAAATAAAGGCTAAAAATATTTCTTTACACACATGCTGAGGCCTTATAGCAGTATGGGACAACCTCAGCTATGTACCGTAAGCTAACCCAAGTGGGAAGGCTGTGCCAGAACATGGGCTTTAAAACAATTCTGTGAATTCTGGGTGTAAATTTACAGACTTTTTTTTTTATTCTATTTTAAGAAGTTCCTTGGTATTCATTCACTGGTGTCTAGCCCTTTCCTTGTGTCCCTCAATAAACATGCTTTGATAGGGCTAAAGTGGCTTTCTAAGCCTTCAAGAAACTACCAGCTCCAGGATATGGATGTAAGCAGAGGAAAGAGGGAAAACACAGAGGCATGAAAACTCAATTTAGGTTGAGAAAGTCTGCTATATTTTTCTGATCTGTTGGTTCCTTCCTTATAAATAACACCATTAAACAGAACATTGTTATTTCTACAAACATCCAACAGGAAATTCAGAGTGATGGTAAACATATAAAAAAGGAGCCCAACTATCCAAAATTGTGACAGCTCCCATCAAATGCCCACACAGCTCTGACAGCAGCCTAATTGACTTAGGAGATGTTTTCTGGTAGCTGGGGAGGCATCAGGCAGCAGCACAGCTGGTGAGGTTTCAGGCAAACTGTGATTTTACCTATTTATTTTCACTCACAGACTTGTCAGTCCCAGCATTTTAAAATATTTTTAAGGCAATTTCCATAAGGAAAAAGGGCATAATATATTTTTCTCTTTTTAATAAAAAAGAAGGCTTTAAGTTGTTGTTTGAGATGTTTACACATCTTTCATAGTCTGTGATGGGTCCTTTAGGAATCTAGATCACTGGAGAGCAACTTGTCAAATGCTCCTTTTCCTGTGAGGACAGTAAACTCTACTTACTGATCAACAAAGTTGATTCCCTTCCTAGTGAATTTAATGCATCTATTAAGAACTCCACATGGAGTTTCTAGGGCAAATTGCTTTGAAAATCAGACATGAAGCTATGAAAAATATTCCCAAAATGTTCAGTCATCAGTACCTTTCTTCTTGCTCACACTCTTCCTAATTGTAATCCTAGGATTCACAATTCAAAAATAGCAGACCCAAAACAGTTCAGATTTTGGCATGCAATACTCTGCTTAATATGAGTCTTTTCCTTTAGACAGCAGGTCACTGATTTTTTTTTTAAGTGTATCTCCTGAAATGGGAAAGAGAAAATTAAGTCTGCAATGGACAGTTGGCAAGAAATTCACTCTCTTTTGGATAAAAAATACCCCTTGTAGACATAGATCCTTTTTAACAACATTTAATGCATTATGAAAGGTTTACAGAAGCTCTTGCACTGCATAATGTCCCAGTGAAGCAGAATTCATAGAGAATCAGCTCACTGGATCTGTGATGCCCCAGGAGACAGAAAATGAGTCCACAGTAATGCTATGATTTAGAGTGTGTTTTTATTTATTCCTAAGTGTAATGTGCTTGTGTAGCAAACAATTCTTCTGCAGGGAAGAGATGTACAATCACTTGAAACTAACAACACATTAAGTTGACTATTGCTGGAATCCTGCTGCCTCTTATTGCTCTGTGTATAATAACTAGGCAAATATATTCAGATCTGGTGTGGGTTTACACTCATTCCATGACTGTTCTATTTCTACCAGCATGGTCTAATCCACTTAAGAGGGGATAATGAAAAAGGTCTGATAAATCCTTACCTAGAATTTGTAATTAGTTTGAGTTTTTGCAGCCCTCAGTCCAGTTAGTTTAAAGGTAAGTCAAGCATCTCTGCATAGGCTGCAGCCTGCTCTCCACATGGCTCCAGACTGTGGAGAAAAAGTTAACATTCCATTAAACAGGGCAAATGCTGGCATGAGCTTTGCACAAAGGGAGCAGTGTCAATCCACCTCTCCCAGCTACATCCACCTAGGAGATGGAGGTGGCAGAAGAAAAGCATCCAACTTAAACCCAAAGCGGCTGAGCAGTGGCAGGAGCAGCATCAGAGTTCTTGGAAAAAGAACTTTGATGGGTTGTTGAAAGTAAGTGTATGCTTTATTCTAATGGCCATGACCACTGAAATTAGACAGCCTTGAATGCTGTAAAGCATTTCTTGGCAACTTTCATTTCCTCATGAGTTGTTTGTTGCATGAATTTTCCTTGTAGTGCCAGAAATTACCACAAGCTTTGTGTATTCCCTGGGCTGTGTCTCCAAGGCACCCTCTAACTCCTGCTCAGCCAATCAGCCCAAAGCAAATCTTTTCTCCAGCTGGTTTAGCATCTGCTCTAGTACCACTAGAGAGGAAAATTCTCTTTTTCTAACCACAGTGCAGGGGGCTTCACATCAGTTTCAACAACAGAAAGCATCTGATTCCTTTTCCTCTGCCCTGCTCCCTCCTGCATCCTTCCCACTTGTGCAGATGTGTCCCTTGGTGTCTTATCAGTCTGCCTTCACTGAAGCCCTGAACACAGCAGCTGATCCTCCCAGCTCAGCACAGTGCTGCAGCCCCCACATTACATCCCAAACTGCTGCAGGCTACACAATCAGTATGTGCTAAACATCAGTTGCCTCTCACCAAATAAAGCCGAGATGAAACCCAGCCCTTGAAGAAAGAAGGGGAGTATCTCCTGGCACACATGGGAAATCAAAAACAGTCACTGCCAGTTACAGATTTATTAAGATGGAGCAGAACAAAGGTTTATCATCTGAGCCAGATTAGGCACAATATTTCCCTCAACTTTTCTTTTCTATCCTACCTGTTGTTTTTTAATACTGAAAGGTAAATTTCTCCAGACACAGAGATTTCTCTCAGAGATTGGTGCAGCCACTAAGTGAAAACCTCCCTTGTACCCATGCTGGTGAATATATGCTACAACAGCCATGCTGGTGTGCAGGAGAGAAAAGGAAACCTTCTTTTTTCCTTCCGCTCAGTAACTCCTGGCCCATCTCACTGCTGGTTTGCACAGCCCAAAGCACAACAGATCCTCTAAATGTGGATCTAGAAAAGAGGTGGAAAGTTTTCTTCTCTGCAGACCCCATGCCAAGGAGGGGACTGTAAATGGCAAGGGGGACTGTGTTCCCACTGGAGTCCTCTCCTGTCACCTAAGCCACAAAATGCTTCTTCCTCAAATACAGCAGAATTTCTGTTCACTGATGAAAGCTTTCTTCCCCAGCAGGTCTACTGATAGACCCAAATTCAAAACAGAATCAAGCTGTTTAAATGAGACTAATGTTAGCAGGTAATGTGGATCTCAGGGGTGTTTTTCCACCATTCACCCATGCCTGATGGCTTTCCTGTAACCCCTCAACTGTTCTAGGAAGCAGGATTATTTCTTCAAAAACAGAAAAGGAAGCAATCAGTTCCTTGGAGGTACTAGAGAAGCCCACCCATTCCTATCTACTTATGCCCTTACCAACCTCTGCGGGAGGTCCCAACAGTGAACAAGCACTGCCACATAGGAAGAGATCTGAAATAGAGCCATCCCAGCAAGAGTTTCCAGACCAATGTCTCTCACAAAGGAGAAATGTGTTTCTCCTTGATAAGCTCTGAAATCTTTAACTTTTGTATCCAGGACTTTGGGTTGAATAAATACCCTTAAATTCACATCCTTTTTCCTGACTGGCTATACTTTGTATATACATGAGTTTTCCTCCCTTCCCACTTTGGCAAAAAGCCCTGCAAGGGGAAAAACACATATAAAAAGGAAAATAGCTGTTGTGCTCTTTCTCAGTAACTTGCTGAAAAAAAGCTTTTTCAACACCAGGCAGCAGAAAGGAAAAAAAATATTTGTACAAGGCTGCTGTGTGTTGGAGTAAGTAGCAACTGCTCTATTTAATTCAGCTTGCCACATTTTTGCCATCTTCTCCTGCCCATCTCACCAGGATGCTGCTTATCTGGTCTGAGGGATACAGGGAGGAGATTTATACCACTGGGTCCTTCAAGTCAGGCCTTTCCATTCATGTTTTCACTTCAAAGCACCAGGCTTTAGCAGAATGCTGAGCTATAGCTGCCACGAGGGTCAATACACACATCAGCAACCACAGGTTCTGTCACTGGTCCAGAGAGCAAAAGGTGCATAGTCAGAGAGCAGAGGTATAACACAGAGATTTGAAATATAAATCAGTCCTCTTAGAGGCTTTCAAAGGTCAGAAGAGGGTTAAAATTTAGCGAGGTTAGCTGAGCCAGGACGATATCTATGCATCCAAATTTCCTGGGAGCAAATGGCAGCAGTGAAGGCCTTACCCCTCTTCCCTGTTTCCCTAGAGAGAACAGCAAACACTGGCAGTGATTTTTGCCTGCCATTTGTCTCTGGCCACTGTCTTTCCGTAAGTGGGGGATAAGGACAGGAGGCACTTCACTGGGTGAACCTGCCTCATTCCAACAGGTCCAGTTCGGCTGACTGTTGCTGTGAGAGCCAAAAGCTCTGCTTATTCTGCTTATTATTATGGAGCAGAAGAGCTTCATGAAGCCAGCCTAAGCTAAGTGTTTCAGAGAAAAGTATTTCACCAGAGGCTCTGAATCAGCCCCAAATCTCACACTGTTGGAATACAATGCACAAAACAGTCACAACTTGGTGTTCATGCAAAGGGAGCATAAAGTGCAGTGGCCAAAAAATGCTCCCCACCTGCCCACTGTCTGAGCCTGTACTTCAATGTGCCTTAGTGACTAGGAGCTAAGGTGCCTTGCTGGACACATGGAGTCAAACATCTGGCTCCTCCTGACCAACAGCAGAGATCCAGTCAATTCATTGTATATCCAACAGCTCCTAGCTTGCTTTTAGCCTGCACAGGGTTTAGACTACACAAGTTTTTTGAGAAATGTGCTAAAATCCAGCTGCATAAACTGGCCAGACCAGGGAAGTTGGATTATATGATTCGCCATCTCTACACTCTTGTGTGGGAGGCTAAACCTCAGACAAGGTTTGCTTTGGAGGTGAAGTGAGGAACTCCTCCAGATATCTTGCCTGTTACTGGAAAGTGTTAAGAGCAGGATATAGTCAAACAGCTTCACAGAATTTTAGGATCAAGGTGGAGCTTTTTTAATAGATATCTTTGGTATCTATGCCAAAACCAAATAGAATAAATAGACATCTTCCTGATCCACTTGAAACATACAGGGTTCCTGAGCTCCAATTGTTCAAAAAGCAATCTGACTCAAGGGAGTGCCCCAAGCCTTGACTTTCCTATGCCACAAGGTTATCACAGCCCCACAACTCAGCAGTAAAAATGCCAGATGTGACCTAGCTCTGATATCAAACTCTGTGAGCTTCCTGGCTGTTCCAGGAGACCCTATTTCCATTAAAAAATCAAACAAGGTTATTAAACAGGGTTACTGGAGCTCTATCCCAGCCCAGTATTCTCTGGTAGACACTATAAACAGGACAACTTCTATCAGCATTAGACAGCTCAAGTGCCACAGTGGTTATCCCAATAGCAGCAGATTGAGCAAGACTCATTGACCAATCTGGTTTGGTTCAGAGGGGTTTTTCACCACATTTTCTAGCACAGTTTTGCATGTGCCAGTAAGTTTTGCAGAAGTTTAGGAAATAAGACTGGGCCAGAAACTGTGTCTGTTAAACCCTATGGACAACTGCAACTTGTGAGGAAGAGAAGTTTTGGCATTTTGCCCCTAGGCCAAGGGAACAGTTCCTTTCTCATTTCATTTTCTGTACAAATGTAACCTGAGAGTCCAGCTGGCTTCACCAGATTCTGAACAATATCTTAATTCACACGACTTTGTCCAGCTGGAAGAAACATCTGGCCAGCCTCATGCAGAAGGTCACCAGCCAGGTGAGCAGGCTGTGTCATCAGTCCCTGACCCACTCTAGTTACAGGGTCCAAAGATGTAAGGACCTTCTACTGAAACCCCCTGAGCTCAGCTGGTTGATTGTGACCGAAGCAAGTTACAGCCTTCCTCTGCGCTGATCAGATGGTGAATCTGAGGGGACACCAACCTCCAGCCCTTGTGACAAGAAGCTGTAGAAGGGTGGGAGCCACAGCATTTTCTGGAAACCTCTGTATAGAGAGCAGCTGTCAATCAACATCCTTAATTGGTAGTAACAACTCTCATCACAGATTAGTGCCCCAAAAAGCCACCCTCTGTGTCAGGGAGAGCTGTTATGGATGAGGCTGGGGAATGGATAACATGTAAAGATCCTTTTGATGGGCTCAGGGTTAACCACCATTACCATCAATTATTCAGGGTTCCCATGCAGACGCAAGGCAAATAAGGTATTAAAAATTTACATCTCTCTTTCCCTCCACTCCTCCTTGGTATCATCACCTCTTAAGTGTAGCTGGTGAATGTGAACATTTACTGTTAATTATCTGTAATGATAATTGCAAAGAAAGTACAAATGCCTTAACTGGGGAGATATGATATGTCTCTCATTAAACCCAGACTAATAGAAAATTCTTCAACTTCTTCTCTTTTATTCCAGAATCTCTGATCCCACATTAATTTAAGATTTATTACAATTGAAGATACCGAGCTACATATTGGTCTGCTGAGCATCTCTAAAGGCTGTGATGACCATGTGACTTATGTCATTTCAGGAGTAGAGTAAGTCTGGTATATTATAATATATTTTTATTTTTAGACATTTTGGTCTTTCAAAAAATTAATTAGCTATAAAAAAGGAATAAAAGTAATCTCTATACATTATTTCTATAAAATATATATATTGAATGAACAGTTTTCATGTTCTTAATGACTTTCCATTTCACACTTGCTGAAGTTCAGGAGAGTAGTATCAAACTAATCCACCCCAGCATTCATTTATATGCAGTTTACCTTTCTGGCTACTAGCAGTGTAATCTGCTCTAGTATATAATAGCTTACAGGCTTGGGAGTGTTCTGGACCCCCTTCAAGTTCAGGAAATCACAAACCTGTTACAGTTCAGAACAAATTTCTGACTTCTTTATCCCCTTGCTCAGCTCAGTGAGATGTATATTGTGCAAGGTGGTAGCACTCACAGTGCTGTTTCTTCTAATTCCTATTTCCTTGCAAACTGTCACTTGTACTGCACAGCTATAATAGAGCTAGTGAAAAGTTTTCCACAATATTTCTTTCTTTCAGTTGTAAAAGGCTGACTGGATCAAAGCCAAAATGCTTTATGGCAGTTTTAGCAGATCATACCCAGTATAGCCAGTACACCTATGATAAAGCTATTCACCTGAACTTTTCATACTCAGTGGAGCCCCCAGGCTACAGAGCCAGTCTTTTTCTGTGGCTCACTGAATATTTCATTATTTATACTAAATGGAACAGCTTCAGGAGGAGAGATGGAAAATGCTTTCTATGCCAGGATGACAAATAGGCCAGTAATTCATTCAAGGCTTTGCTAAATTTTTTTAAAATGAAACTTGGGCCTTTGCATTTAAACAATTCAACTGTGTCCCAGTCAGGGTATCCCAGCAGTCAGAACAAAGAGAATAAAATATTCTTTTCAGTGTGAACCTGGCTGGTCACTGCTGTGTGCAGCAAAGTAACCCTGTAGGCATTACCAAGCTGTTTCTTTTTGTTCAATTGCATCTAACTGACACATGAACAATGTAAAAGTTGGGAATTCTCAGAGAAACATAGGGAAATAGATTGGACTGAGCATATTTGCAATTTACAGATGTTACTGAGAAAGCGCTGTACTTATATTGCTTTGCATTTTTCCCTTGGAGAGAGAGAAAGGACCTTGAGACATTGCAAGGGATTGCTACTCTCTCCTGCTGACCTCCACGCTGCACAGGCAAATTGCAAAAGCTGCCAGTCAGCTAAAACACAATTCCATTAGGAAAAGGGGTAAATCTGACAGGTGGAAAATGGGAAAGTACCAAAACATTAAAATGGCCATAACTGCCAAGAGGAGACAGCACATATAATCCACGAAAGCCTGGTTTTAAGTTTGGCATATGGCAGGTGACAATTGTCAAGAAATCCAAATGCCTTCTTCTCACTTTCTTGTTGGTTGAGCATAATACTAGAGTGATGCACCAAAATCAGTGAGGGCACATCAGATGGATTCCTCTTCAAGGGCCCGTCAGATGGATTCCTCTTCTTCCTGAGAGCACTGTACACAGCTTTTGCTGCCTTTTTCATCAGGACTTGGAGAAAAAATAAACAGCCTATGGTTAAATTTACAATTGCCTTGTAGTTCTCCCTTGACTTGTTCTGAAAAGACCCTGTTGAGCAGCTTGTGGCTCCTGGACACATCACCATGCAGAAATTTAAGCTCCAAAGAAGAGTAAGAACCCCTTTGATTTGTGTGCATTTGGCTGGGCAATTCAGTTTAGCTTCGTCTTTCAGCACACACAGAAAACACCCATGAAGCTACACTCATGTTTAAACTGCTGCCTAAAACCCTAGTTCATCAAGGTGCTTAAGCACATGTGTACTGAAGCTGGACTGAAGCCTGCACTGGGATGCTGAGTAGGTACAGTAACTCATTTCTTTCTCAGGGGCATTGCAAAGTCAGTGCTGTTGGGCTAGCACCAGCTGCCAGGAGCAAGGACCCTATTCAAGCCCATCATCACCTTTTACAGCACTGAAGGCATTTATATTAGAGGAAGTGATGAACTAATTAATTGCTAAGGCTGCCAAATCACAGCTCCACTCAGTGCTGTATCAGATCCCCTTCTTTTTCCCCTGACAAAGTAAACCAGCTCTTCTCTGTTGACTGTCCTGGGAGCCAGTGTCTGACTGTCCTGCAGCCCAAGTGGTCTAAATCAGTTGTTACTCTCAAATTTAAGCCCTTCTCTGATATCCATCCTAGGCAAGTGTATGGCCTGAATTCATAGAACTACCATCCTTTTCCACATTCATTACCCTAGGAAGGAAATGTGCTGTGCTCACATTGTCTCTGCAGATTCTGGCTTTTCTTCCAGAACAAATAACTGGAAATAAGAATGATTGCAGCATTCACAAAATGGTATTCAAGTGAGAAATCAAAATCTGTAAAGTTATATTATGTAAATTGTACAGCCTCCAACCTCACAGAGTACATTTTTGAAGAATGCACATGAAATAAAAATTATCTATTAGAACTAATTAATCTTGTAATTTACTTTCCTCATTATCTGTTTAAAAATCAAAGGTAGGTTTGCTTTACCAGAGCATTGTTATTCTTTTTTTTCAAAGCAAGCCCTGAGTCAGCTTGCAATAACATATTACAGGGAACATAAAGGAGGAGAAAGTGTAGAAGCAAAAAAGGAAGCAGTGCATTTCTCCAGATAATGTAAGTGTATAGTACATATTCATAAACAATATACAATGACATTAACTATGAAGTAAATATTCTCATATAGAGTGTTCTTTAATGGTGATAAAAGGGGAACCCGGGGCTTCCTTGGGGGTTAGTGTGTTCTCATTTGTAATCATATCTGTCTTCTCAACATGAAACATTTTAATCTTCAACTAGTTTTATGTTTTTTCAAAGGCTTAAAGAAAAAAAACCAAGGCAATAAAGGTGGTGAAAAGAGTGGAAACTTGTAAATTTGTTTGCACCCAGTGGTTAAAATGGAAATACCGAGCCCTGTATGAAACTTGTCCATTTGGCAGATCATGTCTGCAAAGGATCAGTATCTCTATTTGACATTTTTAGAGGTGTCACTGTAGTTATCCAGGCACATTATGACCATTGATTGTCCTCTGAAGACTCATTTATTTCAGCAGAGCTGTGTTGATCTGCCTGGCTACAGGGCAGCCTTCAATACTCAGGCATAGCATAAAGCAAGGCAGGCTGTAAACAGCCCACCAACAAAAGAATGTCCTTTGCTTAAGCAGGAAGTTTGTTAATTTAACTGGAAAACAAATGTCTACCACAAAGAAAAGAGTTGTGTTATAGTGCAACCAATCTGCAACTAAGGTCTTCATACAGGCCATGGGGGGAAGAGTGAAAACCCCAGAGCACAATTCTAACTAAAGCCAGCCCTGTTTGATAGCACAAACTGTAAATGCTACCTGTGTTTGTATCTTGCATTCACAAAAGCATGCAATATAATAGAAATCCAAGCTTGTTTCAGAACCATTTTTCCTAAATATATAGGAACATTCAAAAACAATGCAATATTTTAAATGCACTGCATTTTAAGTAATCCTAACACATCATCCCAAAAGTCTTGGCAAAGTCTATATCTAGTCCTGAGAGAATTGTCTGCCTGTGGCATTAATTCTTTCTCAGTCTGTGTTGAAGAACAGGTATGAGATCATCACTTATATTCAGACCACAGTGGGGGAAAAGTCTCAATCTAAACTTGGCACTCAAGAGGGGCGGTAAGAAAAAAACCCATGTAGCCAGTTAGGTACAAGCTTCAGCTGGTGCCAGGTGACTCAGAGGTAGGCAGGGTGAAGGCACAGCACTCCAGTTTCTAATACCAATGATATGCACCTCTCTGCATCACATCCAGCACCTTTGGTCACCATTCCTGAACAAGCTGTTTTCGCTGGATCTACCAGGGAGACTGCTTTAAGTACAAGGCCAGAGTAAACTCTGTGGATTCATAGTAAGAAACTTTTACTGCTGTCTCACTGAGTTGTTCAACAGCCTAATCTGAAAGCCAAATCCATGTTAGAGCATTCAGGTGTACTGACAAGCTGCAGGAAAGAAAATTGCAGCATATATAGACATCATTCTTCTGGAAAACCTCTTCTATGTAAATGAAGTTACACTGGCAAAATAAACATTTGGATGGAAAAGTGCCTGTCATTTAAGCAAATAATTTATAAATGCATTTCTGACTGAAATTGCATTTCATCCAAACATGAAAGAACAAAAGAAAAAATTATACTACTTTGAAGTATGTGAGGGCTTTTTGAATTTTATGTAAGTAAATTATTTTATAGAAAGTATCAGTCTTTAACTGCACACTTAACTACTTGTTACATCACACTTCTAAGAAACAGAAGTAGAAAAAGGATAAATATGTAATAGAAAAACAGAACAGAAAAAGGAGCTTCCCAGAGTGGAGACTAATTCAGAGTTGAAGAATACCTGCATTATATCAAGTTGGCATCCTCTCTCAGACAAAGGCCCTCAAACCGTGTGCTTTAAAATAATCAGTGCTATTTTCTTCAGAAGAATATCAAGTAGATGTTCCTTTCAAGCAGAAATTAAACCCCATACTCCTGGCAGGGCAGAGAAAAAGGGTTGTCCTAAGAGAGTTGGTGATAGCAAGAGATCAGTCAGAAGAAAGAGAGGAGACATTAAACTGGCAAACCAAAAGAGGTGAAGCAATAAAGACCCAGATTCTGAAAGGGATTTAGGTACCCAGTTCCTATTTCCTAGGAAATGCCTAAGGAAGTGCTGCAAAAGAAGACCTGCCTCTGGATTTTTATCACCTCTGGATCTAAAACCAAAAAATAAGTCCAAGAACTCCAAGAGAGAAATAACCTATGGGGAATTAAGTTCCAAAATTCACTTGTAAATCTTGTCTGAGTACCTTAGCAAGTTCCCAAACAGTCCCAAGTGTTCAGTGATAGCCCACAGGGATGTGACTTCTTACTTTGCAGAAGTGGGCAGTTGTGATAAGACCATTTTTATTTCCATTGTAAAGAAAAGTCAATGTTCATTTGTTTGGGAAGCCTCCCTGACAGAAAGCTTTATCAGCCATGAAATTAGCCCTTCATGCTCTCTTAAGCCAATAGGCCAGGACAGAGTCACCAACTGCACCTGATGCTTGCAGTTAGTTCTGATTAGCAGCCCCTCATGGATTTCAAGCAGCAGCCTCCTTAAATGCAGGCTGTAAAACTTCACTGGCTGTACTAAATCAATAGGGAGGTGAGAGACAGGTTTGGAAAAGAGATGGGAGAAATAAACAGACACTAAAACTACAACATTATTATCTTTTTTGGCAAATAGCCACCAAAATTGCTCAATATACTGTATAAACAAAAAAATACACTCACGCACATACAGTCCGTCTGGCAGGGGAAAAAAAAAGGAAAATATATCTTAAATAATATGTTCACTCTCTTGGGAAAATAAGAAGCAAGCAGCTATATTTAGCAAGGTAATAAAACTGTATTGTAAAGCCCTGGAGACCCATTACAGCAATGCCCTCTGCACTCTCAGTGCTTGGGGAATTCTTATTTATTTGCCTATGAGAGCATTGCTGGAGACTCATAAAGTGCCACCAGGAAGCCCAGGTGAGCCTGCAATCTCTCTGTAGGATGTGACCATTAGCTACTGAGAACTTCACAGCAGTGCTATCACAAGGATCACATCCCTGCACTGTGGGAACTGTGAACCCTGAGCATACAGCAGCAATTTATAAACTTAGTAACACAGAAAAGGAAATAGAAAACTGAACTTGGGAATGTTCCTGCATGGGAGCAGATCCTTTAATAAAGGAAGGAGAACACCTAGATCTATTGTGTGTTGGAGGATCCAAAGCACCTGGTGCAGAATCCATGGAAGGATGAACACTGACTGGGTCAATCCCTGCTGACATCACACAAGAAAATGACAGGGAGAAAAGGAGAATGGAGGGTACAGGTTTCATATCATCTAATCCTCACATCAGCTCTAGGTGAATTCATGTCCCTCTGCTGAAAGAGGAAAATAGGACTCTTTAATTGGAATTCACCTAAGTTATATTTGTATGGAATTATTTTTGCTCTGAAAATATCTCTTGCTTTCTGCTGATTCTAACAGAAGCATAAGCCAAAATCCATTTAGAAGGACAGTAACAATGGGAAGAACAGACTGACACAGAACAAGTTCTTTTAATGCACAGAGTTATTAGAAAATGTGCTGGTTTTTACAGTTCTTTTTGGAAAATCCTACAGAATTCATTTATTTCTAACAATAATTTATTAGGTAGGCTTTAAAATTCCTCTCTCTCAATCACATAGGAAGTACCTTTAGAAGGAATTTGCTTTGACTGATTTAGTTGCTCTTTTATACCACAGAAATCTTCCTTGTAGATTCAGATCAGAACCAGGGATTTTCCTGAAAAAATCTGAATTAATTTTGTCCACAAAATGATAGGATTTCATTTAAAAGAATAATGAGGTCACCTGAATGGAATAAAACAGGATGCACTAGGGATAGGCTGAAATTTGAAAAGACAGTCATTCTTGGACTGGGTGAACACTTCCACATTTGTGATTGCAACCAAGGCTTACAGCAAAGTCAGCATCCTGAAAAACCCCATGGAGAGCTCATTATATATATATATATATATATATATATATATATATATATATATATAT
>CM031863.1:12918881-13184806 GCA_018697195.1 Certhia americana
ATATATATATATATATATATATATATATATATATATATATATATATACACACATACCCACATAATGTACTAAATAGTCCAGCAGAGGCAGAGTCTGTGAGTGTGGGAGCTTGACACTTTTAGTACTAGCTCAGCATTCCCCTCCGATTCTGTGCCCCCATGTGTAAAATTAGGATAATAATATTGCTTTCATCTTCCTCACCATGGTATTGTGACTATTAATTAGTTTGCATGTGCAGAGACTTGGATAAATGCTAAGTTTTAATCAGGTCTTGATGAGCTTGGGGAATGCAGCAGGGTCTGAGCTGAGGGTGGAAGATCAAGTCATACTGATCCCATCTGCCTGGCACAGGATGAAGGCAATGGCACAGCCTCATCACAGTCTACCTCCTCACACCCCCTCCAGGTGACATCTCTGGCTGTCAGTGCAGGGATACCAGTTTTTTGAACATCTGATTCACAATATCTCTGGCCTTCCTGATGGGACTTCTCTCTGGCAAAGGACTGGTCCATATTTCTTCCACTAGGAAGGGCACAGTTTGGAGCAACATTCACCAAAGTGCTCCTATTACCCCACAAAGTTGCTAAATTTCTTGCTGCCAGATGTTCACAGGGATTAAAGGCAGGATTTGGTTTTACAGAATATTTTGAAAATGTATGATTGAATCAGATGGGCAGCATCTCCTTTACGCCAGCTAAAGTTAGTGGAATGGCATGAGTGGAACTGTGGAAACTTGGAAAAACAGGTAAAACAAGTGCTTTTGTTTGTGGGTGGAACAGAGAACTTGGGAAAGGCATAAGCATAACTCCCTGAATTAATGATGAATCCCAGTACTCAGAGATGTGTCTTTTAAACAACCTTTCATAATTGGCCTCTTGGTAGCATGTAGTGAACATCCTGAAATAATGGAATGGAAATCAGCATCAATCAACACAGCATGAAGCTCCTTGTTCTCCAGCAAACACATATTCCTGCTAAACACTGGTGGCTGTTTGTCCTAAATTTAACACCAATTAGGGCCTGATCCTCAGCTCTGCCTGAAGGAATGAATGTCCTCCAAACCCATCCAAGCCCATCAAGAAACAGAAATATCTCAACAGCTCTTAGAAGACATTCTGCAAAGTCTGACCCTTAATAGTTTGATAGCTTGAATGCTAACATTGCCCAGAGCACTTAAACCGATAAACAGTCAGACATCCTAACACATTTATACACAACAAAACAGAGGAAACAATAGCAGAGTGAAAAAATATTCTATTGCTGTGCTTCTCCTGAGGATCTCAAGAGCCAGAAAATCTGCAGCAGAGTTAAGAGGGGTTAGAAAGAGGAAAAAGAAGAGGTAATATTGGTGCAGGGAAGCGTAAATAATTGGTGTGAAGATTCCCTTCATGTCAGAAAGACAAACTGGGCTAGTTTTCCATGAGTATCCCAAGAGGAATAGAGTCTCACTTTATTTCAGCTATGGAGAAGAGGTTATTCTGCCTTGTTACTCCTTTTCTGGTGTAAAAGTGAAAGGAAGTTTCTCATATCTCCATTAAGACATATTTCTAGGTTGAGAATGCAGAAGGTAGGTTGAGGTGTAAAAGAACATACACCACACTCTATCCCTGCCTCTGTTCTAAGCAATCAGCAAATTGTTGCCAGGTCTCTGCAGCCACTGGTGAAGACACCCATACTCTATTTACATCCCTTCACATCCAGCTCTTTCTCTCCAAAGTAGTTGTAAATTACTTTGATGAAAGTAAGCACGTGCTGTAGGGATGGGCAGCACCATCACCTGAGCTGCTTCTCATGGGAACAGCCTACTACAAGATAAAAGAGGGTCATTCTCCAGCACACCTAACTCACAAAGCCAAGGAAGCAGCAGTGTGCAAGTGCCATAAGGTGAGCTGCACACAGACAGTGATACTGTCTTTGAGATGTAAAGTAAATCCTCAGACCAGAGCTGGAATTTGTGAAAATACAGAGGCCTCAAGGGATAAAAAGGCCAGACCTCAGTGGTGCCATCAGACAGGGAGACACAATGGAGATTATGGACATATCTGCAAGGGCTTTGCTGTCATACAGGAGGATATCCTGCTCTGGGCCCTGCTCTCCCCATTCTGGGAAAAAGAGCAAGGAATTGTCATTATCTTCCATCCATCATTTTGGCAGCAAGCCTCTTATCTGCCCTCTTAGCTACGACAGACCTGAATGCAGCAAGTCCTGATCTGTGCCTTCTGGCAGACACCAGCACAGGTCAAGTCCTAGTGGCTTTTGGAGGTGAAGAAGGCAGCAAGTTCACCACCTTTGAGAGGCAGCCAAAGAAGCCACACTGAGGTCACAAACAGGATTTCTTCCACTGTCAAATCAAGAAAACTCAGATGAAATGCACATAAATCAATGAATTATCACTGTAATTCCTGTGCATCGGAAAACAAAAACCAGACTATTCCCTAATTTCTTATCTTTTTCTAGGATTTAGAACATGCACAATTGAAGTGCTTTCATTTTTTCTTGGGAATTAGAATATTCAATGCAAATTAATAACTGGATGAAAACTTCCCAGTAAAACAATAGATTATGGGAGAGTGCTGATCTGATGAAATGTGAAGTTTTACAGTAATAAATTGTTTGCAAAGTTTCACTAGAAAAATTTTGCCTAAATGAGGTCAGATGACTTATTTAACTCTGTCTGAGAGTTAGAGCGATATTTGAAATAATACTATTGATAATAGGGGTAAAATATTATCTTTATGCCACGGTCAACCTTCATCTAAATTAAACACTTGGACAAATTTGAAGTGAAACCTTTTGAGAATATGCTTTTCAAAGCATGAGGAAAAATATCTACTCTGGCAATAATAAACATGTATGACAACAGTATCAAAAGAGTAGTGATAACATTACTTCCATTTTTACTGTTTGCTTTATAACTTCAGATGATCTGGTCTTACTCTCACAGCTATTTTCTTTCTTCTTCCAGAGAATTTCCATGCAACTGCATTTGCAGAACTGCCTGTTGAGTTACTGCACCAGACAAAAATAGACCCTGTATTTAGGAGCCTAGCCAGTGAAGCCCATTGAGGTAACAGTAATGAATAATAAAAATTAACAAAGGTTAAAAAGTAAAAATTTCTGCAGCTATGCATTAAACTCACTCCATTCAGAGATGAAATATTACAAAAATTCCATCTTCAAAGTAGCCAAAAGGAGGTTGAACCTCAGCTGCTTTTGTGTGCACCTAGTCCATGCTGAGCTAGCCCAGCCATGCTGGGTGTCCCGTGGGGGTGGAATCCAGCCTGTCTTTCTAAAAGGCACAAATATCTTTTTCCAGAAGGCTAACTGAGCAATGTCCTTAGTCAGAAACATGAACACCTCCTTCACTGTGTATCTGGTAAAATGTATAGCTCAGGCACTTATAGAATAATAAATCACCTATAAAAGTCAATGAAGGAAAAAAAACACCAAAAAACACCAACATGAACAGCTTGAATAGCAATTTACAAAGTTGCTCAGCACAGCAATATTTAAAGCTGTTCTTCACTATATGTCATTTTCAGATATGTTAATAAAGAAATATAAGAGAGAATCAATTTTTAGTAATCATTACCATGTACAGTAGTGAAACCTCCAGGCTATTCAATTAATTCTAGACCATAATTATGACCAAGGAACAAATTGTATAAATCAGCATTTTTTTATTTAACCATACAAATCAGACTCTGATCTTGAGTGCAGATCATGAGTTGTATATTTCACAGCTCTTGCTGTCTCAGAAAATAGACTCTCCAAGGATTCAAGCCCCTTGAGGCATAAATTGTACACACTTCAAATTCCACAGGGATCATGGTAATTATAGTAATTTTTGACTCAACATGTCACAGTGCCCCAAAGACACTCAGGTTCTTTAACAGAATGCAGAAAAGGAAAGGTGTCTGAATAATCCAATAAATTCTAGGTCTCAGCTGTAAAAGCAGATTTAAAAAATAACCAAACCAAACCAAAATCATGCCCCATAAAATAAAAGCAAAAAATGAAACAAAACAAAACAAAACAAAACAAAACATAACAAAACAAAACAAACCCCCAAAAAACCCAAACCAACTACAAACCAACAACTCAAAACCCAACCAACCAACAAAACTAAGAAATCTAAAACCCGTTCCAGTCCAGGATCAAACCCACTCAGGAGAGGCTACAGCAAAGAGAGCAGCTGAGTTTCCTACCCCTTGTAACACTTTCCCTTACTAGTGCAGTAATCCTCTGTGGATTTCAAAGCACATTCTGGTTGCAGAAATACATTTACAGTTTTAGTCTTACAATGTATTTTAGCAGGCAGCCCAAGGCTCAGAGGTGAAGCCACTTACCTAAGAACATACAGTCAGTGAATTTCAAAAACCATAAACTGAACTCCTCGGTTCAAGAGATCTCCAAACATTGTAGGGATGCACACACACCAAGGGATGCCAACAACCCTCCCCACAGAATTTTAGAAAAGGATCTTGTATATCAGTGGTAACTTGTTTGGTGTCCTTTGGGTTCTCAAGCAGCATTTGACACCCACATTTTGGTCAGCTCCCTGCTCCTGTCCAGGGACCAGGTCTCTGCCATCTGTGCTGCAGATCTTTTAGCTTGCTTCCCTGCTTGAATCCAGATGGTTTCAACACAGTCCTTGGGTGGGTGCTCACTCTGAGGATCAAGATGAGGATGTCACACCCCAAACACCCCAGTCCCTGCATCCCACCGGGCTCAGAGCTGCCACTCCAAACAGGCAAACCAGGTGTAAGCATGGGAGCTCAATAGGTGAAATCACTGCTGCAATTAACAAAGGGGCAGAAAAATCATTCCAATCCTCTTTTTTTCTTCACTACATTGTTTGACTCCAGCTCGAATTTCACCAGTTTTAAGTAGGCAGGTCGGCTTAGTGATTAAAGTGATCACAAAAAGTGATGGTCTCCATCTTTATAATTATTGATTCAATTTAACATCAGTATCATGCTTTGGTTTCCAATTTTTCAGTAGAATATTTGAATTTTTAAAAGTATTGTTTGTTTGAAGATAAAATGCACATGGCTATGGCTATTGACAGGAGGTCTTTAAACTTCTTTTTCTACAAGCAAATTTGAACTGTGTTGTCACTACACACCAATCTTTCCAACTAGTGAAGAAAGAAATGGGGCCCTCTCTTTGTGATAACCTATTTCAGGAAAGTCTGGTGGTCTTTCACCTACTAACACTTATCTCTGACATTAATTTTGTATATATTCCCTTAAAATTAAGGGAAAGCCATTAATGAGGAGTAATACAATTTCAGATGCAGTGTCCTAACCCTGCATATATTGTGTGGGCAAAATATGTTTCCACCCACAGTAAGGTAGGTGATGGAAACACAGACATAATAAAATAAATCATAATAGCTTTAAAAAAAATTGAAAAGGGGGATACTATTTGTAGCACATATACAAGAAGAATTGGCCTTTTAAAAATATTCAAAGGTTAGGAAATATTAGTGTTTTTTAATAGAGAGAACATTGTGACTACTGCAAATAAGAAATAATTTGACCTAAAATGAGATTTGACCACAATTAATCTACATAATAAATGTTGAATGAAGCTCTCTATGTGAACCTACCAAGATATTTTATTAGCTCATCTTTAAAACAGAAGAAGGAAGGCAATAAACATCCATCTTCCCATGTAACAATTTAGTCTTTCTTCCACAAATGCCTTCTTCACAGACACCTCTTTTTTTAAAAAAAGCTAATCACAACAGATAACCAACCCAGTTTCAAAATTAAAAAGGATCAGCTAAACATTCAGACTTTGAAAAGCTTACCAAAATTCCCCGACAAATGATATCGTTAATTTGCAGATAGTTAAAGTGCTAAGTAAACTCCTCCTAACACAAACAAACTCCAAAAACATGAAAGACATGATAGTTAGAAAAAAATGAAACATGAAAAAAATGTATAGGCAGTTAAAGTACTTAACATAAATATTTTATTGACTTTAAAGTTCAAACAATTTGTTACAGACAAAATTGTCATATGATACTTCACTATATGCATTTCATACATCTTAGAACCTATTCTATGAAATATATTCAAGATGATTTTAATTGAGATTAATACGAAATTATATTGGTGAAAATTTAAGTATATCATTTATTTTGATTACTTCTTTTTAAGAAAGAGATTGCAATCTTGAAATCAGAACACTAACTGGAACAAACACTCTGGAGATGAGATAGGAGGAAAACAAATGCAATTGAAAAAAACAGAAAATTTGGCAGTAGAGTAACTACAACTAAATATTCTAAGATGAAATAAAGTGCAGTGAAAAGGACCCAAAATGTCCAAAATTATTCCCATTGAAATCCCAACATCAAGGAAGAAAGATAAACAGAGATAGGAGGTGAAATTGAAGAAATCAAATGCTAAAAAAATAACAAAACAAAATAAAACTCCCAAAACCAGGTGGAAAAAAATAAGAGCAAATGAGATAAACTGTGTGAGGAACTGGACCAAAACTTGTCCAATTGATCCTCATTGAAATGACAATATTTCATTCCCTTTCCTGAATTGAAATTAATTAGATTTTTATATTTGATGTTTCTGGGGTTTTTTGTTCATTTCAGCTCTGACACTGCAGCTTGGAGTGAGAGACAGATCACAGACATGGTTGGTGACACATGCTGAAGGGTTTGTTATTCCATACTAGAAAGTTTAGTATTTACTTGGTTTTTTTCCATGAGTGACAGGGATTGCAAGTCCACTGCCAGCTGAAAGCACTCATTTGGACCTCTCACCATATGATGTGCCACGTTGTAGCAGAGCATTAGGCCAGTTGGTTTTTAAAATAACTGTCCAATTCACAAACAAGACTACTTACACTGCAAAGAAACATCCTTGTGAAGCTGAGGTGGCTCTAGGTAGAGGTTGCAAGAGTAGTGCTGCACACCCCGTCTCAGGATGACTCAGTTACCCTGGCCTGCTCCATACACAAAAAAGTTCCAGCAACTGGACTAAGGATTTTTTATACACTCTGGTTTGTATCTTATCTATTCAAGTCATTCAAGGCACATCAAAGTGTCTGACATTCCATAAGTTATGGTTTAAAGTTACGGCACTGGAAAATTTCTGCTTCAAGCAGACCCAAACTCCTGATAGGAGCAGTCCCAGAAGAGATCCATCAAATGAAAATATCATTTCCATTGGGAACCTCAGAAGCCCAGAGTCCTGCAGTTATTCTTTGGGGATATTTGCTTGTTTTCCTTCATAAGGGCAGGCTTAAAATTAATCTCCTTTAGACAGAGATTGAATTTAAATATAATCAAACACGTTACTCTGAAGCACTCATTTTTCTTGTTTAAATTTTTATAGATACATATATAATAGTGCTCAAGCAAGTGATTTTCATGCTGGTTTCCAAAATAGGTCAATCTCAGCACTGCCTGGTTATAGAGGAGGTGACATGAGGAACTAGATGTAAATGCAGAATCTACTGCTCATTACCTGTGGAATAGAGTAGACTATTTCAGTAGAAAGGGACCTACACTGATGATGTAGTCCAAATTTGCCTGAATTTCTGCTCCCTAACCCTTCAACCCCATTAGCTAAGCTTCAGATCCCATCATTCTCAAAATAAATGCATTTTCTCAGGCACAAAGGCCTGCAGAGATGGTGAGGAAGAGCTCCTGTCCAGCCACCGCTCTTCTTACTTCCAACTGAGCCACTGTAACTATGTCTGTGCTGCCATCTCCAATTCTAACTTCAGGATATGACATTAGGGCCTGGGCACAAGGATGACGGCAAATACATCATGGTAGGGCCTTTTTGCCCTGTTCTTGCTCTTTTGGAGGCACACAAGTTAGAAAACCCATAAACAGCAATTAAACTCAGCTTGGTGACTTTTTCACCCTCTCCAAGCTGTTTAACTTTCCTGGCACAGAGTGCTTTGGGTACGGGATAGACAGGCTGCATAGTTCAGGTGTATTTTCTCTTCCATTATGGTTTATAAGCTTTTCCTTCAAAACTGATTCATTGTACAATGACTAGAGAAAAGAAAAGCTTTGAACTCCTTTTCTGGTCATTGTATCCTGTCCTCAGCTTCCAGATTAGGCAAGATGAACTGCAGAAGGTATATTCAAGGGAAGGTAGATTTTTCTCTAAATAATTGCCCTTATTAACTACAAGAGTTTAAAATGTGAGTTTTAAGTCATTCCAGTGTTTGGTCCAAACTCAGATTTGGCCTACTTAGTAAGAAGAAAATATTTAAATGAACTTGCAGAAGCAGACCTTACAGTGTTTACCCTCCATAATGGAATAAATATCCTCCAAGTGTTTCCTTTCTTGACTTTTAAATCAAGCTTGTCACAATGAAGGTGTAGAGAAGTACAATATTTTCTCTACAAGGAACAGCAAGCACAGGGATTGGAGTTAAATTATTAATTTAAAAAAGAGCAGCATTTACCTATAAATTCAATCAGGCAGGGTGTTGAATATGTAGCAATCAGAGCACAGTTTAAAGCAAAATGAAAATCTGTAGCCATTCTGAGTGTGAGTTGGACTTGAATTGTACATTATGAAATTTGATATATGGAATGGGTTAAAATATTTTCAAAATGTCATACAAAGCTTATTCCACAATTTAACTCTGATCATCCTCAACAATCCAAAATGCCTACTGTGATGCCTTAGCCTTTTTGTTCTCTCACATTCCCAGTTAATCTCTTCACAGAGGGTATTGAGGTGAAGGGGTGGGTAATGATAAAGTTTTTTGAATCTAAATTGGATTATGATGTTATTCAAAAGGATGGGTGGATGGATGGATTTTGATGTTGGGGGGCCTGGGGGGATTGGAATTTTTATGTTGTTGTTTTGGTGTTCGTGCAATGGTGCTGTGTGACTTAGCATAGAAGCAGCTCTCAATTTGCGGATTACTGTAATTTTCCATGACTCTAGCTCACACATTTGTTGGAAAGCTCAGACCTTTAACCTCTTATCAGATATGCCTATAGTGGATATTATGGTTCAAGTACAGTGTTGAAGTCCTGTTCCCAAGCCAGATCTAACACAAAACAAAGTTAAAATAACGTCGAATGTGCATGAATAAATCTGCCCATGTCTAATACAAACAGGTACCTGGCTACAGCTGACTGGGGGGATTTGCAGAGCTTTCTTGTGTCTGTTGACAATTTGATAATATATTCCCTGGAAGTTGTTCCAGGTCTACAGGCTTTGTTGAGGTTGAAGAGAGGCAGGTTATAACAGACTGAATTTGTGCTGCCCCTCTGCCATGATGAGTGCATGAGAATAGATAATCTCCTCATCTTCAGTGCATTTTTCTCAGAGTAGGCATTGATATGAAAATGTTCCAACTGTCAGACAGGAAAAACACACTGCTGTCAGCTATTTGGTATCATGATCTAAAATACAGATCAGGGGACTGATCTGACATGCTAAGACTCAAGGCAAGGACTGCTATTGCTTCATGATGCAGTGACAACTAAAAGCAGCCTTAGATGAGTTGGATGAAAGCCATCTAGCCCACGGTCCCTCTGACCTCTGAGGGAAATGCCTTTGTTTACTGTAGCCTGTAGAGCAATATTATTTATAAATTGACCTATGGAAAAAAATGATAGCACAACCATCAAGTGGTCAATCCCACTTCCCCCGTGCACAGAAAGGAAATGGAATACTGAGGTCCACAGAAATAAATTAGTTCTTATACAGTGAATGTTTTACTGATCAGCTTTTAGGGCCCCAGCTAAAGAATCCATTACTCTGAGTTTTGGCTTCAAGTTCTTTGCTCTCTAGGGAAAGGGCAGTGTAAGCACCAAGACAATTTGTGGTAGAATCTCCTCAGTTTCTCTCAAAGCTTTTCCAGTTTTTCTTGTTATCTCATAGCTCCACTGGCCCAGGGAAACTTTTCCAGAGCCCTGGAATTATCCTTCTGTGCACAATATTGGCAGATGGTCACTTTGGACACCCATCCATATATCTCTCAAGCCTTACTTATAGTGAGGTCAGTTCATCTTCAATATGACTTTGTACAGCAAGCAGGTGTGACGTGAAAGGATCAGAGAAAAATATCAGCAGTCCTTCCTATATGCCAGCATGGAGAAGTGTACTGATCAAGGTTTGTCAGTCATCACACCTTCTGCAAAGTTAGGAAAATAGTCAGACATTCTTTGAAAAGGACAGATTCATCCTCTCAATGCTAAATGTCACCCAGAGTAGAGTAAAACAGTTGATCTCTACATGACAACTTTCTCTTGGGGTTATGAGAGATTGCTTTTAGCCTCAATCTTGGTTAAAAGGTGGAATTTCCAGGAGGAAAATCAGCCACCTTTCCCATCATTTCCTTGCCTCATAAAATATACAAGAGAATGTTGGCAATGAACCCTGCCTCAATTCATCAACACACCATTCCTGAAGCTTAAACTTTCACTGTGCAGCAGAAAAAGTCACCATCTGATGGTAGGTTAAATCCATACTGATGCTCTCAGTGTATCAATAATTAAGCAGGACTTTCAAACACATCATTTAATATGACAAAATGTTTCTTAAGAATTGTGAAATTATCACCCAAAAAAAAAAAAAGGAAAAAGAGAATTAGCAAGATTATAAGGAACCCATCATGCTCAGTGGCCTATGTTCAGAGACATAGAGCATTCCTTCCACTTACTTTAACACAGCAGTAGCACTCAATAGCTTCAGGCTGTAATTAACAGCACAAAGCTCTCTTACTGGGAGACAGGATAACAGTTCAAAAAAGTATATCTATATTCTGCAGCAGGTTCCTGAGATGCTCAGGGTTTAAATAGCTTTCAAAGCAAAGCTAAAGGAAGTTGCACAAATTACAGTTAGTACAGGTGAAGAGAAGCCACAGAAGCCAAGGACTAATACAGGAAATTAACACCCTTAATTAATTCTGCTGGCATAGCCTGCTAGTTCTGATCAAAAATGCTGCAGTGTAAGTTGTTCTCCACAGTTCTGGGGCTTTAGAAACAATATGTACCAAGCTGCTTCTAAAGCAAATGCCATCTATTCTCTTAGAATAACACTACAGGATTAAAAAATAGAAGCCGTAAGGATGGTCTTGATTTTAGAATTTATGAAAAAGAGTTTGAATTTCTTTTTTTTGCACATAGAACCAAAAAACCATGAGCATTCAGAACTCTTCTGCAAAGATCAGATTCTTGTCCTTTAACCTGCAGATATTGTGCAAGTAAAGGACAATTCCTACAGCTTTTAGTCCATTCCTAGAGAATTTTTAGAACAATACACTGGTTAAATAAACTGTTCTGGTGGTGATAGCCTGCTATCAGACTCCATCTTTCCTAGGGGTCTAAACTTCCATGCTTTTGTAAATAGAAAGGTGTAGGTTACAGAACAACTGTGAATTCACAGGTCTTAGTGTTTAAGGATATTTTCACTTGATCACAAATATCTGCGTTATCTCAGGTCACCTCAATTACAGCAGATCTGCAGATCACTGCTATGAAAACTATCTCAGATAGTGTCAGTTCATTGCATTCAAAAAACACTGCAGAAAGGGGCCTGGGTGCAACAGGCTGGTCTGCATTTCTACCTTGTGTGAGTTGACTGATGTCCGGATGTCCAGGACTAATTGGTGGATTTATTTAAACAAAATCACCACAAGGAAAAAAGAGCAGCCTCACAAAATTGTTCTGGTCAGGAAGTTTATAACATATTGGATTCTCTCCTTGGTGGCAGAAGTGCCCCTTCTCATTAAGCAACACTTGAGTACTACATTGTTAGACTGATTTAGCAGGTGCTGGACTGTGCAGAATTAGACCCAGCTCTACCATTTCCAAGTGAGAGAGGAGACCTCTTAGGGTAGAAACAACTGAGCAGGATGCAAAACAAAACCCCAAAACTGTAGCTTCCCCGAGAAGCAGGAAAGCCCTGTTTCCATCAATTCAGTCTTTCTCTGCCTTGGTTCACCATGCCTAAAAAAGTTTACTCTGTTCATCTTGGCTATTGTTATTGCAAAGTCACCTGGGAAGGAATTTTCTCCCATCATGTGTGAATATTTCGTGGCTGTCACAGAGGAATCCTGCTAGCTCAGATCTGGGGTATATTCTTTTGATGCTACTACTATGAGCAAAATTGTCACTTCTCTTGTCAGCAGTTTGATCCATAGTGAACTTTCCAGCCCATAGTCTAGTGACACCTCCCTTTTTGTCCTGGGACTTAAAATGGAAATCTCAAAGCAACTGCTGCAGAAAATTTAACTTTTGTTAAACTACCATCAGTGTAATACAGAGGCGAGACCATTTCTTTCTCACTATATAAATATGGATTCTTGGTATATAAATATGGATTTTGTTACTAGCTAAATTAGAAGAAAAACCAACAGGAATATTTTAAAACTGTGCAGCAAATCTTTTTTTACTGCCCACCTGGAAAAGGTGAAGTATCAATATTTAAAACAGAATGTGAAGTTTTTCTAAATTTAAAATCAATGTTTACTCAAACTACTTGAGACTAATTAAATTACTGGTAGTAAGGAAAAAAGGTATCTTGATATGTCAGCTTTTCTGCAACCACTCACAATGAGAAGAGCATTTTTTGCAGTAGCTGGAAAGCAACCGCTAAGTTCCCTCTCTGATTCATTTCTGTTTACCATAGGTGTGGTCTCTCCATGCTGCCTCCTAATGAGGGGGGAAAAACAAGCTCAGAAGCAGCAGCAGAGCTAATGCTGTGGTAACATATCTTCAAATCTCTGTGTCTATGTTTGGGGCGGGTTGCAAGTTTTTTGCCTTCCTTCATCTTCAGATATGCAAAAGTTCTGGTAGGAAGAGGTGTCAAAGAGCTCAAGAGCAAAACAAGCTTCAAAGCAGACAGGGCAGGGTGTACCCTGGGGACTGTGGTGAGTTTAATTTCCCCTACACAGTTTCTGCAGCCTGTAGTTCCACAGGATGCCAGCTCCACAGCAAAGTGCAGGGCAAGCCTATCCTGCCCCATTCCCCTCCAAGTTTCTGCTCCTACTTCTCCAGCTCGTCACTCTTTCAGATTGCTAACCTGTTTGTTGTGGTCCCAGAAATATCAGCTGTATTAATAAACTAAAAACAGTCCTTTATTTATTCTTTCACCAGTTTCACATTTGCATTATGAGTGTTCTTAACTTGAGACTCAAAAAATAGTAAGACAGAGAAAAGCAGAGTGCTGGAAGATGTGCTTATTAAATCCCTACCTACATCTCCATATTAACCATTTAAACCAGTTTACATTAAAATGCCAGTATTGAAAAGCTGGGCTTCTAACATAAATCTTTAAATACAATGCTCATGTTAAAAATGTGTATATCTCGACAATCTTCTGAAACCTAAAAAGATTGATTGTGAGCAAGCAAAAGTTGCTGTAAAAAAAGGTCTTAATCACTCCATCCAATTTAAAAACCTGTCTGATCAAAGTGCTCTACTAAATGTGTTTTGGGGGCATAAACTAAAGAGAAGATTTTACAACAACAGAAAAAAAAAAAAAAATTCACAACAGGCACACAAGGGTAATGTGTTCACTTGGAACCTATTTCTATATTGAGCGGTATTGCCACGAACTCAGCTCCACACAGACAGCACACCCTTTCTCTACCCCAATGGGGTGGGGGAGAGGATCAAAACAGTAAAAGTGAGAACACTCCTGGGTTGAGATAAAGACAGGGCAATAGTTAATGCAGCAGTAGGAAGGACCATATTTTATGCTTCATACGTTATCTTCTTACTAGTATGTCTCTTATTTATGTAATAGCCCAGCCCAGATTTCAAAGATTTCCAGGAACTGCAATAACCCCTGGAGAAAAATGAAATAGAGAAATGAAGTATCACTACAAAAACTTCATTCTAAAAGTGTTGAAAACATTTTTAATAGAAGGAAATTACTCCCAGGGAGGTTTGTTTAAAACACACTACATAGCCACTTTAATTTTATATTCTCTAAGCAACAATATAGGTTTATAAGAAGGAAGAAAACAGTATCAGGAAGCTACTAGAAAAATCAAAGAATACAAGAATTTAATTCATACCATTTACACCATAAGAAAGCAGATTAAAAAAATGCTATGATCCTATCTACCTCAAATTTCTAAGCCTGAGAGAGTGACTGAAAGCTAAAATCCACAGGTCACTTGGTACTCCCTCAGTTTTAGCTGCCAATGTTGATACTATTTCTGTCCTCAGAGCATAATAGCAGCCACAAGGTTATGGTCACTCATTTTTGGAGATAATAAAGCTAGACAATCTCTCATCTGGCCTAATTAGGCTAAAGCAGAGCCCAGCCATAAGGGGTCACCAGGGAAAGCAGAGCTGCTGCCATGCAGTAAGCTAGGTTTCTGTAGTAGAATTCCCATTTGTGAGCTGGCTGCGCTCCATGGCCCTCCTGCATTCTGGCACTGCTGCCAGTACCTGCCTGGGGTGACACAAATAGAGACAACTCTCTGGCCAGCCTCCATCAGATGCAATTTAATTGATTTTTTTATGATGGAGCAGCACACCATAAAATTGAAAGCAGGGGAAAAGGGCCATTTTAATTTCTCAGCTAGGCAGGAGAAATCACACATTTGTCTGTGTGAGGCCCATCAATGTTGCAGTTGTGGCCAGCTCTCCCTTCCCATGTGTTTGCTAACCAGGTTTTAACAAAGACGTTGCTGGGGGGTTGTGTGATTGAAAGCAGACTGGTGAGGATAGGATATAATAGGATCAGCATGAAGATTCTGCTTCAACATTATTCTCCTGACTCAGCTTTCCAGAGACTAGGAAATAAGGATATTCTCCAAGGCAGAACACTTTTACTGTCCTTCATCACTTCTCTGCATTTCATGACTGATTTCCTACAATAAGGACCAGGACAAGAAATAATCAGGTTGGTTTCATGGTTTCTTAAAACTTTGTTGCCTATTAACAAAGGATCAGCTTGGAGCTTAATACCTGGGCATTTGGTCAGTACCTGCATTTATAGAGGACATATATTGCCTTGAAAATGGATGGAACCATCAGAAATAATGGTCTATAAACCAAACTATAATTCTCCTGGCTCATAAAAGTAGAACAGAAAACCCAAACTGGACAACAATTAAGATTACAACAGGGCAAAGTGGCTGAGTATGTCTATATCAGGAGAAAGAGAGCACTGTAACTCAAAGACCCCCTCTCTGCCCTCCTCAAAATATTTCAGAACTCCTCTCTGTACACTTGGTCTCCAAAATGAAGAAGAGTTGAAAAGACACCTTAGTGTCCATATCACCAAACAGTAGGTAAAAAGCACCACAGCAATTCAATTAATTTGACTTTAATTTACAATGGTTAAACCTTGGTGCCACATTTATCTTGCATTCCTCTCTGATGCAGTGCAGAGTAGCAGTGAGTGGAGTGTCATTGGATTGACTGTCTCATGTTACTGTCAAAAATCAATTGGTGCAGGATGGATAATGCAACAGCCATGATGGACTTCAAACCTGCCTGTTTGACACACCCTGAGTAGAGCACCTATCCACAGGTGTTATGCTGGTGACCCCAGGCACAAGGTTTACTACAGGATGGAGAACTCAGGTAGAACATCAGAAAGAGGTGAAACCCAAGTATGGAGAGTATCAAGGTAGTTTTCAGTCATGAACTTTCACAGACTCTGTTAGCTTTGTGCTTCTGCAGCCAAAAAACACCAATTTTGAACCCAATGGCCAACATTAGCTTCTGGTCCAACTATTTAAGTCTGGAATAATCCTAGTGACATCAAAAACTTTAGGAGAGTATTTTTCTAAGAAATTAAGATCTCTTCAAGAGCAAAAGAAAAATTTCCAGAAAGACTCATATGCTACCTCTAGCTCTGTGTCAGCTCAAATGTTAGACTGTCTCCAGGAGGTAACTTGGACTCAGGTCTGCAGACAGGATACAATGGGCTTCGAGTGTAGGTGAGTTTACTGCACAAAATTATATGAAGGAAAAGGTGTTACTGCAAAGGAGGAATAAACAGGAATGATTAAATTCTCAGTCCTCTTCTTTTTTTACAGTTTTGATCCAGGAGGTTTGGGGGGAAACATCTAGCAATCACAAATCATGGTAGTACCTGCTTTTGCTCAAGTGGTCACACTGAACACTGTATTCAGCTGAATGCAGTACCTTCAGTTGCAAAAATTTGGGATACTTGAAACTGAAGAGAAAGATAGCTGAAGTTTGTTCCTTGTAAATCTAAGAGCACCAAATGCACTGAACTACTCAGAAGACCTTGGTGCAAAGTTATCAGTAAAAGAGAACTCAAAATCCTCTTTTGTCTTCCCCTGCTTTTTTCTGATTTCTTTCAGAAATCATGACTGTACCTTCCTTCTGCACTTTAATAATGAAAGTCTTACAGATCCTCTGAGATTTTTTAGTTTCTAGATGAAATAAGTCTTGAGTCATCACCTCACCAAATGCTCCTTCCAGAGAAAAAAATTGCATTCCTCAAACAAGGTGACAATCTTGGTGATCAGGATTCTGCATTTCCTTTGATTCTGGGAGGGTGAAACCAAACATTATCTCACACTCTTCTGCTGTGAAAACCAGTTTTATTTCTTTGGAATTTTATTTTTTACTTTTTTTTACAATGTTGCTGGGGAAAATTAGCAGTGAATACCCACAAGGTTGAGAGCTCCAGCAGGTGAGAGGAAAAATTCTGTGCTGCACACATAATAAACTGAGTAACTAGCCCTCATGTCCACCCATCCAGCAAAGCTGTCAAGCTCCAGCAATTCCAGCTTCAGAGTAAAGTCATTTCCATATCACCTAATGAAGGATGCATAGACATTTGTTATTACCATTAATTTATTAAGTGGGCAAGGGCACCAGCAATCATCAGCCTCATTATAACCCTGAGAGAACTTGTTGAAAATCACAGGAGGGCAGGGCAAGGGGAATTAACTGCCCACACAAACCTCAGCTGCATACTAGGATTCTGAAGTGTCATCCTTCTAATGCTGTTTGTGAGGACAGCAGATTTAATTAACTGCTTAATGCTCAAGTATTCCTGCAAGAGCTTGCTTTGATGGAAAGAAAAAAAAAAAAAAAAAACAAAAAACAAAAACCCTCTAAACTTCTGTGGATATGCAGAGTTTGATACAAGTCTCTCCCTTACTCCTTATGCCATTAAGGGTGTTTCCCTATTTTTTCTCCTGACTGGGAAATATTTTTCCAGCCTGTCAGGCTTGTGGGAAACCTCCAGACACTTAAAAAGCTCTTTAGATTGCTATCACAAAGTCATACACACTGCAGAGAACTGCCTATCACAACTACTCTCTCGTGGACAATTTGGACATTATTTTGAGCATAGACCATGGTGGGAGTGGAAGGGGCCCAGCTGCCCCAGTCAGTGACTGGAGCCTGCACTTGGAGACCACAGAGCAAATTCCCCACTCTTAAGCGCTTAAAACCTGCTGAGGGGGTTTAGCCCCTTGCTATAGGTAACCCCTGAACAAAGGGCTAAGATAAGAAGTTCTAGGCAATACCGCTCTAGCCACAATATAACCCATTAATGGCACAGATAAATTCCTATTCCTGCACTGTTAAACCAGAACTTTCATGCTGGTCCACAGCCTGCTAGTTATCTGACAGAAATGTTTTGCTTTCTCTCAAAGTAGCTTCCATTTCTTTATCCAACATCTGCCCAGCACCCAGACAGATTTGTCTAGAAAGACATTTCACTAAAATAATTTTTCATTAAAGACTGAGGACCATGACAAACCTTACCCAAATGAAAGGGTATTTCACTTCTTACATCAATAGATAAATTGATGAGTTGGTTCTGTCTCCAAATTCAGCCAAGGATGCAGTGACTTCTTCCAGGCCACAGGATTTTAAAAAGTCAGCAGCACCTTAGGGCTTCATCAACCCTAAAAAGGCTAATATCTTCATGTCACTGGCCCTGAGGGGAATTTCACTAGGGGATATGCAAGATCTTCATGGATTTCCAAGCATAGCTGGGAATTGCTGTGTGAAGTGACTGCCTTTAGAGCAGAAGTACTTTGGAGTTCAGCACACTTGAAACCAAAATCTTCAAGGAGAGGAAAGCACATCAGGGGGCTGTGGAGCATACTTCACTCCAGGGCTAGGGCTACTTTGTGTTCCTGCTGTTTTACCGGAAAGGCAAAGTCTTTTACAGTCATACTCCATATGCATAGAAACACATCTTGGAGGGAGCAATACAAAAAGCCATTCTCTCTGTCACCTCTAATAATTCCTGCCAAGTATTAGAAACTGCTTCTTTTCTTATATTTTTTTTGCCTACCATCACATTAACTCAGAGGGCACCTGAGAAGCTTGACTTGAAATTACTCCTCCCTCCCTCTCTCTCTCCCTCTAATTCATCTCTCTTGAAGATTCTTACCTCTGCCATCCCAAGCTCCTTATCTCAGTCCTTCCCTTCTCAGTCTGCTTCCCACCAGCACACCATGCCCTCACAGAAGGAAGCATGTTTTATGGATGATTCACTGAGTACTAAGGTGCTGTTGCTTCCCTTAATTTGCTGCCTTGGTAAATAATTTACATCTTCTTAGCTGAAGGTGCATAGCTGGAACAAGGCAGCCATCACAGGAGGGCCACATGTGGATTACCCACCCAAACAAATTCTATCTGCACAGGTTTTTTTGCTCAGTGGTAGGCACTAGCAATTTGAAGCCCATCAGATCTGAAGTTTCACCCTTTCTGTTATTACCATTTCATCTGTGGCAGTGCCTAGAAATCACGTTTGTTGATTATTGAAATACGCTGTTCCAGGCAGCAGAAATGGAACAAAACACCAAGAGCACAGTGAAAGGCCAAAGTCACCCCTCCACAGATAGTTTAGAAATGAAGAATGGAAAATGAGCATGGCCTGCTCTCTCAGCTTTTTTTCTCTATCTTCTTCCACTCAGTTGCCTCCTTGCCATATTGTACCCAGGCACTTACACACAGTTCGTAGGAAATTTCCTGGGAATATTAGTTAAAGTCAATCCTTGTCCTTATCCTCCTCCTATTTCTCTCAGAATCATACTGCCCTTACTGCCACAGAAGCAGGACACCTATGAAGATACACAAGTAGGAGAAAGACAGGGTTGAGGTAACACACAAGGAGGTTGTGAATTTGCAGTGTGTTGGGGAAAAAAATTACTACCAGAGAAGTAGGAAAGGGAATGAAATTGTATGCCACAGTAACACATGGAGCTCACTGAAATCAACAGAGAATGTCCCAGAAGCATCACTCCAGTCACCTACATGAAACACCCCATGCCTATGTTCTCTTCCTCGCTGATAGATAGTCATCTAGATTCATTTAGAAGAAACTCCTAGCCTCATTTTTTCCTAACTTGTTCTTTTCTCCTAATTCATGCCCTTAATGCTGAAGGTGATTTTGGGGCTTAGTGGTCTCTGCTTAGTATGGACGGCTGCTGTGAATGATGCTGTGGAGGTAATTGCTGGAGTACCTGCAAATGAGGGGAAGAAACATGACCTGTCATCTTTATCTACATCACTTTAGTATCTTGCTTAGGAAAAACATACACTGTGGAAAAACCTAAACACAGTTTTCCTTGGAAAAAACAGAAACATCAGCCTTTGGCCCCATCATGGTGAACAAACTGGAGCAATGTAAGGGAGCTGAGTGTGCCTGCAGGCAGCAGCCCACAGTAGCCCTGCCGAAAGACCTCTCCTACCCCAGCAATCCTGACAGTGACCCGAGGTGCGTCCCATGGCTCAGCACAACCCCAGGTCCACAGACACTCTGCCAGTTTCACCTTTCTTGAAGAACCCAGTGTTCCAGCCCAACACCAGCCACTTGTCAACCTCCTGCTGTATAAACCCGGATGTCTGCAACGTATATGCCACTATCATCACCTGAGCCAAAGCTCTCTCCAGGGTGTTACTGCATCCACTGATGGCAGCCAGTAGCAGGGATGTTTGCCCAGCTCGGGGATATCCTGCTGATTGTTAATTGCTGTAAGTGCTGAGCTCTTCCATCTCAAATACCTAATTTAGTGAAAATGGAGCTTTACATTACAGGGTAAGTTACTATGACTTCTAACAAAACTACCATGAATAATGGTATTACTCTGGGTTTAACCAGTGCTTTCCCCAGGATCACAGCAAGACTAACAGAAAGCAGCTGGTCAGTCCAGCTCATGTGCTGGTAAAATATCCCAAGTCATTTACTCGGCTCTGTGGCAGGATGGCAGAGCCAAAGGACTGTCATGAGACAGTGAAGCAGCAACATTCACTGAAATTGCTAGAGCTGTAAATGTCACTGTCCTGATGGGGAAAAATAGCCAACTCCCTGTGGATTTTGTCTCACATGGATTGTCTCATCATGAGGAACACAGGTTGTAGTAAAGTATAAATTTCTTGCACCAATTTGTACACAAAAAGCTTGAACCATGGCCTCTTAGCACTGGTTGCATGCTGAGATATTTCTCATTTGAGTGACATCCTTCTCTCCAGCTAAACAGGGTGTTTGAGTCAGAGCAGTGCTGGACTGTCACACAGGACTCCCATGTTCCAGTAGCTGTGGGGACCAGATTTGCCCTCTTAAAAGAGGTATTGTTACTCTGGAAAAGGTGCCTGGATGAGCTAAAGGAGACAGATTGAACCTGTGCTTCAACAGTGCATTAAATGAAACTCAGATGTCACCTATGATATGGCTGAGCTGTAAGAGAGTTATTTCAAAATAAAAACAGTAAGGGGGCCAGGGCACCAGGGTAAACAAAGCACCTCACTATGGGGCTGGCTGGTTTGATGAGCAATGTACAGTACTTCACTGAAATTCCTTACTGGGGGCAGAGGTGAGATTACTTTTTGGAAAGGTAATCTCTACACTAATGTTTAGCAATAATAGCACTTTGCCCTTAAATTGCATGTCCTGACTCAGGATCAGACTCAGTAGAAACAGTAATTTATAGCTTTGTGGGAGGAAGTGCATTTACTAATTACACAGCATGACTGGCAGACAATATCAAGGGTGTTATCCTTGCCTTCTCTTGCAAGGCTGCTTGTGGTCAGGGCTATATTGGAGCAGATGCTGTGCAATTATGCAGTTTAAGAACACGTTTTACTCTGAACAAGCCCGTATCTTAGATGCCCTTAAATTATTTAAGCACCTAATTCAACACAGGCACACAACAATTGCCTTTAGCTTTCATGTACACAAGCTAAGGCTCCAAATATCTTAATATACGTACTTTGATAAATTCAAGAAGCAGAAAGCTAGTCCATGTAAGGACATTACACAGAGAATAGATTGCAAATTAGTTCCAGGATAAACTAGGTCAATAATATAAAGTCAGGATCAGAGGCTGGTGTTAACGGGTGTAAGACTGTGTTGTAGTCAAAAAGTTAATTTTCCTACAAGTCCCTCACAGCTCAGAGGAGCAGGAATAGGGCTCAGGAGTCCTGTCTGGACAGTATTCCTCCCTCAGGCATGCAAACATCCTCTTCATCCTGAAATCGAGAGTCAGAGGGTACTTTAAGCCAAGTACAGCATGTGGAAAGACAGCCCAAAGCCTCAGGACACCAGAGGGATGTTTTACTATCTTTGCTCGGTTTTGACAAGTGTGAGTAATGTGAGCACTGGGGCATCTTCCAACCTCAGGGAAATTATTTAAAAGAAGTTCTCAATAACCACCGTATGACACATTGGGGACAGGCTGTGAGAAGGAGAGAGGGGCAAAGCCTATCTTCAGCAGTGTAAAGGCAAGGCTGTCTATCCCTGGCTTTGCTGAATGACAATTACACCTGGCCAATCTGACGATTTATTGCCTCTTAGGCAGTTACAGAGATGCTGATGCACCTGCTCCTCGGGCTGAGTGACAGCCAGGCTGGGGAGAAGCACAGGCGGCTAACAGGGGCAGGAAAGCATATGATACTTGTCAGGGCCAATCTGGCTGACAACTGTGTTGTGCCAGGTCTTCCCAGGCTGGCTGGAGCACCATAAAATAGGACCCAGTCTCTAGCTGCAGCCAACCTTTGCTGGGCCAGAGGAAGGGCAGGACAGAGGCAGCTGATTGCAGCAGGGCTCAGGCAGATTGCCTGAGGGAGACCCAGAGTTTATCTCTGCCAGCAACGGGAATCTACCCTGTGCTGCAATTTCTCACATAAACTGTGGAATCGAAGAGTAATCCTGTGCTCTCTGAAATGCTAAAATATAGCCTGGAGGTGTTTTCCCTATACAAAGGCCAAGCTATGCTCTTGGCACGAAGCATCAGTGCACCCAAGACACCTGGGAAGCTGAACACCCAGCTGCGTGAAGTCCAGCCAGGAAGATGTGCTGCAAAAGCATACTGGCAGCTCTGGTAAGACAGGTGATGTCAGCCTCTTTGCTGGCTGATGAAGAAGCACCCTTCCCAAGTGGGTTTTCATTTGCTTGCTTAATAGATGGGAAGTCTATCCCAGAGCAAAGCAGACAGTGAAAAGCCAACCTTTTGGCTGTCTGAGCTTTGCAGAAGGGTTTGGAATTGTGTGGACTTATCTTACGCGTACAGACCAATCTTTCTTTAAGCTAAACTATGAATGGTTTTCAGTTTGACTTCTTGCACTGCAGTTTCAGTAAAACTGAGAATTAAGGCTCCCTGAACCATAAGACTGGCTTCAAAAGGGAAGCAGGGAGAAGTTTGCTTGACTTGCCTTCTGGGTGATAGATTTTGGGCTCAAGGACTTAAAATTTTCTCTACCATCCTGAGCATTGCAAGGTTCCTCAAGTAAAACAAAAGATTAATTTTTTTTAATCAACCTGCTACTTCTATTGCAGCAGAGCCTGATCAGAGTCCCATCACATCTCAGTGTGCATACAAATTGAAGTAGCAAAAAGCCAAGAAAAACAAAGGAGAGCAGAGGACAGAGAGTGCCTCCAGGTCACCCTGGAGCAATGGCAGGATACAGGCCAGCTCTCTTCAGTGTAAACTAGAATGCCAGTGAAAGCCCCATACAAAGTTTTTAGCTTTACATTTTAAATGGCATTTGTATTTTTCATGTTGGATACATTTCTTTCGGTACCTATAAGATACATTCTGTAAGTGATACACCTCAGAAAAACATTGTGTTACTCTGCGCCTTGCACATGGGATTGCACTTTGTCCATGTGTTGACACCCATGATTTTCTTTAACAGATGTGCGAAGAAAATATGGAAAAGATTTCGAATTGGTATCTACCAAAAAAGAGTTTCTGGCTTCTCTCAAGACAGCTTTATATCTTCCAGAATTCACTAAATTCTTTGAGATAAATGCAGTAAGAATTAGGAGAGGATTAAATATGTTTATTCTGTGTTTACGCTTAGGATCAGATTTTTGACTCTAGCAGACAAGGCAGGTACTTTACTACAGATTCTGCAAGTAGGTAAGATTTGACCCTGAGTGGCTAATACAGTAAAAATACAACCCAAGAAACAGTAAATCTCTGGAATAATAATGGACAGGGAGGCTGAAAGGGACTGCACAGAAGCTGAGCTCAATTTTTGTGCAGAACCTGGATGGAGAAATAATGGATGCCCTTCCCACAGGTCTGTAGGTGTGCTTTTATTTGTTATGGCAACATGGCAGGTGAAAAATATAATTGAGCCATTTCCAGAGCAGAGGTGGTCTCATTTTTATGGTCCTGCCATGCTGCTATGATGGTCTTTGGCTGTTTTAATGGTTTTGGTTTGTATGCTACTGCAAGGTGAAAAATGTGCCACATTCTGTACCAAGAGAGAAAAATCTACTTTTCTCAAAATTGACGGAAGAGAAAAAAGAAAGGACACAGGGACAGCAAGGGCCCCTACATATGCTCCCATAATAGCCATCAGTTGACAAAGTCCAGGTTTATCATCAGCTGTTTTTCTCTCCTCTCTCTTTCCAAAGCCAAAGACTCCCATTAAACAGCCATTCTCATCCCAGAGACTCTAATCCAAATCTACTTAACAAAAAAGGAGAATTTATTTCAGTCTTGACAGACCAAGACCAGAATTCAGTTGTAATAGGAGAGGTGAAACAACATCCACAGGTAACTGAAAGAAAATGAGCAGTGATCTGGGGGTGGAAGATGAAGGACATGCAGGCTACTAATTTGTCACATGGGCTATAAAGGGAGCTCAGTATAAGGTACCTGAGTTTTGATTGTGTGCTATCTTCATTTGCATTTTGACTCTTTGATATTTAAGGCAGTACAAGGGTATTGTTAATGAAAAAATTCATCAAGGCTGTGGTTCAGCCCTGTCTTGTCAGGTCCCAGCAAACTTGAAAGAATTCTGGCGGTTTGCAGAAACCATGAGCTGGAGTTCAGGTTGTGAGTTCTGCTGATGTAAGCACAGCCCTTTCTTTCTTGTGACCCAGTGTATCCTCTTTTTCCCCAATGACCAAAGGTAAGATTCATTCTGGATTAACTCTGTCAAAGTACAGTAAGATCCAGCAACATCCCCTTGTATTTTTCTAGACCTTTTGCTCAGCATCAAGAGGACAAAGAGAAGTTAGAGCACTGCATACCAGAATTCCAAGTTTGGGTTTTTTGTTATATACTTTATCAGTGCTACAATTCTCATTAATCCAATAAGTAAAGAGGTCCTTTAAAAGCCTCATGTGTGTCTGAAATCTGGAAGATTGATTTTCATTATTATCCCCTGGGGGGGTGGGGGAAAGGGGGAGCACAAAAAAAAAAGTATGTTTTTAAACATCTGTCTACTCATCACACTGGAGTGACTCCTATCAGTAAAAAAGACCAAGAATAATTCCAGTTTTGCCTTCATATACATACCTTATTTTATGTTCAAGCTTGCAATATGTCTTCTCCCAAAGCTGAATAGATGTTGTTCTTTCAGCATATGGAGAAAAATGTGCTACATCTAGACCATTTTGTCCCTTCACTTGTTTTCTTATTATACCCTTGTCCTCCTGCATATTACTCTCTCTTTCTTTGGTTTTGTTCTATTTTCAATGCAAGAAGCAGAACACAACCACTCAGAGATTTGGATGCAGATAGATAGAAATCCATGAGCTGTGGATGCTGCCTAAATTAACCACAAATGGACGGGAGTGTCTCAAAGCTCTGTCTTCTATCAGCATTTCTCATCTAAGTGCTCAAATGCCTTGCAGGTATGGTCATTTATAAAAGAAACAGGCATAATTCAAATGGGAAAGTAAATGTATGAGAGAGGAAAAAATTCCTGTGTTTTTCTTGCATCAATAACAATGTAATACAAGAAACCACCTGTGAAGAAAGGCATGATTAATAAAAACAAATACAGGAAATTGAAAATATAAACTATGGCAATAGGGCTTTAGTTTCAACAATTTTCAAATTCAGATCCACTAGTAAAGCACAATGTAAAAGCTTGTAATATATGGAATTAACAGGAGTATGGGACATGAAAAAATGTGAATAAAATTAAGAAGGTTGTTAAAAACAGATGCACAATGCATAAACAAAACAGGCAGCAGTTCTATAGATACTGAAGAGGTCTCTGCTACAAACATTTGTCTGAGAATTAATTACTTCTGTGGTTTGGAACCTAAAGTTCTATAGGACTGCATGGGGGTTTTTTATCCATTGAAGGGCTTCATAGATTGATTGCAACATCACTGGCAAGGCACACAGCCTGGGCACAGCAGGGGCTGCAAGATGCCTCATTCAGCAATGCTTGCAGAAGGTGCTGTGAAGAACTCTGGTGTCTGGTCAAATCCAGGGGCTCTGGGCTTTTTCCCAGTTCCCAGGAGTCAGTGCACTTCAGGGATGCAGGTGGAGATCTCCAAGACTGCAGACTTCTGCTCTGGTCTGACCTCAGGACTCCTTTTTTTTTACTAATTTTCAGCCCATTTGCACGAATTTCTGGATTAATCCTACAAGGAACTGAATGTGCCCAGCTATTAGCAGACCTCTACTGAATAGTTACCTGTTCATTCAGCCTTTGGGAGGGGAGTTAATCATGAAGGGAAGCAATTCCCACAGTACCTTTGGTTTTGAATATCTCAGCTGCTCTGCCCCAAGGGATTTTCAGGCTAAACAGAGCCTGACTGGCAGATGTTAAACACATGTATTTTAAGAGACAATTGCAAAAAGCTGTGGAAAAATACAGTTCATTGTTTATTTCTTTGATACATTCTGTAAAGTCTATTTGATAAAAGTAACAGAAGACAGAGAGACATCCACAGAAAATTATGATGGTGAATTATTATAGTGCTCTAATTTTTATTGTAATATTTATGCTATAGCAATGGACCAAAAAGTGAAATCAAGACCTTGTTGTGATAGATGCTGTATAAACACAAAGTGAGAGCAATGAGACCCCACTGTGAAAAATTTTATTCTTCACTGAAGACATGAATTCACTGACATGCATCTTCATAGCACAATGGCTAATTAGTCAGTGCAGTGGCATCCGTTAATTAAAATTGAGTAATAGACAAATCATGTACCCTTGGACAGCCTCAGATAAGAATGTGCATTCCTTGCTGCCAGTATTGAGCATTTCTTAGTAATAGTCAGTCCCCAAAGGCACTCAAAGCTGTGGTTTAATTCTGAGGAGAGTATCCTCAGGGTGGTGGTAACCAGTATTTAAGATAAAAAACACCCACCTTAACAATATTAATTTCTTGCAGAGAGAAGCGGGGAGGGAATCCCTTCACCTCTCCTCTCTGAGAAATGCACTTGCCTCTCCTCGAATTCAGAGTCCATTACTGGATACTTCCATATTCATTTAGAAAAAAACTGTATTCGGCTTTATCAGAAATATTTCATGGTTGCGGAAAAGGCCATCCTAATTTTTTAATTTTAGAAAATAGCTCTAATTATGCCAGGTCCAAAAGTTTTGTCCTAATGAAGTTCAAAACCTTTTCTCCAGAGCAATATTGTCTTAAGTCAGTTATTCTTTTCATGACAAACCCCCAATAAACACCTTCAATTATTCTACCACCTGGGATAGATGCTTAACAGCATTCTTAGCACATTTGTTTCCCTGCTGATATGATTCTAAGACATCTCTTTACAAGATGATCATTACACTGGTTTTCTCTGCTTGGTGTTCTAAGTGTGAAAAAAGAATACACCAGGATATCACTCCAGATGGTTAGTCCTGACAACTTGTCAAAAGCACGCTCATGTGGAGTTTACATGGCCACAAAACAACCCTATCAGCAAGGAAATTGTCTGGCTGGAACAAAGGCTGATGATCAGCTTGAAAAGATAGAGGTGTTCTTCCATTTCTTACATCAGAAGACATTTTGAAGGAACATTAACAGAATGTAAGTCTTGATTCTTGACATTCACTTGCATGTGGATTTTTAACCATTGCTTTAGTAAACAAACAATGAAAAAAAAATCAGATCAGAAGAAAAGGGGGAAATGGAAAGATACAAAATAGAGCAAAGCAGAACACAGAGTAAAGCAAAGCAGAAAACCTTATAGAAGTAGTTCTCAGAACCACTTAAGTGGAAGAAGGACTAACAATGCAGTCTAACTTCCCCAGTGTTGATCTTGGAATAAAATAAAGGTTCACTAGAGACAGCTAAAGACAGATGTTGGCTAGCAATAGTTTTACAGTCATGCAGCTCAGTTGGGACAACTTTGTCTGTAAGAAGGGGTAGACATGTACATGAAGGACATAGTGCACAGTGCTCATATTCTAGGATGGTGTTAGAGGGATTTGTGCCGTTACACGCAGAGGACTTTAAGACTTCTGGGCAAGCCATAAGCTGCATGAAGCCTGTCCTGAGAAGAAAATCTGATTTCTTTCAACACATCAGCTTTACTTTTCCCAAGTCCTTCTGACGTTTAAGGGTGAGGTTCATGACCTTGCAGTCTACAGCTTTCCTACCACCTCACCACCCTCCCTCCCATGAACAAAGGACATGAGCATAAAAAGTCTTTTTTCATTAAGCACCACTCCTGGGAAAAACACATTCTGTTATTGACTCCTGCAGGATTACTTGGATTGCCCAAGTGATAGCAGGCAAGGCCTATGACAAGAACATCTAGGAAAATTTCCATAACCCCTTTCCTCTTGGCTAATTCTCATGGGAGAGCTATTCTTATTTGCTTCTCTATGGCCATATGTATTCCCATGGACAAAAAATACACATGAATGTCAAAAATACCACTGTCTTCTAAATTTATGGAAAGTGGCTCCTTTCATGTGGTCCCAAAGCATTTCCTTGGATTTCAAAGGCAGTAGAACTGGTTGCTAGTGTCAGCAAAGGCAGTACAAAAATAACCCTTAATTCAAGCCCAGGATGATCAGTGAGGCTTGTAACCATCAGCTATGACATATTTACATCTCCTGTTGCCAACATGTTCCACAACATGAGTGACATATTTACCCATCACAATATATAAAAAAAAATCAAATAGCTTGTTTAGCTGAGCATATAAGAGAGGAGGCAGATGATCAAAACCTACCTCACATCAAAAATTATCCCTAAAGAGGTGTGAAAGAGATACAGATAAAACTGTCAGCTCCCAGACAGTCTGTCGGCTGTAACAGGGGCTGTCAGACAGAGAGGTTTGAAAGCATCAATGACAATGAATTGCAAAAGGGATTCTGGTGTGATGGAGAACACAGGCAACTTCTGCAGCCTGCTCCCTGTGGTCCCGTGGGGTGGAAAGTTGTGTCCTTTATAATTGTTTCTCTTGAGGCACAGTAAGATCCTGTATTTTATTGAGCTGCAAATGCTCAGGACTCCTCGGGATACAGGCACAGGAGTGGAAATGATGGCATTACCACAGCTCATCAAGTTGCCATCTGTCGGTGAAGACGTTGAGGCACCAGGAGTGACCTTGCGAACACTCCTAACCTATCCCCATTAGAAAGGAAAACGGAACATAAACCATGGTGGTTTAAGCTAATACATTTCATTTTACAGCTGAAGCAAGCGTGAATGTGTGCTCCATCAGTCACACTGGGTCTGCTGATGGAAAGGACTTGATACATTGCAGGTGGTAAATGCCTTCCATCATGTACTTTTGTCCTCAGTTTCAGTCCATCAGTCATTTATCAAAGCTATTGTGCCCTATACTTGACGATTTTCATTTCCAAAACAGGCCATATCCAACACCTAGAAAACCACCCCTCTTTGGAGACAGCTAAGCCTGTTTATCATACACTTTTATCTTGCACTGCACTCTGAGCAGTATTAATTCATTAATGTTTAAGCTTTTAGGCAGCACTGCCTATGCAGTTTCCAACAAAGTCATATGAGTAGAAGTCTACTGTTATAAGTAAATTAATAAACACAGGGGGGTTGATTGTTGAATACTGTTTTGTGGGGGAGGGAGTGGAGTTTGAGAGTTAAAAATGTTGTAAATTGGATGGAATGTTGGTTTGATGTGGTAATAAGGGTTTTAACATCACTGTGGGTAGCAGGGGTGGCATGGTGAGTAAGGAATATTCTAGAGTATGACATCATAGGAGTGGTGTCAGCACCCAGAAAGACAACTGGTGAAGATATCCACCAATCATTTGATGCCCTGGAGAAATGATTGGACCAGAACACACCCTGATAATGACCAGTAAAAACCCTGGAAACGAGCCAGACATGGAGTGGATCAAAAATGGACCTATCCCAGACTGAGGGGGAGTTATAAAAAGTTGGGTTAAGATTTTTTGGGTGTTCTCCTGCAGAGCTTCTAGCCCAAGGGAGCACCCTGTGTGCCTGCACGTATGTGGCACACAGTCATTTCTCTCACTTGCTGCTTGGGACCTGGGCTTATCTCAGAATCCCCATCTCTAATATCTTTATTTCACCAATAAATGAGTTGACTTTTGTTAAAAAATCTCAGCCTTGTTTACAACACTACCATTGATAACAACTGGATGTGCATTGTCATGAGTATCAGTGGCAAAGGACCTTAACTTCATAACATACAGATGGCCTTGGACCACATGCACATGCTGTGACTGCTTATACTGTTTTGCAAAAGTCTACCAGAGGAATTCCTATCTCATTCCAAAGCTCAAGGGTTAGAGAGGTCATGCTGACAAAACTCAGACCCACAGCTCCCACTTACCTGGCAAGTGATATAACTCTTCAGCTCATAAAAGGCTGGGGATTGAGGTAGTTGGTCTTCTAAACTGAACCTTAGATTAAAAATCTGGATCTGTTTTTCACCCACAGATAGTTGTCATCCACTGTCCCTTCTGTGCCAATATGGTTTTCTATAAGCAACAGCATCTTATTGCCACCCTGAAAAATACAGCCATGCAATCCTGGCCTTGAGAATGTTTTCAGCAAATGGGAAATAAATACCTCACACTGAGCAATACTGTAAAACTTGGCCTGCATTTTGAGGGGTGTTTCTCCTGAGGCAAGGGGCTTTCCAAGGTGAGCAGAGGAGGAATGATCTTGAACAGATCTGGGCTTTACATACTGCTCCAGTTGCTGTAAACCTCTTGCAAACTCTCTCCTTCTCTTCCCACCTCCCACTAAGATGCCTTTATTTGCATGACCATATTATCAAACAAACCTTGAAAAACTGTAACTTGGCCCATTGCTGACAGTTTCTCACTGCTCAATGTGTACAGATGCTCTTCTATCTAAATCAATTACATGGTGTCACAGCTTGGAGTTTTGATTTTGGTGCTGTTGCCTTTTTCCTGATAAAGCCTTCTGTTCACCTGTGCCATATGCTGCCTTGAATTTATGCTGCTGTGTTTTGTTAAAGATCAGATTTTCCTTTGCCATTAAAGGAAAAATAGACCATTTCAAATGGACTGTGAAATAAGGTAAAGAAAAGTTTAATCATGCTAAAATCAATTTAGTGGAGTGGCTTTATTAATATTTACTGCATTCTGCATCACATTACTTATTAAATATTGTGTAGCTTGGAAACTGAACTATTTGTGCTGCAGGTACATTGTATTTCAACAAGCAGCCAGTTCCCACTTCATGCAAGATTTAGAGAGACATGCTTTTTGTTCATTGACAGACATCACTGGAAACACAGAAATCATCTTGCTGGAGAAAATTATGGATGATTTAATGCAGTAGCCTGTCTCTGGCACAAAGGCTGGTACCAAATTCTCAGGAGGAAAATGTAAGGGAATTCACAGTTCACAATTATGGATTACCTTATCTAACTCCTGCCCATTAAATGAGGGCTTACATAATGATTCATAAACTTTTCTACTTATTTTTCATTTTCTTATATCAATTTTTGTAATTTTGAAAACTATGTAAAAAACCTATATGTTTGTCATTTGCAATGGAAATTATGTTAGTATGTCTTGAATCAATGAACTATGTAGCTTCATATAGCTTTATTATGTGCATTGGAAATAGTAATTTTTTTTCTCCTGTCTAACTGTTTGCTTTTTTGTTTTGGAATAACTAAGACATCTCAGGCATAAGTCAACACCTCATTATAACTAGACTTATATAAATCAGAATAAAATTTCCTTACCCTGTGGCAAAGACTATTTGTCTTTTCACTTCCCTACATCACCTTCCTCAAATGTGTCCCTCCATTGCCTGTTCTCAAAGAAGAGAGCCTCATTTTCAGGGTCTTGTAATATAGGAGTTTTATTTGGAAAAGAGGGACATTTGGAAGCCTCAGCAGGGACTTCACAATCCTTTGTGAAGTATCAACTATAATGGGATCAAAGCTAGGCCAGCCTTGGCTTATACTGTCCTCAATGTCCATGCTTTTGATCATCTAAAGAAAGGCTGGTTTCAGCCTGCATTTTATAACTTAATTCCTGCCCCATGCTGAAGAATTATCACTCTATGAAACATTACTTGAACTCTCCAGTATCTGCTTCACCCTAGAGCAAATAGAAAAAGTAATTAACTTTTATCATTTGCAATTGATGATGATGCCTTTCAACTAAGGCAGAGAAGGACTAGTGGTGTAGATAGACCTTACCTCCTGGTTCTTCTGATCACTCACCTGAAAAAGTTGTCTCTTTTTTGAGCTCTGGCTAATGAATATATACACATTTCTCAGGTTCCTGTGTAGTGAAATATTTATTAATGTATAGGAGGAAGTGGACTCTCATAGAGAAGGATTCAACTGGGAAAAAGACTGAATATGTAACAAATACTGCTGCAGCTTCAAAGAATGGTGAATCTATGGGCTACTGAGAATGGTGATAATTCAGAAACATCTCGGTCTGCATTTACCTTTAGGCTCTTTCTTATCAGGAAAATCTACTAGGGAAAAAGACTTAACCTAGCTACATTGGATGGGGGGATGTCGCTGTACATCTCTGCTGGTCAATGGCCTGTTTCCAAAGGACCTTTCACTTCTTGGACAATTTAAACACAGTTTGAGAAAGGTATTTAGTGTTTACATAAAGTAAACAAAAGGAATAGCATTGCACCCCTACTTTAATTTGAACCCTTGATTTTTTCTTTGCTCCCCCTGCCTTTGCTCTATTTCTCTCTCTGCCCCTCTTCCATCTCTTTAAGAGAGAAGAAGCACCCTGCCTGTGCTGCCCACAAGTTCTATGAAAATAAAATAGCCTAGAAAAGGAAACAGACTGTGTAAGTATTATCTGTTAAAGGAAAAATTTTCATATCACTGAGTCCACAATGATTCCTTGCTGAAAATTGTAGGTGACAATGTTTGGTGAATAATTGTACAGCTAGTCAGGCTCAGTTATCACTCGAGTCTATTCAAGACTCAGAAACCATCCACCCATCCTAAGTTACAGTACAGATTTTATTATGCCATTGATCTTCATAAAATCCTAGTACCTTCCACATAAAGTTAATTGGTAATCATGAATTGTCTGGTACATGCACAATATGTCTTCACAACGAATTAAGAATGCGTCACATCTGATTTGGTTTCTTTATCTCATTACCAGCTCCAGGTCTTTAGTGAATCTGAGATAATAATGTGGCAAGGAGTATGAGAGCCATTCCTGCCCAGGTAGAAAGGTATCAAAGAATAAAGATTTCCAAATTTACTGGATTCAGCTGATCATATAGTTGGTAAGGACATGACAAGTTTTCCTAATCTAAAATCTGAAATACCATACCATTCTTAGCTTTGCCCACCCCCACCATTATTTGTGCCTCTTTTTTAATTTGAACCCTACAAAAAAAAATAAAATTTGCCTAAACTGCACAAGGCATTGCCTTGTCCATTTCACCTCACTTCCCACTGCTATCTGTTTTCTTAAAACCTAGAGAGGTTTCTCCCATGGACATCTGCTTGCTATATTTGTTCATCACCTTGTACTACAGGACTCCAATGCTGAGTGTGAATTTAGACAACTTGAAACATAAATATGCAGTACAACTGGAAAATAATTTTTAGAAAATTGAAAGTAAAAAAAAAAAAGAGAAATATTTGACTACAGGTTCTGAAACTGATCAATGTTCTGTGGTTCTCAGAGTCTGGTAGCTCATGGGATACTAACTCCAAAATCTCATTGATTAATTAATGTGAATGAAAAGCTAGATGAGAGATTCTTACTAAAATAAAATTCAGGAAATGTTTCCAAAATAAGAAAAGACCCTTTGGTGTGGATATTAGGGAAGGTGCTCACTATTCCTTAGGAAAGTTGTGAGATTCTGTTCCAAAGAAGTACTTATTAAATTACATAAATACTTGTCACATTATGACGTGTGTAATTTATTCTATTTTCTTGCAGCCAGAAGAATATGGTGACTTCTGCAAATTGCATCCAGTTGCACATGTCTAAACTGCCATAAAAAGCTGGAAATGCAATTATAGTCAAGTCTCCCACACCATCCTATAACTCTGTCATTTCTGTTTGATACTAGAAATCAGGAATGTGTTAGCACACTGTCCCTCTGAAACCATAACACTCATCTTTTTGGGTCATAAAGTAAATGTTTTTTGCCATTCCCAAATTCTTGCTGATTCATTTTCCCCAAATGCAAAATTCAGACCCAAATCTGAGAGAAAGCTGGAGACTTCATAAGCAGCATGTATATTCAAAGTTTTAGATTCTCTGCAGTGGAAGTTGCTCAGATCCTGCATTGATAGTTGGATCCCAAACTATGTGATACACAGATAAATAGAAACCAGCAAGAATATTCATGGATCCGGACTCCATTATATATTGATTCAGACTCAGATTCTGACTCATGATGAGGAATAAATGCTAAAGTGTGAGATTTTTCAGAAAATCTAAAGGATGCTGCTCCTACCCAGCATCCAATTGGGTAATCCAGTCATTATTAAGTATGTTAAGAGGCAGAGAAAAATGTTCCACTTTTAATGAAGAAGAAGAGATAGTGCAAAATAGTTTACTAAATTTCAGCCATGGCATTTAAACCTATTCATGTGATTCAAACTCATTTACTTCCCCTGAAGTTTCCTGACAAGAACATATATTTCCCTGGAAATGTAGCATACTAAAGCCATTGTAAATAAACTGCATGAAAAATAGTGCTTTTATTTACATTATGATTTACCAGTCTTAGGGCCTTATCAATCTAGGCACCCTGTATGCTTGCTCTAAGGCTGAATATGAATCAATGTTTTCTCAATGTGTTTCCTCAAAACCTTATGAAAATCACTTTCTAATCATGGGGACAGCTGTTAAACTTCATACCTGGAAGTTATTTCCTAGTAGGTGGCAGTAAGGAAATGAAACCATATTCTAAGTATTTTTTATTGACATGCACATACAATATATACCCACAATGTTCTCTGTTGGTAACATCTGAAAACAACAACTTGCAATTGGATACAAGTTCAGACTAGAATAAAATGGAAATATGGCTCATAAACCCATGGTCTTGATGGTTGGTGGTCAATACAACTCCTGCAGAGCTATTTTTGCAACTTGAGACATGTATATCCTGTACAGTCCTGTACACATACTGTCAGCATTTTCCACTGAAGAGAGATTTCCTTGCTTCCACCTGTACGTTAGATGTGCCTTGAAACGATAGGTCCTTTTTGATTTTTGCTCATCTACATCTAATTTCTACTATGTTTTGGGTTAAACACTGTATGAAGTGGGTCTGATTATTTCAGATGGGAAATCAGTCTTTCTTGGCATGATAGAACTGTAATTTAAAGGAAGCATATCTTAAATGGACATATACATAAACACAGAGAAAGGAAGGACTTGTTTTCACTAGCAAGTGTTCAGCTGTATTAAGTTAATATAAAAAAAACGTGATAATGCTGTTTTTAGCAGAAAGAGACAACAAAAAGTTTTTGTGAAGTTTCAGAGCAGTACCTGTGTAAGAAACCAATAAAGTGGAAAATGTATGTCCTAATCAAAGTCAGACTCCTTATGCCCAGGTCTAAGTACAGAAATAATAAGATATAAAATGCATCCAAAGAATTGCCATCTAAGTGGGAAAGACAGAGGTAGTGTTATCATCTCCAAAACAAGAAAATAAAAAGTAAATTGATCAAACCACAGAACTGAGATCCAGACAGACATGAGCTGAACTCTCCGAAGTGCAAGGGTAGCATTGAACTGCTCCATGAGGGAAGCTGGCAAAAAACAAGTTGAAAGACAAAGACAGAAATTCTGATTTCAGATCAATGGACTCCCTTGTTGTTTTTAAACATAATTAGAGTTTCCTGTTCAATTTGCATTTGCAGATATTAACCTGAACATGTAACCATCCTTCTGGTGTACTTTGCTCTACATCCTGTTCTAGGCTTTCAGATATTTCAAATGGACTTTCAGGACTGCGCAGGTTTCTTCAGCAGCTTTGTCTCCAGCATTTCCTGTACCCACCCAAATTGTCTTATCTTGCTGAAATGATGCAGTTTTCTGCGCTAAGGTAATAGATAAAACAGATGCCAAGAAAGAGAATATCTACAAGTACAAGGAAATTTTCCTTTCCCTTGTTTCTTGAAGTCATCCCATTTATAAGTATTGTGTTTCTTTATTGGGGTATCGTTAGAGCACCCCCATATAGAGCACCCAACCTCTACTGATGAGACTGTAGTGAGCAAAATACCTCATATTTTCTTCTTTTTTAACACGCTGATATCAAAGATGATTTTGTTTGTCTGATTTAACAAGAGCAAGTAATACTTTATAAACTCTCCAGACAGATGGCTTGCATTTGCTTCACTTCCTCACATCTCTCTTCAACCTGACATGCATGGCTTCACTAGGCACCCCAGGAGGGTCTAGCAGTCAAAACAAGGTGTTTAACAAGAGTTTTCTCATTGTGCAGTAATTAGATCCCTTTCCCTTATGACCTCCAAATATGATCGAGTTTGAGTTGGCTTTTAATAGCCAATGACTATAGGGAGATGACTGAAATAGAAGGGTCACTATGCCCCCTGAGCCTATTTAAAAGAATGACACAAAAGCAAATGTAAAACACAGGCTCCTGAGATGGTAAGCACTATGGTGTCCACATCTTTTGTGAAATTTGGCTTGTTTGACCAAACAATATGAAGACCAAGTAAAAAAATATTTGCTCATTGCAGATTCTTTTAGGAAACTAAGACTGCAAAAGAAGAGCTATTTCTGATACAGAACAATATTTGTTATTAAAATTAAAAAAAAAAAAAAAAAACAAAAAAGCAGCAAAACACCAAGAAAAATTAAAACAATAAAGTAGATGGAAGCTCTAAAAACTGGTCATGTTCTGTGACACTCTTTCACAAGGACACGCAAAGAAAAGGTTTATAAATATTCTGGCATGTTTTTTCCAGGCCTCCATATGGGACATGCTTTCCTTCAGTCATTTCAGAAGCCAGTTACTTAATTCAAGACTCCCAAGACTATGTGTCTCAGCAGGATGAACATGTCCAACAGATGCCACAGGACTGGCCATAGGTTAGGCTAGACTGCATCGTATGGAGCACCACAAAAGTCTTGATTTCTTCCTGTATATTTTACCCAGAAGAAATGGAGATTCCACCAAGAGCAAATGGATGTCTAGTTCAGAGTAGGACACCTTGGCAACTATGTTCTTATCTCAAAAACACTGACAGCTTCAAAGGAAGTTTCTTGGAGCCCTATAAATTAAAACTGGAATAAAATAGGGGCAACTTCTCACCAAGTCTCCATTAATGAGAGGTTTTCACCTTAAAGCATAACAATTGACATCCTAGGACTTTCTTTTCCCACCTTATAGATGCATAATGAAGGGTCTATAAGTTGTCAAAATGCTACTGTTCTCATGGGCAATGTCTAATGTCAATGAGTCCCAGTGACAAATTATGTTCTAGGGGAAGAACAAGTATAAAATAGATTTTCTTTTGCCAGATACAATTTGAAATGCAGCCCACGCTTCAATCCCCCCTCTGAAAAATTGCTTTTGTTGAGGTGTTAATTAAAACCATCCACCACACGTTTATGGGACAAGTAGGTTTTAAATCAGCCAGAGAAAACAACTTATTGTTATTAAACCCATAGGTTATAACACGCCTAAAATGTTCACAGTCCTAAACCCACTGCAATCTCTGTTTCAGGGGATCTTAATAAAAACCCAAACATTTGGATACCATTACAGTTTGTAAATAACAGTAACCCCTTTGTTTGTTACCTATAGGCCTTTCTCATTTTCATACAAAAGTATTGAAATCAATAATCCCTGTTGCCCAACAACCTTTCCATAATTTCTAGGAAATGCTTTGATTGTTTCCTTTAGTCTTTTAAAAACCTGCCAAAAGCCAAAACTACCCGGATATGCTTTCTATGTTGATTTTTATTTTAAAATACTCATCCAAATGCTATGTAAACAGTAGCTTCTCTAATGATTGAATCAGACCAAAACAACATTTATTATGTGCACAAAAATGGTGATGTCTAGGGTATCTTTCTAGACAAAAAGAGAGGATCTTTGCCCTAAGCAAAGTGCTAAATGGCATGGAAAGGGTCCTCAATTCCTTTATGAAATACTTTACGGATTATAGGGGTGGTAAGAAACAGGAATATGAATAGTGAGATGCAGGAAGCCAGTGGCTGAGCAGTTTGTGGCCTTCTAGCTCAGATTTATGCCCTAGTCATTTGTATGTCATTGAGACAAAAGTAATCCATCCTGCCTTTGTTTCAGCATTTCGAACACTCTGCTTGCCATGTCCTGTTTGGGAGATACAAAGGAGCAGGAGAGAAGCCAGAGTGAGAGGCAGGAGGCATTGGAGGGAATGTGGAGTAAATAGCAAAGTATTCAGTGAAACTAAGGGATGGAAAGAGAGGGAAAATTTCTCCTTAATTTCATGTGGAAAAATGCAAATGGTGAGATGAGTTAGCCTGCAAAATAATGCGCCACGAAAAGTGATGGGGGCATCAGAGCTTAAGACATTTAAATTACTTTGGATAAAGCACTGAGGTATGGAATATAAAGAGCAGAGCAAGTGTGCTGCATGTAAGTTAACAGCTCATTTCCCGCTCCTCAAGGCCCAGTCCCTCACTGCCCAAGGACAGGCAGGTCCCTCCAGCCCCAGGACACTGAGCTCCCAGTGCTGTGCTGTTCCCGACACAGCCATGGGGCTGCAGGCAGACAGGGAGGATGGACAGAGGGACAGACTTGTGCTGCTGATTTACCTCTGAAGAGTGGGTTCCTACCCCAGCAATGGCTACCTCTTGCACCAAAAGATCTGGACAGCAGTGCTGCTGCTGCAGGATAGAGAGGAGAGCCTGGGGGGCAATTACACCACTTATGACCCACATCTGGCTCCCTCACAAGGGTTTGTCTATGCTCAACACACTCCCAGGACAGACCTCAGGCATGGGAACCACCAACACACACAGAGCAGCTGTCTTGTGACTCCCTCTCCTTCCCAGCAAGGGCAGAGGAGCCTACCCCTGGGGCATGGCAGCTGCCTGCTTGTGAGTGAATAATCCAATGAAAATCCATAATAAGAAAATGAGAGCAAGTTCTCAAAGCTCTGGCTATAACTAGTCCGTACTGTTCATGTCTTTGGGGATTTGGAATGTTACAGAGACTGCTGTGTTTCTCCTGTTATCCCAAGGGTTACTGGCACAAGAAGATGACAGGCTCATTTCTTTCTCTGCCTGAAGACTCTAAACCAAAGCCCAGTGGTCACAGACTCCTCAGACTTCAAGTGACTCCAATGAGAGATATACTTGTTTCTTCTCTGCAAAATCTTGCTTGCTGGTAAGTGGTAGGGGTCATGGTAGGTGCTGTAACATATTCCAAGGGATTTGCATAATTTGCAGGTATAATCCTAAACTACAAATAGTTACAGATGCTTTCAGGATTCCATTAAAGCTTTATCCCATTTTATTCTCAGTGTCTGTGTGCTAACAACCTATTGGAGTTGCTATCCATTACTTCTCACTTTGCAGGAAGATAGTGGTACACTAGAAAATTAATAAAGGGCTTCAAAAAACTCGCTTTCCTATTCTTCCCTTGGAAAATAAAAGCAGAGCAAGAAACAGACCACAGCCTCCATAACTGAAGTATATTACAATTGCTAGGAAATGTTCAGAAGGCAAGAGAGGGTAAATTAAGGTGATACATGAAGTGCAGACCCCAGCCCATTTTTGAGTTAAATTAAAATTGGGATGAATGCAGTTTATCATGTGAGCATTTGCTGATTAGAAGAAAATGTCTTGTGGTAATATTGAGCGGAGGGAACCCCCTTTGGGAGTCCTTACACACAAGGCAGACAGACCTGCTAAATCTGCAAAGACTGAGGAAGCCAAGCCAGCATTACAGTAGAAGAGGAGCACTCCTGCTCATTCTGTGGGATGCCTTCAAACCTCCTTTGCAGGAGCAGATAATAGTAGGACTAATGTGCTTAGGAACTTGTTCCTCCTTTGTTTAAAAGGGACCTGATGGTTAAGTTGCCTCAGTTTGATTCCCCAGACCTGAGAAACAATCCTTTTCAAGACTGAAATCACACAGACTCTGAGCTGGTCTGTTTGAATGACATGCATTAATGCAAGCATATGGGCACCTCAAGACCTCTTTGCTTTTGCCAGGACAGGAAAACAGAGCTCTTCACAGAATACGTGTTTTTATGCATTTGGCTTCCTCACTCTTCTAGCCATTAGAAGGTGTGCCATGAGCATTTTCTGAATATTACATTAGATCCTGCAAAGGGTGGAGGAACATGCTCCATTCTGAACAGAGGTATGTAACTGTTCTTTCAACTGATCTTCTCTGCTCAAATCTCCTCAGTCACACTGTTCCCTGACAAGCCTCAATTTAGCAAGCAGTTAAAATCTCTCAGTATCTGATTAATTGTTTAGTTTTTTCTGCATTTGCCAAGAATCTAGACTTGAAGGAATGGTTCCTCTTGAGCTGAGTTTTTTTTCTTTTCAAGGGGGCTTCATTTTAAAGATGCCTATCAAAGTTTCTCATGCTCCCTGTTAGACTTGTACTAGCCCTGCTGTAGCAAGGTAAAAGTCTCCTTTCTTGTTTTGGCTCAGTTGGAAAGTAAGTGAAAGAAAAAAAAAGAAAAATAATTTGAATGTTCCACACTCTCTTACAGAGAATTCTCACTATCAAAAAGAATTCATAAACTGAGTCTAGAATCATTCTCCAAATTGACACACAGTGTTTAGAAGATCTTTGCAGCAATTAAAGTACTGATCCAATATAAGATATAGAGAATTTGTTTTAATAAGTTCTTTTGGAGAATAGTTCATGATTCCCAGCACCTCCATGGAAACATTATATTCTGAACTATTATTATTTGATAAGCCTTGAAAAGGCACTGCTCTTGAAGGTGCTGGGGTTTTTGTATCAGATAGACAGAGAGATGCTAAAGAACCCTGCTGACTGAAACCCATATCTCTCAGTTGCTTTGAACCACAGGCGAATTCAAAACTGTATTCACTACTCCTGCAGAATGGCAGGAACTAAGTTTGATGTGGTTCATCAACTACCAGCAATGCACAAGGAGATATGGATATCCTGGATCCCACATCCAATGAACTCAAATGATGCCTCTTTCCTACATGTGTAATCAGCCCCTTACATCTTGCATTATTTATTTTACATTAACTCTCATCTTCTTCCTTATCTCTTGCACACATTTTAAACTGAGTAATCTTTTTTTCTACTCAAGAAGTCTGGACACACCTGCAGTCAGCAGAAGCTCATGGCATATGAATTCACAGCTCTTGAGCATTGTGACTCCAGTGGTATCTGCTATTCATGGAAAAATACTGTAATTTCTAGGTGGTTTCATCAACACCAAGTGACCTTGGAGCCCATCTCCCTAGCTGAACTCCACTGAAGAGTGTGCTGTATGCTCACTGTTGATAAGAGTTGAACATACCATACAATTGATTGCAACTCATAACTCTGCTGATAGCTTTTAGGAGATTTCTTCTCTGGTTTTGGTCACACCCATTCTCAGCAACTATTTAATTTTCTGTTGGATGGCATGCCTTGGAGACTGGTTAGCTGCTTTTGAGTGGCAGGTCATTAATCACAGGATAAAGCCAATTGCTATTTTAGAGAAAATTTATGCATTGTTTTTGAATGCAGAATAAAATCATATTCCTCCAATGACTGCACCTGAATCTGTCATATCATCAATAATGATAGACTTCTGTAATGTCACTCATTGTAACAGGATTCCCATGAGGAAGAAAAGTGGGAAGGGACTTAACACTGCTTTTTCAAAATTATGGTTTTTACTTTTCTTACTATCAGGGTTTCTCATGCCTGTTTCCACAGTGCCACTAATACACCTCCCACCAATTGCTGGAATTATCTGTGTTCCTTGCTTTATTACATCTCAGGCAGCTGACATGGGAAAAGCTGGCTCTGTAATGCCTGACATTTTGTGTGAAAAGGGAAAATAGAAAGAAAAGTACTGAGCTTCTAAGAATTAAAGTAGCTCTTGACCCAACATGTTCACTGATCTGTTTGGTTCACACATTTGCTTGGGTCAAGGATTGTAGGCAATAAGCTGCATTCAGCAGTTCAATGTTTAATTGGGAGAGCTGCCTTCTATTTTTTTTTTTCTATCTCCAAAAAAAGCAGGAAGGCAGCCCTCATGATTGGATTTTTCCATTTTTCTGCAATATGGTTTAAGAAATGCTGCAAAGGGCTGATGCTGGGTAGAACCAAGCAGAGAAGAAACTTGCACCAGACTTTACAAAAGCCAGCCTACAGTGGGACACAGAGAGCTTAACAGGCCAATTTAAACCCTTCTGCCTTTTCACCTTAAAAGAGAAACCGCAGTTTCTGACCCTAGAAGGTCTTGTAGCTCTGTGAGCTGCTTCAGGGCTTTGCATCACAGACACATGTGAAAATATTGGGATATGAATGTGCTGTGAGAATACGGCCACTTCTAAACAGTTGAGCTGTTCTTGCAAAAAAAAAGTAAAAAGGGGAAAATGTGGGTCTGGGAAATGCTACCAACACCTCAGGGAATGCTATTCACAGCTCTGAAGGACAGACCTCAAACTGAAGTGATTACAGGATACACTAGGGAATCAGAAAATAATGTAATATTATTTTTATAGAACAGTGTTCTCCCTTCTTCATTCTCTGTTTTTTAAGCATTGAAGAAGTTATTTAATATCAATGCAAAATAAATTTAGGAGAAGAAGTTTTAGCATTAAATTAACTTTTCATTGCATTTTAGCATTTTTAATCCAGCAGACAAAAAAAAAATCATTATTTTCTTAAATTTAATTAATTTACTAAACTCCTCATAGTTCATTGAATTCAATCCTGTATCTGCGATCTTTCTAGGTCCATTAAGCTCCTGGGGTTCAACTTTCTCTCTTCTAACTCATAAAAATCTCATCAAAATGGAAATAAAATGCAATTTTGAACTTGCTAATGAAGGGAAAAAATGTTAACTTTCCAGTGCTGTTGAATTAATGGATTATCTTTGCCAGCCCATTTTAAAGCAGAAAACTTTCACACTGGGGCAAACTTATGAAAGTGGGAATAATTACACAAAGAGACATTAGCTGTGCTGGTATTTTTCACTGCTTTACTCTGCCACTACCCAAGATATTACTACATTAAGATTTCTTTCCCCTGAGCTTACTTGGTCTTCTACCCAAGTAAGATGGATATGGAAGTTCTTATAGCATATCATATATTGTTATTAACTGCAGAAATAGTCTTAGATATCAAATGCTCATTATGACTTGAAGAAAGCACAGAAACACCTGCAAAATTTTAAGTCTGGGGAGTAATAATAGGTTATTGGTTTGGAGCAAGGAGTTTTGAGGGATGGAAAGTGAAAGTGGGTTTTAATTACTTAAAACAGGGAGAGGGGAGAGGAGGTTGGGAGACCTCTGGTTTTGGTATTTTTGCAGATTGGATGGTGTTGAATCACCAGATAATATTTTAGTTTGCTTCCTATGTAGTCTTTCATTTTCAAGTTGGAGGAATCTTCTTCTGATCTTAAATCAGGGGAGACTAACAAACAGTTAGAGATTGCTAAGTTCCACTCCTGAAAAATACACTTTCCAGTGCCATAGGAAACAGTTTGGGGTTCTTCTAAATACCAGTTATATAAAAGAGAACACACATCCAGAAATTATAGAAGTAGTCACATATTTCCCAGTTTTTTTAATTGACTCACAACACATTTTTTACCTTAGCCTGTCTGGTTTTTACCTTTCCTTGAAAGATAATTTGTAGGTATTGTTTGTCTTTCCCCATTATTTTGTACCTTTTTTGCCTCCTTTTGATCATAATACTTTTCAAGATAATTTTCCATAAGAAATAGCGGGAAGAAAGAAGACCTTGGAAAACAAAGGAAATAAAAGAAAAAATATTTTTAAGCCTGAAGTAGAAAAAGGATATGAAAGAATTAAGAAAAGTATTGAAAACAGAAAAAATTAAAAGTGACATGCTTATCACTGTGAAATGGAAACTAATTCAGAATTCCACAAGGAAAAGAAAAGGCAATTTCTCAAATATTTCTAACAAAGTGAAATATGCTTTTATAAATAGATGTATATAGCTCAAGAAATAACTTCTCATTTTATTAATTTTACCTTCATTACTGTCATGATTATCATTACATACACAAGTGTATCATGCTCATGGACCAAGCCAGACTACGCTAATGCCTGTGCAAATCAAGCACTGGCAGAGACCAGATAAAAGACGTTTTCATATTAATAGCACTTAATTGCCATCCTCTAAACAAAAAAAAAACTGAATGACAGATGAGAATTTCTTTAGGGAAAACACTGATTATCTCTCAGATAAACAAGGAGTAGATATGTTCCCTGTTCTGGAAAAATCACTTGTGGCTGGATGAGGGCTTGGTATGCTCTTCTCTGAAAGCATGTACCTTTATTCAGCTCTCAAACTGGGGGATTTAAAATTTTTTGCTCATGGAATACAGACAATTACAGCTTTTTTGTACAACAGACCCTCAAATTCTCTCCCTGCTCTGCCTATATTTCCCTACTGCCCATCAGACCCCATGAGTTTACCCTGTTCTTTGAGACCTCAGTAAGGAAAACCCATCATCCTTCCACACAATTGTTTTCAGGGCATAACTACCACCCTGCTACAAAGTTTTTCGTAGTGTCTAACATAACACTACACAACACCACTTGCTATGCTTTAAGGCCATTACTTCTACTCCTATTCACAATGAATGAAGAGAGCAATTTTCTTCCTTCTGCCTTGAAGCAGAATCTAGATGGATGCCTGCCTTTGGCTATCTCTTCCCTAGGCAATTCACACACAGTTTCTTTCAACTTTCCTGGCAGCAGCCTTCAAGTTTTCAGCTCATTCTAGGCTCTCAACATCTGCACCACCTGAAATACTGTGATAAGACTCACATTCTGGCACCCCAGAAAGCCTTTACTGAGTCCTGAGAATGATTATCTCAAACAGCCTGCAAGAAATCTTCCTAGTCTATATCCTGGAATGAGATCTGCATTATTTGCATGGTCTGAAACTGCTTGATTTGTTATCCTTCTCCCACTGTTCTCCTTCCTAAAATACTACCTGGCTGACATTTCTTCTCTATATTTGCCCTGTAAATTATTCCTATGAGGCAGGGCACATTGCACCCACTTTGCTGACTTGCATGTTATTTCCTTTTCCAAGTCAGGTCTCGATTTTGGTTCCACAGGACATTTGCAGTCTTTCTTCATTCAATATTACATATTTTTATTCCCTCAACAAACTGTATGGTGAATAATTTCAGGGCAACAGCTTGTGGGATACTTCCTAATAGACTCCTTCAATTAGCTACAGAGAGCAGTTCTCCCAGTATAGTTTTTCAGACTTTTATCATTCTGAGTACAATACTTTAAGCTAGGCTACTCTAGCTAGCCTGTTTATTCATAGTTTGGTCCAGTTCTTTGAGTGAGCCAAGGCAACACAGCCCACAGCACCACATACTTGTTGCAGCATCTCTACTGCTTTCCCGTCTCATTTAAGAGTGAGCAACCCCTTTCATTTAAACTGCTCTTTAAATCTTCAGTGTCATCACAAAATGAAGATAACTTCCAATACCAACTTATTTATCTGGCTGTTAATTAGTCACTGGTATTAAGATCATTGTTATTAAAGGTGATACTCTGAACATAAGTTCCACCTGAGGGATGGATGATTTAAGAGCTCCTAGCCAGCAAGCACCTGTGGTTTATTGGCTTCCAGTTCTTACAGTTTGACATGCACCATCACCTCTGCAAAGGGTCTGCTGAGGATTTTTATAAGGAAACTTATTTTTTTAAACACATTGACCCAGCCTAAATTTTAGTACTCTAATTTAAATATTCAGGCAAATATTAAAATATTAATATTTGTCTACATTTCACATTTATCTCTCTTACCTAAAATATCAGGAAATGGTCTGATTGCCCCCAGCCTCTATAACTTCTGTTGATATAGTCTCTTTCCTTCTGACTCTTTCTATTTCTTTACACAAGGCAGAGGAAAATTAGCAGATTTTCTGGGAACAGTTCCATTAATAATGATGGATTCTGCTACGTAGACTCACAATGAGAAGGCCTTCACATTGTTTAAGTATCTGAGTGTACCTTGAACAGGACAGAAGTGTGTCCTAGTCTGAGCACCATGACAGAGTATCCCAGAAAGGTCAATTCAAAAGCAGGTGCTTCTCTCACCTGCTTTTTCTCACTGTGTTATCCCTCACCCTGTGTCTGTTCAACGAGTCCCAGTTTGGATTGGAATAGTAGCACAAATGATAAACAGAGAAGGAGGAGGTAAAATAGAGTAGCCTGTGATTTAGCAAAGCTGCTACAACAAAACCCCAGGTTACTGATGGACATAGAAGTCTTACCTTTCCAAACTAGTGTTGTTGAGGTTTCACCATATCTGTATCCTCGTGTTTGGGTTCAGTGCCCACAACCTGACACTTGGCTGAACATGATAATCTGTCTGGCCATGTTCTTCCACCAGCATAAATCACAGACTCCTCCATAGGACTACAAAAAGTCCACATGAGTTCTCTGTGGTTTCCTGCTTCTCACATTGGGTACAGACATGGGAGTGATCTCATTCTCATGTTAAATACTGAGAGATAAATCAAATCAATCTAAATCTGTTTGCTGCCTGCACAGAAAGGTGCATAACCAATGAAAACAAACAAACCATACGTTCCTATAATCTTTTCTGAATATCCAGTTCAGTTGTGTCATTATTCAGTGTCAGTTAAAACCAAAGGCAATGGGGATGCAGAGAATTAGATGTGACACAGCAGTGAGCTGGAGCAACACTTCTTCCTGGTGCACTTTGCCTGCAGACCCTGCATCTACTTACTGCCAACCTGCCAACATGTGCTACTTGATTTCTTAATCCCAGCTCTTAGAGTACCATGACTATTTGGGACATTCATTATTGTTTTTAAAGTGCTCTTCTAGCCTGAATGACAAAAAAAAAAAAATCCAGCAACTGCTATATGAAAGCAATTTCAAGACTCAAAACTTAAAAGGGAAAGAATTATCTAAGTATTCAGTTTTTAGAAACCTGGGTACCAGATACTGCTGAGAGGCATGGAAAAACTCATTCATGATTTCAGTATAATTGTTCCAATACCATCAGTTTGAGAAGTAGTTCAGTGCCCAAACTCCCCATCCCCACAATGTGTTGCAATAGCAGTAGTTTAAAAAAAAAAGCCTCTACAAAGCTTTTATAAGGACGTTTTTGCTTGTCATTTCACTCTTTTTTTGATCACAAATAAATTCTTTTTGTCTCTATGGAAAGTCCACAAATCCCAGGAACCCATTTCTCCACAGATTTGCTCAGAATAAGTCAGTGATACTATTATTGTTATTCTATTCCAATTTTTTATTCTCTCCTTTCTTTTGCTGTCTTTTGTCAGAGTATAGTTTTCCTCAGAACATGAGTACTTGGGGAAGTCATTAAATTTTGATAATTTACTGCACTGAGTTTGTTGAAATTCCTATTCCTCCCTACGATCATACACACACTCCTGTCGACCATTGTAATTATGTTCAGTTTATATTTTTTACTTTATTAATTGAAGAACTGTGTTGAAATTACCTCTACCCCAGTGGGTGCCATTGTTTGCTTCATGGAGATTTTATTCAGCTGGTGAATAAAGTCAATTAACTTGTGCTCTAATTATTAAATGATTCACTGATATAATTATGTGCTTTATGTCAAGCTGCTGATAAACTGATAATTCATAATGTTACTTTGACAGAATAATCTCTTTTTCTGAAGGAAATGGTTTTTGCATTTTTACTTTTGGTCATAATTAATATTCCATTGAATTTGAATGCAAGCTGTGAAGACTGTTAATTTGCTTTTGCTGGCAGTTATCATGGTCTCTGCAGAAAGCATACTTCTGTAGCTGGCACCAGGATGCCAGCATCCCAGTCCTGATGCACCCCTAAAAGTGTTCCCTATTTAGTGTACCTAAAGGGGACACTCTGGATGAGCTGCGCTGCAGGGGAAGCTTTCCCTAAAATGAGGCTCCTCTAGGGCAGCTCAAGCTGAGCAGCCAGCACTGCCAGGCAGGAAACTCTTCATCCTTTAATTGCTTCCCTGTCAAATTCATCTGTCGTGGCTCAGAAAGTCATGAGTTTGGCACTGACTTGGGGATGAGCTTCCCAGAAGTCTGTATTCTACTTATCTGACATTTCTGGGGCAGCTGATACCACAGAGGGCAGCTGCCTTCCCCTGGCCCTGATTACACAGCCTCCAAGCCTGCACGCCAGCACACCTCAAAGCACCACTAGTGGAGCAGAGAAGATGGAAACTTTCTTCCTTCTTGCGCAACTGTGTATGGAGAAGCAATGTCCAGGCCAAAACACTACTCGTGGCTCAAGGCATCATCTTCACCAGCCCAGAGTAATCTCCAAAATCCAGCAGACATGCTGTCCTGCAGTGCCTGGGTCAGTTGTACCCTGTATCACTGCACCAACTATTTATTACAAAAAGCTTTCGGTCAAGTTAATTCAAGATGTGTCTTGATGTACTGTCATTTAAAAGCAGGACTATAACTTTACATAAAACCACTCTGGCAAGTGTATAATGCTGTGTTAAAATGCATTACCTTAAATCATATCCACTTACACACAGCACTGCAATGTTTGAATACATTAAATCTCTATTGCCTCAGTCTGGCAGCCTTCGCTTCAGAGAGTGAAGATTGCACACAATTCCTTGCCAATTCTCGTAACAGGCAATATTTGTGATTGTGGCTTATATCCACATGGCACTTAGAGACACCCCTAGCACCTTCACATCAAGAACTAAGGCCATGAGATCTACCCAGTTTCTGGGCAGGAGAGCTAAAGCCTCAATAGCCAACCCACAAGCTGTGTCTCTTTCCCAAAAGAGTGGAAAGCAGGGGTCAAAGAACTTGCCCAAAGACAAAAGGAGGACCTGTCACAAAAACAAAAATCAGCTAAGTTCTCCTGGGCAGCTTGCCCATGCTTTCCCCAGTGAGAAGCATTGCTGCAAATGCTTTTAGTCTCCAATATTTTGGGATAATTTCTCTTATTTGTCCTGTGAGAAGTCTTATATAAGGACAAAAAAGACAGATCAATATTGAAAAGTTTGTCTCCTAATTGAATATACTCTTTAAAGGTGATGACTAGGGTTAGACATTCATTTGAACATTTAAATGACCTCCTCTTTAAGATTTATGGTATGGCAAGGAAAGACTGAAACACAGACTGGAGAACGAAACAGATGAGTAGTGATGCACAGCTTATCAGAGCAAAATTTCCAGCTATTTCTTAAAATTGGCACTGTACTGTTGGTTTAACAGCAGACAGAAACTAAACTCCAAATAAACCACTCTCCTTCCCCAGAACCCCTCCAGTAAGAGGGTGTTCTTACACCCACAAAGGTGGAGCATGTGGGTTGAGATAATTTACTGATAGAAAACAGCAATGGAATAAGAGACATACATGGGTAGCAGCAAAATTAATAATAAAATTATCCCCCAAAAAACCCCAACAAGGTGCTTTACAAACCAAAGGTGTTCACCACCTCAACTTCATTCCATGTTGGCAATGGAACAAAGACAGGATTATGGCTGTTCCCTGCAGCGTTCTCCCCTTCCCTGAGCCCAAGACAATGGAAAATGGATGGAAAAAGCCCAAAACTGATATTATCTGCATCTTGCTGCTGCTTCTGACCACTCTGCTCTGCTGTGCTGGGCTTGGGCACTTTTCCAAGGGATGGGAAGGGGCAGGCAGAAACAGGATAGGGGCAGGGTCTGTGTGGCTGGTCCCAGCAACCTCCTCAGAAGAGAGATACTAATGCCTCTCATAGCTCTAATTCAATATCTGAAGCTGATTACGTTCCAGCATTTCGGTTCTGAAAATGTATGTCATCTCAGAAAATGCACAAACCAAATACTTTCACTATCTCAAAACATTTTCTCTAAAATATTTCAAGGGGGGCTAGTTGTCAAAAGCCCCTACCAACTTCAGACAAATCAAGATGTTCGTGTGGAAAACAAAATCTTGGCTTCCTGAAAACATTTCCTTTCCAATTCTATTGGAGGTCAAGACTGAAAACACTTAGAAATTAATAAGGCAGCAAGACCTGATGGGAGCAAAGAGGTTACCCTCATAGATGCATGAACAGCTCTTTCCTGTTTAAACAAATTTCTGATACAAATTGAAATGTTTGATCTGATTAAGTTCCATCTGCTTGACACCTCCCAGTTGTGCTATGTGCTGGGGGACTGTGCAAGGTGAATGCTGTTCATCAAACTAAACAAAGGCTCTTTCACTTAGGCAGAGCTCCTAATCCTGTGGGTTGAGGGTTCCTGGGACCTTCAGATCCTATGACTATGATCAGAAAACTGTGCTAAAATTGGAAGTTGTACAGTCTGGCCCAGAGCAAGGAACAGAGCGTGTTGGTCGTACAATGTGACTGACTTAATGCTGCTGCAGGAATGTTAATACCTTACGGTTTTTGTGTTTCTTGGCTGTTTTTAATGTTAACTCTGCAGTCTTAATGGAACTGTAATGAACTCCTTTGCTAGACTGCATTTGCAATGCTGTGCTACTAAATCTTTATTTCACACCTTATTACAGCCCTTGCTGCATGAATCTGCCCAAAGTCATGAAGCACGAAGTGGCATTATTGTGCAGACGGTACAGCTTAGCCTAAATGGTAGGGCTGGTGGTGGATGCATTACAATATCTGCCTTAAAACAAACAAACAAACAAACAAACAAACAAACAAATAAACAAACCCCACTGTCTCATCCTTGTACATATTGGCATTTCCAAAAGGCTAATAGTTATTAACTGCATTTACAAGCAAAGTGTAATTTTTGGTGGGAAATTTTTGTTGTCCCCTCTGTTATTCTGTCAGACACCAGCACCACAGAAGTGCAGTGGGCTTTTTTCTGTTTGTAGTCAACTCCTGGGCCAGAACCAATCCTCTCCAGGTCCCCTTCTATCTCTACATGTCTTTCCAGGCCTGAAGACAGTGTCAGCGCTCTGGATTGTGGAGACAGAAGTGCTAGGCTGGCTCCAAACTCAGCAGTGTAATGAGAAGACCAGCAAATCTGGACAAGTATTGTGCTCCGTCTCTGGGTGCACAGTCCTTAGTCCTGTGCTGCCACTGGAAATGGAACTGTGCAGTGGGATAGCTAAAGTACCTGATGAAAACTAGCCAAAAAAAACCCAAAAAACAAAAAACAAAACCAAACCAACAAACTACTGGTAACAGCCCAATAACAGGACCATCAATGATAATTAAAGCGGGAGGAGGCATCCAAAGCCTGGGGGATCAGCACAACCATCACTTATCTGTAGGCACAGGTCAGCAGCCATGGCACTACAGCCTTCACAAAGGTGCCCTACTCCTAAAAGTACTATGAACTCTTCAGATTTAAGAGCTTTAAAGGGAGGGGGGATGCTTAAAACTTCATGGGGCCCTCATTATAGACCTTTGTGGTGGGTTATTTTAAAGGTACTCCCTCCCAGGCATGCTACCTTAGAAAACTCCTCCCAGTGTCAGTGCTGTGGCTTCTGTCTGATAATGAGAACTGTCTGGATGTTGCTCAGGTCAGATTACACCCCTCTAGATCCAGTGGGCATTCTGATGTGCAGCAGGGATTGATTTCCCACATTAATAACCAATGCATAACTTTGGGTACAGATTCCCATACAATTGCATGAAACATTTTGTGTTCTTATTGTAAGATTTCCCCACTCTCCTCACCAAATACAAATGTTCTGTATATCATATTCAGACACAAAATATTTTCAATTGTAAATTCCGAGTTTCCAAATGCCTGAGATACCAGGGAACCCCACAGAAGGAATCCATGTGTTCCTTCCAACTCAGTATATTCTATGATCCTATGATTCTATGAATCTGGTGGTATTAGCACTGTGGCAATGCAGGACTAATCCCATGGAATAGTTTAGAAATTCCAGGGCAGAGCATAGAGCTGAAGAGAACTGACAGAGGATGGCATCTCACACTCATATACAATGTGTCATAAATATGGTAATTTCTGAAATGCCTCCTTTTTGCCCCTTGGGATGGTAGAATGTGAATGAAAATCAGCTCTCATGTCCAATTAAAATTTTAAAGAGATACCAATTGGGTATTGCTGGTGCAAAAAATGAAGTTTTAGTTAAAAAGTATTAAACATGCAGGAAAAAATAAAAGATCTCTCATAAGGATAGAATGTGGCCTCTGTTCATTTAATTATTTGGAATAGAGAAGAATTCATCATTGGGTTTTTGTGTTGCCCTTCATTTTAAAACTAAATCTTTTTTAAGATGTAGATTCAAACATAACCCACTGCAGGTAAAAATGAGTTCTGAAAAATGAGTGTGGTCTTGAAATAGAATTGTTGAACCTCATACTGAGGGAAAAGCAGCCGTTGCTTGAGACAAAGTTCTATTCCTTCTGTGTAGAAATGAGCACAAGCAATTTCTGGATAATTTCTACTTTTTTTATTTCTGGGATTTTGTGTATCCAGCCAGCATGAGTTTTAACAGATCTGATACACATTCATAAAATCTAGGCAGTGTCATAATATTTTTGCAAATCAGCTCTACCCTGGATCTGTAATAAGTATCACACTGTTGGGTGATGCTGAACAGAAATATGGTATTCATGTTGTCTAGCTCTTCCATTTACACACAGTAAATCCAGCTGAAAGCTCTAGATAGATTACACATGCTCCAGATGATCAGGACAAAGTGATGGAAATTGTTTGGTAACATGTCCAATTTAAAACTAGAGATTCTAGCAGCCCATGGTAGAGGTAATTTGTGATTTGGGGCATTTTCTGTAAAATCCTCATTTCTGGCCATCAAGTCACTTCTACTTATCAGCAGAAAAAAGAGATGAAAAATGAAATCTTGAAAACTAAAGGAATTTTTAAAAAAAAACGGCAAACACATTTCTTCTTTAAATAAAATCCGATCAGTCATGAATGATCTTTTACGGTTTTGAGTTGGTAAAGCCCTGCGTCCTTGCCCCTCATTTTATACAGTCTGCATGGCTGTTTTACAGGCAAGAGCTAGCTTTAAATGTTTTTTAAACCTGCAGAGAGTCATGGATTTTTAGTGTTTAAAATATCACTGTGGTGATGGATGAGTGGGCCATCTACAGGTGAAGAGTTCAAAGTTCCATGATAATTGCAATTTAGCAACAGAGGACAAAACAGAGGCACAGGAAACTTTGTGAAATGAGAATAAAGGGAAACATATTAAAGGAGCTAGTTAATATCTAGTTTCCTGGGTTTCTAATGAGTCAGCTTGGTGCAGGATGATGAATTACCTGCCAGCTTTGACTCTACAGATAGACCGGGATCACGCTGAAGTGATATGCATCCATGACAGGGAAGAGAGAAGGTGGTTCTTCTTAGGAAACAGTTTATTGCTACTTTGGAAAGCAATGGTGCTGTGGATACAAAACTGGAAAAACTGATTTGCATTTCACTGTACCAAAGACAACCCTCCTTTTCAAACATTGAAACACTTATAAAACAGTGACTTTAAACTGACACATCAAGGAGACTATTGCAAGACATCTCTGTCGATAGTTCTGGAAAGAAGCATGGGATGGTACCTTGAGGGGACAGTGGATTTGGGTGCAAGCAATACTATGTTATGGTGTGACATAGGCCACACAAATCACATCAGTGTGGTTTTTCTCCTGTGTTGATACCAAACCCAAATTTCCATGTTGCATTTCCATTCAATTTAAATAGCTGCTTGATGCTTCACAAAGGCAAAAGACACAATGAGAAGGCCTCTGGAAAATTACCTATGAAATTCACATCCTCAGAGGTTTGCTCCCAGACACCCACTGAAGTCAGAGATCCAGATATAACTGCAAGCACATTTCCAGTCATCAAAATTCACAAAGCAATAACAAAACACATGTACATGTTGTTGTTCCAAAAACTCGGCATCAATATGGCAGACCCAGATTCTAGTTCTTGTTGGTACTATTGTCAGAAACACTACTCTGCTTTCATAGTGTTCATGGCCTGGCCCTTCACTCTTTTTTCTCCCTACATTTCCTAACCTTGTATTCATTTTTCCAGTTGAATACCTTCAGAGTGAATGCCCTCTTTTATTATTATTTCTCTAGCACTTCTCCAAGGACTTCCCAGATGAAGAGCGAGGAGTGAAATATTTATGTATGCAGCTGAAACTGTTCTTCTAGTTGCTGTTAATGATATTTGTTTCCATTTCTACTATCCTCTCTCCCAAAATGACATGTACAATCACCAAGCTCAATAATATTCATCTCTCTCAATCTTAATAAAACTCTCTGTGTGTTAGCACATTTAATCCTTCTAATACCTTTAATGCATCTGACCCTGTCTGTTCAACCTGGGTGTGAACAGATTCTGGTTTGGGACTTATGAGTGTCTTTGATAAATTTACACTCTAGATATTTAAAAATATATCCCCTCCCTTGGTGATTAGTCTGCAAACAGAATTAAGTTATTCTCAGCAGCTGGTGTTGGGCAAAAGGCAGAGATGTGGATATCGAGATGAGTCCACTTAGTATTTTGATTTAATCTGATCACGAACTTGCCCACATATAGTAGGAAACATTGTATGTCTCCCACGATTTTTCTTGGGCTAATTATGCTCTTAGGCTTTGGCAAACCACTTGATGTCAAAAGTTTGGCAATTTTGCTCTCTTCCCTACAAAACAATACAAAGGGATGCTGGAATTGTCTGAAGGTTTTCCTTTGTGTTTGTTTTGGCAAAGTTCAAATTCTCACATAATAAAATCTTTCTGAACACAGAAGGGCTGAGTGAGTACTACTTTTCTTGATGTCTTTCAGAGACATTGAAAAGTTCAATCTTCATGTCCAGAATCTGTGAGGTCTGTGGTACAATGGTGTAGAGTCTGCACATATTCTGGAGCAATGCATGGCTGGTAGTCATGGGTTACCAGAGAAAGCATCCAGGAGTCCCTTTTTCTTAAATTCATCCTGTAAACCCAGATACCAACACAATGAAATTTGCTGCAGGAAAAGAAAGCTTTGTGACATTACAGCAAACCCTGCTCTAAGCAGGAAGTTGGACTGGATGACCTATTGAGATCCTCTTCAGCTTGAAACATCCTCTCATACTAAAGTTAATCTCTGTGCATTTATAGGGGAAATGAAAGGAAAAGAGATTAGCTAATGCATTTTGAGCACTCCTATTTTGACAATTCCCATACATAAACACACACATATGCAGGTTATCTGAGCAGTGCTGTCAGCAAACAGCTAGAATGGAACTTGGTCAAGTGCTCAAGCAAAATGGGACACAAAGGGAAAAGAAGAAAAACTGAAAGTGTTGTGAAAGAGAGACTGCGGCAAATTAGGATTCTTGCCTTGCAATTGACAAGTGGTAAAGAATGTGGGAGGAGGCTGGAAGCTGTTAGAAAGGAGGCTGTAGTAGAAGGTCAAAGCTTATTTTGTGCCCACCTGCTCTGGAGCACCCTAAATGTCTCTGTATAACAGAGATGTTAAAATGGCTGCTTAGGCACGTTAGTGTTGTAAGGATTTCTTCAAGCATAATGATAGCTTCTCTTCTTCCAAAAAAATCTGCCCACTAGTCATCTTTCTCTTTTCCAAGTATGGGAAAGCCTGTCCTGGACAGACACTCGTCATGTCATGGCTTTGGAAATGGAGCAAAAGTTTCCATTGCCTATTGAGAACTCATTTCTACTTTCCTGGCTTTGTGGTCTGTACTCAGGCTTGCCAAGGACCTTTCTTTTGCTGTTAAGAGGGTTTGGAGGCATTTTCTTTCCTTTACCTTTGTTTAAATGGAATCAGTATTTAAAGTGGTTTTAAGTGCAGAATAGCTGCAAGACCATCTTCATTTTTGTATGAGACATATTTTTGTCTGTTCATTGTATATTTGTTTCACACACATCCAGCTTGATCAGGGTGCTGAACCACCAGGAGGCCATGTGTTTCTCACCTCTGTCAATTTTGTATTCAATAGGCACAAAGATTAACTAAGTTTTAATGATCAAACCTATTTTTTTTCTCTTACACAAGCTCCAGATATGTTTGAAATTGGGCCAATTTTCACCACAAAGAGGAGAAGATGGAGAAGAACTTATCAGAAACCAGTATATCATCTGTGGGTTGTTTGGGACAGAATTACTGACAGCCCAGAAGGCTTTTTAAATTAAAATCCATTTTTTGAAAACAGATTTTGAATGCTATGTGTTAAATAAATCCAGATTGGGTAAAAAAACCACGATCTCCAGATTTTTTTTTTTCTTTGGGCAATTTATTAAGCTGTGAAACCTATATATCTTAATAAAAATACAGAAGTAAAAAAAAAACCTCTGTGTGCTTCATCTTTTATTCAACAGCATTGCTAAATAAGAGGCATCCCCTTTAGGGCAAAAAAATGCCACATCATTTCATACTGTACTTATTTCTCTAATGTCCCCTAAATTATTTTTTTGCCAAAAAGCATATTACAGGACCATCATTTCTCCTTCTACCTCTCAGCACAAAGGATGTTTCTGCTTCTCAACAAGAGATCTGCTGCATCTTCCCATCTTTTCTTTTTCTTTTGTGTGTGTGTGAATATGTGTGTGTGTGTGTGTGTGTGTGTGTGTGTGTGTGTGTGTGTGTGTGTGTGTGTGTGTGTTGGCAAATTCAATCTGCATTATAAACAGCAATTCTACATGCCAAGCAAGATGCTCTGCAACCTTAGCCCTGTGCTCTTTCAGAACAACATTCCCAGAGGAGAGGCTTTACAGGTTATTAGTAGCATCCACAGAAATGGCAACAGATATCCCTGTTCCTTCCTATGCATTATTCATAAGGCTACAGATTTGTCATGATAATTCATTGGGTAAATCACAGACTACTCTCACTGGGGCCTCGAGTCTGCGGACCTTGAGGAGAATAGTAAGTTGTGGACATTGCCCAATATGTGTCCAAATTTTAAGTATCGCTCCAAGTTGAAGGGAATGTGAACTTGCGTTTCTCTCCTTAAAGAGAACACAAATAAGAATGAAAAGAGACTCTCCATGTCAAGAAGAATTTATTCTGATTTTGTAATTTTAATAATCATCTGTTGGAAAACAAACTGCAGACTATGGAGATGTCAGAGGAAATATTATTGGACTAGGGTGTAGCTCAATCATGGTAAGGAATTGCATCAGGTCTCATTCAACAAATAATCAAGAACTGACTTTTCCAAAGACTGGGGTGTCTTTGGACTGAGCATCTAAATTCCTTGTGTTCCCTTGAATTTCCTTGGCCACAGTGAATTGAAATATAGTTTTAAAATTTCAACTATTCAGGAAAATATAAGTGGATAATATACATATTTTTATCTTAAAATAAGAAAACAGAATGAAAACAGAATGCAAAAGGAAAAAGAAAGCATACATATAAGTAAGAAACATACATGCCTAGGAAATTTAGCGACATTATGAAATCAATGCACCTCCAGTGCTATCAGGTCTGGACCCCTAACCTATTTACACTTGTTTTGTACCCTGTGACATTAGAGACAGTAACTTAATGATGTAAATGTGTTACTTCTCTATTCATCTCCTGGATGCCACATGCAATTTCAGTCACCTGCTTGAAAGGGTCACAGAGAAGAAACTGAGCAGAAGAGTGGAGGTGCACAGATATTCAGTGGTTTGAAGTAGCCTCTTTGGAAAGCAAAATTAATAATCTGTGACTCTTCAGCTGGGAAAAGATGAATCAGGAGAATGGAGGGGAGTTCTATAAAATCACAAGTGGCACAGACATGACAAATAGCAAATAATGTATTTGGTATTTCCCAGCAAATGCCAACCAAGGAAATGATCAGGCAATGGGTTCAGAGAAAACAGAAAAAAAGATCTTTCTCAATCAGACATATTTGTGTGTGAATCTCTTTGAGGCGAAGATGTAAATAGATTCAAAAAGAAATTAGGTAAATCCAGGAAGGAGAGGCCCATCAGGAGCTATTGATACTGCTGATCAGCTGAATTTTACAGCTCAAAAAGTCATATACCGCACTTTTGTGGATGTTGAATAGATGTATCAGAGGAAGGCACCTATATTCTAGTGCAAGAATGAAGGAGATTCACGTTAAAGTAGAAGGAGGTAAGCTCAAAACAAATGTGTAGTTCCTCTAGGAGTGTGTTATCAGGCTGTGAAACTTAGGATGTTAGAGATGAAAACAGTTTAATTGGATTCAAGGGGAGAACAGAAAAACTACTGAAAGACAGTTGATTGTGGAAGCCACTTAATAAATTCTTGAATAATATTCAGTGTAATTGTTATACAAACTCCCTCTGTTTTTACTCACTCCTGCTACCCCCAGTACTGAAGACAAACCCTGCAGTCTTTGACCCCCCAACAGCTGCTCAGATGCTTGGAGTGGCCATGGGTCTGCAGCTCAGTGAGCTGAGGTGGAGGGGTTGGATTTGGTATTGAAAGGGTTTAAGGGGAGTTATATTCAACCCACTGCACATTTCCCCTGTTAGTCAGTTCTCTGCATACTCAATGTAGCTGCTTGTTGCTCTTGGGCATAAAAAAACCCTTCAAAAACAGAGGTACAGAGCTCCTGCAATCCTAACAAAATGATAGGGCAGTCTTTTAAGAATTAAACATCACAAAGGCAAGTTATTAAGACGATATACTTTCCTTACAACTTTGGATCAGATCCATAAAAATATTTGGCCTCCTAACTCTTATTGACTTGAGTAGTTAGGAATCAAAATATGTCTGTAGCATGCTCTGGCCAACTAGGAGGAAAATAAAGTGATCTGGTAAATAGCAAAAGCAATAAATATGAGAATGATCAATCCTGTTTTGTCAGACTTGGTCAGATCCTACTGAATGATGATTTTATTGCACAGCCTAGCAGTGAATATTCCAGTAACAGAAACCTCAAGATTGACAACAGTGCTCTGATTCTTCTCCCCACACAACCTCTCCAACAAGCAAGAGAGTGAAGCACAAAGGATTTCACTGAAAACTTGTAATGCAGCACTACTATTACTAAGAAACAAGAAAAGCAAAAGGAACAGGGACGAATATATTCTTGCATCTGTGGTCAGGTTTCCCAGCTTTGCTGGGAAAACCATCCAGCCAGATCCCTTGGCTGGCTTGGTCATCACAAGGCATGGAGTTGGTCATGGCTCCCCACATAGTTCTGCCTTGCTTAGTTCTAGTCCACGTTGTGGCCATTTTGGCATCTGCCAAATCCCAGCCTGAGGATTTATCAACCCCTACAGAACAGATGATCCCACAGATGGTCTTTGCTGCCCCAGATCAATGAGCTGGCACTCATCATCTTTTCCAAGAACAGAATTTTCTCCTCAGATTCTTCACAGGAGGGATATTGCAGGAGGTGTTTGCTCTATACTCCCCATAACAGTATGGAGCAAATCCCAGAGCAGCTTGTCTGTGACAATAACCTGGATACATTTCCTGGCTGAGAACTAGATGTTATCTTTTACATTCACAAGGTCTACATACTCACCAGGGAAATCTTGGTCCTTAGGCTCTGAAATTATTCTGATTCCAAATACTCGAAAGAGGGGGGTAATATCCCCACCATCTCCTACTCACAAAAATCAAAGAAATATTTTAATACTTGTGCGCTCAGATAAAACTAGGACAAAAGTTCAAAAGATTTTAACATTACACTGAAATACCCTAACCTTAAATATTTCTTCTGAGTTTTAGCATTCTTTATCATTTCTCTCATTCTCACATAAAGATGTTCTTGTGAAAATGGAAACATTGCCTTCTGGTTTCCTAGATAGTCATGGTCTCACTTATGAAGCACAGTATCTTCCAACACTTATGTGTTTTCAAAGGAAGCGAGTTTATTTTAAAGGCACATGTGATTTCTGTGGAGGGGAGAAAGTTTGTTCTGCAGTTCATTAATCCAAACAGCAGCTCTTCTGTGCACAAAAGTTTCGTGGTATTTTTTTTTTCCCTAGCCAAATTGTCATGCCCTGTATATATGTTCAGGTGTAAAATCTGCAAAAGGTAATTACTTTCCAAGAGTTCTATCAAGGCTCAGGCACCCTCCTCAGCACACAAATCTGACGCAGTCACTAATCTCTCCAAACCAAAGGAGGCTGCTTGAAGAAATATAAAAACTCTGAATTTAGCCTTCTCTTATTTAAACACCTGCAATTTTCTCACAGAGGCAATGAGTGCAGAAGTCCCACATAAATGGTTTGTAATGCAGTTCTGAATCAAGCCCTTAAGGATTATTAAAGTAATCCATCTTAATTATAGCGAAAATCTGTTACTGGCCTTCATAATAATGCTTCATTTATAATTTCTACTTAGGTCTGCTTTCCTCCTTCTCATGTTTCCCTCCTTCTCCTGCCATACTTTGTATTTTAACTGTCTTTGAACATAATTACCCAATACCTTTGAAAAGGGAGAAAATGTTCTTTGCGTGACAGGATGACCATGTATTTAAGTCTAAGAAAAAAAACTTTATGTTTTTATCCTAGTTATGTCTTGAGCCAAGCCTTTATAAGCAACTTTCTGGTCACCTTTGCAGTCCCAGCTAAGACCAGAGATTAATGAAATGAGTACCATAAAGGCTCATCTCTACCCAGTCTAAATACTTTCACCTATCTGTCCTATGATCTGCATTGCCTGCACTATTGATGATAATAAACTATGGCTTCCTCAAAGGAAGGATGTAACTCTTAAAGACTGGTTGATGCAATGAGACCCCAAAAGAGTAAATGATTCTGTGTTAGAAGAGCAATTAGAGGTACAGCTGTAATACTGTGTTCTGATAAAGTATGTGAGGACATACATTAAAATTGTTTCTGTCAACACCAAATTATTTCCTGTCATATTCAAATGAGGTTTTGTGCTCTGCACAAAAATTATTGAGATGCTATTTTGGTTTGGTGTTTAGGTAGTGGCACACACCCCAACTTCAAAATCTATGTAATAAATGCTTTTTGCCAGGCCCCTCTTTCTCCAGGCAAGAAGCCTGCACCCAGAGGCATCCTCATTTTAGAAACACCGGCTGACACCTAAACAGGAGCAGATGTGAAGTTTTCAATCAAGCAGTTTTGAATGCAGAATTCTTTGGTGAGCCATGCTTCAATTCTCCTGTTTATGAAATGAACAGCAAAACAACTCCTTTGATACTCTAAAGAATTTGTAGTCACCCACCTCTTTTAAAACCTATTTCTCTTTCTTTTTCCCATGGCTCAAACAGAGCACAGCACAACCATGTGACTTGCAACCAGTCTCCAGTTCTGTCATCTCAAAATTTATCTTTTAATTGCCAGTTGAGTCCTAAACTCTCAGATAGACCTCATGCATATTTTCTTGCTTTTATTCCTCTATAGCTTCAGTAAAAGACTTGTCTTTTGTCCTGATAAAGTAGAATAGGATAAGGCACAGCAGAGCCTCTCCCAGCCTAAAGGTATTTTTTGTTTAGCAGCCTCACTGCTGGCAATACAGAGTATGCAGCATCAGACACAGCAAAAAAGCTTACAGTCCCTGTGTTGTTCAACAGACATGGGCTACTTAGCGTTAAAAAGAAAAAAAATAGTGAAATAACAATATGCAAACTGTGAGGCCTGTTTTCAATTTTACACTTGGACGAAATAATGAGCAAGGAATTGTAATGCTCACAGACAGCTCAGCTGACCACAAAAGAATCTGCTTCTTGTAAATTCAAGCAACCTCAGGAAATACCCCTTACTTCCAGTCAATTGCAACATTGGCATTTTTTTATATTAATTTCTTTATTTTAATTCAAGTAAAGTCATCTACTATCTCTTTACCATATACAGCCAAGACCTGAATGAAAATCTTTTTCAGATAAAGCAACTTTCTTTCCCCATTTTTTCTTTTTTAAGGTTGTTGTTGATGTTCTGTATTAAAAATACATTATAATCTCCATTCTGTACACATGATGCTTTGGAAAATAACACAAAAATAATACATTTGGGTTACCTATGTGTATTGCTACACATATATGTCTAGTTTGCAAAATTTCAGGGCATATTACAGTCAATATTAGTATGGAGACTTCAAGTTTAGATGCCTTACCTCATCTATATGGGAAAGTGAAACCTAGTCTGTGGAAAACCCAGTTACAGATCAACATATCCAAGATTAAAATTTAATTGAGGCAATTATTCTTCTTTCACTCTCCCATGGAAGAAAAGGTTAAGCTAAATTTAAATAAGCCATGTTGATCTCTACATTATTCATTCAGTTGCTGATATATCACTGTCTTGATAATTTATGGGTTCTAAAAACTACCTAGATGTTCACCGCCCATCCCAACATCTTGGGGAATCATCAATTAAGATATCCTTTGCTTCCAAATCTATTTCAGCTGTGCAAGATTTGTAGGAATTGATCAAAATTACAATTCAATCATTTTTTCAGATGGAGCTCTCTGACCTCACAGCGTGGTATCACCTTTCCTTCTTGTGGTGATGTGGATGTCTCCATGCAAAGACTTCTCAAATTGAAAGCCCACTATTAATTCTATAAGTGATTTAATATTGCTGTATCTGTAAATCTACCTTTTTATGTCAGCTTTCAATAAAATCTCCTTTCTTGAAGAATTGTATGACATTTTCCCTTTTGTTTTTAAGTGCATTTTAAGCAGTATTTTCAAATATAAGAAAGGACTACAGAAAAGAAGCACAATTTTCCAAAAGTGTTTGGGTACTGAGACCCATGCTCTGTGCTGCATTTTTTCTCACTGAAATCACTGGAGCTCCTTTGGAAATCTTTGCAGCCTAAAGGCAAGGAATCAGAATACCTATATTGAAGAGTCAGCATGAAGGGCAATCACACTACCCAGGCTGTCTCTGAGTTCAGTGAATAGAAAGGTGAGCTGTCCTTGGCATTTCACCCAAGTTAAGGTTTTTGTAAAGTAGAGGAAGACAAATTGTCTTCCTGACAGAACTCACATCTTTCCTTTGACAGCAAAGGGAACATACACAAGGAACTTTGACCAGAACAGTCCAACGTGCACTCTTTAGCAGCAAAAATACATAAGATAGTTTATAAAGCTGATGCTGTAACATTTGCAGAAAGCAACACTGCATTAAGTAGAGGACAACATTTCCTCAAACAAAGGAAAGAATCATATTTTTAAGGTGACTTCAGCAGCTGGAAATTGAAGATCAATTGCCTTACAATGATACTGGGTTTTCCATGGACTCCCTTCCTAAACCTATCTGAATGTTGTTCTGCTTTTTGTTTTAAGCTCTAAGCAATAATAACTAAATCCCTCTTTCAAGAGTGACCTTTGCACTGGGAAAATGTTTCATCTCATTGAACTGTACTTTTCGAAACCTAGATTTTTGTCACTGCCTTAACACACACTTTCACAATGAAAAGAGATTCCTTACTGCACTGCTCACAATTTCATAGCTACCAGAGTACTCAAATTATTCTTCTACACACTCCTCTGACTGCTATTGCTAAAACATAGAAAAGAAAGAAAACAATTAGAGAGATAACACATCTAGCATGAGGCTGTCATAACAATTTAATTTCTCTATCACACATCCAACCATGAAATGATTGTTGAAATCAATGATTTGCACACATATACCTAAAATTCATCAATAAGGGTTCTAGAGGAGCTGGAAGAGAGAGTGGAGAGATAGAGGAAGGTATTCTTGGAACAATGTGGGAAACTCCTGTAGTAGATCTTAATAACAGATCAAGATCTGCAAATGACCTTCCATTGCTTTTGTTGAGATTCTCAGCTATCAAACAGCATAGGCAGGAGCAGTCTTTAAAGGCAAAAGTGCAGAGGCCAAAATATTTGTGACGGAAAGCAGCACGGAAGCCATAATGAGCTCATTGTGCATACAGAAGGTTGTCAATCATTGTCAGACGCTCAAGAACAACAAGCCAAAGTAAATGGCTTAACAGTGCAAGTCATCTAATGACTTACCAGTCATTTGCAATGACTTACTAGTGTAAGTTATTTCCACCAGTAAGTGGGAAACCATGGGAAGCAGTCATTCTGAGCTCTGTTATTATTATTTACACCAGTTGTTTAGCCACAGGACTGCCCAGACACCACCAACAGAGCTCAGGTTTTTTATTTCCCACTGCTGACGATCTTCAGGCTAGAAATTAGAAAGACAGGTCCCCGAAGGACCTAAAAAGGCCAAGAGAGAAAGAGAAGTGTCCACACCCACCAAGATTAAGGTGTTGTCTGCTCTCAGTTAAGAGAGGACACACTGGCAAGCACAGGCACAACCCTGCCACGTTCCAGAAAGGGATTCCGTTTTTGATGCCATCCATGAGGTCTGACTTGCTGAAAGGGGAGGACACTGCTATCAGGTTGGGCAGCTTTTCCCTACAGCAGTCAAAAGGATAAGTCCAGTATGGGTTTCAGAGATGGTCACTGCAAGGAGGAGGGAGGGATGGAGTGAAGAAAAGGAACTTGCCCTTATTGTGCCACATGCAGAATTGCAAAGGCTTATCCACAAGGGTAAAGAGTATCTCTGCTTCTCTCTGCCCTGATTTGCAAGAACGTTCAGTCATACTCACACAGAAAAACCCTGGATGGCAGCAATGCTCAACTACTCTGCTGTGTTCAAGAAGTTAATAAATAATTGACAGCAGCTCCCAGAACAGACAATGTCACTTTTGGTCCCTGTCAACTAGAAGACATTTGGGAAGTTTTTGTTTGTGTTCTTTTTCTGTGTTTGATTCGATTTTCTCTCTTCCTTCTCCCTCCAGTTGCCCTAAAGCTGTAAAAGTAATATAAGATCTGTCTCATCCAGTATCTGTGAAAGGTACAGCTCTGCATGCCATGGCCATGAGGAATCAAGAGATCCCTAAGTCTCCTGCAGCTAGCTGGCAAGTCTGAATTAACTTCATCTCCATCAGCAGGGATTTCAGACCTAAGACAAAATTGCTGATCAGTACGATCCAGGGTGCCTTTTCCTCATCCTCCCTGGTAATTTATGGGCTTTATTTTCTTACCTACTCTGTGCTGCAGGGTTTGGAGGTGGTAGTGAGGGAACACATGAGCTGAGTCAGCACTGGCATACAGGATCCTTGTGCAATTTAGCACCATGCCACTTTCACTGCAGCATCCTGTGAACTGCTCAGATGGTTAAAAAAATCTTTTCCTAGATCTCTCTCCATCAAGTTTTCCTTTGCTCATTTGTTCACAGCAGCAGAGGACGTAGTAAGGATGCTGTAAGTTGAGACAAACACTTCCTGGGAACAGGAGTGTACTAGTACAGAATTAAAAATGTCAGCTTGTTCTCTAATGGCAAAAAGGGTTCCATATTGTTGCAGCCTGCCACAATCTAATAATAATCTTGCTTTCAGTCTCCTGTCATTACATCTGTGCCCTGTATGACCTCTTGAGCAGTACTGCAGTGATAGAAGTCACACAGAATCACAGAATCATAGACCATCTTGAGCTAGAAGGGACCCACAATGATCATGGAAGTCCAACTCCTGTCCCTGCACAGGACCACCCCAAAAATCACACCACAGTCTTGAGAGTGTTTTCCAAATGCCTCTTGAACTCTGGTGGGTGTGGTGCCATGACCACTTCCCTGGGCAGCCTGTTCCAGTGCCCACAAACAGTAGCACAGGATAATGATTGGTACCTCAGCCACTACCCCATCCAAGGGCTGCCCATCTAGGACACCCAGGGACACTTTATCTGTCCCTCAAATTGTTACAGTGTGTATCACATGAATTAAGTGTCTCTGGCAGGTGTTGTGGTGCTGTTCAAGACACTAGAGAAGGGGACAGTACTTAGTGTTTCACATCAAACATCAATTTCCCCAAACTGCGGCATTTGGGAAGGTCTGCAGACCCCTGGAATGCACAGCCAAAAGCAAAATCAAAGATGGCTCCAGTCAGGCATCTGGACCTGACTCCTGAGCCCCATCAGCTGAAGCTGATTCTCTCAAAGGCTTTCATAGCCATAATGAGACTGTTGCTAAGCTGAGAACTGCAGGTGCATGTCCCTTGTTTTTTCAGGCTTTCTCTGCAGTGAAAGCACGTGTGTTTGGGGAAAGCTCAGGTGCAGAGGGGGTGGCTGGTTGTTGCTGACAGAACTGCTCTGGTTTTTCAGTCTCCATTTGCTAATGGAATTTGAGACCCAAAAAGACACGGGTAGTTGTTCATTAAAGTCATCTCTTCTCTCTGTCTGTTTATTTCCATTTTTAAAAGGCCACCTTCATAACTCAGAACAGCCTGCCTGCCTTGCTTTTAATAAAGAGAATTTCAAGCAGGCTTAGACCTTATCCTATTTTCAGACTAATAGAATCTCAATTTCAAAACACCACTCTGCACTCTACAGGACACAGGGAAAAATTGCAGCAAGAGGATGCTCTAGAAAAGAAAGATTCTTATTTCCCAGAGCATAAATACCCAGCACACAGGCTACAACTCTTGGCTTTTCTCAACTGAATTCAAGATGGTTCATTGAAAATTTATTATTGCATCTTTGGTACCAAGAGTATCTTCTTGACCCTCTTTCTATTGTTTGGGGGGGTTTCGATTGTTGGGCTTTGTTTCTCCCAGGTGACCAGATATCTGCCTACATCTTTTGCCCCTGGGTCTCTGATTTAATTTTGTCTTTGCAAGTCAAATTTAGTACCTGCTCGTTCCAAGAATACTGAAAGTTATGGGAAAGCAGATTTGAGTTGTAGTATGTATTTTGTCTCTGTGTGGGTCCTGGTAAGGATGTGAGGTATTTACACCATCTGATTCCCTTGGTGTCTTTTGCAACTGAGTAAGAGAAGAAAACTACTAATAGGGACGAGTTTCAACTGAGATTTTATATTTTATTTCTTTTCTCCTGAACCATTCCACAGCAGGAGACACTGCTGGTTTTAGAAGAAAATGGCCCAGGAACATGAGGACAAGTCTAGATGAAGTAATGCAAATTATCTCCTGTGTGTGCTTGTTAACCTGTGCTGGGGGGCCCTGTGAGCTGTGCCCATGAGCAGAGAGGAGCTGCTCATCCCACATGCACGCTTTGTTGGGGAGAAGTTGGTTCACAGCTATGAAAGTACTGGATAAAATGCTTTGGTATGAAAGTGATACCAGTATGAAAGCACTGGATGAAGCAAACAATTGCTTCCCCACCATGCAGCCCTGGGGTTTTCAGCCCACTCAGTGGAAATTTCCTGAGCCAAAGACTTTATGCCTGTCTCTGTATCCAGCCTTGGATGGATAAATGTGTCCAACTGTTTGATGGAGTTGACCCGTTACTAATTGGTAAAACTTGTAGTGGAAATAATTACTGTTCTACAGCTGAGCTGTGCTATTCTGTGCCTTTGTTCTACCCCTGTTGCTTGACTATTCCACTGGATACTCTTGTGTCTTGGTGAATTCCCTGTTATGCTTCACTCTTCTCATTATTTGTCATAGATCTGTCAAAAGTCCAACTTTTTTCACCTCAATTATGTGTTTTGATCTTTCCTTTCAGATCCAGACACCTGGGAAGGGTCTGGCTCTCCCCACAATAGAAATAGGCAGAGAATTTCCCCTTGGGTAGAAAGGATTATTCCAAAGAAAGAACAAAACTCAAACCCAGAGACAAAGGGTCACAGTAGTGTGGGAGGATACACCAGAAAAATGGAACCCTTTTGGCTGAGTTAGGACATGGACAGGTGCCCTTCTGGGAGGTCCCCTCCCCAGCATCAGTGTCCCAAGTATCTCAGGCTCTCCCTGTCCAGCAGCAATAGCTATCAGCTCTGTCCAAAGCCATTGCAGGACTGCACCCCTTTTGACAGCCCTTGCAGTCTGCTGCCATCACCAAGGGATCACCCAGCTCCATGCTCACCTTCTCCAGGCACTAAGCACAGGCCTAGACCCAGAGGACAGTCTCAGAAACAGAAGGGCACAGGGCTGACCCGCCCACTGCTTTCTACCCCGTGCCAGCACGGCTGGGTGTGAGGACACCTTGCAGACTGCAGGAGCAGTCTGTTTGTGGAAAGTGACTCCTGTAGCCAGGACAGCTTTCTTGGAAAGTGTGTGGTTCTTTATGTAGAAATAATGCAAGTTAAATTCAGACTAAAGTGGGCAGCTTCTATGAAAAGAGGGAGGACTCCTAATTCTGGGACAAAAATATACTTACCTGGGGATGCTGTTAAAGGGGGCTTATTGAAAAAGAGGGAGAGTGACTTTTGACATGGGCAGGTAGTGGTAAGGCAAGGGGTATTTGTTTTAAAACAAAAGATCAGATATTTAGATTAGATGTGAGGAGGAAATTCTTTACTCAGAGGATGATGAGGCACTAGAACAGGTTGCTCAGAGCTCTAGCTAACCTGGCCTTGAACATGTCCAGGGGTGGGGCATCCATAGCCTCTCTGGGCAACCTGTCTGGTCTAGTGGAATGTTCCCTGCCTGGGGTGTGGGGTTTGGGAGTAGATGAGCTTTAAGGCCCCTTCCAACCAAGACCATTTTATGATTCCATGACTCAGTGTTGTCATAGAAGGTGTTAGGGAACTTGTACTGTTGGGCAAGCTCCCACAGATGTCTTCCATCAAAGGATCAATCACAAATACCATATTTTTTTTCTTTAAATATTTTTCTTCAATGCAGCACTGGCTGATTTCTCACAACATATCCAGGTATTTATCATGTATTTGTTGCAGGGCGTTTGGTCCCAGCCCATCTCTAGTAAGCACATGAGAGAACAAGCTTTCAGTTTTCTGTTTTACAGTCACTATAAGGAACTCATAATTCAGCCTTCATGTACAGAAAAGTTCTGATAAGATTTAATGGAATTCTAAGTTCTCTTTATGTACATACTGGGAATCAATGGCAAGGTTGTGAATTCATTTGCTGAGGGACATTTACAATCCCTCCCCACAAAATAAAAACAGAACATTTCATGCTTCTTTTGGTAGGAGACTGATGCTTACTTCAGCAAAAAGTGAATAAATAATATGAAAAATCTATTCTTTATTTGTTTTGGACCTCTTGCAGTGTTTAATGTATATGTTATCTATTATATATTTTAAGCATCACAGTTAATTTCCAGCGAAATGTATACACACCATAAATTCCTAAATAGGCAGGTATTAACCATAAGGTGGCAAGAGGAAGTTCTTGTTCAGCCCTCAGAATCTGTTTTGAGCATGAAGATCACACAGCAGAAATGTTTGATCAGTCACGGTCAGTGTAGGTGGGGAATGCATTTCAAAAAATATTTTTGCTGGGTGTCCCTCTGTTACATGCTTTACAAAACCTACCTACTGGAAAAAAGTTTGGAGCTTTGAAGGTTTGGTTTTGCTAAAAGAATTTTGGCAAAAAAAGTTAAAATCATAGCAGTTCCTCTCTTCTTTCAGATACTTTAACATCATGGAATTGTGTGATGTGGCACAAAAGGCTACATAACTGCATTTTTTCAGTGGAACAAACATAGGGGTGGAGGCAGAGTCCAGACATGTTACTGATCCTGAATAAATGGCCTGAATTATGTAAAGATATGAAGAGACACTTTTAACTCATTGGATAAAGTTAGATAAATGCTTAGATCTGTGCCAGCTTCTTGCTGAAGGGGTTCCATCAATACAGATTCATAAATTTAACCTCCTCATCTGGAGGGACTGCTTTGCTCCCATTGTAAATTTTGAACTTCAGTGTGTTCTGAAATCACAGCAGCATAAAACAGCAAAGCAGAATTATATCCTAGGCCTGGTTTGCCCTCACCTCCTTCCTATGAAAGTACATTAATAAGAAATTTGTCTTATCCCTCAAAGCATTCAGGGGCAAAGCATGACATTAGAATAAGGATGATAAACTGCCAAAAGATCTGCATACCATGTTTGTGAAGATTGAAAAAGATTGTGCTACTTGATATTATCTGCTAGCCTCATGATCTTTGTTTAGTATGCATGCTTGGGCCTTTCCATGAAGGATTTTATTAGTTCCCTACCTCTAGTGGCTTTCTTTAACATTAATTTGATCCTCCACCCCCATTCTGCATTCTGAATATATTTCATTAGCACTTCATCTCTAATAAATTCAAGAAAATATATTTCAAGGAAATAAGTGGTTACCACTTGTTCAAAACTAACTCTGTGAGAGTGAAATTCAGCAGCAATTTTCTTGAAAGTTGCTAAGATGTTCAGCATCAGGGTTTTTTTCCTGACAGGAATATAGTGCTTGAGTGATAGGAGAGCAAAAGGTCTATTTGCTGCATGGTCCAAGTGACAGGTTCTAAGTGAGAAGAGGTGGAAGGTGAAGCTGATGTTAATGAAGTATATCTGGTGGTAATGTGACCTCAGGGCTCACGCTCTTGTCTGACATGACAGCTAAGGGAAATCTTCATCCTACTGCTGAGAGAAGGAATCACAGAGAAAGGGTGTCTTTGGTGTGAGCACAGAAACACCCACACCATCCAGACCAAGGGGCCTATCTTGGCTGTCTTCCCTTTGAGAGATGCTCTATGCTCTTCATAGCAATATGATTTTGCCTGTGCTGATGGCAAACAGCACAACATGAAGTCACCCCCACCTTAATTCACATTTGCATCCCCTGATGGGAGAGCAGAGCCCATAGAGGAGGTACCGCAGAGGCAGTGTGGATCCCTGGAGCAGTAATACAGTGGGACAGCATTGTAAGAGAGGGAACACATTTTAACCTGCCTGCCTCAGATGATGGTGGGAGAGCATGGAAGAGCAGAGCCCCAACCTCAACCCCTGGGCAGTGAGGGGCAATCCCAACTGCACAGGCTGGCCCCACTAGCAGTAGCAAGGGAAAAAATTTCAGCTCCAAAAGAGCCACTGAACTTCCTAGTGCTGCCAAGCTGGAAGAAACCTTTACATCCAAGGCCAACTCAGGCTGTTTAGAAAAGGTTCAAATGTGGTGCAGCAATTGCCTGTGTCACTCACATGCTGATGGGTCTATGTGCTCATTCAGGGCTGCCAAGCCAGCCATGTTCCAGAGAGGAGAGATTTGCAGAAAAGCAGAGATTTAACATCATATTAAGAAGCTATTTACTGAAACTATGAGATGCTGACTGAAACTTGGCATGAAGAAAAACACTGCATCTCATCCCCTAAATGCTCAGACTAATAACGGTGTTTATCTGTTGAGTACAATGCAAATTTGTTGTTCAGGGGACAGCAGAGGCCTCAAGCACAGCACGTTCTGCAGCAAACTCCAGCTATTTCAAGGCTTCAGATTTGTGAAGCAGTTTGTTGGAAATGTAGTGTAATAGTCCTCTTAGTCAAAGTTTGAAAATCTTTTTTTCAGTTTGTATCAAAATTTTCTGAGAAGCATACACAAAGATAGTGAGAATGATAAAGGGTCATATTTATTGTGACTACTGCTATTACTTCAATCATCATTACTGTTATTATTTCCCTCTACCCAGGATATCGACTGAAACTAAAGCATCATATTGGAATGTTATCACCCTCTTCAGTACTTCAGAGGTTCCTATTAATGATGGTTTTGGAAGGATGCTTATCCCACAATAAAATCAATTTCTAATTGACATCATGCTGCTTTAATATCCCCTCTGGCCTTCTGCCCCCTGGGATCCCAGTGTGCTGCCAATGGTTTTGTGTTCCAGATTTTCTTCAGCTCCTCTCACATTTGTCAGTCCCATTTTGGCTCTTCAATCAAATTTCAACATACACCACACCATACCACACCACTCCATTCCACTATTTCTTCTTTTTCCCATAAACTACTATGTCTCCTAGGATATATTAAAGGACAAAGATCTATTAGAAAAAAATTATCATTTTATAAAAATTATTATTTTCTTACCAAAAGATTATCATTTTATAATCTTGCTTTTTCAATTTTATCTGATGTGTGATTCTAAAACCTTTCTCAAAATAGAGTTTCAACACAGGCTACAGAAGAAGGAGTCTAGTGCCTAATCTATTTGCTTTTCCAGACCCACATCCAGACAGGATTAGCAAAATAAACACACAAACTTCAGTCTGTTCTCCAGGCCCAGCCCTGATTTCCCTGTCCTTTTCTAGATTGCTCAATCAAAAATGCCATTTTCCAGTTGTTTTGGTTTGGCTTGGAGTTTTGTTTTAAACGTATTGCTTCTGACTAAAAAATAAATGCTAATTGATTTCTTTTAATTAATTTTCTCAGTAAAGAGACAAAAACAACAATAACAAATATATAGCAAAAACAGCCCAAAACTGAGGCATCAGTCAATTAGGCTAAAGTATTTCACATCACAGACTTGTCTGGTTTCCCTTGGTATTTTTGAATTCAATACATTTTCTTCCAACTTGCAAGCTTAAATGATCACAGACTGCCCGATGAAATACCCTCTAGAGCGGATGATACTGCAAAGTGCTGAGCACTTAGATGAATAATTTGTGGGTTTCTTCAGGGCAGTATGGACTGTGCATTCCCAAAGAATCTAAAGAATTTCCTTGTACCCTTCATCATCTTTCAAATGTCATATTTAAAAAATCAAGGGCTGATCAGAATTGGTCTCTGCCAGCCTTGAAATACTTTTTATGAGTTAGATCTTGTCCATGCAATTAGCTAAACTGCAGTTTAGACAATTGCACTTTGTAAACCCATATTTCTCATAGTCCCAGCTATATCCTCTCTTTTCCATCTCCTCCGTTACCTCCTTTACCTCATGAAAGATGAAGGAAAAAGAAGTGCAAACCCCATCAATGCTTTCAGTCTCAAAGTAAAAAGCTGAAATGGTGATTTTTTTTTTTTTTTTTCTGCAGCAAACATCCCAGAAAGAAATGTCATTTGCAACATTCTGGCTCAGCTTGACTCTGAGCTGTGTATGTTTGTGCCACCAGAGAGTGCAGCCTGCCTGGCCCATGCCCCCACAGCCATCAGCCACACTCCTCCAGTGCCTGGCAGCACAAACTTGAGGTGCTTGACTAAAAATTCACAGTGGCATTGTAGCAGCTCACGCAAGCACAAACTGACCTCGAGGCAGTCTGAACCAGCATTTCATCCTGGTTTTCTGACACTTCTTTCTTCTCCCACAAAAAATAAAGTTTATTTTTTCCTATGGAAAATAAAACATCCATTAAAAATACTGCAAATATTTACTAATAAACCATAGGGGAAAAAAAAAATCCTGAAGTCTCAGTAGAGTTACCGTGCTGCAATATCTGACACTCTGCTAATGGATAATGATCCTCACAATAAATCTGTCCCCGTTTCTTTAACTGAGTTTTTCTTTTTGTCACCTTTAAACAAAACAGGGTTGGGCATCTATCATTTAAAAAGGCTTTAAAGCACTTTGGAGGGTACCATAAAAGAACACTATTTCACCTGAAAAAAGGACCTTAATTTTTAAGAATGCAGAAGCTACATCAGTTTTAAATCAGAGAGCTTGCAGGACTCTAATTGAGTATGATTCTGAGTGAGTGCATTTTCTTTGCTGAAGGAGAGGTGGTATTTTCTATTAGGCAAATTGTATGGTATGTGTTACACTGTGGGTAGGATGAATCAGAGAGAGATTTAACTTTTCCATGGAAAATGTCATTAAAGAAATCATTGCTATTCTGAGGCATTGTAACGTTTTATTGAAAAAAGAAAAAAAAAATCAGTTTTTCTTTCATTTGGATTCTTTTTCTTCAAGTACATCTTCAGATTAGTGTAGAAACATGACATATACAACATGAAAAATGTTTACAATCAAATTTTCTGTCAAAAATAGTTTAGATGGGGTATTTTTCAAAAGAAATTTTGCTTCATTGCCTTTCAAGTTATGCATCTTATTTGGAGAATACATTAGTCTCTTCACTGCATACTGTGCATATGCTTAGATAACTGTTGAGAACAGTCAGTACATATCACAGAAGACAAGTGAAGAAAAACTTTTTTATAATTACATTTTATTACGTAAAAATTTAAGGGGATTTTAAAAAATGAGCATAACATTAAATAAGCAAGTAATTAAATAATCATAAAACAAAAAAATCAAGGAAAAAATCACTTTTGTTGCATTTCCCTCTTGTAATATTGTATTTTCCTTTCTATATTTTATAAATATGGCAAAGCTTGCTGTATTTTGGAAATATCCATGTATTTTTGTTTGTTAAATGTATTGTTCATGCAGGTGAAAAGTAAATTAAGATGTGGGAAAACTTTCCACAAAGTGCAAAAAGGGTATTCTCTTCACCACATTTGTCCAGCAAATGTGTAAGAGAAAGTGATACATATCTTGTCCTGTTTTGATTTGCCTTTTTTGCCCCAGGTACAAAGAGAAAGTAATTGCTAGCACAGCTCTGCTGATAAATTCCAAAGCTGCCCTCTGTGTTATACAATAAAAATTTTTTAAAAATTAAATAAAATAAAGCAAACCTTGTTTCTACTTGTATTGAAATGACAACAGTCTCAGTGACTTTGATAGGGGCCAATAGGGCACTAAATAAAGAAGCAAGCACTAATTCATGGGATTTCAAATACCAGATTTGCTAGCAGAGCACTTGCTGCTAGGAAGGACTGGTCTCCAAAGAGTGCCTTTGGCACAGTTCAGAACAGAAACCAATTCCATGTACAGACAGCAGCCCCACCTCCTTCCTTGCCTGGTCACTGGTGCCAACAGGACCTTGCCATGGACACATTTCCCTTTGCTCACCCCACGGAGGGCAGCAGAGAAGATCTTCCCCATCTCCACACATCCATTCCCACGCCAGGAGAGGGAAGCACAGGGGGCTGGGGCAGTGTGTCCTGTGCATGGGAACATCTCCCCTGCAGTGCCTGGTGTCCATCTGACCCTCCAGAGAACATGGCACGCTTTCCAGTGCAGCCATGGATATTTTATTCCCTCTCTTGACAAAACTATCTCTAAACCAACTGCATTTGGGAAATTCTTACCCCATCCCACTGTGGGCAAGTGGGAGACGCAGCAGACATTTTTTGTTCACTAGCAGTCCCACCACCAGTGTGCAAAAAAGATATTTTTTATTTTCTGTTCCTCTTCTTCTCACTCTTTCCAAGTGAATCCTGAGCCCCTGCAGTTCATTCCTACCTCACTCAATGGAAGTATCCTCTGCTGCAATCATCTGACAGCTGATTTCCTAAATGCTCCTTGGCATTCAGATGCATTCACAGATGTAAATGTTGATAGCAATCAGCTTTAAATCCAGCTTTTGCCTTGGCAGATCATTAGACTGTGAATAAAACATAGAGAAATATACCTGGATTTCTGATCAGCAGTAAGTATGCTGATGATTTTCATGTGAGGCATGAATTGTAAGTATGACAGGACTCATTACCTATAAATCACTGCTTGGATTGTGGTTAACTTTCCGTGGTAACAAAGATAAAACACACTCTCTCCCTCATTAGCTGAGCACTGAAAAAACACTGCAGGGATTTTTCTGCCACACAGAAAACATCTGCCTAGATTCAACTTCAGGAGATCTCTCACAGAAGCATTTCATTCAGGTGAAGTCACACATGTGGGTGCAAGGTGTGTCACACACGGCAGAGCAAGGCCTGTACCCTGCCCTGGACTTAGGTCAGCATAGCCACCTTCACACACCAAACCCCAACAAGCAAAGCTTTCCCCAGCAACAAGCCTCTATTAAGTCAGAGGTGCCCCACTCAAGTGGGTTTTCTAATCAGTCTTTGTAGTCTCCTGTGTTTTAATTTGCTGAAGAGGCTTCAGCTCACACATGCTCTGGAGAAGCTCATCTGGCTTCATCACTGCTGCAACAAGTTACCTGTAAATCTCTACAGCCCTAGTGGACTGCCTCTTTCTGCCTCCCTCCTTTCAACTTACCTTTGGTGCCCATGAAATATTGGACAGAACCATTTTTGTGCTCAGTATGCTCAGGACCTCAGCTTTTTATCAGTGTTGTGTTGCATTTCCCTTACCATTTCTCCTTCCATGTAGGAGGGCAGTAAAGTCCTTGGGGAAGGGATTACAAGTTAGCAGCATGATCCTGTGGCTGTGGGATGAGTGCATGGCTGGTCCTTAAGGGAAATCCAGAGATGTTCTTGCTGTACGAGAATATCTGCACCCATTTCCATTCATGAATTCATAAAATTGGACAACCTGAACACTTTTAAGAGCATTTCTTCCCAAAATGTAATCTTTAGGTGGCCACATCTCATAAAATCTACACAAAATCAAGGGCAGAGGCCTTTTTTAAGAAAAAATGACAGAGAATCTGAAGGACCAAAGAAAGGGCTAAATAAGAGAAGGTTGTGAGGTAAATTTCCCCTGATATAATAGTAAGTTCATGTTGTGTCTGGATCACATTCTTTTGCAGTTTGGGGGTTCTTTTATAGATAATATTGGTTATTAAAAAATTGTAAGGATATAACTATTGCTAGGCATATAGAGCACAAAAACCACTGTGCAAATTAGAGTTAAATGACACATCCTGTTATAGAGACCTGCAAAACCCAATGAAATCTTTTCCTGATGCTGTGCCCTCGTATGAGGCAGTAACTAGAGGGCAATTTGGAAAATGGAAGATAAGTGCTTGTTGGCCTCCAGGTCTCCAAATCATTTTTCTATCAGCGGAAAACCAAGAAAAAGAAAGCATTTGCTGAAACCAGGTACAAGGAAGGAGGAACAGAGAGGTGAAAGGAGACAAATCACTTCCTATTGTGGCTGGCAGCAGAAAAATCTGCTGCTGTGCACTGGCAAGGTGCAGTTGATTTCTCCAAACAATATTATAATGTCTTCACAGGGTGTTAATCAGTATTCACAATCCTCCAGGTAGGCAAATAGCACTTCCTGTGTTTATCATGTGTAGTTACTGGATGACAGAGATTAACTCGGATCTTACAGCAAGTTAGCAATAGGTTTATGAAACTCTTTCTAAAATGGAAGGACATATACCTCCATTAGCTTTTGCTGATTCACATATAAAACCTAAGAGTCCTCCTACTTGGCTGTGAACACTATAGTGTTTGGTCCTGACCACACTTCTTTCCAGAGCCAGTGGTGATTCCCAAGGGCCCTGACTTCTTTACTTTCAACTTTATTACAACTGCCTTTCCAGGTTTGTCTTCGCCACTTTTTATATCTTCTTTGACTGTACCTTATTACTGGTCATGCTGGTGAAATGAAACTGGTAATTTTTAAAATGACCAATAATGTAAAAATAAGGCCTAAGGGTGAATGAAAGGCAAGACAACATATGTGAACTATCAAAGAGGATCCATGTCATGCAGATAAAACCCAACAATAGTTAACTTTCATGGGTTGCAACTGTGCTGATATCCCTTTCCTTCCTTAATCACACACATTTACCTTGTATTGATGCTGGGATGATTTGTTGCCGTGGGTTTCAGCTGAATTTCAAGGAGAAATATATTAGCACAGAAATGAATAGCATTGTGTAATACAGGGTGAGTATTTATTTCTGGTGTGTTGCATTTCTTTTCTGCTGTGCTGTCAGATTGTCTGCAGGGCAACAGCACCCAGCATAGCAGGTGAATCACTGCGCTTTATTCCACAGCATGATTTATACTTCTTCTGTTTTGGTCATGCTGCTGCTGCCTCTTGTATTTATTGCTTTTTTTTTAGGCATTACACTTAAGACTGGGATCTTGATCCTCTGTGCTCTCACAACTCATAGCACCATTTGTGCCTACCAGGACAGCAAGTCACTGGATTGGAATGGCTGATTTATAACTAATTTGTACACCACAGTGTGTTTTACATAGAGGCAGAGTAGGCAGCTGTCTACAGTGGCAGATTATTAAGGGCTACAAGACTAAGGCCTGCAGCAAGGCTGAAGGCAGGATACCCAACAGCAGTTGTGCAATGGTCCTGGGCTTCACCTTCCGTGAGGGTCTGCAGGTCACTGGGCTGCCAAGAGCTTATCTCTGATAGAAGGTAATAGAGTCTTACAGTTCTGATCTCCACCTTCCTCTATCCCTTCCCAAGGGATATGGAGGCTTATTCATCTCCCAGAATCCCTTCCCCTGCTTGTCAACCCCACACTGCCTGGGGTGGATCTGGCAGCCGTGCTCAGTACCAACACAGGATGGGAGCAGAGGGACCAGGCAGAGCACAAAGAATTCAATTTTCTGCTACAGGAAACAAGGAGGTTTAGGAGTCACAGCCTTTTCACCTCTTGAGAAGGTCAGATTTCAGGGTAACTGCTCTATTAGAGCTTTGAAGATTGAACTATGTTTAGAACAAAAGATTTACTCTATTATCATCTTTGAAGGTTACTCAACACAATTTTATCTATGCAGTAGTACACTTTGTTTCTTGTAAATGAAAGTGCATGCTGTAGATGATGAGAATCTGTCCATGCTTGTGCCTCCCGAATCCTTCAAGGATCAGCACTGTTTGACAAAGAAGTTGGTATTGCTGGGAGAATCCAGCCAAGGAAACACTTCTTCATCCACTCCAAAGGCATTAAATGAGATCAGCTACAGGAACTGATCACAAGAACTAGCTTGAATCCACTTTTAAAAAACATCTTTAGTAGCCTAGCTGCTGGCTGAGTGCACAGCACAAGAAGTTTTGTGTTGCAAAAAAGTTTTTGATGGTTATTAAATTCCTACGATCAAAATAAAATCATGCCGGTGGGCTCTGCAGGAGAGTCCCATAGAAATTTCTATGCTGCATTATTGATTAACCATATATAATTTCACTTGCTGGAAAAAAAAGTATTTTGCAAATAGTAGAACCCAGAGATATTTGTGGGGTTAGAACTGTCTCTTTTGCTCTGACTATTTGCAGGGGCCAGAAAAACAAGGCTCCTTACTGCAAAATAGGCAGTTAAGCTGTGTTCCTGAGTCATTTATAGGAGAAAACACTCTACAGGCAAAGAATATGAAATAGAATATACAGAAAGGAAGCCTTCAAAAGTTTTGTGGAGTGTTACAAAGAGAACTATTTTTAACTACTTTATCCATTCTCATAATTGAAGGAACAATTTCACCTTGTTCTTTTCTCATGCAACCATGTCCAGAGAGCAGCCATTTAATATCTTTTACAAGGCAGGATAGAACTTCTATGTTGCACTTATGTACTACAACCAACACAGTTTTTCAATGTCCTATAAACGTTCTCCAATGGAAATTCTGGGAAACTTCTTAAATTTCTACTGGCATTTCTACATTATTTATTATTGTTTTATTCCAGTTCTATGTTTAAGAATATGGTGCCTGCCTTTACCCAGTTTGGGCTTGACCAAAGAGGTTTTTATCCAGTCCGATATTTCATCATGTCTTGTTGGTGACATTTCTAACAGGATCCCACTGATGCATGAATAACCTCAATTAATCTCTTGAGAGATAACAAAGGAGAGGGCATCAGATCCATGCAAAGTGCAAAAGCAGTCAGAACTATCCTGAAATATCAGAGGGGATAAGCATCACTCTTTTCATGACCTTGAAACCTGAGAAATCCCCAATTCAACTGAAAATGGATAAGAGAGATTTTGCTTTTTAGTCATCTAGAAAGTGAAAATCCATTTGACAGGTGTCACAACATCCTGACTGCTGGATAACCCCCAAGGACCACAGGCAATGAGTTTACTTGGCACCTTGATACTGCAGGTATCAATCCCAGCCAAAAAGAAACACCACACCGATATTCCTGCTCAAGATCCAGTGTGGAGGACAAGCAAGGTAACAAGGTGGCAGTGTCCCTGAGTTAACTCTGCAGTTGGAAAAACCCAGATGGTCACGCCACGATTCTAAAAGGTGAGTAGGTCAACTCACCCTAGAAAAATGCATCCAGTGTTTTCCGAACAGGTTTCTCTCTCCTTGAGCTGGTTCAAAGGCATTCATATACTGACCTTTCCTGGAATAAAAGTGAATAATAAAGTCAAACCCAAGTAGTTTTGGGTTTGGGTTTTTTCCAGTTCTATGTGACAATGAAAGTGCTGAAAATCCAGAACTTTCTAATAGGCTGGACATATTAAATTTTATGTGTTGCTGCAGGTCCAGCAGTAACACTTGTGTTCAGTTTCAAAGACAGTTCCTGGGAAATAATAACCGTCAGTCATATTCATGTCAACTTCTCTATGCTGCCTTGTTCACTGAATGTCGCCGTGAAACTTCTATTCCTCCTGTGCATCCTTGAGTCAACCGCTGCCACTGAGATGCCAAGTTATAAAACTGGAAGTAAACAGTAAAAAAATATTAGGAGAAACAGCAAGGTATGAGAAAAAGCTTTGGAAAGAGTATTAAAATGGGCTGCTACCCTCCTGATTCTTTCAGAAGACTGCATACTTGCCATAGTTCCTGTATGTCTATACCTACATAGATCTATATCTACATATGCCACTATCTATATAGATCTTATTTTTTTAGAACTCTATTGAAAAGGCAAATATATTTCTAACAAACATTTTTATCTTGTGTCAGCTCTGTGTATCCTTTTTCATCCCTGCCTCCTATTTATCCATTTGTGACCCTGGCCAGTGTGCTGGTCTTGGCTGGAGTAGAGTGAATTTTCTTCACAGCAGTTGGTACAGGGATGTGTTTTGGGTTTGTTCTGAATACATGGTTGATAACATATAGATGTTTCTTTAATTGCTGAGCAGAGCTTACACAGGCAAAAAACTTTTCTGCTTATCACACTGACACTGGTAAAGGAAGTTAGGAGGAGTCACGGCCAGGACAGGTGACCCCAGCTGACCAAAAGGATATTCCAGATCATGTGGCATCATGCTCAATATATAAAGTGGGGGGCAGAAGCAGGAAGGAGGGATATTTGAAGTGATGGAGTTTGTCTTCCCAAGTCACCATTACATGTGATGGAGCCGTGCTCTCAAGGAGATGGCTGAACACCTGCCTGCCCTGGGGAAGCAGAGAATAAATGCCTTGGTTTGCTTTGCTTGTGTGCATGGCTCTTTCTTTCACTGTTAAATTGCCTTTATCTCAACTTATGCATTTTCCAAGTTTTCCCCTTCTGATTCTCTCTCCAGTCCCACTGAGGGGGAAAATGAGTGGTCTTGGGGCTGGGCTGCTGGCTGGGGTTAAACCATGTCTGCCAGGAACAAAAGCTTACATCTGTAAACTGCTTGTTCTGTGAAGCAGATTGCCTTGACCAAGAATTTCAAAAGCCACTTGACACAACTTTGTGTGTTCAGCTTGAGACTTTTTTGAAGGTTTTCATGGCTCTGCTGAGTAAACTTCTCTAAGATACAGCAGGTGAGGACCCATCTGTCTTTGTCTGAAACTCCTGTTGGTGTTTTTTTACCCATTTTGCTTTATAATTTCATTTGTTCTGCAGCTCTGAGGTGTCCTGTAAAGAAGGGATTGTTAGTATTAAAAATACCAGGAATTATGATTAGAAACATAGATTTTTACTGCTTAAGCACATTAAAAAACTAAATGGATTTCCTGGATTACTACATTTACTCCCTGCTGCATGTCCTAAAATCATAACTTTGTACAATTAAAAATCTCCTGTTTCCTGCTCATGCTGTTTCTTTCCCAGAACAGATTTCCATACTACTGAGAAATCCTCCCATTTTCACAATTTCTTGCAGAGTTCCCAGCAAACACAGAAAAGCTCCCTGCTGTGTTTTATATCTGGTCACCCTTCAGCTCTCTTTCTCCTGGGCACCAACCACTCTGGGTTCCACATGGCTCATTTTCCATATTTTGTAGGTTTTTTCCTTGATTTCCCTCTCACTTGTTACAATTTGACCCCTCTGTTTCAAAAAAATAACACATTTTACCCCCAAACTGACTCTGCATAAGTTTGTGATGGAAGTGGAATAAAGTTCCTATTTCTGCTTGCAACACCCAATACTTTCACTAACACAACCTCTGTACAGCATTTTCCTTTTTTTGTGACTCTCATTTCCAGTTTATCACTTTTTCTATAAATTTTAGCTCCCCTGTCCTTCTCAGTTGTACTGCTGCCTCTTCAGGATGATTACGAACTCAGTGGTAGACTACCAAGTACTTAAAAGCCATAAAAAAGATGTGTAGCATTTTATCTTGGGCTCAGGATACTTTGGGGTATCTATTCTTTATTGGCATTATTTCCCCTTTCTTTTTTTTCCCAGCAGTGGCTTGCAACAATAGCAATGATAACAATGAAGCAGCTGGAAATGTTGCTGTTATTTTGATTTAATGAGCCCTCTATTCTGTAAAAGAGTCAATACTTCCCAAAAATAACATCAATGCTTCCTGTAAGATGACAAGAGGGAGTGGAAAATTTTGTGTGAGTAGCAGAGTCTTTTCTCAGTCACTATTCATCCTTGAGGACTGATGGTAGAAAAAAAACTCCTATGTTGTTTGATGCCTGGTAAACCAAGCACAGGGAGTTAATGATTATGAAAATTTCTGCAGTAGCAGAACAGGATCTTTTGTTTGAAAACAATGATTTGTACTATGTCTTACATGATGAAAACTTGATGAAAATGTGATTCTTTTCATGATAAACAGGATAGAATTGTGTCTCTCTGTTCATGCAGGTGCCCATGACAAAATGAAAAACAATCTCTCTGCAAAGAGGGATAGACCACAATAGGAACATGCGTGTCAGGAAACACATTTGCCTTAGATATGGGTAATTTGCTGATTACACACCTCTTTCACATCACTGTGAAAGACCTGGCTTCTCTACCTCACCATTCCAAGCTAAACCTGTGTCATCTATTAAATAGACATATAGCTGTTCACAGTCTTGTAGATATAATTACACATAATGAAGATAACAATCTCTTTCGAAAATATGTTCCATCTTAAAAAGAACAATATCTTAAAAAATCCAGTGTAACCTTTGGGAGCTAAGTTCCATGACCATTTTCCCTAATAATTGTAAAAATAATTTCTTTCTTGTCTGAAAGTTAAGGGTTAATCATGAATCCTGTATCTGGTCAGGGACACTTTCAAGTAATGACAATTTATTCTTTGCAAACTTTTTTTTTCCATATTTTTGAAAACTTAAGATTTATAAACTAGAATTTTAATGAATACTTTAGAGAACTGGTAGACAAGATAAACAGTCTAAAACAGAATAGCTAAATCTAGGAAAAGGAAAAAGACAGAAATTATTTATGTGAGAACAAGGAAGCAGACAAATATAGAAATCATTTCTAAAAAAATTATGATCCTCTAAATTAAGATGTCTCCAGTCAACAAAAACAAGCATTGGAGTTCTATGCTTTAGAGTCCTAAATTTCCACCCTTTTTCTGCTAGACAGTAATGTCATCTCTCCCCATACTTCCAATGAACTTGTGTTTAATTATTACTGTGGCTCCTTTCCAGCCACATTTCTCAGAGTTAAAGCATGCACAAGTCCCCCACAGTTCTTGTGCCACCCCTCTCTGCCCCATAAAGAAGCACAGACATGGTGCCATGTCCCAAAGGCTCTGGGTTTCTGGCCTAGGTAACTGAGCTCAGTCCCTATCTCACATGCAACCCCCACTGAATATTTATTTCTAGAGGTTCAACCTGGAGCGGAACCCCACAGGGGCATCTTCATCTCTCCAGTGCCTGTAATGCCATTTGAGACATCCACCAGGGCTACCAGAGATGGCTCAGCCCCTATAGGAAAGTCTTCCTATTCTGGATAAGAGTGGTAGGTCAAGCACCTTGTACACAGCACTGGCTTGAAATACTCACACTACCCCCTGTGTGTCCTGGAGATCAGTCCAGTCAAGCTCAATCAGTTTATTGATTAGAGATCTATATTATACTAAGCCAGAGAGGCAAAGCTTATGATTTCAAATTCATAACCTTTGGTTTTATCACAGGTGCTGCAGTAGCTCAAAACAAAGCCAGATTAATATGCAGAAATCTCTAACAGCATTTATCCTCACTGTTGATTACACTTAACAAACTTTCCATCATGTCACTTAATTCCCCCCTGCCTCCTTCAGAATCATAAATTAGAATGTCACCTACAAGAACACCCTTCAGAAACTTTTCTTCAGAGTTAGGAACAGAATTACCGACCTTGGAACAGAAAAATAGAGAATGAAGAATCCAAGCCTCTTCTACCTTTGCTATGAATCAGAATCAACAGCTTCAAGAACTGAAAAATATTTAATGAAACTATGGGTTTCCAGAACATTTAGCCTAACTCCCAGTCTAACTAGTAAGGCTTTATAGAAGTCTGTTCTATTGGTTGTCCAAGCAATACTAACCCTTTATCGTAATAAAGACAGATACTAAAATCAACATGTAATTAATAGATGAGCCACCATGGCTCTGAACAGCTTGGTTTTGACATTAGAAACAGGCTGTAATCATATGGAACTTTACATAAGCAAGCTGATTTTATTCCTCAATGGCGTTTCAATTTGTGATTTTTGTTTACAGCCTTCTCAGGCAAGCTACCGCACAGTATCATCCCAAGACAGAACCCCTACAGTACAGCCATTCAAATTTATTGAAATCAAATGCTAAATTTTCATTGATGCCTATATTTATTTTCATTGATGCTTATACTGCTTTTGCATCCAGGTTTTTCTGTGCTTCTTTGTCTGCCACAGAGAGATGGTGTTGTGACAACAGATGCTTTCTGAGCTCATCTCAGTGCTGCATATTCCCACTTGAATCCCTGCTTGTCATTTTTCCTGGCTATCCAATTTGTGTTTTTGTAAAGTATTCATCTCTAGCGGCATCAATTACTCTGGAAATCATTAGAAATGGAACAAAAACCCAGGGTTTTTGTTGACACTAAAAGCAATCCTCCCTTCACGCTGAACGATGTGATGGCAACCATTGGGCTCAGAGCCATGAAAGGACAAGGATTAATCTTTTGTGCCATAAGATTGTCAGATGCCAATGACCTTTATCGAAGGAAAAACATATGAAAATATGAACTCAGAGGAGAGATTGAAAGAATTAGCATTGTTTAGTCTATAAGAGAGTAATGAGATACATTGACAACAAGACTGAGATAAGTGAAACGTAACTTAAGTGGGCAATTAATTCTCCAGAAGCCACTCCAGTTAGGTGTTATATTTGAATGGGTACGTTGAGCAATTTAATGAATATATTGTGGGGAGGGCATGTTTGTAAAGAGAATATAATCTTTTTGTGATGTGATATAATGTATTTCTCTGTCCCCTTGCATTTTGCAGCTGAAGGATGTGATCCTAGCCAGGGAACTGCTAAATATTGGCATATTCACAGCACAAGACAAGCTCTACTTCAGCAAGTGCTTCATGTTATCTAGGTTTATCTTTCCTGTTGAACCTCCTTTGTAAACAGAGAGGGGCAGAAAATAGATTCCCTGTCACACAGCTGAATCCGGTTCCTGTCACCTTCCAGCTGGACTCCCCATTGAAAACACAGGAAGAAAATTTTTTATCATGAAATTGCTGAGCTGGGTCCAAACTGAGCTGGTGCCTTGGTGACATTTGAGTAGCAGTGATTTCTTTTTTTAGTTGTTTTCAAGTATGACTTTGAAGCAGCAAGATTCAGTGCTCCACATCTCTTATTGATCTTGGCTGCTGAATGTTTTATGACAGGGAGTCGCCCTGCGTGAATTCGGAATAGAAGATCAATAGGTTGCTTAAGATGTCGTGCTGTGTTTAGATGACTGACATGGTTCCTTTCCAACACCACCAACATTCCCAATCCTTTTCTTTCAACATCCCATTCCAACCCTGAACTTTTCTTAGGTGTATCCCTTGAAAGGTTTCACCTGTGGTGTTATTACCTGTCTGATGTACACCCTAAGATATTGGACATTCAATTTGCCTGTGACTTTTCTTATTATCAACATAATTAGTACCAGGACACAGTCTGTAGGAAGGAAAAAAGCCTGCTTTCCTTGCACCTTCAAAGTTTCCATTCCAAGGACAGACTCCTAGAAAAAATTTTTTTGCATAAGGAGTACATTATGTCTTATTTTCTTTCCAAGGAAATCTAGGTTTATGCTTCATACTTATTAGGACATTCTTAAGGATTTCACTTAGACTAGAGTGCTCTAAACCAAATGCTCTTGAGCTCACAGAGACAACTGTGCTGTTTCTCAGACAGCATTCTCTCAGCTCTTCTGGATCTGAACAAATGAGCTCCCTCCTAGGGATTGGAAAAACAGTTTCCTTCTGCCTGTCTCCCATCTCTGAGCTCAGAAGTTAATGCAATGATAAGAGAGACATGAAAGTAACACCAGTGATGAGGTGGAAACCCTTACCCTGAGAACTGGACACAGATCAATGCATGTCATAGACAGCAACACCTCACATGCTTAGGATCTGTTGCAGCTCACTCCAAACAGTGCTCACCCCAATTAAGAAATGTTAGCCCCACGGCTTTCTTGGCTGTGAGGAGGCAAGGGCTGCTGTCCCTCCTGGTGGTCTGTGATAAGCAAAGTTCCTTCATGAGCCCTCCCAGTGGCCAGATGACCTGCAAAGCCACATTTCTAAGGCTTCCCAGCATCACTGTGCCTCAGCTTTGCCATTTCTTCTTCTCATGAGAAAACTCAACTGTACTTCTTCATCTGTAAGGGAAGGAAAATGTAATTCTGTGTCACTGCTTTGAGTCAGGTTCTGGAGTTACTCATCAGATTAGACTTCAAGGGAGAAACAGAACTCTCACCACTGAACTATTCTGTCCCCTCCTTCTTACTAACAGGAATAAATTTTGATTCAAAAACTATATTTGAATTTATGAGCAATGCATAAATATCCCAATGAATGTTCTAATTAAATTTTTAAGAAGTGTTGCCTCAAAAAATCTTATTCTGTTCTATTACTTACATTTATAGTGGAGAAGAGATTAAGCAAAGAACTCAGTTCCCATCCCAGGTGACTAACCAGGGTTTGTAGGCTGTGGTACCAACCATCTTAGTGACTCTCGTGCTGATTAGCTGCTATCTAATAGATAGGAAAATGTGATTAGTCTTATGTTGAGGATAGAGTCAGCAAAACTGAAATCAAAAAACTATTTTGTACTGTCACAAACAGAATATTTGCCTTTTATGAAAAAGTTTAATTTTCATTAGAATTCCTTTTCATTAAAAATGTCTCAAGCTTTCTACACATTAAAAACTACAAAATTTATTGTCTTTATGATCACCAAAAGTGGTAACATGTTTTAAGGGATTTTGCTTGAGCAGGGAGGCTGGACTGGATGACCTCCAGTGCTCCTTCTAACCTTAGCCATTCTGTGGTTCTGTGATCCTGTGAATTTTGTGGTTTTCAGTTGAGAAGATTAATAATTTTAAAGTCATTCTCATTTAAACTTTTGCACAATAAAATATCTCCACACAGTTTTATTTCATGCCTTTTAATTATCAGTAATTTCAATAGTATACAATTTTTTATTATCCATTTCTGACCAATTAAGCAGTGGGTGACTGGGCCATGCAAAAATTCAAGGGGCAGAGCAAGGAAGGTGGTTCTGAAGGATGGGAGATGGCTGCAAGGAAAGGCAGTGTGGTAGAGGTTTCTCAATACAGACTAAGAGCTGAGATTGTGGACAATACCTGTCCCTCTCTGGATGTGAGATACTGCAAAGGACCTTTCCCTTCCATTGTGAGGAAGGAGTAGCATCATCTTCAACTACCACAGACCAAACCTTGGTGGGATGGGAAAGGCAACAGGGTTTTCAGGAAAGACTGTGAGAAAGAAACAACTAAAAGCCTTTAGCAGCACATAAAAAGCTGCAAATGCACCATTTACTTAACCAGAGAGAGAGGCTTGTATCAGACAGTATTTCAGGTGATGAAGCCGGTTATCCAGGTATTTGCCAGGCAAGGAAATAAGTGATTGTTAACCCTAAATCAAAGACTGTACCACTATAACATAGCTTCTACTGTACAAACTGAAAACAGAACTAGGCTAAAACATTTTGAAGCCTGCAGCAAGTAGATGGAAACAAACTGAAGAAAGCTTCTGACTGAATGCAAGTGCTCATTCTGCATAGCACCTAGGAGTCTGTAAGAAGTGACTACAAGGTCAGCAGAGCAGAGAAATAGCAAAAGAAAAATAATTCTGAGCCTAGATCTTCAAGCACAGCACAAAGATAGAAGAACATGAGAAACAGCACAATAGCCCAAACTCTTCAGCAGATCAGCACGGCCAGATTATAATGGAAACAAAATAGGGATCTCAGAGCCACTAAAGAGTCTCTACCTTGGTGCTAATCTGAAATCCAGATGTGTTTCCCAAAGACAAGAGATCTGACACTTTTCATGACTATGAGGATGTCTAGGATTTTCTCATGGGCCAAATACCTCTCCCAGGCCTGAAAAAGTAGAAAGAGGTTGTGTGAAGAGAAACACATGGCATTTTCACCCTGTTTTACTACACTGTAAATTTTCATTTTTTTCAGGCAGGCAGGTGAACTGGCTTTGAGAATTGAAGGAGGACCTACTCTGAAGGAGCAGAGATTCTGAGAACTTGCAATGATCTGAGCTTGCCTTTCCATTTTGTTACAGCAATCATACTGGTGTCCTATATGTGCTTTATAAAACTACAGATCTCATTTGGAAAAATCTTACTTATTTAAAGTTTGTAGCATGACTTGACTGTGAATTCCTGTGACAGACACAGACAACACATTGGTAAGCATCAGATAAAGCCTAAGAGCATCCTTGAGACTCTCCCTTGGATTTGCTCCTCTTCAAGTAATTACCTTTTGCTTGCATGGATGCTTGAAGCTTAGTGTAATCCATACCAATAGAAACTGGCAGAGAGAGCACAGAAGAGACCCCCCAGATGGAGAAACATAAACTAAGCACGAACTCCACATGCTTCTTGTTAGATGTTAATTGTCCTCAATTGTAATACGATATTTTCTGAGCTGACTGGTTCTCAAGTGAAATCTTTTAAAGCTCCTCTTTCGAAGCAAGCTAAGTTGTCTCCTGCTGGGTATAATCCTAACAGAGGCTGTGTTCCCCTTCTCTACAAAGCAATTTGACCAATCTCCCTCCCAGAGACAGAGATGGTCTGACACAACGATTCTGCTCTCCCGCACAGAGATGCTTTGATAGCCCTTGATATTGCTGTAAGGCTCTAAATGCTTCAGTCTTTTAATCTCTCTTTGGGGGCTTTGTCCAGATCCTCTGAATATAAAGAGCAATTGACATACTCAGGCAAATATTTATAATGTCACACTTTACAGCAGGGCTGAGGTTTCCCAAACCATCTCTTTGAGATGAATGACCAGTATCTATAACTGTAAATGTAAATCAATTGCCTCAATACCCTTCAGGGCTTCACAGATATCCACTGGAGTACTTTGACATACAAGAAAAACCATACCTGTTTTTTTTCCCTTTTCTACCTATTAGTTAGAATCTCAAGCAAGTTTAAGTCACGTCACAGGGGTTTTTCCATGAAAGAATAATTTTGAAATACCACAGAAAATTTCTAAACATACAAAAATATGTCTACTCCAGTGAAATTTTAGTTTTTCCTTTCAAAATAAATTTTGTATTTAGAAAAAGTACAGTAGTAAGTGATGGAAGTTAGCAGTGGAGTTCCACAAGAATTTGTGCTAGTGAAAGCTCTCTTCTGATAAACATATTCACAAATTGTGTAGTCCAGCAGACAAGCATGTCTCAACAATATTTCAGTGTTTCCACTGAAAAAAATTATGATCAAGTTTAGTGAAGACTAATTAGTCCTGCTTTTATTAACCTGCATCTGGTTTTCCTTATTTCACATTTCTTCGAACAAAAATTCTTTTGCCTGGGATATAGCTCAGTTCAGCTTCAGCTGACTTACAATGAGCAGAGTGCACAAATGTGTAACATAATCACTACAGAGAGGCTTGAGGAGAGTTCACATGAAGCTTTATTTGTCACACCAGAAGTGACAGCAAATTCAATCAGTGAACCTCAAAAAGGAGGTAAAAAAATTGGTCTGTGATTTAAAGAAATGTCAAAGTGAATATTTTCCAACCCAGCAGATTTCTTGTTTGAGCATGCAAACTCAACATGGTATTAACTAGTTAATTGGTGAAATAAATCTTGTCTGTGCTTGATCTGTCCTCTCCACATACAAAAGCCTGTGGACAGACTAATGATTTAGGCTGTCTATTGGTTTTACGTTCATCCCAGGATGTGAGTGTGAGGGTTCACCATGGATGGTAAATTAATCTAGTCCTGGGGGCAAGGTTGGACTTTGTGTTAATAAGATGGTATATCCTAAATCTTCCTCCATGGCTCAGTGACCTGAGGTTCACAATGTCCACAAACAAGAGCATTTTCCTCCAGAATTTCATACCTTCAGACTTTCATCCACAGTATTACCTCCCAAATTAGCAGAAATTGTGATTTTATTTGGGAATAACATTTTCAGTTAGGAGCCTAAAATGTGCACTGCTGAAATTATTTGTACAACCTGACTGTCACATACAGTTGAGGAGACCCACACGAAAATTAAGTCCTCCAATCACCCCACTCCCATACTATTCAGTGACAAGCAATTATTCAGGAAAAATTCCTTTGTGGAAGTTTTTGTTCAGTACTGTATTGTGTCATCATTATGAAGTTTTTGTTCAGTACTGTATTGTGTCATCATTTATGAAGCAACAAACTTTTCTTCCCTGGGAGACAGATGTGATTTAGCAGAAGGGCTATTTATCTCTTAATCTAAATTCTTTCCAGCTCCTCCTTAGTTCATTACTCCTTTTATCATGTCTTTTCTGAACTTAAAACTGAAAATTCATAAAGCACAGGATTCTGTTTTAACTTGCATATCGCATTTGCCATAGACAAGAGATGATAAGATATTCTGCAAATTTTTACTTTTGAATGTTGATGAGTCTTCTACATTCAACATGAGAAGGATTTTCTAAACTATCATTACTTTTGTTAAATTTCTTTTTCTGTGAGATGTTTCTTTGTTGCTTCTTTATTTAAAGAGATTGATCACTGCTAGTCAAAATTTAAATTAAAAAAAAAAAATCTCTAATACAATAAAATAGAAAGGAAAAAATGAGTGCAATACAAATAAATAATTGGGTTCAGATCACTGGAGAAAAAATTCTCTGTTGTCCCAGGGAAAAATAGTTATATTCTATCTCCTAGGACACCAATGTAATCCCTCTGAAACTGAAACTGGTAAGGTAGTTTACCTTAGAATTATTAATTCACAGTGTGGTTGTTCTGATTTTAATTTAATTACTCCTAATTTAATTTTATTCTTGAACCATGATAAATTTAGAAAAATTAATTGGTTTTACACTTACATAACTGAGATGAAAACTTACCTCCCAATAGCTATTACCATCTGACATCAGTCTTGCTCCTCAAGGCTCCTTGTAGCCTATTTTTAATGGGATTAGAGAATTAAAAATCCAGTCTACTTGTGCAAACGTGAATGGAGGTTTTACCCAGTGAATTTTGCACTGCAATTTCTACAGGCCTCTAGTCTAGTTTATTGTGTCTCTAATCCTGACCCATAAACTGATAAACCATAACTGATAACCATAACCATGGCTCATCATCCATCCCAGGTAAAACTCCATGTATTGGAGCACACTCCCATGTAAAAGGGCCTCTCCCCCTGCTCACTTCCCAATGCAGGTTTGCAGCATTGCAGATCTTCTTTAAGATAAGGAGGGACAGTCTATGGGGAAAAATGTTTAAACAGAAAATTCCTGTATGAGGAGAAAAAGGATGAATAAATAATGTGACTACCAAGAGCCTCTTTCGATTATCTGGATTTTACAAAATGTTTGACCCCAGTGCCTTGAGCTGTTTTGCTTTTATACTTTTTTTTTAAAAAATAAATTTGTGCCTGTGGATGTACTCACTGCTGTGCATCACAGAAACACAAGCTCCAAAATATGCAACACTACCAGGCTTTATTAAACCAGGCTGTTCTTCACAATCAAAAGATGACTTTGTGGAGTAATATGTGCCAGATTTATTGGAATCTGAGATAATTTTTCAAGAAATCATGAGTCTCCATGTCAGAGTTCTGACCTGGAAAATCTCTAGAGCATGACATCAGCAGTTATCTGACTGTAATATTTTACTTTCTGCGTTAATATACAAACCTGTCATATTTCTATGGGATGAAGCTCTCAATAAAAGGAAGCAGGTTCAATAGTAAAGTAAGGGAAAGCACTCTTTTAAGAACAATATTTACATAATGGGTCAGAAGAAAGTAAACAATACCTAGACATGATAGACAGTTCTGATTTGAAGCTAAGCCAGCTGCAAAGGGACATGTCATCATTCAGGGATTTTTATGCCTCTATATTTATTTCTCTTTTTACAGGGCAAGTGAATTGGCAGCCACTCTAGGAAAGCTCCCACTGCCCATCTCTACATACATGCTCTGTGACTGAATGAAATGTTTTCTATTGCCATGACATGGGTCCTTTTTATATTTGTCCTCCCATTTGCATCCACAGGCAACAAATTACGCTGACCAATTAAATACCAAATAATAGAGGGGAGAGTAGGAAAACAAGGGTTTCACATGTGTCCTCATCTCTAGTTATTTGAATGCTGAGTGGCTACCAAGAAGAAGAGGACTTTGGTGTTTAAATGTTTCTAACTTAACTAATAAAAGAAGCCACAGAGATTTCAGAGCACCAGGATGTGTGAAGGGCTTTTGATGCACGAGACCATCTCAGACAGCTCACAAAGTACCTGAAGGGGTGCAGCAACTCCGAGTGGCTTTAACTCTTGTATTCAGATAATCCTGAATTGTTACACTATCCCCATCTCCCTGGCTCAAGCTCATTATGTAAATTATCTCATTTCACAAAGGATCAGGTCTCTATATCCTTGTTTGAGCCAAAGCTGTCATACCCCAAAAAGACTGAGCATTAATAATTTGCATCATAAAAGTCTACTTTTCATCTGAATAACTGAGCTAGGCAAGAAAGCATGATTTAAAAGTATCTACTATTTTTTTAAAATCAAATACATAGACAAATTCAGTAATAAGTTTACACTGAAGAAGTTCATGCAAAGATAACATTTCTGAGACATTTAGGACACAACTATTAGGGTCAATGTCTGCTTTTCAGGATAATGTTGACTACTATGTTTAAGATATATGTGATATACATATATATATATATAGTTTATATACCTTATAAGATGTATCTCATTAAGTGCTTGAGAGCCATTTCATGTCTTGGCACTGAATGCCAGAGTAACCCATAGGAGCCGAAGAAAATCAATACAAAAGGGAAAGGAATTATCCCCAAGTGTTGTGCCTTCTGCATTCTCCACATGATCTTGATGTTGAAGAAAGATTCTTATAATGCAGAAGTCATTGCAGTATATTTCCCTCACCTGGCCATTGTTTCTGAGGGAAGTCTACCAATACAGCATCAAAATTCATCCTCAACTTTCTGTGGTGAAATGTGTCTTTTACTGCCACAGTCTCACAGCTGAATCATGCAGCATAATCAAGCCCCAAAGCAATTAAGCTACTTTGGCCTTTGTAAGGCAGTTTAAGAGACAGATCCATTTCAGCACAACTCAAACAGCACAAAGAAAAGCTTTTATTATCCTGATTTATTGAGTTTTTCCATTTCTCTTTTATTTAAGTTCAATGTCCTGCATTCAATTTAATGACAATGACTCTGTAAAGCATTAAAACACCCTATGACTATTAAAGGAACATTTATTGAGGTCTAATAAGAGACAAATCAACTTTTCATTTAAGTGCTTCAAAAATAACACAAGCAATAAATGGCTGATTATATATTTAATGACACTGTAACTTATACTGTACCAACAGAAAAAGCTTTTGCATTTCCAATTTAGCACTATTGCATGTCATCATCATTAGGGAAAATGTTTATTGTTATTCTAATTGGAAGCAGAAAGTTAAAATCCATCTTCATTTAAAATCAAATGCAGCTCAAATGTTTAATAAGTAAATATAACTCTTAGCTATGATGCAGGGCTCATTTCAGAAAAGGTTGCTCCAGTAGGAAAAGTATGGCCCAAATTCTGACTTCAGACTTGTATATACTTGCACGTACAGAAGAACTTGTGAAAAGAATATTTCCAATGGTAGAATCCAACTTTTCTCCTTAGTCTTGGAAAAACTACATTTTCAGAGTATCTCATTAATCAAGATGATTGTTGAAACTGCTATTGTGTTTTCATTCTACTTCTAAGTTCCATTTTTTTTATTATTTCTCCACTGTGTAACTTTCTTAAACTTTGCAAGCAAGACAAAGTCATAAAACTTCTTTTTGCTAATCTACAAAAAGTTTGAGACGAAGGAACATAACCATAGAAATAAACCTTTATGGTTCATTCAGTTGTCAAGAAAGAATCAAGTTGTCAAACTATTTCAATCTCTGTCCCCCAGAATAAAGGCAAATTGAAAACATTATCAGAGGAAGTTAAAATTTTGAGATATTATCTTCTATTAAAAAAATGAAACATAAAGAAATTTAGTAGCTAGCAGCAAAAAAATGTCAACAGAAAGAAGCAGTTTAAAATCTTATTCTGTTGTCTTGACTTCACTCTGACGTAAGTGACTAATGTGTCTTATTTTAGAGCACATGGGTTTATTTCTCTGTGTTATGTTTCTGGCTCAGTTTGTCCCTACAATTAGATCCTCAAATCCAATGTCCTGCAATACCAAGTACCAATGCAATGGAAGTTTCACCCAGAGGTGTCTTTCAGGCACCCCCTCACACACCTCCTGGTGGCATCTCATGACAAACCACACTTTCAGGATAAAAGCAAAAGCCACAATTTTTGAGCAGTGTAGGAAAGAGAGAGAGGTACAAGCTATACCATTTTCTTATAAATCAGACCCCAGGGCTACTTGATGTCCACCACAGTGTTGTCCAGGAGACAGATGCATTTCCCACTGCTGAGGTCCTTCTGTGGATTCAAACCCCATGGAGGTTTCTCCTGGGGAAGGACTTCCAGCTCAGGTCTAAGGGCTCCCTAAACATTTTAATTTTTCATGAGAGTTGTCTTAAGTTACTTCATTTGTGTTTTTCTTGCAAAGATACGGTATTGGACAAGTGTGGTGATGACAACCACTCATTGCAAACAGCAGAGATAAACTCTCTGTGGCTATCTATGATACCATGATGGCAACTAACTAACCTTTCACTGCTTCTGGTTTGCAGTTCTTGCATTTGCTCTCTTCAGTCTCTTTCATTTCAAGAAAGTCCAGAGTAAATTTATTTTATATAAGCTGCAACTGGCTCTAAGGAAAGGTAGACCTTTGGGCATGATTCTGACAAGATGACAAGCTTATTTTCTTTCCTAAGAATTGATTTAACTATCAAAGCAAAGGCTAAGACAGTTATTGAACCGGTTAAGTAATTTAAAAATAGGGGATTGAGTGTTTGAACCATCAGCAGGCATCAGCTCTGAGATTAAACCTGCAAGAAGGCAAGGATTTTAAAAAAAAAAAAAAAAAAAAAAAAGTGAAGTTATTTACACTTGAGACAAAGATTAAAGATGCTGTGAAATTTACTGTCCCTGCACTTAACTGGGGAGCACGGCAGCGTGGAGTCTTGGCATGAATGCTGCTACTTTTGACACCCTGTTAGCTTGCTAGTATGAAATACATTCAGACAGTGCAGGAATATTTGTAAAGCTTATTGGGAAGGATATCAAATCATTCTGTTGTTTATTCAGTGAAGCTTAAGCACATCACCCTTGAGGTTATTCTGTGTCTTGCTTACACATCTTGACTCTCCCACACCTTTCCTTTGCAAAATGTCTCCCATAAAAGTCTTCAATTTACCTTCAATGTTCAAACAATTTTGCACCATTTCACTCTTCAGTAATGTAAATTATTCAATTCATGGCTAAGATTCAAAGCCATAAAAGTGGACATTTATAGTTTTCTACAGTCTGCATTTGTTGCAGAAAGACATATTTATAGAGTCTAGGGAAAATAAGCAGGCAGTGGTCCATGTGATTCCTGCTGTCCCAGTGATCACATTTTATTTGCTGTCACTCCTGTACTGTCTTGTTTAGTTTCTGTCATTTACCTGTTGAATTCTTTGTCTGTCAACATGAAACTTGCAGGGTCAAAAATTTTTGTTTTCATGATTGTGTATCATAATCAAGTCACTAGCATAATCCCCTTGTATACATTTGCTGCAGTTAAAGAGCACATATATTATTATCCTTTCCTCAATATGGTCTAAATTTTCAGGAATTACAGTTGATTCAGAAGGCTTGGTATCTGAATGCCTTCATGAGCTATTGTAAAAGATCCTAATTGCCAAAGGAAGGAAAGACCAAGCACTCTTGGGGTTAAAAAAAGTGAAAGACTTTTAGAGACTTCAAGCTGAATGTTTTGCTTTAGAAATAATGCATCTAAAAATACATCTGCTCCAGACATTCCAAGCTTGACGACCTACCTTATTTCAGAATAATCCTCTTTTCCACACAAAGCAATACGATGAAACTAAAATGCAATCAACAGAAAGACAGATAGCATTTAATGTAAAAGATGCTACATCACAATATGTTGTACATTGAAGCAAATTCAGATATTAATTTAAGGTGGAACTATTAGTGTTGGGGGAAGAGGGGAAGGGGAAGCATTTCTGGTTATTTGTTAACACTGTCTTACTTCCCAGTGGTGATATAACCTGTATTGATGAGATTACAGAAACACCATCCCTCGCTTGATTTCAGATAGCCACATCCACTGCCCATAAAACACATAATTAACTGAGGAGGGAATAGTTCTTAATTAAAACTGTCTGAAATTAATCAAACACTGGTTTGCAAGGTTTGCAGAATACTCGTGGTTTTTCTCTTCCTTCCTTGCTTGCTCAGAGGAAGTTCAAGTGCCCCATGCACTGCTGTCATGGCACAGGAGGTGCTCACCTTCCCAGCACAGTCAGGTGTCTTCATTTGCAGCCTGGGATGACAAACTCTCCCAGTCCTTCTCACCAGTAGACAGCAAGCAAGAAAGAGACAGCAGAAGCCATGACCAATACTAACTAACTGAGGGTTATTCTGGACTCTTCTTTTCTTTCTGAAACAATATAGGAAACAATTACAGATGTTGTTTCTCCAAAAGGACAGAACTCTGGGCCGGCCTCCTCAGTGGGCACAGATACTCCTGTGGGAGGACCACTGCAAGGAGAACAGGGGAGGTCTGTGAAGATGCACATGAGCTTGTCCTGGGAAAAGAACCCTAGAAGACACTCTGATCAGTCTGCAGCAATAACATAGGAAAGGGGAGCAGTTCATAAACCACCTCTGCTCTGGGGCTGGGCCAGGGCAGTCCCCTCCTTCCTGAACCTCAGCATCCACCTGTGCTCTCATGTGTGGATCTCATGGGTGGCTCAGGGGCTGCACGGTGCACTTGTGCCACAGCAAAAGTACATCCCACTGGCAGGGAGGGCTGCTTGGCCATCCCATGGGGCAAGACTCAGTGCCAGCAATTCCACATCTAAGGGCTGTGAAGATGCCCTTGTGGGAATCAAAAAGAAAGATCAAAGGTAGGCCTGAACAAGGAATAGCACTCTCTGAAGTTACTACTTTCATTGTTACTTTTGTGCTTCATAGACTAGTACATCACAGGGTTTTTTTCATTCCTTCTTTTCTTTCTTGGTGATGTTCTTTCATCTTATTTGATGGATCTTCCCCTAGTTGTTCCATTTCTTTTATCTGTTGGAACACGGCTCAGGGCTACATTGTTTTCTCCTGTTAAGGTGGTATCATGAACCTTCTTGCTGTAACATGGCATGACCTCACACTGACAGCTCCTGAGAACAAAGCCCTGCTCGAACTGCAAGCTCAGTCTCCAGGGCTACATACCTGCAGAGTTCAGTTAGCCTCACTGAGGACTTACACCTTTCAGGGGGGACAGGAACAGGGTGAGAAGCTGCTGAGAGGGAGAGACAGAGAATACCCTAAGCTGAGGTTGAGTATGTGTCATAGCAATCTTTAATTCCACTTTAAATTTGATCTCTGAGCACAGCAAGGGAATTTACTGTTAGCTGGTACCTTCAGGAGTAACAATGGTATAAGGACTAGAACAGAATAAAATAACAATATAGTCGTTGAAAGAGCAGGAAAAAATTACATTTTTCCAGGGACAGAGAATTGATCCCAAATAAACTATTTTAGAAGGAGGACACTGAAATATTCCAGAAGAAAAAACTATTAAAAATATATATACATAGATTACATATGTAAAATAATATAACCTTACCCATTAAGACATAGAAAAACACTTACTCTGCCCCAGAAAACAGTTCAGGGGAATGCTAAAACAGCTTTGTGGCATAATAGAGCGGTGTTTGCAGTGTATGCAGTGTTCTGGAACATGTTCCTAAGCCCTGTCAGGCTATGGCATGGAAATGAAGTTGCAAATTGGCATTGCAAAAGGCATCTGCCAGGTGCAGGCTTCAGAGAGACAAGAGATTGGGGCAGTGAACTCCTTCAGACAGTTCCTACCTTCTTTCTAGAGTGTTATTGCTGAGTTTACTCCATACCCAGTCAAGATATCCTTCTGCTTTTCTTTTGCCTTCTCTCTCTACCTGTTCTTTCTCTGCTCTCTCAATGCAGAAGATTGTTTATCCCATTCACATAGCCAAACTTTACATTTCTCTTGAGGAGAAGGTCATAGGTATGGTCATCATTGATTCCACTCTACTTTGGTAGAAGCACCAAGGATTTTTGGCAAAATATGGGTTGCTATGTGCCTGCAGGTAGAAATCCTTAAACTACAAAACAGGCACAACATGACAGTTAACTCCTTTTTTAGCAAGGTAAACAGAGGCACAGGAGAGTAAGAGTGAGATCCATGAGCAGAAGATCCCATAGCCTGGACCATATAATGCAGTGCTGTGGATTCTTCCCTCTTCAAAGAAAAAAAAAACAAAACAGCCCTCTGGAAGGGGCTGAACCTTTCCTGCAGCAGTGTTTGGCCATCACTGCCAAAGATACCATTCCTCATGCTCCCTTGAACAGCATCTTTTCAGTCATGCTTCTAATTATTGAGAAGCAAAGCAGTGGCCCTGCCTGCCAGGGAAGATATGTCCCCACTTTGCCTCAGACCCCTTTAGAAATTCACAAATGTTTGGTTTCTGTATCAACACCTTTAGGAAACAAGGACCTTCATCTACCAGCCAACATCTTGCACATTTTTGAGCACACAGTCATAAAATAACATCTGTCCACAAGAAGAGGAAGGCCATTTAAAAGACTTTTTTAACCTAAAGGGAGCTTGCACCATCTGTCCTGCTGACAGGTTTGATGAGAAGACACACCCACGGTTTGTCAGCTGGGTTTCACATACTCTTGTGAATCCAATCCACAAATGGGGTACTTCTCTCTTATGCCAAAGGTACTCACTATTTTAATTGAAGATAAAACAGAAATTATCCTTATCTCTACTCACAGTTTCAAACAGCCCAAAAGTTTCCCCCAAAGGTGCTTGTGCTCCAGGGTATGGAAGACAAACATTTCATGTGCTTTACATTTCCAGTGCATGAAAAGCTGAAAGTCAGTACAATGTACAGCAATTGAGTGGCAGAGCCTTAAGAGACTGTTGGGCATCCCTTTTGTGTTTCCAAGATTTTCTTCTTCAGTTCATAAGAAGCAGTGGTGTCTATGATGATTTTCTTGCACATGGTTTTTGTGGTGTTTTGTTTAATAGCAGACCCTGTCCAATTCTTGCATCCCACGTGTAAACGGAAGTGTCTACAGACACACCTCTTGACTTTTTACAGACAAAGACTCATTTGCATCTCTAGTTCAGAAATTCTATCTTTATTTCATTGGCTGTTTTTCATGTCCAGCAGCTGACTGTGATGATGAAGCGCCCCTCTCCTTCCTGCGAGTTCAAATGGATCTCAAAGAAGTGTCTTCACTGTAGAGGCAAATACTCTCTTGGCTTCACCATTTACTTCCAGAAACAGAAGAATCATCAGGTGAAGGAGCCCATGCCTTTATTGCAAGTGATACCATTCAAGCTTTGCAGGGAGCCAAAGTGGAGTAAAATGATTACAGAGAAAGAGGATGGAATAATGCAAGAGAAATGAAGACTGAAAGCAGAAGCTGACATTTCATCTTGCATTATAGCCCATGGGACAGAAGGCACAAATACAGTAAATTACCTGTAAGAGTCTCTTCTTCATAGAATGAATGACTTCAAAGGCTCTAGCGATACAGTGAAATGAATGAAAGATTCTCCCTTTCTGTCTTTAGAGGACTGAGTAATAACTTACATGCTTCTTTGTACAGCAATGCTTTAGTCAATATTTATACAACAATGCAGTAAAGGAGCTTCAAATTTGTTCCCTATTTGATAATAAATAAAGATGGTATTCAGATTTCTAGTTGCCTTTAAAGCTGTCCAATCCTCTATTTTTATGTGATATCAGCCTGAATAATTCAGAAAGCTTGCTCCAAAAATGTAAGGTCTCAAAACATCCAGAGAGGAAATCTGAGAAGCAAAAGAAAATGTACATTTGTATGATGTAACAAAATATGGCACATTCTGGCACAGGCAAGGCAACATAAGACAGGTCAAAATTCAGGGACAAATCTTACTTCATGTCCCTGCTGCTGGTTATGTGTAATAAATAAGAAGGTGCTGATTACAAAGTTTCCAGTCCTTCATTCTTTCTGAGAGCCTTGAATTCACCAGTTTCAAGAAAATCCCAGTATCTCTTCTGCTCCTCAGTTCTCAGTTTGTACTACAGCAGTGGGTTACATTTGAATATAGTAGTCATGGCTGTGGGAACAGAAAAGCAGAGTTCCTTTATTTTACTTCATCAGTTTACACCAGTTTCCTGTTCTTCAATTACATCACATGTTCATTCCTCCATGCTTCTGAACCATGGACTTAGTTCTGTAATCTCAATTGTTTGAACTTCAGGACTAACACAGATATTAATCTGCTCAGAAAGGTGTCCTTAGCACCATTTATACTATAGTACAGTGTACTGTTTCCTTCATCATTACAAGTTATCTAGCATTCACCTCAGGTCTTCCACCTCTTTTTGTTTTGCCCATGATACTTCAGTGAGTGAACTACCAGAAATTTCATAACACTTCTCCCCTCTCCAAATCACTCATTAAATCTCATTGCATCCCTCAGAAGTGAATAAAACCAGTCACACTTTTACAAAAGGATTTCTTATGTTACTATTCTTTGGCAGAAACAGATAAATCCATTCTATTTCTCTTCTGAAACCTGTAATTACATTTTTAAATTACATTTAAAACTAAGGGAAAGGATCAATAAAAGTCAGCAGCCCAACTTGAAAAGGCTGAAGTTGGACAAACTTCAGACCAATCCTGCAGAGCTACCACATGCAGGACAGCCCAGGATCAGGGCATTGTAATCCAAATCAATCTTGATTTACAGGAGCTGGGCATTAGACCATGAAGCATCAGCCCATCCTATCACAACAGCATGGTTTTCCACCTCACCAGCTGTGCTGCTGACCTTCAGACCACGCACATCACCAAATTAGCTGAGGAACTACATTATCAATCACTGCTATAATAATTGCAGCAGTCAGTGACACTCTCCCTGACTTTATTTAGATTCATTGCTGGTGGATCTGTGTGACCCAGGGTCTCCTTCCCCAATGAACATATCACCGCTGTTATCTTTCCTTTGCTCATTCATGAGTTTGATTAATGTACACATTTCTTTGAAAAAATGCTTTAAAAAAGCCAGAAAAAGAAGATTTTTGCCTTGTTCTGTTTAAGATAGTTAGTTCCTTCTGAGCAGATAATAGGCAATTAAAACTCCCCAGCATGAGCTAACCTTTACCAAAGCAATGGGCTTGCAGCAGACTCCAGCAGGAAGCAGCTGCAGAAGCAAGGCAATAGCCACCCTCCTCTGTGCAGCTGGTCCTCACCCTGCACCAAAATGAGCCGTCTGTCTGAGCTGAGGATCTTTGGCTCCAGCATCTGAGATGCTCAGGTACCATCTGGACCTCAGTGCCAGCAGCCCAGAGAGGACTGATTTGTTAGTCAGTGTGTTCACACCTTTAAAACCATCTTCCGTCTCTCCAAACTGGTAACTTAGGTTTCCTTCATTACTTTACTTCTCTAAGAACTATTGATTTTTAAAAACATGATGTTTCCACCTGCTTGACAGAGTGACAGTGACAGCAGGAGATGAGAGCAGAAATGGCAACAGTTTGCAGCCTAACCTAAAGTGCATCAAACTTATTAGAAAATAATCCATGGTCTCCAGCAGGTCCTGGCTCAGGCCTGGGAGGCAAAAAGGGTTCTGGTAGCTATGAGCTATTTTTAATTTATCTTGCATGGCATCCAGCTGGACCTGCTGTTGTATCTCAAGAAAGCAGTAAGCAGCTCAGCCTATTTAGGGCTCTGAGAACTCAGAATCCTCTACAGACATGGGAGAAAAGAAATCCTAGCACACCTAAAATGAGGTTAAAGGCAGGCACAAGCCACAGGTGGAAAATGGAGCCAAGATCTAACACTGATGTGTGTGTAGATGCATAAATCAGTACCAAGTACATCACTTGGAGTTCATCTAAAACCAGAATAGGTTCTCTCTCAGCTCTACTCCAGCATCTTCTCTGTGACATTTGTGCTCCTGAGCTTCAATTTTCCTGCATAGTGAAGAGGATCTTAAACAGATGTTTCCCTGACTGATTTCTTTAGGCTTGTAGCTCTTTAGTTGCTTCTTACTTTGGAATACAGAAATTACTTTTGCTTGGGACCTATTCCTGATAAAGGCTTCCAGGTACTTACTGTAGTAATATTTGGTGAAGGAAAAATGTTGGATAATTTTTCTCACTCCCTACAGGTCGACTGCTAGTCCAATACAAGACACCTGCCAAAAAGAATATAAGGAAAATAATAGAATTTTAGAATCTAGGCAAACACTCCCCCAGGTTTGACTTCCCCTTTCTCACCTGTGCAAGCTGAAATCCTCAGTCAGGTCTAGGTCATGGTGTGCTGATGAGTGCCATGTTGTACAAGAAAGCTTCATCAGCACATTCAATCAAGATGTAATTGCAGGACCCATTAAATTGCAGATAGCTCCTGCACTCTGCTTTCAAGATTGTAATGATACCTCTTGTTTTGCTTTTCTGCTCTCATTTTGGTAATGAATTAAGGCTTGTGGAAGCGTTCTACTTCACAGACAGATGATGAGGCAGAACAAGTAACTCTGTAGTGCAAGGAAGCACCAAAAGTTTAAGAGAAATGTGTGCAATTTGGGGGGTTTTAGGGGTTTTAATTATGAAAAAGGATTATAAATCAAATGTATTGCCTAAGAGAAACACCCTTCACTTACTTGTTCAGTTACAGAAAACCTGTCATGACAAATTGAAATATTCTGAGAACAGAAAATAAGTAGTGCAGGTCAAGAGATGAAAGGAATGAGAAAAACTAGGGGCAGTGAGTAACCCCACTGTTCATTGTTATCAGCAACTTGCAAGATCTGCGCTTGTTAATTTGAGATCTGTCTTGTTAAACTCTGAGCACGTAGCTCAATGACACTGTGTCCTAATTATGAGTCTTCACAAAGTTGTTAGACCTGGATGGCGCTTGTCAGTATTTCTGAAAGAAGGAGGAATATTTGTAAAGGAATATTCTTGTAGAGGGTTCTTCTTGGTTTGTTTCTTTTTCAGCTGCAAGGGGGAAAGTGCAATTTTAATTGTCTTATTAGCATGGTTTGGTCAGGGATAGAGATAAGATGCAAATGCCTTTTGCATGTCATTTTTGTGCAGTAAAATGCCAGGATCAGCAGATTAGTATCTACCCTGACCCTGCTACACATTTCCCAGGTACCAGGGCACAACCTTCCCTTTCTTTGTCCTGCAGTGAGAAGATTGTTAAATTTGAGGAAGCTATCTTGGGCAATAATTCCAGTCAGCAGATTACTTCCTTGAGGAAACTTAAAACATGAAAATGAGAGCAGGCTACAAAATAGAAATTGTGCTGTGGTTTTTCTGCATTCTGGTATGTCTCCTCAGACTTCTGTATTTTTTTAAATCATTATATTTTTCATCCAAATATTTAAAGAGACTGGAGTTCTGGAGTGGCATATAGTAAAACAGAATAGGTGGGCATCACTGTCTATCTAAAATGCACTCAGAATTTCCATAGTAATGTGCTGTTAACTTTGTGCTCACAGTGTCTTTGGCTCAGAGAATTAGCAGTTACTGCTGTTTGCAGCAAATCTTGGAGAATAGCACAGTAGCAACAAGAATACAACACTAATATGCTGTTGCTGATTGTACAAATTCAGTCTGTTTCAACATCCCTAATAAATAAAGAAACAAAGAAATCCTAATTGTAATGTTCAAATTAGTTGGGATTATAGTATAATATCTACTAGTTAACAACCATATATGCAGTTAAGTTACTTGAGAGCTTCTGGCCCAAACTGCAAAATTTCATCTTCAGGTTCCCTCACAATCCACTGAACATTTTAAACATAGGCAGCAACAAGAAAACAGTGGTTTTGCCATGACAGCCTAAAACACGCCACTTCTGTAATGCAGGCATCAATGCTTGGAGCAAAGGGAACATCTCAGTCCCATCACCCATGGGGTCAATTGTCCTTCCTTCAATACAAGCAAATATTGATCAGGCTGGGATTTAGTGGCTTTAGGTTTGTAGGTTTCAGGGGTTTGGGCAATAGAAATGTTTAGAGAGCAAATCTAGCTAAAAAATCTGTTCATGTGAGGGCTTGAATGTGGAAACTTACTGGGGGATTCCACTAACTCAGGGTGATAGGATAGGTCTGGTGCTGAGCCTCTGCCCTGCCAGGTATGTCCTGCCAGGTATGACAGAGGAGAAGGGGTCACACAGACATCAGCACAGACCTGAGGAGTGTGGGAAGCTTTGGGCAGATGGGCACATTCTGTCAGCCTTCATCCTGCCCAAAAATGTTGTGTCTTGGTAGTTCAAGTCAGGAGATTGCTCAGAATTATCTATAAAAGAATAAATATTTTCATCTGTAAAAACAATGGGGTCCAACTTCTTACTGACTATATGGTGATCACTGTGATTTCTGCAAGCTGACAATTACACTGAGCCTTTGAAACTGGTAATTAACCATTTATTACTGGAACAGGGGAACAAAGAGGAAGATCAAATTGAATTTTAACTAGGTTCATTGTCTCAGCACTAAACACAATTACGGCTGCTTTACTGGACACCTTCAATTTTCACCATCATTAAATAGACATGTATTTCAACCACTTACTGACTACAGCCTAAAATGGGATCTTAAGGAAAAGAGTTCTCCAGAGCCAGAACTTTTGTTACCCTAGAGAGCAAATTTACCCATCTTGGCTGAGGCAACCAGAGTCCCAAGCCAAAGCCATAACTGGAGGCATTCAGTCACTTCTCCATTTGGAATTCAGGATGCAATGCCTTGTTGGGGTTGCACATGTCTCCCCTTTCCCACAGAGTTAGATTTGATCATTAAATACACTTCCAATGTTTTTGCCATAATGTGGATTCTGCTACATTAGAGTTACATAAGAGTGGTAAATCTAGGATGTACAAGGATCACAGTCTTTCTCTAAAAGTTTAAGAAATTTAAAAGGCTATGATGATTCCTGGGACATCAGTGGCTGGGCAACATCATGACCTTCCCTACTTCAGGCCCACATGTGCCATGCCAGTGGATCAGATGTCAAATCTCAAGCTCCAGTGAGCCAGAGCTGATGCGGAGCTGCATGGATGAATGCTGGTGAGCCCCACCTGGGCAGTGAGGGTGTGAGCCTTCTGCCTGGTGTCTGAGACTACACATCTGAGAAATACTGAAGAATAGAGCCAGCTCCTGCTGTAATCTTCTGCAGTCACTAGAATCATAATAATTGAAATAATATGTAAAATAATATTATTCTTATTTATGTACATCTTACTTTGGCAAAACAGTCACGAATTTACAGAAAGTTAGTGCATATGTGTCCATCTCTGTATCTGCTTAACTTTGAATATGAGATTAAAATGCATTTAAGGTTCTAGAGCATACGCTTAAAATTAAATGTGTGATAAAATATTTTGCTAAAGTCATAAAACAAAATTAACACATACAGAAAATATAAGTGCAGTGGAGCAAATAATAACAATAACAGGAAAAAATTCCATTCATTATTACCACACTGAACTGAAATATACTGTGATTGCTGTAACAACCCAGGGGACTTCATGGCATCCTATAGCAGAACTTGACCTGAGAAGAACCTATTGTGTTCATGACCTTTCAATTTTTGGAGAACAGAGTTGTTCTTACAAAGCTGAGCCAGAATACAGGGACCTTGATTCTAGCCTTGACTTTGAAGCTGCTCCACTGGAAGACTTGGGTAAGCTCCTTATCGAGTCCTGCATCAGTTTGCACATCTGTAAAATGTTCACAACGCTCTTTTGATATATATAAATCAAATAATGAGCATGGCTGATCATCTCTCCAGTTCTCTACTGTACAGTGGAGGTCAATGGAGAGACATCTAAATTTGTCCCATGACCAAAATAACTGCACTAATTAAGAGTCTGATTGGATGAAGCTAATTGTCACCAAAAAGTCACAAGGCAGATCTTCATACTCCAGCACGATGACACCATTGTGCAGGTCTGCTGATTTTAAACAGCCCCATGGCAGACAGTTCTTATGTGGTTCCCCATGTTCATGCACCCTGTGACAGCCCATCCCAGTGGCCCATTTCCACGGGCCCTCAGTCCCCAAACCCTTTCCTCAATAAATCAGTCCTGAAGTTATTTTTTCATCTATTTTGAGACTGAGGTCCAATAAACTTTAATTGTTTTTGTCCTCCCATTAAGTTCATCAGCAGTAGACTCTAGAGGGTGGAAATACATGCCCCAGGTGCCTCACACAGACTTTTTGTCTACATAGGAGATTAATTCAGGTCAGATTCTAATTTCCCTGGCAGCTTGTTGTGCTGAGATCCAAGACTGCAGGTTAAGCCCACCAGTTTACACTCCCGTTGCCTTTTTGATACGAGGGCTGACAATTTCACAGATTCTTTCACTTGCATCTGTCTCATCCTCTTTTTCCTTATTACCCCCTGCAGAGAACTAAATGAATTTGAGGCACAGAGGGTCTTCACTGGTCAAATGCACTTAAACTGCCAGAGCCTGCTCAGCAGTTGACAAGTTTGCATTGCTACAAACTCGGATTGTGACACCTGCCCAGCAGGAGAGCCATTGGTCTTCAACAGCAAGATTGACCTTGGAAAGTCCAGGCTGGCCTCCTACTGTGTGAAATACAGCAGAGATGCAGGGGATCCTGCCGTACAAGTAAACAAAGGGCAGGTTCAATTCAGTGTGTATGATTTCTGCAACACCCAGAAGAGCCTCACTAAGCTTGGAGTGCACTTCCTGAACAATCCACTGGGAAATACAAGGGGGGGGGGGATGTCCCCCTAGTATGAGTGCAAATCCACTGATGCTAAAAAACATTGTTATCGATGATTATGGTTATGGAAAAGTACAAAACCTTTTGGAAAAGCAGCCCCTTTTAAAAATATCAGTCCTGTCCCATTCTATTCTATATTAATGACCTGGCTGAAAGAGTGCTACTTATTGAATTTGCAGTGATATTGGGCTGGAAGGGGCTGCCAGCACTCTAGAAGAATGGATCACTGTCAAAATGCTCATGCAGTTAGTGGAGAAATAGAGGCAGAAAAATAACTCAAAGACAATGAAAAAATCTGGGCTTTTCTTGGAGCAGTCACAACTGGATCTGCAAGTTAGGTTGGATATCAAAGCTAAATTCAATAATGTCATACACTAAAAAAAAAACCTTATTCTTAGTTAAATATGTAAGGGGAAGGTCACAGGAAAGACCAAAAAGGGAAGAGTAATTTCTTCTTTCTGTTACGAAAGCAAAGGATGGTACATCGTGTCCAGTCTGGAACACCTTTAACAGAAAACAAAATGTGAAGAAAGGGGAAGTAAGAACATAAGAGCAATCAGTGGACTTAAAAACATGAGCTGTGAGGAAAATCTGAAAGAGCTTTCTCAGTCGAGTGAGGAGGCACACAACAATCTTCAAATAAATCAAAGTTGTATAGAAAGCAGAAGATTGTTGGCTTAAATTGTGACAAGCATAATTTCTAGGCCAAATTTAGTAATAAACATAGATGTTTGCCGCCATTTCAAATGTTTCAGTGCATGTGATACATTTCATACAGGGCATGTGATTACAGCAGACCCAGCCTTTCTGGAGAGGGAGCTGGCAAGATGAGCAACCTCTGAGCACAGTACCAATTGCCTGGCTTCCTAAAGCCTCTGCCAGCCAATGGAAACATCCCTAAATTAGTTGCTATTCTTCCTCTCTCTTACCTGCAGGTAAGTAGGGTTTACTGGGAAACAAGTAAAGCCTGTGCCCCTGAAGCCTGCTGGTGGATCAGGCATGGCCACCCAGCCATGGATTCTGGAATGCTCAGAGCATCTCCAGCCTCCAAATTGTTGCTGTTACAGGTGGATTGACAGGGATGAAATGCCTTCAGCAGCTCTTGTTCAGTACTAGGCATTAACATGGATTCAAATGTGCAAGATATTCTCCAGTGCAAGAATTTGTCCCACAGCTGACACAGAGCAGTTGAGGTTGGAAGGGAACTTACAGATCATCTCATTCCAACCCACTTGCCATGGGCAGGGGCACCTTTTAGACCTTTTAAAGGTTGCCCAGGGCCCATCCAGCATGGCTTTGAACACTGACAGGGATGGTGACCTAGCCCAGCTGTGAGGAGGGGCTGCAGTGCCATGTGGATTGATATGAAGGGAACACTACAAATGTGTTCCTTAGTCATTGGGTGGCTGCAGTTCAAGGATGAGAAATCAATATATAGAAAAAGAGAACTGGATAGGACTGTTAAGGATAGCTTCTGCATATAGGGAGCAGAAGCATGAACAGGGCATGCCAACCTCCCCTAAAATTTCCTTTTCCTGTTCCAACATTTCTATAGTTTTTTTTGTGTTAACTCTCTTTCTTCCTCCTCCACTCCGGCCTACAAGAGGAACAAGATAATTTGAATACAACTTTAAAGGAATATTTGCCTTGAGCTGGAAAAAATGGAAAAATCAGTCTGCTTGTAGAGGAAGAAGTACTCCACTTTAAGTGGCTTAGTTCAAAACTAAGTATTGCTTCTCTTGCTATAGGACTACATTTCTTTCTCTGCATTCTCATAACTCAGGCCAAAACTTTGATGAGGAAAGGCAAAAAGGAAGAATTTATTTGAACCTCGGAGGCAAGCCAACACCTCTGGATTAACACAGGCTTTACCGGTCTGTGACGCTCTCAAGAGGTAATTTGTAAAAGCCCATGACAGGTTTCTAGCAAGCAGTGATGGCTGGGGAGGGTGTTGGTGGCTCAACAGGGTAGCCTCACCAGGAGACACCAGGGAGGGGTAGAAAGATGTCATGCAGAGCCTGTTCAACATATGGTTACTGAAAACAGTTGCTGATGGTTAAAAATCTTCTAAAAATCCAACATTCCTTATTCCTCTCAACACAGCAATACATTTCCTTTCAAAACAAGAATAGGCTGTTTCATTTCCTTCTCACTGCCAGGAGCCTCATGCTGTGTGCAGTTCCTGGAGCTGGGTTTGGCACCCCAAAACACACTGCTTTCTGAGTGATGCCTGCCTCCTCTTGTGGGGATGCCTTCAGTCTCATGTGGATGGAAAGGCCTGAGGGAAAAAAGGGGTTGAAACAGAGACAGAAATTCAATGTTGTGCAGCCCCTTGGAGGCTGCCTGTGGGCAGCAGTAAGTCTTGGACCCTGTAAAGAGCTCCACTTTTTGCAGAAAGAGCAAACATTTCCCGAGGAGCAAAGCTCACAAAATGTCAGAATAAAAGGCCTTTCCATCAGGTTGAAAAGTCAGCATGTCCACCACTGTTTGTGCAAAAAGGTGGCTTAATTTTTTCACTGTTTCTTCACTATCCAATTGGTGCATAAAACCCTCCAGCAACTCTGTTTCTAGGTATTATTTAGTAACTCTGGCATAAAATGCTGAGAGGAGAAGTGCCTAGATTAGCTGAAGTAGCATCTGAGACTGAAAAGGCATCTAGATCTTCTGTATATTTATTGTTTCAGTCAGAAATACAGTCTCCGTGCTGCAATTTAAAGACAGAGAAGATCTAATCTTTGCAATGTGGCCTGGAGATCACATAAAAAAAAATACCAAAAAAACACAGGGAGAGTTGGGAAGACTATCATAACCACTTAATTAGTTGCTAGATCAGCCACTGTAGCACAGCAGGATTTATTTGTGAGATAAATGGGTTTTCAGGTTTCTATCTTACAGTTTTATGATTCTCATCATGAGATAAAACAAGTAAAATAACTCAGAGTAAAATATCAAATAGGTTTTACACAATGGATAGTTTCCCCTCCTCTTACCATTTTCAATTGTCTCTACCCACTCTCCTATTTTGTGGAAGCCCAGCACTTTGCAAAACTTTTCAACTCTGATATCAAAACTAAAAATTTGTCATAGAAAAATTTGTGTAATAAAAACCTCTAGCAAGTTTTCATGTTTCTGGTGTGAGTGGTAGGTTTCACAGTATACTGAGGAAATATTTGTGCCTCATGAACTGGCTTCCTTTACACTGTAGGAAATACAAAAAGAAAGCCAGAATGGAGACCACAGAACGTGAATTTTCTGTCTGTCATTGTTATGAGGTAGCAGGAGGTGAGTGTGCTGTTAGTGATTGCCTCAGAGACAGGTTCCAAACCACAGCCACCCCCTGCACTTTGCATTTCTGAGCTGACACCTGATATATCAGCCCTTCATCCATCACCAACAGAGCCAGAGCAAGGCTGTGATCCAGGTGCACTTCCCACCTGATTAGCCTCATGTGAGATGTCACCTGCTATCCCCATGGTGTGAATGTCATCCTTTAAAGGCAAGTATGGAAAGGCCAGCCTGTCCTGTAAATTATCCTACAGCCTTTTTGCCTCCCTGAATATTTTGGTAACTGCACTGTATTTTTCTCTGCATGTTGCAACAGCTCTGCTCTCCTCAGATGCTGCAGCTGTATCAGTAAGTCCTGCAATCTTTCTGAACTGGGTTCATTTCTGCATGGTGCCCGTTGCAATGACCTTGAAAAGGTAGTCATGATGCAGTGAAATGTTATGTGCCCACCCACTTAGAAAACAAAGGAGTCCATTTGCCTCGTGAAGGCAGCCTTGATGCAGATGCAGCAGGAAGAGATGGGCTCACCTTTCAAATATTTCCAATGTCTGGACACAAACTTATGGTAAACCAAGAATAAGAGTACACAGACCTATTTCAGGATTATGTGACTGGAGGGTCTGAAGCAAGTGGAAGGATCATATGGACTAATGACATTTCAGTGTAATGTAGAACATCAATATTTAGCTTTGATAATTAAATGGGTCAAATCAATGACTTGGATTTATCTTTAAACTAAAAGCTGTCATTCAAAGAGTATTTAAAGAGTAAATACATGAGTTACTTTCCTTTTTTATTCCCTTTTTCTGTTTTAATTCAGGATATCTGCAACACTTTAGTGTGGTGTCAGGATGGATTTTATTTCCAGTCTCACCATATTCTAAATAACCCCAATATGCTGAAGAACAGTTGATATAGCAAACTGAACAGCAATGAACCAAAAGTCTACTTTGTCCCATGCCTGCCTCCTTACCTCAGATCGAAATATCTCTACAGAAGAGGATATCAGAATAAGGTATCTATACGCCAAGGACACCATCCTCCAGGTGGAGAGTTTCAAATGCTTGGTATTGAATAATTTGCAGTAGAGAAGGGTGTCATTATCTACATTTTCCTTTCATTGGAAATGCTTTCTATCTGTCCTTTGTACAAACAACCTTTTTCTTCATTTATTCTTTGCTGTAATTTTCACTTGAAAAGGAAAACTTTCACTTGAAAAGTCTCCTAAAGAATATTTTGGGCAGAGGTAAGAAAAAATTAGAAAATCTCAAATGAGATTTCAGAGATCTGATGAATATTTTCTTCATTCACAGACTTGAGGGTCTGTCATATATTTACTCAACACAAGCTCCTATATCCTTCAGTACTACTGGTACTTTAGAATGAGTAATAAAGCTAGAAACATCTTCTCTACCTTCTAATTTGCAGCTGCTGTCTTGGATGTTAATCCAAGACACCTGGACTGTTGTCCTGACTTCATAGTCATTATTTCTATCAACACTCTCACCATTTTCTAAGCCTATCTTTTCAAAATGCTCAAGAGATTACTTGCTGGCAAGACATGGTTAAGCAGGGGACAGTGCTGATAATTTAGAAATTCTATACTACTCAATATAGCAGCTAAGTTTGGACCTCAAATAATTAAGAAATGACAGAACCCTCTGAAATGCACAGAATTCTTCAAGCTCCCATCAGCTTGTTCTCAGCTAGAAGTAAGCCTGTTTCTAGCAGAAATCTCCTTTACTACATGTTTTTTTATATTTCAGATTTGTTAGTCTGCATTTGTGACAGATCCCTGACTGCACAGGGAAAAGCAGCAGTTGAAGAATCACTTTGTTTCACTCTGGACTCTGGGGTGTATTTTGGAGCAGGCTGGGGTAGATGAACAACTTTGATGAACATGAGGCTGCTGTAAGCCCATGTCAGCAGGTACGAGCACAGGAAGAAAATGACAGCCATTAATACAGCCCTGGCTGTTAAACTAAATGAGCCTGAATGTAGTTCTTTGAAATGAATCAATTTCCTTTTTCCCCAAAATGTAAAAGGTCCCTGTGCCTAAAGAAATGGAGGGACACTGTCACTGTCAGAAGACAGCTGTTATCTGTAGGGAAGACTTTTGCCTTCTCTTCCCTTTCCATTAATCAAGCCTTTTTTTGGAGAGGTCAGGAAAGGCTAGTGATACAGCTTCTTCACGGCAGGGAGACAGCAGGGCAACACAGTTCTTGAGAGAAAAAAGGCACATTGTGTTGTCTGAAAGAATTTGTGGGTTTGTAATTTTTTGCCTTATCATTATTTGTAATTTACAAAAGGCCAAAGCATTTCAGTGTCTTTTTTTGCACAGAGAGTCTCTGTATTACACTTCAAAGAAAACTGGCTTTTTAAATTTCTCTTAATAAAAATCTTCAAAGTAGGTCTAAAGAAAAGAAGATCAAATACTGAAATATCTTTCAGAATATATTTTTTTTCTGGAAAAGATTTGGTTTTAAATCCTGTTAGAATTGAAATAGAGTCTCATGTATGTTTTGGGAGATGAAAGGCAATGTTGCTTCTTCCTCCTGACTACCAGTTCAGAAATTTACACAGCTTCAAAATAATGCCATTTGGCCTCTTTCCCCTGGAAACTTTTGAAAGAACAGCTCTAACTCTGAACATGTGTTCACACGAGTGTGAGAGCTTTTCTGGAAGTGATTTTACCTCTTCAGTGTCTTCCATGCCTGCCTGGGAAGTACACAGCCACACACAAAATGCTGTAGTGATGCCCAGTGGCACCCAGCACCAACTACAAGAACTGTATTGTCATTGCACCACAAGTGACTGGTGGATGTTGTGCACTCACACAAATGAAAGTCAGGACATGGATTATCTAAAGGGGCCCTAACAAATGAGATGTCTGACTTCATAATTCTGCACGTGACTCTCCTTTTCCTTTTCTTCCTCCTGCAGGTGGGCCTTACAAAAATGAACACAAAAATAAATTCCCAAGAGACAAGAATACAGCATTCTCTCCATGTCTGCTAAAGATGAGCATATGGTTTTGTTCTGTACCTTAATATCTGCTCCATACTCTCAGTCTGCCTCCACAGAGCCTAACTCTCTTCCTGAAGGGTTTTATAAACTTAAACTTGTTTCTTTATTGCTGAAGAAATAGTGAAGTTGCAAAAAACAAAGCCAGAGGATTTGAAGGTAGGGCAAACACACTGTTCATTTAGACCCAGCTGTTGCTGAGATGAAGGGTGGGTGCCTGTGGGCACTTGAGTGTGCAGTTGTTGCCTTGCTCCCTCTGCATCCTGCACTCGTCGCTCCTCCTGCCAGCAGCTACGCGTGTCTCTGCAAATATCCAGCCTCCCTCAGCCCTGCTTTTCATCTGCTGTGTAAGCACCACGTTTCCAAAGTGCAATCTTTAAGAAGGGGCCCTTCTTCATACACACACATCTTTTTCTACCATTAAAAACACATAGGTGTTCCCCACAGCCATTTTGAAATTCCTTTCTCACACACAGCAAAGGTGAGGAAGCACTCATTTTTTTTTCTTGACTTTGCCACAAATCAGTGGAAGTGGTTATTGCTGCCTGACAGGGCAATTCAATGAAGATGTTTTTCAGAGGTGGCACTATAAAGGACATTGACCATTGATATAAACTACTCCTTAATAGCTTTCTCTGGGTTCCTTTATCAAGACTGTGCCAAACAGCAAAGGTGTCACATTACAACTGAAAATCTGCAAGGGGGATAATGTTCTATTTCGATTCTCCTGGTAAACACAACTAAAGAGAGAAATGTGATAGAATAATGAGGTTAAGGATCTACATGATTTTTAAGATAGGATCTGTGGTATTAAACTAGCTCAGATACAAAATTAAAGAGCAGTGATACTTGAAATCATTCTTATGCTGAAGGACTCCACAAGTCAGCAGACACACTTAGACCTGTAAATAACTTGCTTAGTCCTGAAGACCAACCTTCCTGTGAAGGTGGCTTTCTTAGAGGGGCATGATAGGCTTTTTATAATAAAGATACTAAAAAGGCTATGGTATGATGAGCTGAGACAGGATGAACAAAATGAGGCTTCGTGTCTTGATACTCTTTGGTTTACCTACAAGGGATGATTATAGCCTATTTCATGTAGGAAAGCAGGATTTATGACTCCTACTATCAGTCTGAAGGCCCAGACTCTGGGTTTCACCCCAAAAATAAATTCTGAAAACATCACTTGGCTTCAGCCAAATTTCACAGAGAAGCAGAGCTCTCAAATGCACACCTTCCATATTCCATGAAAACTTGCACCATCAAAAGAGAATAATCTGTGTTCTTCACCTATGAAAACTCAGAAGGATGAATGTATCCTTTCCTAATCACCAGCAAGCTCAGCCACAAGTCACAAAGCTGTGCAAATAAGGTTTCATTTATTGTGCTGCTCTCAGCAATATTTGTTTATCTAAACAAGCATGTGCGATGAGACATTCTGTAGGAGTCATGGGGGCTGGGTGACATTCATGAGCAATCAGCTTCTCAATGAAGCTGGAATGTTTGGGCCTATGATTAAGGCGGACAATCAGGGAACAGAAAGTGAAATTTCATCAACATGTCAGCGTGCGTGCTCACAGGGCAAGACAGGCACTTCATTTTCACCTCTATATTCTGTCTCCGTATCCAGAAAATGGACACAGTCATTCAAGCAGAAAGAAGAATTTGAAATAAATGATGTATTTGACTTTGTTCCCTCTGACTTACAAAAAGGGAAACCACAGTTTTCACTTCTGAATCAGTTCAGTGTGTATCCTCCAGGATACCTCCTTTTGGTCACCCTGTCACCTTCTAACAGTTCCTACAAGAGAGAGAAAAATTAACAAAATGTTTCACCCAGAATGATTTGAGCAATTAACGTCGAAATTGTCCCTCTATTATAAGGCACATGCTCAGCAACTGACACTTAATAGACAGAAGGAGGTAACTCTGAACCCCAAAATACCTGGTTCAAACAGGACGTTCTATTTGTGTCTCAAAAAAAATCTGTTTAGAGATTATTTCACACATTGCCATAAGTAACTTAATTAAATTTCAGGTAATAATCAAAAATAGTCAGTTAGATAGAGATGCCAATAATTATTTAGTTAATTCCAAAGTAATATTACATGCTGATTAAATGCCTAACACCATCTCTTGATTTACCATGTTAACAAGTAATAAGTATATAATCAGGTTAGTTATAAAACTTCAGGCCCATCTAGCATTCTGGATAGACAGTCTTGCTTTTTTTTTACTCTGGGATCAAACTATCCAGTGATATACCATGTCATCAATGTAATTATGCTGAAACAGAAAATAGCCTTTTGATCTCACATCTCACATTCAGCTATTTAAGATACATTTCAAAATTGAAAGGACACATCCTCATTTATGCTTTTTATGCATCATTTTTTTTTTTAATCTGTATCTGCAGTGTACCAGACAATATGGGTTCTCTAAAATTTAGACTGGAAATAAACCTGAGATTGAAGAAAATCACCTATAACAAAGGAGCCTGATTTACTCCATTAACTGATCCTTTGGCCAGCCTTCTTTCCTTTGTTTCTGTTGAGCAGCTGAAGGGGCAGAGACTTGGTTGCCTTGACCTTCAGCACTACAGTCCCACTCCTTTTTTTTGTCAACCAATGCCACAGTTGTGTTGATTTCTGCTGAATTCCTTAAAAAGTTTCCTCCTGTAAGCAGCAGACTCTACCTGCCAGTGCAAAGGAGGCATAAGAAAACACCTTCACAAATCAAACTGTTGACTAATCCCAGTGCACCAGGCAGCACAAATGCTGGCTGCTCCAGAACAGGGAGAAATTCTAAATTTTAATGATAATGAAGGTGGGCAGAGAAGAATAAATACTGTCAGAGCCTGCTAATTATGAAAGGAGATGGATGGCTGCTGTAAATCAGTGTGCTGTGGGGAGAGAGTCTTGAGACAGATTAAGTTATTATTCATACTGGGGCTGTTCAAATAAATCAATGGAAATTCCATCAGCAGCAGGTTCCATTTTTGTTTTGCTTCTTGATTTATGGGTTGTGCCTTTGGTCTTTTTATCAGAATCTCCTTCTGCTTTTTTCCTAACAGGTATGTATAATCTAATCTGAAGCCACCAGATACCTTCTTGTGCAAAAAGATTTTCATAAACAGCCTAATAACAGGAGAATTCACAGGGCAAGGTGCTTTTTATGTTTCAAATCCTTCAAAGTACTTTATTGCACTATTCTTTACTTACATTCCTCACCAGAAAAAAAACTAGGATTAAAATAGTAATTTACTCCATGTTGCTTAGCCTAGTCTTCCAATGAAACAGTATCAATGTAGTCACTACATCGGCTATGCTACTTTACCTTTCCACAGCAGATAGTTTAAATTTTTTCAACAGTTTCAAGCAAATTTAGGAAAGGATATAGATCCCAGTGACACTGCCTTCCTTGTGGGATGAAAATAGGCAGTTGGGCAGAAGATCCCACACATCCTTATGAGGAAAAGTATAGTATCTCCAGCACAGATCTATTATGAATAGTGTGAAATCTAAGTGGAAAACAACCAAGGACTCAGCTCCTGAGCTCTGACATTTGTAAGTTTACGTCCTTGCTTATTTAGACGACAATTTCGCTGTAATGGTGGTGGTCTATGTTGATGTTCAGAATCTTATGTGTCACAGGAGCCCCTATGCACTGCCAAAGGTGAAACAATAAATGGCCCAGGGCATGTGGTCAGAAAGGCCAAACACATTGCACCTCATTTTTGACATCTGCTTCAATTTATTATCATGTAATGCTATTTACCCCACCAGCAATATCTCAGGATCTAAATATAGATAACACTGTGAAGTCGCAGTGGGTAGCTATCTCTGCTAGTATTTCTAACAATGGCCCAGATTCAGGGGATAAAAACATGGATTGTAGTTAACAGATGAATGCCCAAGCAGTGGCTGGACAGCCATGTGCAGCAGCATATGGAAAGGAGAAGCATTTCAAGGATGAGGTGAACAGTTTGAGAGAGGGCAATCAGCCACCTTTACAGAATGGACAGGCTTAAGCTGGCCCTAACAGGGCACAGACTCCTCTGAATAATAATAGCAAGTTCACGGGCTGGGCAATGGCTTCAAGCAATGAGGGAAATGGTTACGGGCCAGCTGACATCTACAGAGACCTGGATTTTCATCAGGCAGGTGCTTGATTAAATAGGCTGAGTTTTACCTGCTCACAGCAGCTTAAAATCACTTCTGACTACACCATAGGAACAATGATGTAAGACAATAGTAAAACTGGATGGAAAACATTTATCTTTTCCTGTCTCTTACTTGTTTGACAGAGCCATTCATACTATTCAAAGAACCTACCATATCATGTGTACTGCTACTAAGTGCCCACTTGCTTTGCATTTATAAAAAATTGTTTTCAACATTTTGGCAGCCTGGCATAGTGTGTTTAGATGTCCTGATCCCAGCAGAGTGTTTGCAAATCCAGTAATTGCATATCATTACCTCCTTTTGTTGCTGATTCTGTTGCCTGTGCCTTCATTACCTGCAGCTCTGGACCACTCACTGTTAGAGAGGGCTATCTTTAATGCTCTTCTCTCCAATGGTTTGTTTGAAGCAACATACATACATCTTAGAGTCTTGCAAGCAAAGCAGCATGCCACAGAGCTTAATTAAAGAGGAAATAAAAAAAAGAAGCCTTTCCCCAGCAAGCTGGGGGAGCTGCATACTGCTGAAGCTGATGGGACGAGATTGATTGTCTGATGATAACATACAGAAAAAGGGAACTTTTGATAGAGGTGAGAGAACTATATTTCATTAGGGACAGCACCATTGAAAAGGACATTCACTCATAATCTACTCAGGTGGTTTTTTTATTATTATTTCAGTATCCAGCAGTGTTTTAAGGCAATTCCCATCCTACCTCCTGCTGTAAGCTTGGAAGTAAAACAAGCCAGCTTTATACATCAAAGCTATACTAATAGCCCCTTTTCTCTCCCGTGAACCATTAGCATGGGACCAGCAATACTGACAGGTCATGGCTGTGCTATTTCCATCAAACATCAGACCTGTGCTGGAAATGATGGCAGTATCTCATCCAATTAGTCTAGAAAAGGCACTGGGATATGTTTTCCAGGTGATTACTTCTGACAGCCAGGTCCACCATTTCCCATTTTCTGAAGGTGCCTACTCCAGGATTAGTAGTCACTATTTCAGAGCCTTCAGGACTCTCTTTGCTCTCTTCAAAAGCACAAAGCAGCTTCCTGTGGGATTTTTAAATGGTTGTTCAAGTCAGTTTGCAATCAGCCAATGACAATAGAGGCAAGTCTGCAGGAGTTTTTCTTTCTCTCCAAAGCATCAAGGCACTTCATAAGCAATTCTGATTTTTGCTGAACAGAATGCCATCATGCATTTCCAATAAATGCTGAAAATTGTTCCTGAACCTGCTGGATCCTGTGCTGTTAAGGCAGAGGATGCACACCCAGGGAGTGCTGGCTGTACAAGCCAATTGTGCCAGCGGATTGGTCCCTGTGCCCACATCAAGAGGCAGCTCACAGCAGAGATCCCTGTGGGCATACTTATCTAGGATCATTCACAATTATACTCTCGAAAGAAGATTCTCTCTTTGGCAAGCTTTCTTATTCCAACATCATTTTTTTGGAAAGTCACCCCAAGAGTGTGAGGCTCTACTCTATTTTCCTTGCTGGTCAGCCACATGAAAGGGACAGTGAGAGTTGGGTTTAGGCGATTCATCTGGTAAAACTAAAAGGAACCTGGGACCTTTCGGTGTGCTCCAAGGATAATTGCACTGCCATATAGAGGAATCTGTCTTTCTGTGTGGTACTTGCCTGACAAGTTCCATATTCCTCTGTCTCAGAGGACAGCAATGTTACAGGATTGAGGCCATGCAGGCTGTGCAGCTCAGAGCCTTTCCTGCAAGGACACCCACACTGCAAGGACATCCCATTACCAGGATGCACAAAATGGACTGGCAGCCTAAACCCCAGCTGAGCTCAGTTTGTCTCCAAGAGAAGTTTGGAAGGACAGTAATCCAATTCTTGCTGCACTGTGTGCTCAAAGCTAAAGAGAACTTTGGTGACTGGACTTCTATGCAGCCACAAGCACCAGTGTGAAGACTGTACCTGAGGAGAATGATAGTATTTCACAGCAGCCTTTTTGGCATAGTTGTATGTAACTCATTCTTCCTCCTAGGAGGAAGAAGAACAAGCAGCCTGTGCCTCGAGTTGCATGGTTACTCCTTGTCCTGAGATGACAGATAGTTTGCTGACCAAAACATGCCCAGAAATATTCAGATGGGTCCCCTGCTCTGCCAGAAATGCCATCCCTCTGTCTACTCAAATCTCCACCTTAACAGTGCATAAAATGGAGTTAAGTCATTCTCTTGACATGGGGCAGCAACACCCATGTGTTGTCCACACAAGCCAGATAATTATATGGAAACCACCATGGCCCTGTGGATTAACAGTCCATGTGGCTTTTTCTCTTGTTTCTGTCAACTGATCAAGAATCTCTGGTTTTGTACCATTTCACAAATATCATCCTTTCCCTGGGATCATTTCAGCTGCATGATAATGACCTGTAAGTGCCAATTCCAATATTCAGTTGACCTTCAAGGTAAATTGTGTTTTGCATTTGTCTTACACACTTTCATAGAAACGTAATCCACTGTCTAACATAAATGATCATTTCCAAAGAACATAATGGTTCTGAGTGCAGACAATAACTGGCTGCAATTTGCTTCATGAGCAGTTTTATTTACATCGACAGCAGAAGAGCTAAATTGAAAGGTCTGCTCTTTGACTGTGGCTGTATTTGTGCTAACGCCAAAAGTATGTTCAGCTTCAGGAAATCAATTCACCTTTGATTTAGCCCTCTGTATTATTAACACAAGAATAATACAGAAAATAGATTTCCTGCCCAAATGAAATGAATGAACGTCTGTCTTCACACCAAGGCAAGCACCACCCAAATTAGTGAGAAATAGCCATTTGATGGGGAACATTGCACCTCTCAGAAGGGCTGTGGTTGGGGTTCACACAGATGGAGCCAGTTCAAGGTAACTGCTGTGCAGGCTGCTCAGGTGCCCTGTGGTGCCTTGTTGTGTTGCTGGGTCCTCTTCATTGCATGCCAAAGGTAGCCCTGAGGCAGCCTCTACTGTCAGACCCAGCTGCCACATAGACTGTGAGTGTCATAGTAAATCTTAAATGGAGTACATTTCCTGGAATGGTTAGGTGTGACACAGCCATGATGCCCAGCGTTAGGAAGGAATTATCACACTTGCTGCCTTTCAGAATGCTGGAGGTCACTTGTCCAGAGCAATGCAAAACAAAGCCACTAGGCTGGATGTTGAAAGCAGGTTACTCAAGAGGATGAGTACATGCCTGACATGGAGATGGGGTAAGACATCTCAGGCACACTTCTCTAAATTCTCCATTCCCGGGCGGGGCTTCATGGCTGCAGAGGGAAATTTTCTTGATGCCAAATATGCTCACATTTTTAGAAAATATGCTTCTTTAAATGTTTTTTTTTTTTTTTTCCCTAATCAAAAGGATAAATCATGGGTGCCACACAGAGATTAATGGAGAAAGTTGGTCATTCTATTCACACAAAAGCACTGCATGGGAAACCCCAGGTACTCCCAGTCCCAAAGAACCTGCAAATTACATAGGAAGTACACAACATGAAGATAGGGAATAATTATAAAATCTTTGTGAATGATCCAAAAAGAAGGAAGAGCATGATGTCCATTTTATGAATGACAAGTGGAAGCCAAGAAAGGCTAAATGAGTTATCCACAGTCTTTAGATAAGTATGTCATAAAGCATTCTAGCTGTTAATCTGATATATTATGAGGTGGTCTTTGCTGTGAGTCAGAAGCCAGTAATGGTGGGGGTGTTGGATTTCGGAGCCATTCCAGTATATTCCCACTGAAGACTCAGTAGAGGTGAGGGAATCATATAGCAACTTACGTTTATATTTTACTGTGCTGAAAATCTGTGAAGAAATAAGTTCAGACAAAGTCAGTCTAAATGAGTCATGACAATTTGCCAGCTGACACCATTGATAGCAAAGCACTAAGGAAATATTGAGTGCCTCCAGGTCAGAAAAAAGCAACTTTCATTGTGAAGGCTGGGAAAGGGAGAGGAAGGCTGTCTCAAGTGCTCTAGCAGCACCTTGGACTGTCACCAGGAAGACTTAAGACTTTGCAAGTACTCTTTGACCTCCGTCAAGGGGAGTGATTGAGAGCTGGTGGCAGTGGTGTGAAGGTGACACACAGCACAGAGGAAAGCAAGAGAGGGAGCTTCTGTGCAGCAGTGACATTTGCACACACAGTCCTGGGCTGATGTACAGCCTTAGTTACTGGTGCCTCTTGTGTTCTGGAAAAGAGCAGTAGAAATAACTGTTAATAAAAATAAATATACCTTAATTCAATATTGGCCTAATAAAAAAGTATAGGGAAAATATGTTATTGAGTTTCTTTTTCTTTTTTTCTCCAGAAAGTATATAAATAGTCATAAAAATGTCAGTAGAAGAGAGGGAGGTGAGGGAATAAAAATGAAGCATCTGGTGATCACAGGAAGTTTATAACTGGAACTCCAAGACTTTCTGTTGTTATCTTGAAGGCTGGTTTTTACCACAGCAGGGAATACAGCCCAGAGAGACCTCAGAGCCAGTGGCAGCAAAGAGGCAGCCTGTCAGACTGCTATAGCCCCATGCTAACACAAGACTGAGTCAGAACATTCTGTTACAGCAAAAGTCAGCACAGCAATCCCTTGCCCTCAGGAAAGCAGCCATGGCACAAGCAGGTACAGTAAAGGGGGAAGTGAAGGACAGATGCAGCAAGGAAACAAGAAAGAGCCTTGAAAAAGGGGCAGGAGGTAGTGGGGCAAGAGCTTAGGAGCACCCCCATCATGTCAGAAGCCGCCCAGGTGTTTGCCTGGGAAGGTGGCAGGGAGCAGAAGCAGGTAACCTGGCTGGGTGGGCACAGTGCAGGGTCACCAGCCCAGTGGCTGCACCTCGTGCTAGGCTAGCAAGGCCTGGAGCAGCTCCTTCTCTGCCATGGGATGGGAGTGACAAGGAGAAGATCCCCAGGGCTTAAAGTGAGAGGACCATCCACCAGGTTTTTTCCTTGCTTAAAAGGTTCCCGAGTCCCATGAGCCCTCCCTGGAGTTAGCAGTGCAGACAAGCAGCACATAGCCCTGGCAGTCCTTCCCCATCTGGGTTTTAGCATGGAATGCTAAGTCACTACCTGCTTTATTTCTTTATTCATTTCATTACCCACACCCCTGCAGATTTATTTCAGAAAAGTATTTCACAATTACAACCTTCTCTTTTTCTAATATGGTTAAAATTTTGCTTCTAAACCAAAAATGTAATGATTTTCTGGCTTCTTCAATGACCATTTCTATTTTTTTCTTTTTTTTTAGATCAGCTCTATTGTCAATTAGCCACTCTTCTGATGTGAGGATTCTGACAACAAGAGTAGGAGATATTTGCAACAAATTACTCCAATTTAAAAGCAGAAAACCACAGCAGGAGCATGCAGTGTCCAAATTATTGAAGCCCTCTTCAGTTCAGTCCAGGATGGTAATCACAGTTCCATAGAGGGAAGGAAGATGTGTGTCCTACTATTATAATGGGGCATTATGCTGTCAGACACTGAATAGGTATTACCATAGAGGGACTTTTCCTTCATCAAGCACTCAGTTTAAAGGGCTCTGCTGTATCAAGAAGTGCTGTTCATATCTCAGCAATGCTGCATGACTTAGACATTAGATGATATCAAATCCATTAAGGAGTATAGTTTAATAATCTGCATCCTTTCCCTTCACGTTGTATTTATTGCCACAGTATGCAGTAAATGCAAGGCATTTTATGGCTAACAAGATTCACAAAGGTATTGAAAAAAAACAATTGAAGATGGTTTTGTTTTGCTGGTTTCACACAGTTCATAATGGGACCCTCTGCACAGCGTGAGGTTCACAGAGCTGGGCTTGTTCCAGGAGGAAAACAATAAATGTGTAATAGGTTTATAATCTGTCAGACACAGCTCAAGTGCCCTGCTTTCACCAAATGGGTCTTGGAAAAGTTTCCTTTTATTGCTGTTCAGGCACACACTTACATATACAATTTATTAAATAATTTTGCTGCTTGTTAAATTACATTAAAGTGAGGGAACCAGACAAATTTCTGTGCCTGCAGAAGGTTTAATCAGTGCTGTATCCTGGCCTATCCACCAGCAAAGGACAGTTGCATCCTAAAAATTCTAAGAATAAAAAGCTGTTGCAGTAAAGCATCTCACAGCTCTCTTTACATCTCAAAAATGCTTATTTGTATAACATACAGCACTTTTTGAGCCTCATCTGAAGGGCTTTAAATGAATGAGAATGAAGGAATAGGAGGAAAACAGTCTCATTCACACAGACCTGCCTGAGCAGTGCAACTTCAGAGGAAAAAGAGGTCTAGAAGACAAATCCCTGCTTGCTTCCCTGCTCCATAGTTACCTCTGAGCAACTACTGGCACCAGCAGTGTTATTCACACTTTTGCACCCATCTGACTGGAGCACAGCATGAATAATTTCTGATCACTCCCTGCTGAGCTGGATTTGGTCAGGTGTCCATCAGGGGAAAGCCTTCATCCCACTAGAGCCATCAGCATCTCTGTTTCAAGCCAACTCCTGGCAAAAGCAACTTGGAGCAGGTGGCCAGTGGGTCCCTCTGAGAGGCCAACATCTGCAGGTCAGCTGCAGCTGCCATGGATATTCTAAGAGCTGTAAAACTGGGATGCTCCTTCTCAGCCAAGTCAAGCAATAAATACATTCAAGAGGTTGTTTTGCCACCTGTTACCATTTCATCACCTTCAGCAGTGACACTCAAAAAAAGTTTACCATTCCTCCACAAAAAGCCTTAATAAAGACCTCCCTAAGCTTTGCTGCCAATAAATGGAGGATTGTAAAATGTTGATACAGAAGCCCAGACCAACAGCAAGAAAGGGAGGTGTGTGTTCTTGTCTCTGCACTTTACCCTCCAACCAAGCATGACTGGGGCTAGTTTGTCCCTCTTTCTTTGGTGGGAGTTTCAAAAGAGAAAGGGCAATTGCAATGTTTCTGCTGAACTTCCAGTCTCCTGAAATGTCAAAACTAGAAAAGAAAAAAATCAGTCAATCATAAAAGGAGTGGGGACGCTCAAGATGAAGAAGCCTCTTCAGCTATTGCAGCCATATTCCCTGAAAATCCAGCCAGCAGGTTTTAAACATTTCCTCAGCCCAAAGTCTGGTACCAAGGATATTTTAGCACACAGAAGCCTCCACAGTAAAACATTGCAGCAGGTACTTCCCTCCACTGTTATACTGAGTCAGATCACAAGGAAGGTGGATACAGCACCATCCATCCATCTATCCATCCATCCATCCATCCATCCATCCATCCATCCATCCATCCATCCATCCATCCATCCATCCATCCATCCATTTCCAACTGCCACAAACCAAGCCAAACCAGGTAGATACATTTTCCTGAGAAAATATCCCATCCCACTCAGTAGCTTCCTAATTCTAACTGGTTGTATCTGAATGCTGTTTCTCAGGAGAGCTCATCCAGACAGAGCTGTTTGCCTCAGCACTCAAAGCCTTTCCTATTTGCAGTTATTTCGGTGGCTGCACCTTCATGACAGGGCTGATAAATTCAATTCTGACTGCAGAGGGACTGGGTGACAGCTGAAAACAAAAAGTACAAGCAATCCTGACAGTGCCTCACTTCAAAGAATAGAAAAGGCAAGGTAGGAAAATGTTCTTGAGGCAATCTGGTGAAAAGGAGCTGCTGCTGAGCCACTGCATTCACTGGGGTTTCCAAAGGTCACTCCTATCCTCCCTCTTTTGCAGCCTCTCATAGATCATCTGTGGTTCAGACAGCACAGGCTTTATTGGACTCCTCACCCATCTCAGTAAAACTTCATTATATATGCATTTTCCTTTTGAGGACATTTCGACTCCTTATTCTCTTCATTACCTATTCTGTCTTTTATCTCAAGATGGATCAAAATGTTCTACCATCATGGGCAACTCTTATCCCAAGAACATGTGAATCCAATCCCACCAGAACTCCATTAAACATCACTGAAACCTTTCCTTGCTGGTCTGCCCTAACAGTGTCCTGCATTATGGTATCCTGCAACCAAGGTTAATGAGAACACTAGCACACAAAGCAACACTATTTCTTTTTGTTATTAGTAACAGCAAGACAGCAATATTTAGGCATCATAAAATGGAAAACAGAAAAATATCTACTAACTTGCTCGTGCTAACTCTCCTACTTACACTGTTCCACAGCCAGCCCAGTTGCTGATTTATAGTATGCCTAAACATTAGTGGAAAAAACAGTACCTATAAAAACATTACAGCTCATAGCAAAATTTCATACACATTCATATATTTCCATATATTCATATTTGTATATATGCATGCCTTTTATTAACTCACTAAAGAGTTCCCAGGCTGTGTTTGTATGCCTGCATAGCAGCTCTTGGTGGAGAGACTGATAGTCTCCAAACTTGCAGATGGGCAAATGGTGACTTGGATTGAGTATGGAAACGTTCACATAAGAGAAAGTTTGAAGTTTTTTACAAGGTAATGTCCATTTCCAAGTCATGATAATATTTTCAAATATTTTATCTACTTAGCTATTATTTTGATATTAATAATTTGTACTGAACTTATTTCTTACAGTATTGAACTCCTCCTTTGCATTTTACGCATACACACACACACACACACACATACACACACACACACATACACACTCACACACACACATATATTTAGTACATGCACACAGGTACAAAATTCTGATGCAAAGTTCTTTGTTGACAGCACTTGAACTACTGCTGGATCTAGAGGTAAGAACAGGCCTGAATCAGGTATCAAGGTATCTCTCACAGTCTCTTATTGGAACATGAGCATTATTACCTAAAAAGGTATGCCCCTCTTTAATTCACTCAGGATTAAAAAACAAGCAATCAAAAAAACCTTATACAATTGAATTCTGCATCTTGTGTTCACTCCTGGTTCTCAGCATTTCAGAGAACTCTGTGGAGTCCTAGGACCTTGTTGTTGTGTTGTTACACACCCAAAAACAAGCATCAAACTGAGTGCTAATGTACCTGTTAATACAGGATTGCTGTAGGACAAAGGTGTGAAATGTTCCTTCTCTGCCCTGCTGCAGTGCTGTATCCAGGTTTAGAAACCATTCTCTGCAAAAGATGCAATCTAGCTAACTGAAAATAATCACCAACAGAACAAAAAGGGTAAGCAGATATCTAGAAAGTCTGACTTAATTTGGAAAGGCTGAAAGAAATGAAGTGATTTAAGTCTCCAATGATTAGAATAGCAGATTTTGCATGCACTGAAGGTAGCAGCAGAGTGAGTCATAAATAAATAAATGTATGTCTACTGTAGATAAAAGAAGGTATTGGCTTAAAAACAGGCAAAGAGGATTTAAGTGAGACATCAGGAAAAAGCTGGCAAAGCCCAAAATAAACTGACATCTCTCAGTAGTGGTTTGGGTAAGCCTGATTCTGCCCTGAGCATGCATCTGGGTGAGGTGATGTGTGACTGTCCCTTCCTCCTGCAATTTTTATTACAGAAGTTGGTACTCCTTGGATGAAGTTATGTCCTAGAAGCATTTTTCCATCCACATTTCCAGCATACATTACATTATTCTTTGGCGAAAAGAGACTGGCCAATTTAATAGCACTGCTTTCTGTTTTCATAGGCTGGAATTTCAAAGTCGCTCAACTTCCTTAGACTTTCAATGAGATTTGAAACTTCAGGTGCTTCTGATTTTGTGTTTGGTAAAATAAAATTCCAATTTCAGTGATAAAGGGATTAATATTAACAGCATCTTATCTAAGTAACAGTAGTGAGCAGGCTGTCCTCTGCTCTGGTTGACTTTTATCACAGGTGTGTCTCAGTGACTAGGAGAGGTCATAGAGGGCCTTCCTCTGCCTGCTCTGAGTTTGTCTAGGAATACTGGGGAGCCCATCCCATTGGAGAAACAGGCAACAACAGAGTTGGATGCTGCAGAGTGAATAGACTCCATTTTGTGGCTGTCTCTGGGTTTTATCATGACTGAAAAAGGTGTAACTTTTTCATGTTAATACAAAGATCTTGGGAAAGAGATGGAGAGTGGTATACAAATTATAATACAAACTTTTCCATATTATAAAGCAACAGGCTTTATAATACCTGTCCCTGAAATATTCTCCTCTTTAATAAACTGTATCATTTGTTTTTTACCATTCAAAACCATCTAGAGGCATCCTCTTAAGCTGAAAAAGACCTCTCTGTGCTCTTCATACAAAAAAAGGTAATTGGCCTAAAGTGCAAAGAGAGAGCTACCTAAATAAAACCTCCTTTCTGGTCTGCATAGATAGGCAGGAGAAAATGGGATGGCTTTGATGGTGAGATCACTTGCAGAGAAAAGAAGTTTCTGGAAGGTCACTCCCCACAGGACTGAGATGCATTACAATAGCATGGCATTCAAGCACCACAGCTTATTTCCAAGGAGAGTGGCAATTCCACTTTGGTTGTCCTGGGAGACAATAACCTCTTTAAAATAGAATATTTCCCAGTCATCTGTAGGGTAACCACATGGCATCAAGGAAAATGGGCAAGCCCAAAGCAGAAGGCATCTCAACCCTGTGCAGAGAGCATCATCACCAGCAAAAGAACATAATATTCACTAAGATTAGGAGAAGCCCTATTGCTTCTTGGCATTGGATTGTGCTCTTTCTCAGCTCTTTAGCCATAGTGAACTGAGCCTGACCCTCCATTTGGCCCTCTGGTCTTTCTTTGTGAATCTAAGGTGAAAAACATTTAGTTATCCAGTCATAAATGTCATCTTACTTGAGACCTTATTTCTGTAGCAATCAAGATACTAAAACTATCAATATTATTAATGTATTACTGTTAATACCCTGTTTCCAGGATCAAGCAGAGCTGTGTATGGGTTTCTTCAGGAGTAAGACAGCGTCCATTGTTTTCTTGATATCTTGCTAAAATCCTCCAGGTACCTGAAGCTTTTCACCCCAGTTATTTCACCCTTTGGAGGGGCAAGACGCAAGGAGACAGAGAGGAGAATATGGGAGAACAGTGAAAGAACAGGCAGATCAAGGAAAACTGCAAAATCCAGGCACACCACCATTCCCACTTGCGTAATCTGTAACACTGTCGGTCACAGCAAGCCAATTAGAGTTCCTCAGCACAGCACCTATTCATGAGCCCAAACACTTTCTTTTGTTTAAGTACTGTCAACACAGAACTTTGCTCTGAGCTGTCCAAATATTGTATAATTAAGATGAATTAGCAAGTGGAGAAGCAACTGCAGCAAGAAAAAGTAAGAAGGAAGCAATTGTGCAGAATACTAAATTCCTTCCTCAAGCTTTAAGTCTAAACTGACAGACCTGTGCACTTTCTCCCTCGTTAGCTTTTCTCTCTCTTCTTTTTTTCCCTTCTCTTTCCTTTGGTGACAGACGAGTGAAAAGGACACAAATCACTAACTACTAAACTGAAGCACACTTTTTTTCCCCCCTTGCTACTCTTCACAGAGCCCTTTGATCGAAAGGAAGTTTTCCCTATTTCCTCTCTAGAACACTGATTTAAACCACAATAGGTGGGAGTGGCAGGAAGCAGGCAAACAAAGGGAATGTGGTTCTGGCACCTAGAGCCTGAAAGCATAAGAAAGTAGATGCCCTTTCTCTTGCAGAACACACAGATTTCAATGGCTTTTGGCCTTGAATTTTAAGTGACCATAAGTACTCTGCAAGAGATAGGATTGTGAAAGGTTATTTTTCTTAGCCTAGATCTTCTGTCTTCTCACTTGGGGTCTATTGGCAAGTTGTGCTGTTTTACTGTGTCAGACCCATGTCCAGGAGCATTTTTTTTTCTTGGATTACCTGCCCCTGCATCATCCAAGAACAATGAAAAACTGAACAACCAAATGACAGCAACAAGCTTACATGGTCTTACCATTCCCTTCTCAGACTTTTCAGTATCCTAGAGTCCTCAGCCCCCAGGAAAGGCTGAGAAGTTCTTCTCTAGCTGTGTTTTTGTTGCTGTCTCCTGGGACTGCTGCTCCCCATCAACAGCAGAGCAGAAGGTAAAATAGACAATATAAATTTGGTCTAAATCTGGGAACAGAGTGAATAGGTGGGATAAGCCTACAGGTCTCTCCTTAAGCATTATTTGGGTGATCATAGGACTATCTGTTTTGGAACAGCTTCCTGCTCTGCCCAGGAATGTGGGCAGATGAAGGCTTCTGGCTTAAATCAGATGGGATTGCTCAGCTTGAAAAGTTCTCTCAGGAGCTACAAACTCTAAGCAAAGAAAGTCTGTGATTTTAAGGCAGAAGCTGAAGTGGATACTTAAAAGGATAAAAATATGGAGATTGCATATTTTGGCACTTACTTGACCTTCCAATCATCCTTTAGGATGATCCTAAATCCCAGGAGAATCCACAGACCTTTCCTAAAATGTTTTGCTTAATCTGACTCAACTGTATCAGAGCATAAGGAAAGGTTTATTGGGGAGGGTTCTGCCTACAAGAGAAAGGGCAATTTTGGACCTGGCCTGGACACCAGAATAGGTTTATTTTTTTCTTTATATGCAGTAATATTATTTAGTTTAACTTAATTTATACATCAGATTGTTTAGTAGAACTTTATTTCCTCTTGCTTATAGGAGGTTCAGGCTTTTTCTCCCTCTGGTGGATTTCTGCTCCTGTGATGCAGGATGCATCTTTACTCTTTGTCTAATAAAAGTCTTCATCTGGACATCAAATGGGCCATTAGTCTTTAAAAAGGACCATAAAATGTGTCTTTAAGGGTAAAAGATGTAAGGAATAGCTTTCTAGAGCAACGTGAACCTTTCACCATGGTTTTGCTACACATTTCTTGGCAGGACGTGAACGGGGAAATGGACATGAGACAGCTCATTTTGCTGGCAAACAAGTTAGAGTCTAGAAAGCTGCTCAGTTTCTTTTACCCTGGGAAAAAAAAAAAAAAAAACAAAAAAAACACAAACAAACCAACAAACAAACAAAGAACTTGTCCACTTCAGTCCCCAGCAGCCTCCTTTCCCAGAGAGCTCCTGTGATCAGATTCAGCCATTCAGAAATGCTGGGAAGTAAGGGATCCACAGGAAGATCAATACAGAAAACATTGAGTATCCAGCCACCCCTGGCCCCGAGGTTCATCATTGCACAAATGTAGCCATGTTCCTCATTACAAACAAGATTGATGTATTTAGTTTGCCCTGCAGCTCTCCTTAATCAGCTATCTAATTTTAGGCCCTTGCTTTGAGGCTGGGAAAGGGAGGAAGGAGGGAGGTTATTGACAGAGTTCTTAAAATACTGTAGCAAAAACCTACACTTATTACTCATTCTCTTTATCGGATTTATACCCAAAAGATATAATCCACTCTTCCCTCCCTCAGCTCTTTTATTCCTTACAGGATTCACATTGCAAAGACCTAAAATCAAATAGGAAAAAAAAAAAAATCATGAAGTTTCACACTGTATTTAGGTTCTCTGTGTGGGATATCTCATTGCTTAACCCTTTCTTAGCTTCTTGGTTGCCACTCAACAAACATAGCCCTCAAACACTATTGGTTTATCCTATTGTCAGTGACAAACCCAGCACCTTTCCATCCTTTGGGCTTGTTTCAACCATATTTGGTGAGGGAGTTTCTTGACAGCAAATGGTTAGATGAACTTTGTGGGTCCCTTTCAGTTCAGAATATTTTATGATTCTGTGTTGGGTAACTCCTGCTGTGAAACCCATGAGTTGCAGTCCCAGAAAGAATGAGAGAATTCTGGCACCTGCAGGTTGGTGATTTATTTCTATGTCTCTCTGAAAGAACAATGTCAATAAAAAGTTATTACAACTCTTTCTTTTCCTATAAAACCTAGTCAATAAGATATTACTGTGGTGTCTTGTTTTTAAGGAAAGCTTGGCAGCCAAAACCACACAAAGAAATAAGAAGGAGACTGGGAGGAATCCCCTAAATACAGAAGGTCTGTGTTTATCTCCCAAGTGTGTCTGAGGCAGCTGTTCAGGATCTGAAAGTCATAAAGATGGACTTGATACACGGCCTGGGTGATCTTATGGTCCTTCACAACAGCACAAGCTATGGAAGCACAAGAGCACCTCCTAGACAGAGCCTGCTGCAGCTCTTCTCCCTGTAGATCATAGGCAAGGCTGAAAATCACTCTACTAGATTATACTTCAGTGGTGGATTTAATTATTTCTAAGTCAAAAGTTACCAAACTTGTTCTGTTGTTTACTGCAGATCACTCAGATTTATGCTGAGGAGCTAGTACAATTTGGGCTGAAATACAAACAGCAAATAGAGCTGCAAGAAATGTGTTACTTATGTTCTATTGCTTGCAAAATATGTCAAAGATTACCTGTTTGGTGGGTGTCCAATCACCCATCTGCCTATGTCACACCCTTTTTCCATATCTTGGCATACCTGAATGTCTATCGAATAGAGCTGCTTTAACAGCAATGTAAATCCCGTGCTTTGAGAGCTGTAAGAAAAGACAATCATCCAAAGATCTAATTTGTGACATCTGGTGTGTGCCCAACAAAAATTTGTCCTCATTCAAGATTGATTTACACTGTCTATGTTGCAAAAACCCTTCCAATGAGCACAAGCCTCTTGCATCTCTCATCACCAACATGAGATGGATCTCCAGCTAATGCTTCTTCACAGAATAAGTGTCCATTCTTTTACCTTGATAAACCTTTACACAAACCAACATTTTTTGGGACTAGTGACAAGAACCTATTCAATTTGTATCAGCAACCACAGTCCCAGAAGATTTTCTTTCAGCTGAAAGAATAATGGAATAGGCAAAGTTTGTGGCTTCACACTAGAGGTGCTCTACCAAATCATCAATCTCTGGATCAAGCAAAGCATTTGGAAAATGTTGGAACAGGAAGCATGAACATTTATTTTAAAATAACTGTCCAAGTTGTATTTACAGATCCATGGTTTGTGTAGACACTAAAGGTATCACAGAGAGACAAAGTGATGCAGGAAGAAGTAGGTTGGGAGAGGGTCTGTAACCTAACAAGTTAATCCAGGCGACAAACTGGTGAGACTGTTCCTTTCCTTACACAGTCCAAATGAAACATGTGCACTTCCCAGAGTAGTAGAGAAAAAAACTTATCAGTCTGATGTTCACTAACCTCATTACTGTATAACTGATGGCAGAATGAAGCAGGGATGGGCTGGTTACAGCTAGTCCATTAATCAGGTCCCTGGCGAAGCATCTCAAGCTAGAGTTAAAATTAACGTTGGAAAATTAATCGGGACTTCACAAAGGAAACCGCAAAGCATATGGTGTCAGCTAATGGAGAGGCTGTACGGCTGAAGCGTCTGAAACTTTGTGTCTTCCTGAAATCTAATTAGACCCTAATGGAAGGAAGACTGAGTGAAGGTTCTTAATTGAAAATTACACTTCCAGTTCAATCAAAGCCTGCTTCCGTGTTGCTATTAACGGCCTTTTAAAAATAGCTGGATTCTACAGTGACCTTGCATACAAAGTGTTCACTTACAGAGAGTAGCTGTATAGATAATCAATGGATGCCTGAGTGATGGATTTGGACCCATTCTGTAATAATTTATGACTAGTGTGTATTGACCTGGTTACTGGGATGTTGTCTGTATGAATGAATATATGGTTTAATTTAATAGGAGCTGTCCAGAAAGAACAAACAAGCAGGTAAAAATGTCTCAAGGCAAGCCACTCCTTGGCAAATACTCAGAAGTGTTATGAGATAATTCACAGACAGGAAACTGCCTGGGAAAAGTCATGTATATAAAAAGAAAAATTCTTTCCAAAGAAAGAGTGATTGTTCTCCAGGTGGTTTTTAAAGGGCCAGACTCAGCTTCACCTAACTTTGGACGTGTAGTGAAAGTACATATATTAGTGAGGGAAGATACTCAAGCAATTGCTGTAAGCTCTGGCTATATTTTCTGGGCCATTGTAGAGCCCAGCACCAAACAATTTATCGAAATGCCACTGGAAACCACAGGACAGAGACAGCAAGCTGCCTTCAGAACAGGCAGCAGAATATCTTCATCAGGAGCAGCAGGAATTATATGACTGCTACACTTTAAAGATTCAGGCTAGAATTTGCTCAGCAGGTGATGTTTGGTAAAAGCAAGGTCAGAAGTACCGGCATAATCTCAGACCTTCAAAACTGAAGAATTTCCAACTAGTTTCCAAAGTTCCCAGCTCCATCCCAAAACTTTCCACATCAAGGTGGCTGAAGGCAACTCTCCTAAATTGTGTGAATCATAGACTTTCCCCCTTTATACACAGCCTAAATGTACATTTCATATCTGTATATGAGCTCTGTGAATCATCCTTTAAATTTCTTTCCTTGAATTTAGCAATACATCAAGTTTGCACTCTATTTCCCTGTCCCACAACACAGATGACCTGTGTCAATACTCTCTCAGCCCCAGCACTCCCCACACTACTATGCCATAGCTCTGTCATGCAGGCTTGGAGATATCCTTGGAGCTTCCACAACTTCTCCTGCCAGTTTAATTTTTATGGCTTTTACTCTCAGCAGTGGCTGCTGTGCTTCTTCTCATATCAACCAATGATTACGACGCACCCTATGAAGTTTTGCTCTCCTGAAAGAGTCTATGCTATCTGAAGGGCAACAATGATTTCTGCATTGGGATTTTTTTCCAAAAATGTATTTGAAGTCCTGTGTAACTCACATTTCTTTCCACCGTTCTGACTCCGACACAGCATTGCATAAAGGCTCAATATCACTGGTTGCCTCTGATTTGAATTCTCCCTTCAGGACACTTCTGTCCCTCTCTTTCTCTGGGTCGTGTGGTAGACAGGCTGTGACAGGAAATTCACAAGCAATGATTTGCTCATGGTTTGTCTGACGCTGACTCAGGTCTGATTTTGGCTGGCTCAAGCTTGGAGTGGAGTGGTATTGGTGTGATTTTTACATCAGTTGAAAAAGTAAAATTAACTCAGAGACAAGCAAATTCCAAAGAGATGTAAAGCAAATATTTTAAATGAATATTTTAATAACCATATTTATGATTATTAAAGCACTAACAAATCAAAGGAAGCTATGATTCCTCCATGTCTTCATATCCTTAAGTCAGAGTTACAGAAACTTGATTCACTGGATTTCTTCTTTTTCCCTAATATAGTTTCCAGGAAAAAAACTAGGCAACTCCATTCCTTTGAGTTATTTGCTCTTATTTCTGTCTAGTCCATCTCTGGTATTGTTTCCTCTGAAAATATGTTCTGGTTCATCTCACAATATTCTTTGATTTTGATATATCTCCTTCATCTGCGTGTCTGGACATTTTCATGTGCAGCTAATTCCAAATACATAATTTCCTTTTTATTCAAGTGAATACATAATGTGGGCATTTCCACATCTCTGTTTGTGGGAAGATTTTCCTAGTGGTAAAATCCCTTCATAAGTTTTTTATTCTCTGAGATGTCTGGGTTTTCTCCTGTCTAGCATTTCAACAGTTTCCCACATCTCACAGAAAAAAAAAATGTTCTATTTGAGATAACATTTAAATGGTAAATTCTCTAGCTTGTTTTAGTGCTGTAGGCCTGTGACAAGAAAGAAAAGAGCTTTGATTTATTTCGTCATGTTTGAGGAGAAAGCAAGAAAAATTCTGCAGCCGAAGTTGAACAGGATGCCTGAAAGTATCCTCTAATGATCTTAAAAATCCATGCATCTATTAATTACTCCACTGAAAAAATCCTCTGATTTCCTAAGCATTGTTATAAGACTATTTCTAAGCTTCAAAAGATTGACCCAACAATGTATAATATATCAAATAAAATGGGATTGGACATGGCACACTGTAACTCAGATGCCCCCTTCAGTCTGGTTCTGGGCTATCACCATCAGGTTTCAGCCTATCTCATCACACTGCCAAGGCAGTGCCTTTTTTAGGGACAAGATACTCTCCATCTTCATCCACAGGGCGAACACCACACTGGTATCCAGCAAGAATAAATGCCTCTAGCTCAGCACAGTGGAACTTTTTGAGGTTTTCTGTTTTTTCATAGGGCACACAAAATTTGGCTTCATTTCTTTCAGAAGCCAATTTTCACTCTTTCTTTCCTTCTGCAAAATGGAAGCTATGGAATTCATTTCTTTTGTAAAATGCATCAAGTTGTTTTCATGGATAATACGGAATAAGAAATGCTTCCAAAAAAAAAAATATCCATATCAACTGCAAAGAAAGATTGGAAGAAATGAGGAAAAACACCTAAAAACTAGAAATCAGAGCCATGTTTTCACAGGAGCTAATCTCACTTTGACAATCCAAAACCACCCTCCAAAATAACCTAATCATCTGCTTTTGCCACTGCCTCTGTGAACAGAGGGAGCTTTTTCTTCATTTTAATTGTCCTGATTCCTTTTTAATTATACCCCTTCTTCTGTTCTGCTCAATGACATCAAATACTGGAAGACATTGGATTGCAGCCTAATCTATTTTGGCTGAATCAAAACTCATGTCTTTCAAGTTTCTTTTCCTACTCACAGACATAAAAAATCTTTCTTATTTAATGACATTTCATCAGAGGCCTCTTAAAATTTGGGCAGCTGCTTGTTTACACAATTTGGTTTTGCAAAGGTTCACTGCCTCTCTGAGGTTAACTTCCCTTCACTGCCTTCATAAGTAAAACCCAAATCTTTGGACTAATTTGTTACAAGACAGAGCTCCTCAAATTGAAACTGAACATTTTTGTCTATTGTCAGTTGATAAATCTGGAGTGAAATTACAGCTCTGCAATGGGTGGAAGAGTTTTTCAAATAATTTGTGTTTCACATTTCACATCTGGAATTCAAAACAGGCAAAGTGACTGTAATGTTTTGATTCTGGAGTGTGGGAAGTCTAAGTGGATAACACTGATCCACTCAAATCTAATAATTCTCTGACACTATGAGCTATACATTTAACAACTGAAAAGCGTTTTTGCTAAGAGCAATAGACAAACATGAGTAAGGCTAAATACATATAATCTTTTTCTTTCAATATTTGCTTTTTCATTTTTGTCTCCATACTTGGAAGTTGGATCCAAAATGGCTTATTTAAAAGTTGTTTAGTGCTTCAGACAACAGTGAAATGACAGCTGGATCCCATTATCTCTATCTGGCCATATTTGATGATGCTTGGGACCCTCCTATCTCATGCACTCAGAAAATCAAACCTAATGTTTTAAAATTATGTTTCTCATACACACACATTTGTAAAGACTTAGCTTTACAAATCCCGCATTTCACACATCCCACAAAATTTTCTTGCCTTTCTGATACAGCTGGAAAGCTGGGTGAGCAGTTCTCCCAGAGGCCTGTATCCTTCCCAAAGAGATGCATCTCCAAAGGAGAACACCTTCTAGGGACACTGCTGCTTCCTTGGCTGTGAGGGGACCCCAGCAAGTGTTTGCAGCTCAGTAATGAATTCAGCTCGATGCTGGAATCCCCAGGCCAATACAGGAACAAGAGAGAGGAGACTGTGTGGCAATTCCACAGAGATGGCTTTATTGCCAGTGTCTCTGCAAAGGGACCCAGGGACAGAAAGCTCCTAAGGTCAGAGGCTGAGGCTGAGGTGTTTATAGGGACAGACAGGGGTGGATACAGACTGTTTGCATGAAAGAAACAAGAAACAAGGTATGTTGGGTGTCATTTAATGGGGTCACCAAGAGCTTGAGGTCTTAGGGATGACTGAGTCATCTTAGGGATGACTCAGGGCATCAGCCTGAGTTCTCCACGGGTGGGTGAGGGGCCCTCCCACAGAGGGCTCATCATCCTCCACACCTTTCTTTCAGTTGCTCCTGAAGACACTAAGCACAAAAAGCCTTGAACAGTGGAAAGAACAGATGCTCAGCAGGGAAGAGAGGTCTCAGGCTTTCCACTGCCACAGTCATATCTGCTGTAAATCACATCTCTACAAGAAACAAGAATTATCTCAGACTCCCACAAGACCAAGAACAATTTCAAAGTTTTTTGGAGAGTGCCAGGTATGTGTTTTCGGTCTGCTTTCCCCAAAAGGGACATAGGGTGATTGAAACAATAAAAAGCAAGGTGAAGCTCATAAGAAGCATGCCTCTTCTCATGCCACTCTTTCCCATAGGAAGTGAAGGAAAAAGTAGAACTCACAAGGCAGATATTACAGAACTTAACAAATAACTCATGGGCATTCAGCTAGGATCCTAGAAGTTCATGTAGGATCCTAAAAATTCATGGCTGAAAGGAGCCTGATAAGGCTTGCTCCATCCCCTTAACTAAGTGGACAGAATAGACACCGTTCATCTCCTATGAGAGGTTTGTCCCATTTGTCCTTAAATATTTTCAAGTCCAGAAATTTACAATCTCTTAACGTTATCCATCCCAGTACTCATCTGTACTTCTAGTACAATGTCCAAGGACAAAAAACTGTAACATAGTGTATACCACAAATAGTTGCATGTTTTAGTAAAGTGATGCTGTACCTCAGCAAATACAGTTTTCAAGAAGACTAACTCAATGTAATTAATTACTAGACCAATTGATAAAGCTCATATTTTTTTAAAAAAGAGAGTCAAGCTTTCTTACATAAAAAGCCCCTAAGACCCTCACATCCTTTCACATTGTTATTCACCATCTGTACTCAGACCCTCAAAAATGCCTGTGCAACTCCAGCATCTATACCCAACAGGAGATTGGTGAGGCTCAAACTCCTGAATCTCCTTGATGATTCTGAAAATATTCTTTTTTTATGAAATAAATCTTCCTTTATGTGTAGTGAAATCACTATTTCCACTTCTCCCATCATCTTCTCATTCCAGGAGCTGTCCTTGTAACAGCACTCAGTAAAAGATACTCCACCACCAAAATAGTCTGTCTTCCATATGTTTCTCTCATGCATGGATAGATTAAAAAGCTGCTGCTCATTTTTTTCTGGGGGAGTTAAAATTCACAGAGGCCCACTATACTGCAGAAGTTTTACAGGGATTGAAGAACACAAGCAGAAGGGAGACATTTAGGCCTCTTCCTTCTTTTTAATCTAAAAATTGTTTGCAGCTATGAAACAGGGACTAGACACTTCATTCACACTGTTTCTGGGAACATTTTGATTCATTTTAGCCTAAGTCAATATCTACACATACCTCAAAATGCAGAAAAGCTTTTTGAGAAGAGATTCTTGCAAATCACATTTGTAAATGGAGTAATCCATGCTTGACCTACATACAAACCATTTTGAGTTTTACCACTGAAATTCGAAGTGGCACCTGTCAGTTAACGACAAAATCTCCTTATTACTTGAGCAGGTAAAAGAAATTCAATTTGATTTGCAAGTTCACTAAGGATACATCTATATTGCAGGACTGTAGAGGGAGAGGCGAGTGACATTTTCCTGATGTGTGTGAATGTCCGTGTCAACTGGCTGGCTTTTGCTGCCCAGGCTGAATCCTGGGAAAGGTTGACCCTGAGCTCCAGCAAAGTAAAGCAGCAGTCAAGTAGGGCAGCAAAATGAGGGGCAGGAAAGTCATATTCTGAGGTGTGGAAAAGATGGAGTAGACAGAATTCTGTCCTGTCTCAAACAGGAGGTCCCTTGGGTGGCATTCTCTCAACCAGAGGGATCACCCAGAGCAGCCTCCCCAGCAGAGAGTCACAGCCTCAGCACAGTCATACCCTGTCCCAGCCAACAAAAGCACAGCAAGGGACAGACCATGCATGGAGCAACCTTCCAGCTCTGGTGGCTCTTGTCCCCCATGCTGAGAAGAATCAAATGCCTGGAGCAAGTTCTTGCTGTCACAGCATTATTGGTACTCAAGGGAGTTTGTTTAAACCAACCTTCCGTTGACCTGGTTACACTTCCCAACTGTGGTGCTGGCAAGGAAACAACATTTTTCAGCTCAGAAACAGAATGAAAGATTTAGCTAGCCATGTCTTATGGAGTACCCCAGAGGTATAGTGGCTGCAACTTCTTCAACAACTAAGGAAACTTAGTTATAGACACTAAACTCATTAAAAAGCAAGTTGAGCCTTTCATTGCAAGTTTTCAAGAGCTCTTGCTGTTCCACCATTTGGCATCATGGGAATTGTAGTTGAACTCATTTCTCTTAGGAGAAAACAAAGTTTGAACTACAGCTGCCTGGAGGTACTGCAGACATATTGCTAACTTAGAAAAAATCCAGTCTTCATGGTACTCACATTTTTTTCAAAAACTACTTTTCCCCAGCAAACTGGTACATTTATTTTTTAAAAGTTAATTTTTAAGCAGAAAAATTGACTGGCCATTTTTTCTAGTGCCCGAGTCTACTCTTGCTTTGGGAGACAGAACTTCAAATTACTGTGTGTTCCACAGTCTGCCAGTGGGAACAAAACCTTGTGCATTCCCTCCTTCACAGTACAGAGAATATGAGTCATTCCCCACTGCAATGTTGGCAAATAGCAAACCAAAAAGCTATCATGAAAACTGAAACACTCTGAGGGCTTAAATCAAAAATATTAGTCAGACCAAGATTGGGGTGATGAGTTAAAATGGAATTCCTTGTTATTTCAGCTTTTTTTCCATAAAATGAAATAGAAAAATAATAAAGAGATTCCACAGTGGAGGAATTTCTTGTCACGTTGAGTTTGAAGGGCCAAGAAAGCTCTGTGCTCTTCAGCAAATGAGACCAGAGGAGACCAGTCCTCATTTTCTTTACAGGGAAATGGTTTACCTTGAGTGCCTCCACAGACAGCTGCCTTCCCTCAAACATACCCGCAGAGTCCTCCAAAAGAGTGTGGTCTTTAAAGCCTGCTGAGTGTCAGGTACCCCTACAGAAAACTGCAGACTAGGTTGAGTCAGCATGACAGAAATTGGTGTGTATGAACAAGAGCTCACTTATTTACCCTCCAACAACAAATCATGACTCATTTTCATCAGGCAGCTGTCTGTGCTTTTGCGAAAATTAAGACCTGACCTTTTAGGGGCAGACATGACTCTCAGTAGATTTGTTTCCCATGTCTCCCTTAATTTCAGTTATACAGTCAAATTGCCCTCCTTCAGTCCTCCCACCTGAGAGACAAGCTGTTAGCCTTCAGAGCTGAGATGGCCAAGGCAAAAGCTACTGTCTTCCTTTCAGTAATTAACCAGGAAGTGATAGCTGGCTTACACACTCTTCAAGTCAATAAGTTGGTACAAAAACAATCCCACAAACAGAGACTGCAGTGAGATAACGAGAATGAAACACATAACAGTTCTGGTAATTAAGAGCTATGACTTCCTGGACTTGTGATGATTTTCTATCACTGGGAGACCTGGAATCAAGACTTGACAGCTTTTGCAGTCAAGCTGTTGATGAAACAAGACTCAATACAGTGAAGCAGTCTGGTCTACCAAACACAAAATATCAGAACAGATAGTTACAGCAGGGGGGGGTTGACCTTCTGAATTAAGAAACAGTCGGACCAGAAGACTAAAAGGCATAAAACAATCTGGAAATGACCCCCTTAGAGCACACATGCTCTGACAACATTAGCTCCAAGTGTTTCCATCTGCTCAGTCTTCCAAGCTGAAGGCAATGTTACTCCCAGTGTGGACATCATTTCCCTGTGCCCATGTTAATGGCAAACCTCTCCAAGCTGACTCATCTAGATCCACAAACTACAGGCCAGCCCAGCTGGAGCCAAAACTTCCTCTCTAGCAGGGCTGTCTGATGTGATGCTCTCAGTAGAGGCTGATCGCATCATGCTGTCGTGTCTACCAGTAAATGCCAAACTGGTGTCCAGTAATTCCTTATGCTCTAATTGTATTGGAAACCTAAATACTTCCATGTTCCCGGCACAAAGAGGAAAATTTGGAGTGAGACATTAAATTCTGCCTGAGAAAGAAGCATCAGCTCTCTCCAGGGCTTTGTGGCTGTGTTTACCTAAAGGGAGATAGTCATTGATACCAGCTGTCAGTGAGCTTGCTGCCTTGTTCTTTTTTTTTGGTAGTTGTTCCAGTGGCTTCCTGTACCAATTGCTCTGGAAGAGTCCAAAGCTGACTTCAGATGAAATCCCATTAAGCCCAGAGACCATCCCCTTTCAAAGAGCCATGCACCAATTGCAGGTATTAATAGACTCATAGAATGGTTTGGGTCAGAAGGGAACTTGAAGGTGATCTCGTTCCAAACCCCCTGCCACAGGCAGAGATACTTTCCACCAGAGCACATTGCTCAGTCTGCTCACACGCACATGGTGCCTGCCACAATACTTGCAGTGTGGGATTTTGCTTGGGCTGGCCAGAACATTTTTCTCAGTGAATGGGGGACAAGAATGTTGGATTATTTTACTTGCAGCTTCCATATTTTCCTTACTGTTTTGGTACAGCAGTTTCATTCATTGCCTAGAAGATCACTCAGATCACACTGCCTTGGACATACATCCCTCCAATGCAAAATCCAAGCTGTAATTACCAAGCAGGCAATGCACTTCAGAGAGACAGCAAAACCTTCTCCTGCTGAGCCCAGCTGTGGTTATGGTGTTGTTTGGGACCCTTTTTTACAGTCATAATAAACCAGGGCATCTTCCTTTCTCACTTCAGAGATGACTCCAGCAAGAATTACTGGGACATTTTTTTGGCCTGGCATGATCACATTGTGAGCACACCTGCTTACTGGTAACAAACAGCACCCCATTGCAGAGCATGATGCTGCCATAGTTTAGTACTTACCCGTCTTTTGGCATCTTTTTCCTCCATGATGCTCCATCCCAAGGTGACTGTCAATGCAGATCCATTTCATTGTTGAAGGAAGTTTCTAATTCCTTTCCTTTATGAAGCTGTTTATTTAGTAGTCTCACACTAAGTTATCACAGGGAATTGTGTTTGCACAGGGAAAAAACAAACAAACAAAATATGAGCCAGTTTCTTTTATTGCTGAAATCAACCTCAGCACTAATGACAGTAAGTTTTCTCTTATTTCCAGTCCCCAGTACAAAAGAAATAAGATGAACAGCAGCTCCTACAACATCACTCTAGGAAACCACTCAAGGTGGCTATTGTTTTTATCTTTTAAAAGCCTAGTTAACATACTTATTAATTAGGTAAATACAGCAATTATGAATTCACAAAAGCACGCAGGTTATCATATTCTATTGGCTTACCACAACTGTATTTTCAGTGACCTCATTGTAATATGAATTCATGCCGGTATTTTACTTAACCTAAAAACTAAAACAAAGCTGGAAGTAAAAAAACCCCTGCTTTTATGTTTTAAATAAAAAAGCATGTTAGATGCTTTTAAATATCCTGTTTTAAATATCAAAGCATTTTTTCTTTCAACTTATTTAAATCCATTCCAAGGATAATAAATGAACACATCAATTTTATTGTTATGAAACCTACTCAGCAAAAAAGTACAGAGGATCACAGAAATGTTGGTGGGATGGGACCTTTGAGGGTCACCTAGTCCTACCTACTGCTGAGCACTTAAGTGGTGTCTTCCTTTGGCCCCAAAATACCTGCTCTGACTCTGGTGCACGCCTACAAAACAACAAGCCAGGGCAAACTCGGTCTCCATGCTCAGGAGGAGGATCAGTGGGGAGGACAGAGCTCAGCTCCAGGCAGTGGGATGTGCCTGTGACCTGCCCCCAGTCTATCAACCTCTTCTTTACCACACTGTCAAATCTCGCTCACTGTCCTGAGATGGTTTGTGAGAACTGATAGGAGCAATCCTTTTCCACATCAGCAGAGATTCCACAAAGCCAGGCAATATGCAGTGCATATCACCCGCTGCTAATTCCATTTTTTAGACAGCAGGTCCCCAAAAAAATAAAAAAATGCTTGAGACCTTCTTGTTGATTTGATCCACACATGCCAGAGCAGCTGTGTGTGGGCACACCATGCCTCTCAGATCATTGCAAACTAATTAAGGGTGCTCTTCACCACATGGATAATTATTATTATTATTCAAAATACATTGATTCATTAAAGAATTTGGCTCAGACACTTTAACTTCCTTACTCCTGGGTATGGAGGCTGTTGTATAGCTCAGCCTTGTCTTCCGATCCTTTCCACTAGAATTTTAGTGTCTGATTATCCTCAGGTTGCATCCATGCAAATTCTTGCTCTTAGAGGAAACTGTGCTAGAGAAGATAGACCAAAAATGGGGTTTCTAGAAGGAACAGCAGCAAATTTGTCAAATTTTTTAAAAGCTTTCTACATTCAAGGAAATCAGTTTTTAAATTCCCTGGGAGTCAAGCTTCCAAAACCAAGAACCAAGCTAATAAGAAAGATTAATGCCATGTAATTCCAAGGGAATGTCATGTCATCTTGTCCAACTCCCTGCATAATGCAAATGAGATAGTTCCATCTAGTACTCACAGTGGCATGAAAGCACATTGCCCAAAAGGCAGCTTGCCCTGATTTGACAACTTCAAATGAGACCAAATCCATACAAGACTAAAAAATTCCCCTCTGTCATTTCAGAGAAAGACAGGAGATGTGGACTGAATTCTGCTTCATCCTATGCTTCAATTATTTGCTTGTCACACTTGACTGCTGCTCAGTTTAGCCAAGGGATTTGGCTAATTTCTTCCAGGAGGAGGAAGTCAAGGTCCACAGATGGTTTATTTGCAAATACCCATAAAGTCAACTCCCTCTAACTAAGGGATGACTTGGGTAACCCTTTGTGTCCATCTCCTTTTGTCTCTGTAAAAGGAGCTAATTTCGGTTTTTTCTCATTTTTAACATACAAGCACTAGAACTTAGACTAAAATGGAGAGCTAGACAAGCCTGTATGTTTCTACAGCATCACCCACCTCTTGACCACTCTCCCACTTGCATCTTGGACCATATTCCCACACCAGTCACATTTACACAGTTTTAACACAGCAGTGTCAGAAGCAGCCTCACCTTACAGGTATCTAACTAGGAGTCCCAACAATTGTCCACATCTTCAGTTCTGAAGAGCAGAACCATTTACTACCAATGAGCTCAGAAACACAATATTCAGTTCCTTTACATTTTGCACATCCTAGCAAAATGCTTCATTCCTGAAGGCACACATTTTTCCTCGATTTAACATGAAAGCTGTTCAAGCCCAAAGATGACCCTTAATTATGGCTTTGAATGCACTTGTTAGAATTACCTCCTTGCTCATCTTGGGAAAGTATAATAAGAAATAACATGATAATATGCAGTGCTGTAGTTTTGGAGTAATTGCCTAGTATGCATGAACTCTGTGAGGCCTTTTCCAATTACATTTGTAGCTTGCTAATGTTTGGGGATTTTCCAGGATAAATTACGTTAATTGTGTTCCTTGGATCTGTTTTCCACAAAAAGCCCAATAAACAGCAAGAAGAGGGAGGGAGAGAATTAAGTGGCAGAGTTAATTAGATTAGGCTTGTGCTGTAGTGAAGCAGGAAGATTCCACTAAATCCTATAATAGGCCCTAATGAGGATTTTATCATGCTTGTTAAACGGGTCATTTAGTTGTGTGACGGGGCCGCTGAGTATAATGTAAAAACTGGTTAATAAAAAAAAAGTCTTTTAATTGCACACACAGGCAAAGAAGTGTCAAAAGAATCCAGCCAAATGGAATAGCCTCCAACCAAACATGGGAAAAGCTCTGTAGTACTTGAAGTGGTGAACATGTACTGTGATTAGGCCACTTAATTTTCCTTGACTGGCATAAAAATTAAAGCTTCATGAGTGATTTACACTGGGGAACTTTAATAATCCAGGTTTATCAAAATAGAAATTGCATTTTTCTTCTTTATTTGTTGTCTTGTTTTGGGGTTTTTTTACAGAGTGTACAAGAATGAATTTAGATCTGATTGTTGTTGAACCATCTGTACCTGTCCCTTTTGTAGTGTTTGTAGAAGTAGCCATTACAGAGTTACTGACTATTCTGACTAAGCTCCTGCCGGAGAGGGATGAGACAATCTTTGAATTTTGTTTTCAGGCAGCAGACATCACACAGAAAAATGAGAGTCATGGAAAATGCACTCCACAGAGAATTCTTCCTTATCACTTTTATTTTTCATTCAAAGACAAAGGTCCTGCAAGTCCTGCTTAGTACTGGGCACAAGAACCTATATATGCCCTGAATTTGCCAAGGGGTGTGAACATCCAATACTCTGTTAGTTTTCTGTTCTTCTCTCACCCGAGACCAACTCAAAAAGACTGACCTCAACCATGCAGACACACTTCGAGGCTATGTTTAATAAACAAGAAGAAAATCTAGACCATCAGCAAAAACAATGAAGGATATAATTTGATCCACCTGCTTGTCAAGGTTCACTAATTCAAAATGAGAAATATGATAGGAGCTCTCTGAGCTTAAAGGTCTCCTGTCTTCTGGAAGCCTGTAAATGGTTGTTCACTACAAGCTACTTTCTTTGGTGACATGTGGCCTGCATATCTTCAGAGGCAGAGTACATCTCATCCCTAGATGTTATTTCAGCCCAAAGCTCACATAAACAATAAAGGAAGATGTGTCCTTTGTCTTGCTCTAGCCTTTGATTACTTTTCCAATGCTCCCAGAAATGTTCTCATGTGTTCCTGACTTCCTTCAGCATTCAGCTCAAGCAGCACAACAACCCCCCAGCTCACTGCCAGCCTGTCAGGGCTGCATCTCTGACACTTCCTTTCTTGTACTTGAAAACATCCATTTGTTTTCTCAAGGCCCCCACTGCAGAAAGGGTTTGATTTATATCAATCTCCATGGCGTGTGGCAGGGACCAGGTGGCGACTGAGCAGAAGACCATTGTGGCTCCCACCAGTCCAGCAAATGACAGCTATTACCCCGAGCACCCCATGGTGACACACCAGCTGCTGTGCCTCCAGCACAGCTTGGTGGCACCCCCAGAGGCACTGATCCAGGACAGCAGGTCATCCATAAACGCCTCTTCCAGCACCCGGTGCTCTGGTGCCTCAACAACCAAACATCTGCTGGGGAAAATGAAAACAAGAAGTTCAACTCTTCCCTGCTTATTCATTCTACACTAGTGATTTTTCAACTTATTTCGGTTTGCAGGGGTCTAAGCATATTCTAATGGCAGTGTGTGAACCCCCCTGCAGTGATCCAAGCCAACTGCTAATCAGTTTTATTTTCTTTGCTCCCATTTCAGGAATGTTCTATATGCTCTAGGAGAGCCAGAACTAACTACAGGTAGAATATCGTTATCTGATCACTTTGCAATAACATAACAAGTAAAATAATAGTAAAAATACCTGTCCAATAAGACATGACAATACCAGCCCACATACTACTGGCATTGTAACTGTACATGTGTCTGAGCTTGTTTAAAATCTAAGTTTTGACTGTGACAAATGCAATCCTTATATAGCAGCTAACAGAATTTACTAAATTTATAGCAGCTGCTTTATCTTCCTTCCTTGAGTTCTTCTTACAACAATCCTGTGCCATAGAAGCTCCCCAAAACTATGAAAATATTAAGTAGCTTTCACTGCTTTGCAAGATTTATATCTTTGTTGTATTAAGTTCACATGTATCATTCTATTATCCTTTTTGTATGCTTAGTCTGTAATCACTGAATTCCCTTCTCTGTGTTTCTCCAGCACTTGACACAATGAAGACTGATCTACATCTGGATTTCCTCCACACTAGGAGCATGCAAATATTAAAATTATGTTATCTTTTAGAAGTAGTTGCACTGTGGTGCAGGATGGGGCAAGGAAGCTCTTACAGATAAGGCGACTCCTGGTAAAATAAACTAGCATTGCAGTGTGACTTCCTTGCTTCTTTGTCTTGAGTTTTCAGAGCCATATTCAGCCAGATTACTATGGGCCAATTCTCCTATCCATCAGGATATCTGAACAACCATGTCAGTTAACATGTAAAAGTGATCCCTTCTGCTCACAGCCAGGGTCCAATGTGCAACCTGTCAGCGATCCTGCAAAATACTGCATCTCCTTCCTGCTCACAGTCTATTTCCTCAAAGTCACATTATCAGCAAGCAGAAGACCTGGGCGAGATAGCAAGTCACACTGGTGGTCAAAGTCAAAGTAATACCAACCTGACACGTAGGCTAATGCACTCAGAAAAGAGACTTGAGAGACTCTTACCTTCACCAGGGCCTGCTGAAATGGTGAAAGCCAAGCACATGCTCTGTTCCTGTATCAATAACCATGTTACATCTATCATACTACAAGATTCAACTGCTTGTAATGGCTGGATAGCATTTTGCCCATAAAGTTTCATTGCATTTCACATTGCACAATTCACTCTGCTACTCCCAGCTTGCAGAATTAACTTCCCTTTATTGAATCATTTTGCCAAGGAAAGACTTCTGGCTTTCTTCATCTACTCATCAAAATTATCTGTCTACAGGTACACGCACGTATCTATGACAACATCCCTCAGATACAGAGCTGTGACTGATAACACAGAAAAGACTAGTAAACACAAACTAACAAATGTGACCTACAAAGAATATTCAAAGAGTGGATGCCAAACTTCTTAGAGGACAGGGGAGAATATTTGGTAATGGTATTCAAATAAGTTTACAGTTGTCATCCAGGGAAAGTCTCTTGCTTTGACTTTAGAACTAGCTCTGCTTTGAAAAGGAGACTGTACTTGCACCCAACAGCTGCCCAGTGCTGTGCTATAACATCCCCTTGAACCCATCAGAGCAAGCACAGTGGGTGTAAACTGCAGCAATGGAGATTTAAATTAGATATGAGGAGAATTAGGAACTAGGTAGCTCAGGCAAGTGTGATGACTCTTGCAGAAGGGTTTTATGAGCCACGTACAATAGCATCATCCTGGAACAGCCTCTGGGGTGGAGGGATAGAATTAGATGATCTATTGAGTCTCTGCTCTACATCTGATATCTGTGATTTGACAGGTTTCCTAACAAAAGCTGGACAAGTAGGATGTACATGAAAGGAGTGCATTGCTTCACAGCAGAGCAGACTTCCCTTCCAATCAATGAGGCTCCCAGAGTGCAAAGTGCTGAAATAAACTCAAGGTATTTTAATTGGTGACTTCCTTTGTTTAAACAATAAAGAAGTCATACGGGTCACTTCTGTTGTGGAGCAGCACAGACTGCCTGTCAGGTACAGACAAGACTTGTATAGCAACAAGATGGAAAATGCTGGCTTTATGTTCTCTTCTATTATACTTATGACCTGGACTTCTCCCTTTTCTTCCTTTTCTTTTCTCTCTGTCTCTCTTGCTTTTTTCCTCCTAATGCCAACATCCCCAAAAAAATCCTAACTTGCCAAGCTCTCTTCCTACAGACAGCTGAAACTGCTAATTGCAATCCCATCAGTAAAATGCAGATCTGCCCCTCATCTCTCCTGTATCCTTCCTGTCTTTCCTGTGCAGCTAATGCAGTGTCTCACACTATGGAGCGAGTAGTTTGTAGACCCAGCTGTCACCAAGATACTTACAATGCTATGCTCACAGCAAGGAATTAGAGCCAAAGCTCTCTAAGAATCAAAGGAAGAAAGAACTATCCACTGTTTAGTAACCTGGGCAGGCAGTGGGCTGCAAATATAAAGTGACTGGGGATGGCTCTGTTGCATGGATTTCTTTGGACATTGCTATGCCTCCCCTTAGATAGACTGTTTGCTTAGTCCCTGATGCAGCACAGCAAGTCCACGCTCCAAGATTCATCTCTTTGCTTTTTGTCAAAAGGTCAAGAACACTCTGTGGATACAGCATGGCTTTTTCTTGAGAGGCAGAAGAGGCAGAATGTGCTTCCTGGGGAAGCGCAAAATCCTTTGGCATGGGAGAGTTGCTGTACAGGGAATTGGCAGGCCTTTCAGCTCTGCTGGTGGAGGGTGGGGAAGCTACACTTGTGGCACTCAGCAAACTGAGTGAGCTCCCTGGCAGGGCACGACAGCCTGATGCCACTCCTTGCTTCCCCAGAGTTCAAGTTCCTGTGGTTTGGGGGTGCAAATGCTATTTTTTTCTCCAGGGTGTTGGGTTGGTTCAGAAATCTATCCTTTCCAATAACAAGTTGTACCGAATTAATCTTAAAACTGTGATCTGAATTAAACTGACCTAAGGTACTCTCCAGAATCCTCCCCAAAAGTGGTTGCCAAGATGTAAGGGGAACAACTGTTCATAGCTTGTCTTGAAATCCACTGGTGATGGAGGATGGATGTCTCACAGCAGCATCAGTTTTAGCTACAAGCAACAAGAATTGCTTCTTTTGCCCACTCAGTGTCCAAGAGAGAGTCGCCTAGGAGAGGAAGAGGAGGACAGATAATTCCTAGGAATTAATAAATTTTGGATATGCCATGACAGCTTCTTATTTTTACTCTCGGTATTGGTTCCTAGGATCCTTGCCTGTCTCTGCTGATCCTGTCCACCCCTGCACCTTCCACACAAACTCAGAGTTTGTACAATATTTGGGCCCAGAGCACTGGTCCCCTCAATCAGAGTATTTATTTAAATACATAACTGATGAAACTAAAAGAAACCAAATACTGAGGCCCCAGGTGCTCTGGAGATTAATAAATGGCTATATTTAAGTGAGCACCTGATTTCTCCAGAGATGGAAAACTGGCTCTCACCCTTATCACAGCTGCCTCTGCCTTCTGTAAGGAGGATTGAAGGGACCAAAACTCAAACAGGATTTCTAGATCCAGGCTTGCAAACAAAGCAAAACCAACAAACATATGGGATTTGTGAAAAAAAAATAGAGAGAGGAATATTTAATTGACATCTGCTTCCTATTTTGAAGGGTTCATTTCTAAGTCTTATCTCCAGCTATGAAAGCTGTAAGTTATTCACAGTTATCCCAAGGTTTACAATTTAGCTGCTTCCTAAGCACTTGTGAAAGGAGGCAAAGTGAAAGGTCATGTGTGCTGTACAGTAACCACACATGCAGAATTTCAAAGCACCTCTTCAGTCTCCATGGGAAATGCTTAGAAGTCAACAAATTGCAACTGATTGGAAATGCTTTTGCTTTATAAAGCTGTCCAATCCATCTTTGTGTTCTTACATCCACCTATGTGCATGTTTCTAGCAAACTCTTCTCAGGTTGAAAGTTTTAAAATCTAACTGGTTGAATGTAACAGAACTTTGTGCTGAAAGTGGTCCCAGCCATGGAAAAAAAGAGGCAGAATCCTTGGATGCAGCCAGTTTGGTGGAGAAAGTATGAATCTTTTCCATACTTGTGATCACCAGTATAAGAAAACTGTTCTCAGCCCAAAAAAGGCTTTTAATTCTCACTTATTTCTGTTGGCATGAATGAGATGTATATCTCACCTGCCTTAGGCAGTCCCTCAGTGCTAAATGTGGGCAGCTATTTCCCCACAAACATTTCTGCCATCATCTCAGCCAGGGCTCATCTGCTGTGCCAGATTCAGGGCTGTCCACATTGCTCAGCTGCATCTACTGCTTCACAAAACTCTGTTCTCCAGAGGTGAAAGACTGTTAATACATCCCATTGCTGTTAAAAATACTAATAAGAACACACACTCACACATACAGAGAACTCAAGGAATTCATCAAATTAATGGACGGCCCCTGAAGCACTGTAAATTCAAGCATATGAATTTCAACATCTTCAGGGGTTTTACTGACATTTTTCCCTTCTGGTATCTAAGTGTTATAAAACTCTGGGCAAGTCAGTGAACCAGGGAATGAAACTGATTTGAAATAAAAGCAGAATGACTCAGGGGTTTAATTGTCCAGGCTGGGCAAAGTGAAAAAAAGTAAATAATCACTTTGTTATACATGATGGAAAACAAATTGGAGCAAGTCCAATGCTGCAAACTTTCTTCAGGCAAAATGTTCCTCAGTCTCACTGGCAGGGGCAGGTATGAGTTCCCAGAGTGGGACTCAGTGGCTGGAAATCATCAAGAGTTTCCAGAGCCACAGGACATTTCTGAACATCAAACTGGAAACAGCCGGAAGGCGGGTGATTTTCAGAGCATTTCACCTATATAAATCTGGGGGTTTTTAAATATCTCCACCAGGGCAATAAAAAATCTGATGTTGAAGTTGTGCTCCCTCAAATAACAGGTAGGGTGGTGTGTGATGTGAAGAATACTGAATTTACCACCCTACAATGGGTTGAATTATTCTCATAAAATACTTGCTTCGTGAAAGAAAAGAGACTGTTTTTTTCTTTTAATTACAGGTGATATTTTTCACAGGAAAACTTTGTTTCAGTTTGATGGTGTATTTTTTTTAGTCAAGAAGAGTCAAATAAGAGGATTTTAACTTTGCACTGACATTTCAAAAATGCCAAGAACATCAACATTTGTTTAGATCATAGATGTCACTATTCATCAATCTGATAGTTGCGAATTGGGATTTTACAGAGCAAAAGCATTCAACAAAGATTTGATTTTTATACAGCCCAAAAACACCTTTTCAAAAACTTCTCCCAATCTCCAGATGGAATGACTGCATCCACCACTGGCCCTGTATCTCAGAAGCCCCCACAGCCCAGGAGGGGGGAACACTCCTGCCACAGCCCCACTGCTAGGCATTTACACAGTGCAGTACCTCCCAATCCACCATGTCTGGAAACAACACAACACCCTCTCAAGAGCTCACCACTCATCTGAGCTGAAGAGCTCTAGATCTGCTGAGATCAAGAGACTCACTTGGAGGATTCAGAGGAGATGAGCACCATCCCCTGCATGTTAAGACTGTAGATGGAACAGATGGCACAGCCCTAGCCATGAGGGTACCCAGCTATCCCCAGCCTTGACAGTTCCCTGACACCACCACGCTGCCTCCTCTGCTTGCTTCCCCATTCAGACAAGCATCCACACAAAGGGACGGAGTCAGGAAAAGGGTCCCTCCCTGTCTGGCAGTGCTCATCCACCTCTCCAAGGTGTGTTAGCAAAGCAGAGACACTGCACAACAGTCCACAGTGCTCTGCAGGCAAGGAGGGGTGCCTGGCATAAAGTTCTCCAAAACCATGGGGAAACTGAAGGAAGAACAAGGAAGCAATTCCCAGTGTTAAACTGGGCAGGCAGAGGAGCTCCAAATTCATCTGGTTTTCCCACCTAACAGTTTCTCTCCCTTCTCCAGGAGGTGTCACTAAGGGTGAGGTACATGATTTCCCCCAGGCCTGTTCACGTCGCAAGGCTGAAAGCTCCCCCGGAATTGGCAGCACTGCTAAAATCTAATCAGGTGCTTCTGTGCAACAGACCCAGAAGCAATTGCAATCAAGCCAATTGCTGCATCTGATTACACATGAAAACCCTCGTGCCACTAAGTGTTTTGCAGTGCTTAATAAAATGTGCTGGTCTTGCCTCAAATTGCATCAGACAGGGCTGGCTTGGTTTTTGGTTGTTTTTTTTTTTTTAATATTAAGAGTATGTGAAAGGAAAGAAAGAGGAAGAATAAGATGCAATTTGAAAAAGCAACCAGTGAAAGCAAGGTAAAAGAGGCCAAAAATATCATTCCCCCATATGCCTTCTTCATAGTGAAATGAGATCGTCAGGATGAACTTCATAGAAATCTCAACAATCCCAGGAGAGAATTTAGCCAGATGCTCCTTTGCTGGCCTCATGACAGATAGTTACACTGGTTAACCAAAGGCAGTGGTCTAATTCCCCAGAGAACAGTAGATTTTAGGTTTAACGCACAACGGGTTTGGGAACACAAACACACCCAAACAAAGGCACTGCACAAGTCAAACTAAACCCACAGTATTTGGGTTTCTGGCTGAGTTTCTGGTTTTCCCAATTTTCTAGCAATCTTTAGAAAGAAAGGATGAAAAATCTTAGCTCTGAAATTTTCTTGTTAATCCATCACTTAAAAGTAATGGATTTTGCAATTGGCACATCAGCACAGCCTATACTATGTTCCTTAAAGTCTTGATTTAAAGTGGGCCAACTGGAGAACAGAAACTGCATGCCTGTAATGACACTGGAGAAATCTTGCCTGCACTATGCTTAGTCTAAGCAGCAATTCACCATTTCACAGTCCCTGAGTCACACATCTCCTCCTCCAGCCAGTCCCACCATGTCCCCATCTCCCATATGTGCAGTGCAGCACCACCATCATCCCAGTCAGTGTTCTCAGACCTATTGTGACTATTAAAGTGCCACCCCTTGGCTCTCTGGGCACCCACTTCCACATCTGTGCAGCACAGACATGCTGCCTGGGTCAAACACCTCCAGCAGTATATGGTTTCTCCTGAGCTCAAAGGAATGTATCTTCCAGACACACAGAGCTTCAGCCATTTCCAGAAAGTCTCAGAGTGAGGGATGCCACAAAGAGCCTGTCTGAGCATTTGAGAGAAACAAAGAGTGATAGAAAAGAGGGATTAATGCACAATGACAACCACGTGAATTTTCTTTTATAACATAAATAATCTCACTGTCAATTAAGGTCTATTCATGGCAGAGGAATTTATATTTCTGCAATAATGAGTAAAATCTTGAAGCTGCCACAAATCCTGGAGCAAGAGGCCATTCATTCCTGCTGAAGTAATTTTCAGCTATGAAATCCAAAATTTCATAAAGAGATACTCCCCACCACCACTCTGACAAAGGCAAAAAGGGAGCAAGGAATTGCAGTGGGAGAAGAAAACACCAGGTCAACAGTGATTCACACACACACCCAACCTCTGCCAATTACAGCAGAGACCTGGCTCTGCTTCCTGGTTTTCAGCAAGGGGGCCATTGGAGCTGATGAATTAATAACCTCTGAAAGTCGAAACCATTTCTTGTGACTGCTGGTCAGGGTTTGGCAGAAGTACTGCAGAAATCTGTCTTGAAAGAGAACTGCAGCTGCAAGCTAGAACTTATAGACACCAACGCACATTTTCTTCTCTTGAGGAAAGACTGAGCTCAGCAGCCAAATTCCAGGGCAGAAAGTCATATTCTAGAACAATTAAAGAAATTAAAGCCATAAAATGTTTCATGATACAATAAGGAATATTGACAACAGGGAATCATTAAAAGCATTATTATTTTAATATAAGGCCAAGACAACCAATGGGCAGAAGCAATATCTTCCTCTTAAAATGGCTCAGCTTCCAGGAGTGTGAGGAAATCTGAATGCACTTGCTCTTCCATGCAGTTCCATCCATCCACCATATCCAACTTGTCCCTTTGGGTTCCTTGGACAGGGCCCTGTGCCCTTCTTCAAAGTTCATCAAGATAATGAAGGAAGCTTTGGTGGTTTTAGAGTTGCTGTTGAAGTCCATTCAGAACCTCAATGAAAAAGAACCAGGAGGGTCAATGCATCCTGAGTGCTGGAAAAAGCACTGCTTAAAACATTCAGCAGATGGATGAGGCTGTGCATGCTTGCTCAGAGACTCACATCAGGAATTAAGCCTACAGTGCTCATTAATAATAATGAGAACTAAATGCTGTATTGCATGTGTCGTGATGGGAGCGGGCTCCTTCTGCTACAGCATGGGGCTGTCCTAAACAGATGATTTAATTAGTATGTTGCTAGTATTGATTCTGGGAATAAATATGAATTCAACAAATATTCCTAATGAGCCTCTCAACCCAGCAGTACGTCCTTCACACAAGCCAGAAGCAGTTGCTAATTTAATAAATGCCATATCCCAATACTGACAAGAAATCTTAAAACCTCTCTTAATGACAAGACCAAAAATAATTTCTGCTTTCCTCAAATATCTGTTTCAAGTCAGCATTTACAACTGGCCTTTCCATGTTCTCATTTTACTGTGTAAGTTTCTCTTTTCAAAGATGTTATTTTTTTTCAGCAAGCAGAATGTCCATGTGGGGACTGGGAACAGCTTCCTGAGGCGGGTCCAGGAGGTAGGTCTCTGCTAATCATTGGACTGCAACCAAATATCTACATAATATTCTTTTTGCACCGGTCTTTTCCTGCATAGAGGTGCTGTGAGCCTGCACAGACCTCTCTGCCAGATACGAGGACCAGACCCTACATTAAAATACTGCATTCAGAGAAGCCCTGAAACTCCTCCATTTCTTGTTTGCAATTTCCTTTCTTTCTGTGCTTATTCTCACTCTATTTCTCATTTAAAATCTGAGGGGGGATAAACTTTACTCACTTCTGATGGTGCAGCACTGGAGGGATCAGCAGGATTTTAGCCATCCTTCTCCAAAATCTAGCAATGAACCTAAGTGCCCAATAGGACTCCCAGTTAGTCCACAGAATACAAGCAGTACCAGGTTCAACTGCAAGCCATCCCCTGCCATCCATCAGCAAGCCAGAGCTGTCCCAAATAACCCTACATTTCTTGATTCAGATTTCTTCCTCCTGATGACTCATTGCACCACCAGATTTTTGCATCCATCATGACTCAGCTGTTTGAGTAGCTCCAAGTTGGGAAGAAGGGGAGGATTCTGTCCAATAAATTTGACCTTCACTTAAGAGTTGCTCATAAGTATATATATGAATAAAAATTTTTACCTGAATTATCTGCATTTTTGCAAAAGAGAGATTCCCAAGCTTGTATATATGGCCATTAACTGATGCTTTCCCATCTGTTCTTTGCTAGGAATATGCAGGTTTGTTGATAATATTAGCTGTGGCAGTCAGGGGGAAAATCTCTGACTGTTGTGCATTAGCTTAGCTTTTTTCTCTGTTCTGGCAAGTTTGACTTATCATTAAACATCCGAGAAATGCCAGCTCTAAAAATCATTTCTACTTTGATGTTATTTTCCACCTCTGAGAAATTGCTGCTCTCTTTGGGGGATTTGTTTTTTATTAGAAACTTTTTTAAAGGCCAAAAAGCTAGAAATGCATCAACAAAATCAAATGACTCCATCTCCAACTCAAGAAAAGAGCCAAAACCTTTCCACATCTCAGCCATTTTTTTGATGCACATTTTCCAATCCATCTCGCTCTCTCCCTTTTTTATTACGCAAATGTATGAAAGGAAAATAGATATTTTTTTCTAGACAAAATTATTATCTGTCATGTTATATGAGAACTTAAGAATGGTCAGTCTGGCTTTAAAAAAGTGTCCAGCCTAGTATCCTTCCACAGCACAGGAGGTCAAGTGAACTTATACAAAATTTTCACCCAGGCATTCCTTTCCTCCACAAGTCATTAGCAGTCATTAGCATTTTCTTTGTGCTCATTAACATTTGCACATAATAACTAATTACATATAGTTCAGGAAGCTCAAATTCAGTGTTACTTTATGATTACTAGTCGGTGCTAATCTATACTGGTGTTGAAAGAGCCAAGTGCTCTCTTCCCTGTTCCCACTTAACTAAATGCCAATCCATATGCACTTACACAGAGATCCTGAGCAGATAACATTTCTCACCATTTCTAACCTCCCTAGAGAAGTGTTTTCACTGCAAATGTTCCCAGCCACCTTGTGTAACACTGAGTTGTTCTTGTCCAGTCATGTCTCCAAAGTGAGCTGCTCACTATCTGCTGTGTGCATCTGTAGACCAGAATCACTCTCATGAATAAATAAGAAGGCATCATCATTATCAGGAGCATCAACATACTGGAGAAGAAAACTCACTAGGGGAGGAAAAAAGCTTTTATTACTCTTAGATGTCCTTTTGTTCTTATTAGAATGGAAACTGTGGGACTAGAATGTGAAGGGAGATAAAGGTCTGGCAATTGTGGATTTTAATTCATTTTTTTAATTTTATATAAACATTGTCAAGTTCCTGTTCTCACCAGAAATCCCATGTGGCCTTTAAGCCCTGCTCACAGAGTGCAGGGGCAGTGCAGCAGCACCAGTTCCAGGAGGGGCTGTTAGCACAGGAACATCCTCACAGCTTGGTTTGTTGAGGACCTGGAGCACCACCAAGCCTGGGTTTGGGTCCCAGGACTGCAGCCAGTTTATTTCCTTATAGCCAGTCCATTACAGAGCTGCTTATGTCCTTCCTGCCTAAGCAGTGACTGATTCCACTGCACTCAGCTGGACTCCAGACAGAGAACCTGATAAATAGGAAGTGCAAAGATGTAGAGCCTGGCCTTGAATGTATTTGTTATTCCTACCTATAGGCTGGGAAAAGCCTTTAAATTTTCCTATGATTCAGGTATTCCAATGCAAGGATTTAGGCTTGATTGTTCTCTGCAAACCTTTCCTACAGACCTAAATAAAGAACTTATTAACTATACAACAATTATGGTGTGGAGACTCTGCAGAGACCAATCCTGGATCATTGGTAAGAGTGCTTAAGGATCCTTGAATTCATGAGGAAGAGAGAGGACCTCACTTCTCTCAAGAGTCTATTTTTGCCATTTGGATCAGTTTGAAAGAAAAAGATCGCAATTTTCTTTCAGGGAAATTTCTGCAGGTTTGATTTTGCAGAGAAAACACTGAGATGTAGTAGTTAAATCAACTGTTTGGTGTGCTTTGTCTTTGGCTGAATTTTCTGATGTCTAATAGATTGTGAGTTCTGAAGCCTTTTCCCAAGTCTGAACAGTAATAGCAGTGCAGCCTTATGTGGACTCTACTGTCCAGCAAAAGCTGTGATCATGCACTAACACAGGAAAATTCTCCTTTATCTCTTTCAGGTCTCTTCTTCTTACAAAATAGAAGCTGGCTATATTTAAGATTTCTACCCTCTGCCAAATTTGGTGACAATTCAACCCTCTAAAAAAATTCATGCAGGCAGAAGATGAACACAGATGCCTGGGTAGACCCAGAAAGCATGGTCTCACAAGTCAAGGACAGCACAACAGAGGATTAGCTGATCCAAGACTTTCCGTCAATGCTGACCAATGCCAGCTATTTGAGGAAATATATTGGAACATGGCAAGCATTCAATGATATTTCAAGTATTTTTCCAGCCTCCAGGAAATCCTTTTAAAGGTTTTCCCAAACCAAAGGGGATACCTATCAAAGGATGTTTTTTTCCTGATGAATTTGTCCACTTATGTTTTACATGCATGGAAACTTCTAGCATCTATAGCAACTGCAGCAAGGAACTCCACAGTCTAAGGATATGCTTTGTGAAGATGACTTCCTTTTGTTTTCTGTAAGACTACACCATGACAGTTTCATGCGCCCATATTGAAAAAGGCATGGTGCTGTATTTCATTAGATTTAGAAAAAAAAAACAACAAATAACCCCAGTCTGTACAAGAAAGTATCTGGCCGGCAGGCTACTCCAGAGACCAATATCAGAATCTCACTAGTCATGTTAGATGTTCAAACACACACAAATCTGAAGGCTACTAACATCCCTCATGTCAAGACTTCTGAAAAAAACCTGAAACGCAGAAAAGAAGTATAGGAGTAAAAGTTCTCAGTCCAAACTCTCTTTCTACAAGCTATCCCTCACACTGTGAAACATCAAATATACTTGATTCTGGCTTTGGAGACTTTTGTAAGCTCTTTTCCTATATAAGTAGTTGGACCTTCTTCTCTATGTACAATATATTTGATATCATCCAGTGACTACTGCAATCAATGGAAGCCCTCCAGTTCAGCTCAAAATAGTTAATCAGGCTCCAAAAGCTGATTTTTGTTAATCTGCTTTGAAAACCTAAAAAGCCTATTTTCTCTTTTGAAGCCTCTCAACATCTTGAAAAACTACTCAATCAGATTACATTATTTATTAATCTACTCTGCAAACCTAAAATAGAGGGAAAAATAGGATTATCAATGTATCAAAGAATGATGAATGTGATTTTCACTGATTCTCTATGTAGGAAAACTTAGGGCTGCTAATACTGAATATAGGTCAATAAATCATCCTAGTAAGAGTGACCTAATTAACACTCAAGCACTGATTTGAATGCATGAACCTCGTTATCTTCACTCAAGGTTCACTCTCATTGAAAAGAAAAAAAATAAAACTAAAAAACTCCTGGAAAACTTTGTGGAAGCAATAATTTCTGGACAGGATTAAAGGCAAATATTGCTTCTGGTTCCCAGTCTTAGATTTCTCCAGAACAAGAGGACACAATAGGAGACACTTTCAATTAGTCTGATGCGGCACCATCAATGATGACTCCCCTTGTAAAAGCATTCATTGCCTGTTTGAAAGGATCCCCAAAGCTCAAAGGATATAAAATCACAGAGGCTGTTGCAGTACACAAATTTGAAGTGACCTATCCCCATGGAACACACACTGGCAGGCAGACTTACAGCCCTCAGGGACTTTGTTTGGAGTGATCATCCTCTGCCACCTCAGGGAGGATGAAGGCCAAAGAAATTTGTATGATCAACCCATGTACTTAAGCCAAAAAATCCTTCCCTAAATTATTGTAATGGCCCAAAACTAAATCTATATAGTTTCTTTTTACAACCCTTTCCTCCCCAACTCTAATTAGTCAGAAAAAGAATTCTCATTGCTTTTGTACTAGAGGTTGAACACTGAACAAGGGAATATACTATGGCAAATGAACAGAGTAATACTGTTTCTTAGTATCACATGTAAATTGAGAAAGATTTGGACTAGAAAGTGACCAAAACCTGCTCTTTGACAGCCAAGGTGGATTTTCTCTGTAATACAAATGCCCACCATTGCATCCCCAACTATGCATCAGACACAAATGAAGATAACCCAAGCACAGACACTCAGCTTTTGGAAAGAGCTGAATAATTCGGGATGAACTAAGTACAAGAGAGTTTAGACACAGTTAATCTGGAAACTAGGAATTATTTCTAGGAGATGAGGGAGACAATTTCCAGAACAAGACAACTGGTTTCAAAGCTGAATTTTGATGTATGACAGGGATTATATAGTGTAAAAACTTAAGTTTCTGCAGTGGACCAGAGCTCTTCTGTAACCTTTAGTCCTGCCTATACAATGTACAGCTGTGTATAAACTCATGTATTCTTATTCAGTCCTTGTGAAAGGTGTATGAAATTGGAAAATTGAATCCATTTATCTCATTAACTGAAAAAAACCCCTAAGTGGAATCCTGTTCCATACAGCTCACTTGACTTAATTAACCAAAGACTGAATCAGTGCTTGTTTGCAAATACTGTCATTCTAAATCAGGAGCCAGAACCAGCAATTGTTCCTTTTCTATTAGAGTAATTGAGGAGGGTGCCATTTGATTAGCCCATGGCTTTATTGATTAATTTATCATTTCTTTGTTTGGTATAGATTTTGAATGATTTTCTGCACTCTTTGCAAATGAGTAGGTTGTCATGAATACAAAAGCACTACACACACAACCACCACCACAGCTCACCCATCTGTTGTTTTCCTGATGCTCTAGTCACTGAAACTGCCTCCTTTTGCTTTCCACCAGTTCTCATTCACAACTGCTGCCTGAACTAATGACTGCACCTGGGCGACTGCTTTCAAAAAAGTATAGTGTCCTTCCCAGAGACACAATAGGACAGAAAGCAGCTAGTCACAGTGCCCTTCTAGCATGAAGTTAAGGTCTCTTTAGACACAAACCTAATTGTAGCATGACACCAGATTGCTGCAGACCTATTACATTTTTAGAAATTGCTGCTGATATACAATAGCTAATATTTTAGGAAGAAAACAGAGATGTGATGGTATAATAGGGCGAGACCAAACCCATGTGGTAGCACCAGCTTGTCCTGTTTGATTTTAGAATGGTAGAAACTTACACAGGTTCTGCAAAGAGAGCCTTGCCTCATGAGTGGATTAGCTGAGATTGTGTTACAGGCCTTCCATACATTATTGTCTTTACTCCCCTCGCCATCCACGGTCATGGACCCTTTTATAAGCTTCTTCCAGGGGCACAGCTAAATGTGTTAATAACCAACCAACAGGAGGGCTTGGAACTGTAGTGAGCTTGGGACTCACAGCCCTGTGCTGCAGATCAGCTGGGCAGTGACAACTTGTTGAGCTGTGGTCTGTAGGTCTGGCACTGCTTTCACCTACACCTGATCTTCTTGGCTTGACCAAGCACACCTTGCTCATGCACTGCCACTTTCTTACAAAGGAAGAGGGAGAAAGCAAAAGTCTTTCCAGAAAACTAGTATCAGAAATCTCAGCATCATTTGTGAATGCTAATAATTTGTAATATGAAAAGGAAAACAAGTGAAAAGGGAACTGCTCCAGACTGTCAGTTCACTACAGAGTTTGGGTTTGTTTGTTTTCTAGTTAGACAGTGATGAATTGCACTGTAGACTGATGAAGGGCACGTGGTCTTTGGGACCTGAAATCAGCACCTTTGAAAGCTTACTGTGTTCGATGAATGGAATATCTCCAAATCTGAAGCAGTATAAGAACACTACCCAAACATCCATAATCTGTATTCTGCTTGAGGACTGAGATTTGTAGGCAGAGCTATTCATTTCTCCACTTGGTTTTTTAGATCTCTGGCAAATCGTTTCATGTCTATGTGCCTTTTTCACATAACATAGATTATCTTAGTTCCTGACTCTAGCTGGGACTTGTGAGGAAGAAGCATCCAATATGCTCAATGACTGGGCTTGAATGAGGGAAAGAATAAGGAGAGAGTAGCAACAATACAATACTACATGACATTAGTCAGAGTTTAATTAAGACTTGTTATTTTGGTTAGGTTTGATTCTGCCAGTTCATTGTAGAAAGTCCCAGTGACAAACTGATAAGAGCCACCTTAATGGTCTTTATTTTTAAAACAAATAATATTTAAAAATAATAATTTGATAAAACCAAAACTCTTGCAAGCAGCTTGTTAATCTTTTCATATTCACAGATTTCTTAGACTAGCAGATGAGCTGTTGTTATCAAAGAAATCTAATACTAAAGAAAAACACAAAGAATCACTTCTTACACATGCCCTTTTAGAACTTAGACCAAGTAGTTCCCATAAAGCACTAGTTCATTATATTTTTAGATATATATGAAGGTTCTTCACGCACTCATTAAAAATTAATCTACATATCATTTTAGTATCATTAAGGTCACAAGGTTTTTTAAAACATTTTCCTAAACTTTTTATAGCTACTTGATCTATTCATATCTTACAAAAACCTTGACTGTCTAAACAACTAGGCCCCAACTATCTTAACAAGATTTTCTCATCCCACCATCATCCTCTAAATATATTTAATTTGAACAAATTAACAGAATATGTAAGCCAAAGCCTTGGACAAAATATATAATTTGCATTTTGGGGGAAAAGCACTTGGCCAAAAATAGCTGATTCCTATTTCTGTAATACCAAACAACAAAATTCCTAAACAAGTAGAACGCTTAGAAGCTGAGATTTCTCCTCTTTACCGTTATCAAAAGATGTTACTCCAAAATCATAGCCAGCAGTACCAGATGGACAAACAAACAGAAATTAGAGGACCTGTTAAATTTGAATATAGAATACATGAGCTATTGAAAGGAATTTGATCTTGAATTTGATCTTGAATTTGATCTAATTTGATTGATAAAGGCTCAGCAGCTAAGGGACCTAGGTTTAGTTTTTGACTCTTCATCCTGTATCTTTAGGAAGTCAGTTAATCATTTGGTGCATACATTCATCATCAGCAAAAACAGGTATTGCACTCTGACCTCCTAGAAGACATTGTCTCAAAGCATACCTTAATGCTGTGCTCAGGCACTGCCTGGACCCAGTGTCTGGGTATTTTATGTTTAGTTTTCTGAACCAGCAAGTGCTGTTTAATTAACTTTCTGTCCACAGAAATCAAGAAATCAAATCCCTACTGAGAATAGCTATGTTTTTGTTATCTCCTGCTGCACTATTGGAAAAATTAGAGGGGCTGTGCTAACAAAAAATGAAATTGACTGTTGACAAGAAATAAACTTGAACTACTAAGACCAATTAGGAAACAAGAACAAAAAAAATCAGGGATGGGGGTAAAACTGCAGAAATAGCGACTGTGCTTTTAACTAAAAGGCAGAAGTAGTGTTCATTAGAGCAGTACCATTAGGAGTTGAAAATGGGAATTCTGATTTTGCATATATGTGCCTATATGTACTTAACATATATGTATTCATGTATTTATTCACATTTGTACTTTAGTATTTCTTCAACTGATAGTCAGGTGTTTTTTATCTGTCTCTGAAACACAGTTCACTGAAACAGAATGCACTAGAAGATAATTTCTTACTAGTAATAGTTTGAAAATATAGAACAACAGAGAGCTTGAAGTGGACCCAATTCATCTCTGATGAAAAGCAGAACAAAAGCAATATTTCCAGGGTATATATAGAGAAGGTATAAATGTGGTGCAGATCAAGTGTCTGAACCTTTTACCATTTACCCCCATAAATGTTCCATATTAAATTGAAAGGATTACACTGAATTTTAACAACACGGCATAGCCCTGTTCCATTGTTACTTCACTCAATCCTAATAGTAAGCAAACCACAGAGCAACAGAGAGGCACAGCTCAGGGTTTCATCCCTGATTAAAAGACTTTGGAGTGTGATAGAAAGCAAAAAAGATACTGGGAAGTTGGGTATCCAGATACCATCTTTTAATGTTTGTCACTTGACAGGCTTCTGATGTACCCAGGATGATTCTTAGAAGCCAGGTGAGTAACCCTTCTAGCCCTTTTCAATAAAAGACTACACAGCGATGAATATAAGGTACTGGAGAAACAGAGAAAGTGGAATACTCTCCTTTTCACATCACGAAATAAATTATAATGATAACAATCCTGAAACATTGATCTGTGCTGCCTTGCATTACAGAAACTTAATCAAAAACTAATTAAGAGCCAAATACTATGCTATCTACTTCAAGATATATTTCTAAAAGCATTTTGTCCCTCTCTTGAGCTAATTCTGTGATGTCATGGAAATAAAGCACTCATCATTACTCCCAGACACACAGAGAGACAGGTAGGACCTAAGCAACCCTTTATGCCCAGCTACTAAAATAGCACTTTCCTTCTAGGTTTTGATCTGATTCACAACAGAAAAAGTCAAAAGGTCAACAAACACAATTAGATTCAACGCACAGACAAGCAGATCTTCACTTCAGGCCGCATCTCCAAACAGCAGCCAGTTGGCAGAGAGAAGCTCAGCAGGTTAGCCTTGTCCTCTCTGCCCACCTGCCAGAACAAATGGTGCTATTTCAGTCTGCTGTGGCTGCAGGCAAACGATTAACTCTCAGGCTGATGAATTGAGAGCAGGACTAAATGGAGCAACCCAATTTTTCCATGGGGTTCTCTAATCACAATTCACCACCTAGTAGGAAGAAGTGTAATCTTAGATTTTTTTCAGCCTTTCTGCTGGGTAACATGATTATATTGTAAAGCAATAATGCAGTACAATGCTGTACCTTTATGGAGCCTTTATGGAGCCTGAGATGGCTGCAGCATTTTAGCAGCATTGTAATACAAAACCCAACCCACGTTACACATAGAATATATTCAGCCCCTGTTACAGAGAAGTTGAGAAGATAAGACTAAGCTGATCAATAAAGAGTCTACAAAACTCCCTGCAATGAACTCAGGATGTGACAGAATCCAAAAGTGCAGGAGAGAAATCCTAAAATTAAAGAGAAATAAGGAGTCATCATCATCTGTGAGGTGAAAAAAACTATAGAGGGAGGCTTAAGGCTGACCAGCATGGGCAAAGTGAAAAAGGATTTCCAACAGACTGAACTGAAGCTAGAGAAGAGAAGAAAAAGGGATGAGAGGAGAAGGCAGGTATTCAAAGAAAGGGACAAGAATGGTTGAAGTGTAGAGTTGGTAGAGAAAGCCTGAGAAAGACAATATGGGGCAAGAGAAGAAGGACTGAGAAATTTGAAAAGAGACAGAGGAAGTGAATTCCAGTAGAAAGACAGATAGAAGAGCTGAAAGAAACAAAGAAATGGGTGCAAAGAAAAGAAATTAATTGCATCCCAGGAGATGTGATCCTTTGGGAAAGCCAAGGGAGCATGCTGAGGACTTCATGCTTTAGTTCGGTTTTGGTTCAGGATTTTTGATAAGAGGTTCTGCCTTTACTTCATCCATAACCATAGAGAAAAAAAATTGAAACATATATTAAGATGTTAGATATTTTCCCAGTTTACTTCCTCTGGGGCAGAACTGGGACAGGAACATTGCCCCTAGGGAGTAGCCTCTGACTGTCCAAGTCCTCTGACTCAGAGGTGCCTCCTCCTTTCAAGAAGTTCAAACCCCACAGCCCTGGCAGTTCCCTATGAGGGGATGCATAGCACTGGGAAAGAGCTGGTCAGATCTGCCTGGTTTGCCTTCTCTGTGATTGCTTCACTTTGCCTGGCTCAGAGCAGCTGGCAGGAACAAGTCTGGTGGAATTGTTCACAGTGCTCACTTTTCACCTCACCCCAAATCAAGCTCCTTGCACCCATCCATCAGCCTGGAGAGAGGGCAGAGATTCTTCTGTCTTACTGTCTGGCAGTTAATAGCAAAGATGGGAAGCCTGTAGACTCCCTGGTGTTCAAGGGAAAGAATTCTCTCTGACCTGTATGAACCAGGTTGGTTTTCAGTTGATTTTTTGACTGCCCTGTTGCATAGTGCTCACAGTATGGATTAAGCCTGGTTTTGCACACAGGGCTTTCATCTCTATCTAGGCAATTTGGAAATGAAAGACTAGACCACAGCATTCAACTAAGGTTTCTAAAGCAATTGGCCTCCCATTCCTCCCAGATAGATTGAGATTACACCTAGAAGTAGTAATTGCCACAAGTTCATTATGATCAAGCCAAGGGACTACTGATACATATTCTTCAGCCTCCGCAGTATGTGCAGATTGTGTCTACAGGCAAACTGCTATCAAATTTTAACTAAGGTACTCAGACCACATAGCTAAAAGCTTTGTGGTTTTACCATTTATATTTCATACAGAAGCTCCTGAGGGAACAGAGCTGGTTTATACCCTCCCCCCAGCAGCACTCCCTAAAGCATAAATGTCCCTTTGGAAGTACCTCTCACCATCTCACTGCTAAGGGAGGACAAACAGACAGGCTAATGTGGATGGCTGCAGTCTGGGTGGCTAAATCAACTCCAGTAACTGCAAAATGAAGAAAGAAAACAAACAAACAAAACAAAACACCATCAACAAAACCAAACAAATACCACAAACACAAAACACTTTGGAATCAACTCTTACTATCACTATAGTGCTGATTCCACTGGTCTTTAGTGCAAGACTTTATCACAAGACATTTTATAAAGAGGAGGCGAGAGCAAGAGGATTATTTTTGCCTTAATTTCTTTACCCAGGTGATCACCTCTTTGAGGTCATCTAGAGTAAATGTTGAGGGGAGGGAATTTATATACACAGAAGGGAATCTTCCACCTTGAGAACTAATCAAACCTCTGCAGAAGTTCAGAAACTTTCCAAAAGCCTTTTCCAGTTTTTTGATCACCCCAGAGATCTTGTTTGCAGAAATACACTGCAAATCTGATCTTTAGAGTGGATTGTTATACAAGCTTTTCACTGCCTCTAAACAAAGATACAATCCTGTAGCAGTCTGCAATGTACTCAAGGTGAAATATCTGAGCATTAGCAGAACTTGCTCTGCAAAGGCAGATCTTTTGGGAGCTCGTGGCACCACCTGAACTGTCAGTCATCTGGAGCAGCCTGGCAAAACATAGATTCATTATTGCTACTAAGATGGTTTATCACAGTTTTCTACTGAAAGTTTTATAAGCTCAACACACCAATTAGTATGAAAATTTGGTTCACTCACATCTGCTCAAAAGCAGACTGGGGCCAAGTTGAAAAGGCATCCTGTGCATTACACCTCTGCTTAGAAACCAGTGCATACTGGTAAAGTCCATTTTGCAATAGGAAAGAAATAAAAGAAGAAAAATTCCTTCCTCAAAGTCCCTACATGGCCTTTTCCAGTTACACTCACAGTAACCCCTTCAAAGAACAAAAAATTTCATACCTTCTCCTAAGCCAATGCTTAAGAATTGTAGGCTTTAGTTCATATTTGCTTGTCTTTCCTGCATCTTTTTTACAGTGAACATATTAAAATCAGAACTGGAAGTGTAACAACATTTCTTCTCAAACAGAGCAGACATTTGAGAATACTATCAAAGTCAGTTCATAAATTCAAACAAGTCCCTTAAATTTTACTAGGATTATTTGGGTCTTGTCTGTGTACCTATATCATCACACTTGAGACACAGGGTCTCACACTTGATTGCAACACTTCTATTGTGATTTGTCATGTGGCCTGGCAGCAAAAAAATCCTTGTTGTGGTAATTTAAACACTCTTTCCCTTACTCTTATTCCTTTAACAACTTCATTCCTTACTTCCTACTAAACAGACAACATAGAACAAAGATGTTATCCTTACGCTGGGACACGGGAGTTTCCAACGCCTCTGAGTGGCCGTAACCTTGGCAAATTGGGAAAGGACTTGAGGGAAAGAGGGCAGAGATTCATTCTTCTCTTTTACAGGTGCAGCCTCAAGGCCTGGCACACAGCATGCTCAGATCCTCCGAGATGGGATGCAGTGCTACCAGGGTTTTAGAGGGAGGGGAGGGTTTTGAAATATACGGGAAAGAAGTCCCCCTGCATTACCAGTGTCAAGTTCTCACTGTTCTCAGCAGGCAGGTAATGAGATCACTCCACATTGAAAGTCAATGAAGACTTTGAAGCTCTGAGTTTACAAAGACAAACTGATTCTTACATTTTTTGCCTTTCCTAAACTAGCAGTTCTGGCAGATGCCTGAAAAGAAATGGTAACTAGACGCAGAGTAAATATAAACAATTACTGTGTTTTACCCCTGTGTTATCCCAGTGGTACTTGGCATTTTAAGAGTTTAAAGTTTAATTACATTTTTGCTTTTGGTACATTGGATAGCCATTCACCTATGAAGAAAAGCATCTGAGAGGGTTTCAAGCTCATTTAAAACACTCAGAAGCAAAAACTGCTGAAGCGTGTGAGGCTGGCTCTGTGTTTTGATGTGTTATAGAATAATGTATGGAATTATTTATACATTCCCTAAGTGGTGAATTTTCATTGTGCTTTCAGTTAACTTGCAAACTCCACTGGTCCCATCTCAAGAAAGCTCTCTCTCCACACTTGTTAATGTTTCAGGTAATATGCTGAATTTTTCCTTGCCCCATAGCACTATTGTGTGGAAGGAGATATTTGAAAGTCTGCTCAGATTGCAGCATTACAAGAAAGGGGGAAAAAGATGAGAGAGAACATTTCAGTCACTTCATTGCTCACAGAATTGCTTACTTATTCAGATTACCCACTCCCAGCTCCCTCCAAACATCTTGATTTCTGATACCTTTCTGTCTTTACCTCATGAGACAGGTGCTGGGGACCCTCCATCTTGAAGGTCTTTGAATGTCTCCATCAGCAAGGAACTCCCATCACAACATTAAGCTCCAAAGGTCATGTCCACAAGGTCATAATGTGCTCCCCATGAAAAGCCTGTCAGGGTAGGCTGTTTTGAGGGACAGAATTTGCCACGTAGAAGGCAGCTTTTGATCTTCATCAGGTGGGCAAAGAGCCAGGGGAATGGCCATCACCAGAATCACTGCAGAGGTTTCCTCCTTGCCTGGTTACATCCTGAGTTCCACCAGGCTCATATGTTTGCCTCCTCCATCTCTCCCACGTTGTCCTGAGCATCCACCTGCTGCCAGGGGCATGAAGGCCCTGCTGTGCTTGGCCCCACCAGCCTGCGTGCTGGAGTGGGGGAATTGATTTTGCTAAGGCACGTCTGAAAACACAGCTTCTTCCGCTGTGGTAAATCAACACTGCCACAGGATCGGAACAATAAAACACGTAGCAAGCTGGGGGTCTATTTCCTCTGCCTGAAAGGTGCTCCATCATGCCAAGTTATGATTACTACAGCCCCACACCAGCAATCTACTCCATTTCTCAGGTCCAGTCTCAGTACTTTGGTATAGAAGTGCATAGTTGTTTGTTTTAATCTAATCACTATTTATTTTCAGTTATCCAGGAAAATGAGAAAATCTTTCGCAATACACAAAGCCCTGTGTTTCTTTACCTCTGGCTCTGAGTAGGCTTATTCAAAAAGACAGGACCTGGCCACACAGGCTCTGATTTGGGGAAAAGATGGAAAATGTGTTAGTGGGTAACAAAAGCATAAAAAACAGCATAAAGAAGCACAGGGAAATATATGATCAAAAAGAAACTGCTAAGTAGATGGTCCAAAGTTTCTTATACATACATGTATACATATATGACTATATTTATATATGTAATCTCTGTGTACTTATGTATAAAAATATGCCTGTATAGAAAATGCCTCCCTCATCACATGTGGGCTTCACTAGAAAACCCATTATTTTCATTCTAATCTGTGAGGGAAGTACATAGCCTGGTGTGATTCTTCAAAGAAAGAAGGGGGAGCATTTGATGACGCTGACTCCTACACTGCCTCCTGCCACTTTCAGTGTGGCTTTTTTCCTCACTTGAAGCTGTCCAGAGGATTCCCGCATGCACACATACACATATGCTTCTGTCCTTGCTCAGATGTTTGAATGATTGTTCTGGTCAGCAGTTACCCTCTCAGTCACAGGGAAACCAGCAAACTTTGTGAGAAGCCTCTGGACTTCCTCACTGATGTTTTAGGTTTTGTTACTTTTTCTTATTTAGCTGCAGAAAATTGTTAAAGGGAAGAAGTCCAGCTCCCCACAGTGCCCTTCAAAACCATTTCAAATGCACCTTACTTGTCTAAGACAGCTGTTTTTCTCTTTTTAGGAAAAAAAAAAAAGAGACAGAGAGAAAGATAGAGAGAGTCCTTTTGCCCCTTTTTTTTCCACCCTACAGACTCTCTTTGAAAAGGCACTTGTGTTTCCACTTCTGACCAAGGTTTCACAGCATGAAGAAAGCCTCTGTCCAACACCAGCAGCCTCCAAGTCTCACTGTGCAGCTTTTTCCTTCGACATGGAAAGGCTGCAGAGTTTAAGGCGTTACCTCTGTTTCTTTCTGCAATAGCTGGGGACAAATACCAGGGTAGCATCACACCATGTTGCTCCTTGTCACTGAGGAAGAGAGGTTACAAAGACACTTTCATTTCAAGATCATAAAGGCCTGTGCACCATGCACCAGGACCAGAGTTGTCCACTCTTTGGAAATCTTTCCTCTCTGGGAAATTGTGGTGCCTGGGCTCCTAATCCATACATCCTAAACTCCATGTGCTCCTTCAGAACTGCTCCAGAGAAACATCCAGAGTTAGGGGAGCACAGTGACCACCTGCACTCCTAAACTGGACAGTCCTACCAGGTCCTGCCTCAGGGACCCACTAGCTTTCAACACAAAGTTTCTCACAGGTTTGCAGAAGGAATCAGGTTGTCTGAAAGATGGAGTTGTGTGCAGGCCAACTGGACAGGGCAGGATTAGACTGTGGCAGTATTCAGGCTGCTGAACCTGAACACATTTACAGAACCAGGAATCTATCACGTCACACAGGGCTATCAAGTTGATGAACAAGCTATCTCCCTGCTATCCACCTTTCTTTTCTGAGGACTCACATATCACCAGCCTGGGATGTCCCCAGCTTACACCAGGGAGAAGAAACTCAGTAATTACGGTTTAGTCAATTAACTTTTTGGACTCCAGCTCTAATGGGGCTACTCCTGACATCAAGAAAAGATATAAGGGGTGTTGTGGGATCAAAGCTTGCTAAATCAAGGGCCAGATGGGCAGAATTCTAAGGCATTGGAAAATTATATCAAATATGATTTATAATCATAGCTGTTACAGAGCAGATTCAATGAAAAAAAACCAAAACAAGTCCTTTGACAAAAATAAAGGCAGCTACAAAATAACCTTTCTGAGGCACTAGCATTCCCATGTAAGAGTCTGAAACCAAATCTATACTGCAATGAAATAGTTTTCTGCAAAACCATGCTGCAGTCCATTGGCTAGGTCATGCACATGAGCTGAACTGTGACTGTGGGATCTAAAGGCATCAGTCACTTCTGTCAGAGCAGTGTTAGTAGTTGTGAAGCAGGAACCAGGATCTGATCTCTGCAAAGGGACATAGACAAGTTCAGTCAATATATTATTTTCTGTGTCTACACTGACAGCTGGATTGGATCCAAGCCCCCTGGCCAACCTCTGATTTAGTGGAGCCTTTTAGTAACTGCATTTCTGCTTTAGTTCAGTGGTGAGCCAGAATTAGCATGTCCTGCTGAGATCCCCAAAGAAGGGTTGTGGTAGGTCAGAGCAGCTGTAGCCATGGGGAGAAAAAGGCAGGTTTCTGTCAGTGTCCAGTCAGGAATTGTGGCAGGTCTGTGGGAACATTTGCTAAGATAAACTAGGTAAACATCTCATTACAACCCTTTCCTCTTGGCCATAAGTGGATACTCACTTTCTCATCTTTTCAGAGAAACTCCTATACTGGATTGCCATAGGATCAACATCGAGTTCAGCTACGTCGCTCCTGCTGAGACCTGTCTTGGTTCATCATGTCAAAGTCAGCATGGCTCTGCTGCAGGCTCCGACATCCTCCAGGATGGAAAAAGAGTCAGGGCAGCAAGAAAACAGATATGTTCCTCCCCAAGCTTAAGTAAAATATAGTGAGCTGTGAACCCACCTAAGGGACACTCAAACTGAATCACACTCAAAGCTCAGGCTCAAAATCAGGATGGAGCAAAGCATCATGTTGATGATCAGTACATTATTACTCAGTAGCTAGGCTACAATAATTGTACTCCTCCTTAGCCTTGGTAACATCTCAAATAATACAGCATGGCTTATCCCCAGGAAAAAGGAAAGGAAAAATTACACCATTACACCAAAATTACACAAAAAGGAAAGGAAGGAAAAATTACACCATTCTGCTCCAGTCTCAGGTTAAAAACATGTGAATGGAGGGGCAATCAGCGGTGCCGAACTGCCTCCCAGTGACATACTGAGCCACTTTAATTTGGAAAATAATCTAAGCCCCATATTTTATGGTATTTCTTTTAATATGCATGTTTTTTATATTAGGTTATGTAGTTTAGGGCTGTTTTGTGGTCTCTTATAGAGAGGTTAAGGTTCCTGTGCAGGTGCTGGGGAAGATCACAAGCATTATCCTCCATGACAGGGACACATGCACTACTCCTATCAGTCCATCTCACCAGCCCCTCCAATTGTCCAGGAGTGTTCCCTATGCTATTTTATACATTTTAAAGTCCATTAAGGCTGACACTTATGCAAATGTAAGTGTCTCATCCTTATTAAAAGGGATGTTTAACTTCGAGCTTCTATAAGAAGAATACGTGTGTGCTGTAACCATCCAGGAGCCTCTCACACCATCTGCCTATTGAGACAAATGGGTCATTTCAAGCAGTCACACATCTTCTTCCCTGTGAGACCAGGAGCTGTTGGCACAAGAGGCTGAGGAAAGCCAGAGCCATACTGACACCGACTGACTTGTTCTACGCTTGCACCAGAGAAGGTTGAACAGACATTTTAATCTTCATTAGCACAAAGCCCTGCCCTGAAAAGGAAAAATCAAGCACAAGGAAAGAGCAGAAGAAGCCTGAAAAATTAACACAGGGCTGCCTCCCTGCCCCTGTCAGGACTGTAAATGGACACCCCAGTTGTGAGAGATGCTGAGATGTGCAAGTTTCCTTCATGCTCTGCCTCTCACAGATGCCACTAAATTGTAGTCATGGAAAGCTAAGCTGTCATCCCTTTCCTAGAGTGATTTCCACTTACTTTGCCTACATGTGGCACTTAGGGACATGGTTGGCAGTGTTAGGCTAATGACTCGACTTCCAACCTAAAATGTTCTATAGCTGTGCTTGGTGACATTGCACTGTTATGTGATCTCAAAAACTTTTTTAAAAGGTGGCTCCTGGCACAGGCATCCTTGCAGAGAGGGCAAATTAAAGTGAATCATGGTGAGGGACCTTGCCTGTAGTCTCAGGGGTTAAAAGTAATTGGAGATGGTTTTGAAGCCTCAGATTAGCCTCAGACTGCATAATCCAGGCTGGTACTTGGCGCTGGCACTGTCAACTCTTGTTCCCGCAAAGAAATAATACTTTGATCATGATATTCCTCATACACATATATCTAGTACATACACATGGAATTAGTTATAACTGTCTCAATTCTAAGCCACATGAACTCATTAAAATTCATTCCAATTAATGGCAATGAGCTGAAAGCAAACCAAACACTGGCAAAACAGAGAGAAATCAGCAGTTACAATACTTTACTTATGTCACCCTACCTTGGAAATTTTGCTGGAGCTTCAATGAGCAGGCTGTGAATTGAAAATGATAATTTCTCTGCTTAGACAGACCTTTCCAGGAGAGAAGCTGAGAAGGTTAAGGAAGCCAGTGCACAATTAACCTCATTGTGGCACTCTGCATGCAGCTGGTGCAAACTGCTTGCACAAGTTTGGAAATCTTTCCCTCCTACCCGAGGAAAGTGAAGCACAGAAGGAAAGGCACAATAGCCCTAGAGTTGGTCTCTTGTGAGAACCACCTCTAGGAAGAACGCACACACACAGGTTTTGACCTCATCAGGGTTGAAGAGAGAGTCTGCAGTTCCTCTAGCCCGTGGTGCTTCATCAGGGAGCTGGGAGACAGGAATATCCTAGAAAGCTGTCTGCCAAAAGCAGGAACATGCTGGTGGTGAGAACAGCCTGACAAGCTGCTGAGGTCCAGCTGCAGCTGCCAGCCTCTGTCCAAGACCTCTATCAATCAATTACAGCCCTCTGGGTAAGGAAGAGAGCTTGAATGCACAAAAGTACACAGGTTATTTTCAACAGCTCAAAACATCACAATCTCTCCCATCTCTACCTCTGCACTAGAGGAGATAGAGCTGAGTCCCCTCTACAAAACCATTTCCCTTCCAAGGGTGCTTCACAGCTCCAGAAAGGTTTAGTCATAGGGACTTCACTTCAGTCTCATGCACAGGAATATGCAAATTGCAATGACAGTACTGTTCTTTCGTGTCACACGTAATCCGGGTTGATGGAGCTTCTGGGGCAGGAGGCAACAAAAAAAGGAAAGATAGAAATTTCCTGTGCTTTTGTAATGCAGCAGCACTTCAGAGACAGAGCGCGCATTGCATTTGTTCCCTCTCCTATCTGCAGTGTTGATATATTTGCTTTAATGACTTTTTTTCATTTCTTCTCTAGGTGTTCAGTGGGAATTGTCAGCATCTCTTTTTCCCTACCAAGACTGAATGAACCACGAGTGCATTTTGTATTCAACTTAACAGACTGATTGACTTTAGACTAAGTTTCACTATTTCCCATCTGACTTTCATTACCTAGAATAAGATGGTAAGTCAACCTGAACTGAAAGTAATTAAAGGAGTTTTGGAAGGGGAGGGTAAAAAAAACTAAAAGAAGAAAAAAAATCACTCTCTCTTCAAACACGTAATTGTACAAAAAATAACACAAAATGCAAATGACTTTTAGATGTGCCAATCTGGCTCATTTATTGTCACTTTGAAGACAGTAACTACAAAGGGCTAATATTTGTAATCTACTGACACTGTAGTACTGCTAAAGTGTGCTATTTAGCATCTTCCAAAAACACCTCCTGGGTTTGTCTAAAAGCATCTGAAGAAATCTTAGAAGTCACTTTTCATTCAGACATTCCCCAAAATATTAAATCAGGCAGGATATGGGGTAGACTCACGTGAGTCAACATTCCAGCTCCTGGATTTCTCACGAAATCAAGTGCAGCCCCCTTGTCAGTATGACTGGCTGCAAGCTCAAGGGTATATGGTTTTAAGAGCTCTGTTCAAGGCCAAAATATTTCAAATATACCTTGTCCAAACTTGGATCTGCACATGAAAGGCAGGATTTCTTGTGTAGCCATTACCAGTATTAGGAACTTTCAGTACTGGAAGATAAAAAAGCTAAAATCTCAGAGAGCCGTAAGGGACATCACAGAATCATGTTGAAAATTATCTAAATGTATTCCAGTCTGTTTTGCAAAGAAAACCCAAACAGACTCATAATGACAACCTGAGTGTTGAGAATGACATTTTGTATCTCCAACTACTTCATCCAATAAAATCTCTCTTTTCAACAAGTGCCATTAAAACTCTGGTATTTGATGGCAAACCAGGAATTATTTTGGAACAGGATAAGGGAGGGGGCAGATGGTAGGGCATGGTAGACTTTGCCTCTAACCCAATATAAATTACACCACTTTTAAAAATCACTTAATGGTGATTTCATCCTAGATCTTATGCTACTTAAACTGCAGGAAGAGGTAACAGGCTTCATATATGGCCTCACATATATATCACTCACATTAACAGTGAGAGGAAGCAGAAAAGACAAGTAGTGATGACAGCAGATCCCCAGGAATGAGGCAGGGCCCAGCAGTGCAGGAGCAGGGATCCATGGCACCAGCTTGTTCAAGTCCTTACCCCTAACAGCTGATAAACACCTGCCACTGAATCAGCTTTTGGTCACTCAGCTAAGTAATTCTTCCCACAGAGAGAGCAGAAGGCTTCAGTGAAACAAGAACTAATCTCTGACATGGAAGACTTTCTTCATCTCAGCAGCACAACAAATTAATTAAAACGAAAAATTGGGCCAGGACTTTACTTTGGGACAGGTCAAAAGCACAAAGCACAGAGGTTTTCCTTTCCCCAAAACTTCTAGGGTGAACAACAGCTGTGGCTGCTGTGACATGTCCATGAAAGCAATAGATTTCTGGCCACTGTGTTTTGCTCATGGTGCATGGTCTGGAACCACATTGGATGTGTGTCCATAGCTGTTGGGGACTTTTGTATGAATGACCATGAAAAAATATATTTTCTCATTTCCAGATAACTGTGCAGTACAGGGGATTTATCCTCTAAACAAGAGATTTATACTCTGAATAAGCTTCTCTGTCACATTAAAAATAGTGAAATCTCTTAAAGTAAAGAAGAATGCAGCTTTGAGTAGTGTGTTTAAGCATCCAGCATCATGAAAGGGGATAATTTATGCATCAAATAAGGAACTGTTACTTTGTTCTGTGATGGTAAACAGTGTGAAATTCATCACTGATGCTGCTTGCAGCAGGAACTGTAGGGAACATGGACATGAGTAGAGTGCCCTGGGTAGCTGGAGTCTGCAGCTAGCATCCTCTACCAGTTTTCTCTCAGGTTGTGAGACTCCAGCAGGGCCCTTGGAAATTTACAAGCAAGAATTTCCATAGATGAGAAACAAGCTGGGGATACAGGTATAGAGCTGTCTGCTCACCCAGCTTGTTTATAGGCCCTGTGTTTGCTGCTGCTGCTATCCACATGCCTTCCTGTCAGATGAGAAATAGTCTGAACCCTCCTGTGCTTGATCTTTCATCAGTGCTTTAGAAAGAAACTTATCCATTGTCTGGCTTCATCAGAAACGTGTTTTCTTCTGAGTTTTAGCAGAAGAGCAAGATCTGGGTTACCAAAGCTCCTGCAATATGGTAGGAGCCCATTATCCTCATAGAGCATCTGGCCTCCAGTGATATCAAAACCCTTTATTAAAATTGAGTCTCTCACAATTACATGGGGGGCCATTATTCTTCAACTCTGAGAAAGGAAATAGTAACAGTTTATCCTAAACATTACCCCAAAATTCCAAATATATCTATTTCTCTACCATGCATCATTAAAAATCCTCCTGTCTTCATGCTCTTTCTAGGCACAGGTGAAGTTCCCACTCACATGACAAACAGCCTTTGGACAGCATGCCACAACACTGTGTCCTATGTGCATTGACAGTGGCCAGACAACCCTTTCCCACTACTAATTTCTAGTGATGCCAGGTCCAGCTGAGCCAAATCAACATCAGCTGTTCATAGAAGTAATTCTGCAAGCACTGGGGGTATAGGTTGAAATTTTTAGCAAAGACTGTCTTTTCCTTCTACTTCTACAGCTGTCCTGTGACCTAAAGGAAAAAAATGCTTAATGATTTTTTCATTATTTTTTTTTTCATTTACTTGGTTCTCTGATCCTGTTCCAGCACCTTTGAACAGACAGTGCTGTCTGTGCAGCAAAGGTAAGACCAGGAACAGCAAGAGGAAGGAAAGGTTTGGATGCCTGACTCAATGTCATCATGAATGCTTGACTTGGGAAATCAAACCTGAATGTTCCCACCTGTTTCTGAGATTTTAGCAACACTTTCCACTCTAATTGTTTCACTGATTGCTGTAATTAAATCAAACTACGACAATTGTCCCCAACATTTATTAACCTGGAAGTTGGCTGCTAGTGCTTTAGGCCCAAAGAAAGGCTGTTGTGCCCACCAGTTCCTTCAGCTTTTAATTTTTGTCTAGATATGGCTCTTGATCGAATAAGAAAGTATATTATCCCTGTCTGCCAATTTTATCTCAAATATTTATGGTGATTATGTTACCAGGGGCTGTAGAGTTACTTATCTGTCAATATATGCTCACTAATTTATATGTTCATAATATTTTTTTAAATTTACTTGCAGGGTTGATTTTTCCTTCTTCTCTTAAGATCTATTTAACAATAAATCTTCTTTCATGACAATGCTTCCAAGCACCAGAAACAAGAAAGAAGGTTCACACCATAAAGCCTTGGTTTCTGGGCTGCCTTCATGATGTAAGACCAGAAGATTGGGGAGATGTTTCTTTCACTTTTTCTGGTACAGTAGTTTTTGTGAGTCTGTGGCCTGCTTTCCTTTGCATCCCTGTGGTGTTCACTGGCTGCTGCAACCACACAGATCTTTCACAGGGGCACTCTCCAATGGAGAAATGTCATTTCCTCGGGATTTCAACTTCCAACACTTACCAGAGGCTGGGTTAAACTTAACTAAATCTAGAGAAGCCAGGTTTGGTGCAGAAGCAGAGATCCCTCCTCTTGACATTCCCCTTAAATAGTGTAACAGCTGCAGAACTACACTTATACAGTTGGTCCCGTACACCAGTTGGTGGCTCCTACCTTCACAGAGCTGACCCCAAGTCCAGCAGTGGGGAGAAACCCACTGCAGATCAGATCCTGCACTTCTGAGCAGGACAGACACAGCTGGCAACCACAGTGGTCTCCTCACAGGGTGTTGTCTTCATAAAGGACAGCTTCAAAGTTAAATTCTGGGCTAATTATTAAAAAAAACAAAATCAGGCTGAAAGCACAGCTGGTGTTAAAGGCGAGACAAGAACTCTGCGAGAATCTGATAAGACAAACACAAAGCCCTTGGGATAATAATGGAGGATCTCCTATCAGATCTACCAGGAATCACCTATTTGACATTATGCAAATCTTACAGAGTAAAATCCTGAAGGATTAGGTCTATCAAGGTGTAATCAAAAGGCCTTTCTTTTTTTTACCCTTTAGTGCTGTCTGTCACACAAGAAATTCATGTGATCATAGGCACTATACAGGCTTGAGCAGAACATCTAGCTGGAGTTTCACAGATTAGAAAATGTGTAAGGAAGGGGGATATCACCCTTAAGTTTGCCTGAATTGTACTCATGCAGGGAGACATCTCTTGGCTGCTGTGAGCTTTATCTTCCATTCAGCTCCTTCATGCACCCTTTTCCCATTCATCCTGTTTCACAGTCTGATGGCCAGTTTGGTCATTTGGGGGAAGTTTCAGCACCCTTTCAGGTTCTTCAGCTGAGATAAAGAAAGAGACATCTTAAGAGAAAAAAACAGATCAACAAAAAACACTGTCATCTTCATTTTTGTAAACACAAAAGCTCTCCAAACCTTTAATTTGGATTTGCTTTTAGAGGACACTTGCATGTCTGCAAAGCACTGCAGGAACACCAGAGCTGAGCAGAATGGACCCACATGCTGGGCAACTCCAACTGCTAATTCCCACAAACAGAGCAGCCTCTGATCTGGAATGTGCTGGAAGGACAGGAGCTGCCAACCACTTTGGGCACATGTGGGAGCTTTGTTCCTTTATCTTCAGAGGAGCCATTTCATCTGGGTACCCCAGCAGCGAGCAAGTGGGGGAGCCCTGTCAAATGCAAAATAGAAATGAGCAATGCCTATAAAAGAGAGATATCATGAGAACCTGCCACTTGGGAATAATGAAAGGCTCAGGCAGGTTGCGCTGATTGTGCAACCTACCCGGGGCCTGTCAGCTCTGATAACAATGGCAGCCATCAATTCCTGCAAAAATGGCAACAGCGTGAATTGGAAATTGTGAAGAACCATTTAGGGTCGAAATGAGATTTTCTTCAGTATGCATTTGCCGGCATGTTCCCATTCACTTCAAAAGCTCTGGACAGATCAGAAGGAACGTGAAGTAGCCAGGCTTGGGAGCTTTTTTATTATTATTATTATTCCTCCTCCTCCTTACAAAGCAGTATTAAATGCCAAGAGCTTTCACAAAACAACAGTGGTTTCAAAGCTGCCAAAGGGCAATTTGAAAGTGAAAGGTATTCTCTTCAAATTACCTTGGAAAATGATACAGGTTATGAAAGGGGTTTACTTTTTGGAGTATTAAAGAGATACCGAAAATCCAATTTTATTGTCAGATTATATTGACAGGCAGTAGGGACTGTGTAAAATTGCCAGAGCTCCCCTTTAGATTCCACAGATGTCTATTTGCCTTTCACGGACACCTACATTGAGGTATTAGACAGGACTGAAAGGGACAAAAGAGTTGTTGTTTGGAAAATCTGTTTTGTTAGAATATTAACAAAAAGAATCAGAGCTTACACAATTGTTACCTATTAATAGTGACGAAAGCTCAGCTTGAGACAATACTGGTCAAACTCCCTGGAGAGACAGGAGCTACAAGAAATTTTTGCATTGGTTTAAAGGAAGGTTGAGCCTGAAGAGGAAAATAAGTCTGTAACCCTCTTTGTCAGCTTTAGATAACAGTATTTAGAATGCAGGTTTTTAATAGGGTTTTCTCCCCACACCCTTTGGTGCATGGAGAGGTGCATTTTTTCTTTTCATTTTTCTAAACAGCATGACATCTATTATTCCCCAAGGGAAAGAGCAAATCAAGTCAGCCTCCAAAATGTACGTTTTCTAACTGTAAGAATGGATGGATGGAAAATAACAGCACAGGCCTTTGAAAAAGGAAAATTGAGTCTGAAATCTGAATAGGATGAACATAATCACTGAGTTCAGTGCAGAGGAGAAAGCAAACCTCAGGATTGAATTTTGCCCCAAAATGAGCAGGGAAATGTAAACCTGAGGATGGGTTCAGTCCTGCTATACAATAGACTCCTTTTGCTTATAAGTCCCAGTTCTATTTTCCCTCTTTCTTGTTCTTGAATTGTTTTTTTTTTTTTCTTTAGAGAAAGATGAATCAGTAAAAAAAGCTACTTTTTGAAGCGCCTAGCACACTTAGTTTCAGAGAGTCAATATTCCTTTCTCTGAAATCACAGAAGATTTCCTTTCTCTTCTGGTCCAGGCTGACCAGGTCCCATGTGGGCATGCTCATCGATCCAAGCCCGAACATGACAGTAATGGATGATGCCCTCTGACAGTTTCTAGGAGAAAAATTCTAGCTCAACTAAGTCAGAGCAGTCAAATCCAGCTCCCACTGGAGTCAGGTGCTCCACATTGTGTTTTAGGTCCCTCAACAAGCACCTAGCAGTCAGGCAAAGAGATAAGACTGATGAGAACTGGGAAGCCTTTTCCCTCTCTGTGTTTCTTGAACAAAGAAAGCGATGAGTTGCTTCCTTTGCCCAGAGTCCCTTTTCAGGTGAAACCAAATCTGGTGGACCCTTCCCAGAAGGCTGTCCCCCTGGTTCCGCCAGCTGAGACCTTTTGCCTGTGCTAAGTCATAAGCCTCACTGTGAGCTTTTTAAAGCTGGAGTCTGTGACTGCACAGAATTTAAGATGCACTAATATTTGCTTTGCAGAACAGGCAAGGAGCCACAGCCTGGGTTAGTGCTTGCTGTGAGCCCAGTGGAAGCAGGGGCTGAAAGCATACTTACCTCTAACTTTCTCCTTCATCTGTGACCCTTAAAGGCACACTTGCAATATGGGAACAGAGCTAGATTTGTGATTTCTTTGAGCTCCAACACTTTCCTTTGAGGGAGAAAGATTGCACCATGAGCCTGTGTGAAACACACTATGTTCATATAGTCTAGGATATTGCAAAGAACCACCAGGAATAGAAACAAGCTTCCAACAGCAATTCACTGTACTACTTCTAACTTGTCCTTTCCTTGCCAACTAAGCTTCTACAAATCCAAGAGCATTCACTGGAGAGTTTCTTTATGAACCAGAAATGCCAAAAGAGAAAAAAGGGGAAAAATTGTTTCACATTTCCCATTGTTGCTAGCTTTGCTATTGAGGCTTCAAAGCAGGGTTCCAAGCAGGTGGCGGACCTGTGTTTTCTGAAATGTACATGGGTGCACACACACACAAAATATCCATCTCTATCTGTCAACTGCAATGGGCTCTTTCCTCTGGTGTTTTTCAGAGAAGGCTGAAAACCATGTTCCTCAGCCCATGCTGTTATGCAGCTGAGATAACAGAGTTAGATTAAGGGGGATTGAAAGCTTTTTGGGGGGATTTGCTACCTTAGAAAGATTTGTTAAATTTACAAAGCAAAACACACCAATTCAGGAGCTAAGTCCTTTAGGAAAACAAGCCCTAATTTGTTTGAAAATAACATCTATGCATATATGCATAGAAACACATGCATGCACATGGACATCCCCACACCACCAGGAGCTCTGATTGTACCTGCTCTTTGGAAGCCAAAGTTTGTTGCCTCATAACTCTTTCATGAAGTTTCTAAGGAGAAACACAGCTTGCCTAGGGAAAATGGCATTCATGATTCACATTAGTGGCCAAACTATTGCAGCTTTAGGGGCTAGGGGCCCTAAAGGGTGGAATTGAGGGGCCATTTCCTTGGGTGGAATATTGAAAAGCAAGGCAGTTGACCATTTGTGGCAAGCATGTTTTGCCAGGGGCCTTACCCAGAGAGGGTCTGAGGGATGGTGTTCCTCTGGCTGATTCTCAGCCTCCCTGACTACATGCTGCTTCCCACTGGCAGATGCAACTGGAGCAATTCTTTTCCCTTCCTATTTTATCCTCAGACGCTGGCCTTTCAGTCTTACCATGTGTAGGCAACAGATGCTTTTCTCTGTAGTGAATAACATGATTTGCAGGTAAAGAAGACAGCCTGGGGGAAAGAGCAGCTGCTTTTCCAACCAGAGTCTTTGGGGAGGATTTGTTTGGAGCTAGTTAAAGTCTTGGTACTCATCTCACAGGAGAGCCCAAAGACACTCAGATGGAAGAGCTGGATCTTGGTGACACCCACAATGAGTAGCATTGGACTGCCTGTGCTGCAATTGGGGCAGCATGCAGGGTCCCCTGCTCGTGCCTCTCTGGTGGTATTTGCACACAGCCATTCCCTTCCAAGACAAGCCTGGGTGTTCTGTGCCATGCTTTTGTTGTCCTCTTCAGATCATGGAGTGATGCAAAATCTGCTTCCTTTCTCTGACAGGGTATTTCTATTCATTTTCATCAATATTAAACCATCTTTCAGAGTTTCATTCCTGCTGGAACCAAAAGATTTAACCTTTCCTCCTACCCTTGCTTCCCCATCTGTCACCTGTGGTGGCATGGTGATAAAGAATGCATTAGAACCTGGGAGATGCTCACAAGCTATCAGGATGCAGGAGAAGGCTGGCACATCTTATTTTGGCCAGCTGGGAAAGGAAAGCCTTAAAAACAGCTTGGGGCTTAGCATGTGTTTCCATAACAGCAAGAGCATGTGCTACACTATTCACCCATCTTAGAGACTCCACTTCCATCATCACCACAAAGAAGTAATCATTTGAAAATTAATATCCCAGCTCTGAGATAGCAGTATTATTTCGTAATAAGTTTCTTCCCAGCCACTGAAAGGCAGTAAATCTGACGTGGCATGGTGATAAGAAGAAACATATAATGTTTCACCCTCTTTTTAAATATCTGCTCAAAATTCATCCCTATGTCTGTAGCAGTTTCCAGGTAGAGGGAAACTTGTCCTTCCTTCTTAAGCAATGTACGGAGCAGTAGTTAACAACAGCTACTAGTAATGTTTGTCTCGATGAAACCTTTTGCAGTGTTTGGCAAGATCATCATCATTAGAGACCTCTCTTCTCCCTGGGGTGTTTAAGCATCACCATCCAACAACATCACTGTCCATCAATTATTTTGTGTCAACTCCTGGCAGTCTCACAAGGCTAAAGAGTGAGAAAGGTCTCATACCTTGAGTTACTAGTAGGAGTGGGACCTCCATTCGACCACTTTTCTTTAGAATTTCTTGTCCAGAATATTCATAATCCATATCACAGAATTTCATCCCCTTATTTATTCTCTCTAAGGTCTTATTCTTCTCACAACAAAAAGATGCTGGTAACTGATACATTCCTGCCCCAAATCCTCATGCTAAGAGCTAGAGCAGGTGTATTATCTCTTATTAGCCCAATACCTCCCCAAATCTAGCCTCCACAGTGCTCAGACTGAGTCATGTGCCCCACGGATTCAGTGCTCGGCATTCTCAGGCCATTTGCTAAATACAAGCAAACCCTGTTCAAAGCAGGGTATTTCTAGGCAGAGAGGGGATTTAACAATCAAAGGAGGAAACAGCAGCAATCAAAAGAAAAAATATTGACTTGTCCATAGTGAGCTGAAAAGTCTAATAATAACCAATAAAGTTCCTCTACTTTCCTCTACTCCCCAGCCTAAAAAAAGTCTGCTTTTCAGATTAACTCGTTGCTACTCAGGCTCCCTGCCTTCATTCCTTTAATGTTTAACACAATATATTAAAGCAGAAAACAATGCCCTCAGCTCCATTTCAGGAAGCACTATGAAGTAAAGTATATCATAATCTGCCTCTTTATCTTTTCTCCAAGGGAATCTTTGCTCTCCTTCCCTCATAAACCTTCCTGGTAAACTGGTACTGCTGATTATCTCCTGTTCTCTGTTGAACTGGCTCTGCCATTAACCTCCATTTAATCAATTTTTTTTTGCTTTGACCTTTTTGCTCTGAGGTTTAGCCCCCAAAGTCCCAACAACAAATAAAAAACACCAGAGCACTTGGGGTTTGGACTGGGCACACTGTGTGAAGTCTCTGAAGACAGGTGCTGGAGACCTTCACCCACCTTCAACTTTTGGACAGAGAATGAGATGGGAGAGGGGGAACCACACATGAGGACAGATACATCCCTTGCACAAGTGTGTTAATACATCTGGTGAAATCCAGGATTCCTCCAGGTGTTCCTAACCTCTGCTGGTGTCTGACAGCCCCGTGATAAAATGGATTCCATTTTACACTGGAAACTGGTAGAGCTGAAAGCAGAGATGACCAAGGGCAGAGCAAGGATCCAGCCTCCCAAGTGACAGCCAGGCTGCAGCACAGCAGCACACAGAGCCTAGACCCTGTCTCTCAGCCCTCTGCCTAAACCACAGGGCTATTAAGCTAATAGGCATTAGTGTATGATTTTTCCCACAGGAGCATTTATTTCCTTGTGTGGTTAACTGCTTTGTCTTGTGTTTCTCACTGTCACTGCTGTGTTGGCATTCTGCAAACCTCCTTATTTGCTGTTCTTTGCCCTTCTCTCTAGGGTTTCTGTCTGCACTGGGATTGAGGTAGACTGAGGCGTATTTCATCTCTCCTGCTAAAGTAATGATGTTTGCCATGAGAGAAAGGGTTTGATCAGTGAGGAGGAGGGGGTGGATTTAGGAGGAGAAAAGCAGTGAAAGGAACATGAAAGAAAAGTAACTCAGGCAGAGAGAAGAGATTGAAAATGTTGATTTGACATCTGATGCTTTGGAGAAATTCTTGGCCATATCTGCTAAGCAGGAGCCTTTGTGCTCCCTTTCTAGCAGCAGCAGGAGACACACAGCAGCAGAGACCTGTACTGCAGACAGTCAACAGAATATCTCATCCTCCAAAAAGCAACTGCTGTCCCTGTTCTTAGGGATTAAATGTCCTGCCTGAATTTTGTGGGGTTTGCAAATCCTGGAAAACTGTATTTGTCTCCATTTTACATATTGCTATTTCTCTTTATTTTTTTGTGCTTTGCCTTTTCCTAGTTCCAGCCAAAGAGTCTCTATGACCTCAGTAAAATACCCCTGCTGTTTATGCTTAGGGTAAGTAAACAGAGGAACAGAAAGCAAATCTTTCTGATGGAGCCATTTCCCCTTAGCAAACTCAGGATTTGACTCCACATAGCCGTAAAGATATAGAAACCAGACCTGGAAACAAGCGGAGATGTCGTCCACCACTGTGACCTGTGCTGCCCAAGCACTGGTGACACTGCTGTAAAAGCACATTCAGCTCACATATGGCTCAGAGTTACTTCTTCTCTGTTCAAGGAGCAGATCCAAAGCACAGCAAGGGTAAAGGAGCTGGTGAGGAAAGCCACCAGCTGGATGAGAAGAAATAACGATTCAAAACCCAGCTAGCTGCCCTGGGCAATACCAAAGCCCTGATGCTGTCTAGAACAAGTGGAGACATTTTGCTTCCCAAATCACCAAAGATTCAAGGATATTTCATGCCTTAAATCTGTCACTTCACCTGGATGGGATGTTACTTCTGAGACTGGGATAACCCTGAGTGATGTATTATGGAGAAGAAGCATGGAGGTATATACATGTGCTCACCTGGATGCTGTGCCACCCAGCAGGATGCCTATGACAGCACTACTCCCTCCCAGGGCTCCTGAAATTCTCACCTGCAAAGCTGACAAAGAAAAACACTGAAAGACACTGAATAGCAGTGGGTGGATTTATGATTCATATATAGACATATAAATGTATTTCTATATCTCTTTATACATCATGAGGGCTGCCTTATTTCTGTCTGGGTGCCCCTGGATAGAAATACATGCTTTTAAGTACATGGGCCACAGGTTTCACATAAAAAGCACAGAGCATCCACACAGCAGTTATGTTGTCAGGGGAAAGGTAACAGTACAGCTTAGGTACCTTATGTCACAGACTACCCTGGAAATCCAGAAAAAAAGAGGAAAATTCTTTACATCAAACTGAATGATTTTTTGCGAATAAAATGCCTGGGAGAAAATGTAATGTTCCATTGTCTTTATATTTATTTATACAACTGTGTCTAATTAGGTAGGTACATAGGTTATATGGGATAAATAGATTTGACAGATAGAAAATTGCACAGGAAACATATAATAAATGAAACATATTTAGTAGGCAGATTTTACATCCATTTATCAGCTGCTTGAAGTTTCTCAAATCCTTGAAATTCCATCAATCTTTCAATCATCCCCAGGAGACAGGTCAGTGCTGAGAGCACAAATGAAACAGCAACCAGCACACCACAAGGCTGTGTCTGTTCCAGATTCATGTGCCACTGCTCCCTCTCAGCCAGATGATGTCGGGATGAAGAGCTGTCACTCAAAGGCATCACTTTCCTTTGGGACTAGTCAGTGCTAACGATCAATGGCCTGGTATTTTACAGTGCTCCTTTCTGATATTCCTGCAGAGGTTACATGCTTTTCCTTTCCACCACTTTTAGCAGAAATGTGTGTTTGGCATACATGGTTACTTGAAATGCAAAAAATAGAGAAAACAAGAAATAACCTTCTCTTCCTACATGGCAGTGATTTAATATTGCCAGATGTGAGCCCAAACTCAGTCTTGCCAAAAAGCCACTTGAATACCAACACAGTGTGACTGGAGAAAGAGAGATGTTACCAAACAGGGATTTTTCCAGAGTGCCCTTAATTAAACCCAGCATGGCAGGACACAGATTTCTGCAGTTTGCATCTGTGGACTATTTCGTACGAAACCCCCGATGCTCCCTCTGGGGATACAACTCCCCGTGTGTCAGCAGGAAAATGGAATGAGCACAGGGAGCAGTGCAAATCACAGGGCAACACTGCCACCCTGTGATGCTCCCTCGGAGCTGCACAACAGCAAGGCAGCAAGTTTGGCTGCATAAGGCAATAGGATCTTTGTGTTGCCTAATCTCGACAGGATCTCCCATAGCAATGAAGAAAGCTCTCAAACTTTTGGCTTCAGCCAGACAAGTTACCAAAGTGGAATAGATCTATCTCATTCCTAAAGCCCAAAATAGTATGTTAACCAGGCATGGCACTCATGGCTGTGCTGTCGAGATAAAAGCCTCTCAGGTGTCAGCTGTGGCACCAATCCCTTAGGCAGATTCCCTGCAACAGAGCCATTGCTGAGCCTCCCAGCCTTCCTCACTGGGAGGACTTCTGCAGTTCAAAAAATAAAATTTTAAAAAGGTTTAAAAAACGCAACATGAAGTGTTTGAAGGACAGGGACTTTGCTTGGCATCATAATATAAAGCCCCATACCTGGACATTTATCTGCAAACTGTGGCAGTGTTTCAACCCTGTCAGTAGGATCTCCTCTCTGTCCCCAAAATGTATTATTCCTCTTCTGCCAGGGCTACCCTCCAAGCATCCTTCCTTGCTATCTGCCTCCTGAAAGTTTCCAGTGACTGAGGGGTTGTGCTGCTCACAGGGCCACCTCTCAGGGACTCTTACTTCCTCACAGGATCTGAGCCATCTTGAAGGAAGAAGTGTGCCCTTGCACAAGCATGTCAGGAACACACAGCAGTCCCCTGAAGTGCTCAAGGAGATACCCTGTCTGCAACGCTCTGTGCAACACTCGGCACACTGACTCTTCTATTAGACTGAATTTAGGAGCAAAAAGTATACTATTCTTTATAATGCACAGGTCAGCACTATAAATCTGGCTTTTATAAGTGCCTGGTGTGATCAGTACTTTCACAACCTTTCAGTATTGCTATAACCAGTCCTGTGGCTTTCACTCACCGCAGGGTGTTGCAAATGGAGTACTTTGGTCCAGCAGCCCAGGCACTTTTACATCACTAGAATTTGCTTTGTCACAGAGTCCATTAAGGGGAAATGGTGCTGCACTGCAAAGCAACTCTTCTGTACCCCTGTAAAATCGTATCAATCTACCAGTCTCACTGCTGAGAGTGACTGCAAACAGGCTGAGGGAGTTCTGCAAAGAGCCAGGGCTATTAAGTGCTATTGACTGAACTCCAAAAAAACACAGGGAGTTGCTGGTTCTTTTGAAGTCCATGTTAATAACTATAACACACTCGCCCCAACCCCTCATCAGAGGATGTGGCTTTGTCTTCTATTTGCTGCTGAAAGATCAGCCCAGCTGCCATTATGCTCTGCCCTTCTCCATCTGATGGCTGGGCCACATTCCTGGGTGTGATCCATCCTCAAACAGAATTTTTATCCTCTGAAGAGTGGGTGATACAACTTGCTCCCCATAGTAAGAAAGCAGAAAATAAATAATAACTCTGACAGCTGTAGGGCTTTATCCTAGTTACAGAACTTTTTTCCCCAGCTGAGATGGGTTTTCTTCCATTCCATCCCACGGACCAGTGACACCTGCAAGACTATTTCCAGCCACAGCATGAGACAGGATGCAAGGAGCATGCCTCTTGCTGGGGCTCCACAGCCTCCATCCCACTCCAATTTTTTTCCCCCTAAACTCAGATCTAGGCTGCAACACTGCAGGGCTGAGGTCTTTGTGAGCTGTTTCTGCAGAAGGAAAGCAATGCTTTCCTTTAGCAGAAAGAACTGTATGGTGGCAGGATCATAGCAAAAGCCTTAAATGCCAGAATGGTAAGTCCTACAAGGGCTGTAAAGGAATGGTTTGCAAGGAAGAACTCAAAGCCAGCTCCTGAGTCAGCCAGGACCCTGATTGTAGTGGGAAAACAAGATCTGAAGGTTGTAAGGAAGAATTGAGTCTGAAAGAGGCCATAAGAGGAGGGCATTACTTGTTCTCATACCCAATGGCTGCCATGTAGTCTTGAATTTGAAGAAGCAAAGTCATACAGTGCTGTCCCTAGTAACACTGAAAGACACTTTGTCCCTTCTGCAATGGCTGTTATAAGAGAGACATGTTCCTTCCAAGTTGATTTCCCAAAAGGAAAATCAACCCCTAGGAGCCATATCATGCTAGCCTACCATGATATTGGACTCTTGTGACAGGTTCCCTGCTGAGAAAACATGAATAATATTACTTCTGGAGATGAGAAGAAGTCAATCCCATTCCACAGGAAGCCAAATATGGTAGTGATATCTGACAGAAACTGGACATAATTGCCATCAAAACATAATTGCCATTCAGGGACAAAACAGGATGTGGGGTGAGCAACCTGTAAACCAGCCTCAGCTGCTGTGTTCTGAAGAGCCTGGAACTCCATGACTTCCTGTGACTATGCAGCAAATCTGGGGCAGGGCAAGGACCAAAGTCAGCCCTCCTGAAGCCTGTTGCAGCTGAGCTTCCTTTCCTGACCCAGCTACCCTTATTTAGAGATGATGTTCAATATTCCAGAGGCAATCATTTATCAATGGCAAGGACACCAAATTATACATTTATCTTGTTTACTCTACCTTGGCATTGGGTATTTCTGTAGCTGCCAGCCCTCCATGACACTTCACCAACATTTCTTCTTGAAAATGGGACTTCTCAGAAGTGTCTTGGCACCTCTGACAGCAAAACACCCATGATTTCAGTCGGATGTAGGCAGGGAGGCTTCTCAGTCATTCCCCACAAGTATTTATCTGAATCCTCCAGCACCTAAACACTGTAGAAAATCCAGCCCAAACATCACACTGTAGCCTCCCACTAGGATGTCTGAATAGTTGCATAATTGACATGAAAACCCAGCGCCTCTGTGCAATCTCCCAGCTGACAGCTGCTTCCACTACAGCAGTGCCTACGTTTGTGTGAGTATCAAAGGGGGACAGCTTTTGTGCAGCATCACATTTGGCCAGAAGATAACTAAGCAGCTATCAAAGCTGAGACATGTAACAACACAGAAAACAGAAGATGGTTTCAAAGTACAATACAAATCACACTTTTCCACCTCATTTTTTTTGCTTATTTTTCCTTTTTTTCCACTCAAGCAACTGCCTAGTGACTACCTCACACCTGAAGACAGGTGAAGCAGAGGTGCTTTAGGAGTGCTGCTGCTGTGAGACATTCCATGTGTCATAAGGGCTGGGGCTGGCTACCTGTCCTGCAGAGAAGGGCCACTGAAACATTGCTCCCTTTGCTACTGTTGTGCCAATGTGTCCCTTCACCTTTAGTCACGGAAAGCCCAGTTTTGTTTTCTGTAGCTGGAGATCATTCTGTTCAGCAAGTGTGATGGTTGGCACCATCCCTTAGCACAAAACCAACCTCTCAGTTTTAAACACTAAGCTGGATCCAGTCCTTCCTGGAAGGCTGACATGGTTTGTTGAAGCATCCATGTCCCTAAGATGTGAAAACTGCTTGGATGAACATTACTGTGCACGGGGAGGGGAGATGCAGGAATGACTTCAGTGCTGTGCATGCATTGTCTGTGAGAGAGGCTGCAGTTCAGTTGCTACAGCTCCCCAAAGAATGGTGCAGCCACAACAGCAAACGCCTTAGGATGTTAGGTCTTCTTCAAGCTACATTTAATTCCTTCAGTGACAGCATCACTTATAAACCTACGCTTTAATAAAAAGGGGGTATTGGAAGAACCAGTCACCTCCCAGGGCAAGTGTTTCAACAGAACATAAACGAGGCCTTGCAGGAGTTAAAGAGCACCAGAACAGCAGAAAGTTCAAGTGGAAATGAAAAAAAGTCATTACAGATTAAACCGGCCGTGTGAAACCCCCAAAGCTTAGAATTAAAAGCTTTTAAAAAGCTTTGCATGGGCTCCCTGACTCATCAAAATTTAAAGGCAGAATTATTCCAAAGGAGATGCTAACAGACTCAATGATGGAGAAAGAAGTGGAGCAGGAAAGGATTTTTAAAAATAAAGAAAAAAAATTCCTTCAAAGCTGTTATAGACTTGAGCTGGTCAAACTACTGATAGCAGCACTGCGGAGTGTCTGTAAATCCCATCTTTGCTGTGGAGCACAAGGCAAATGCACAACTAGAAACTGCATGGGAAGTTGCTGCACAAGGCTTGAGCACTTTGGATGCTCCACACTGCCTTCTTCCAAGCAGCTCACCTCTCAACGGCTTGCAGCCACAATGCCTGAGCTAGAGGTCCCAGAAGGTCTTTAATCCAAAGGTGTTCAAGGTTATATCCTGTGCCATATCCACAGCTGCATCCAGGAGCCACAGCAACAGGACTGCTGCTGGTTGTGACTCTGAACATTGGCTTTCATCAGTTTCCCCTGTCTCTTTAGCCTAATAACTATAAGGAGTGCTGCATTTCAGGCCTGAATACATATTTCTTGAGATTCAGAAACAGAGCTCAAAGAGAAACAGAGGTACAGAGAACCCAACTTTAACACCTGAGAAACCTCCATCGGAAATTTTCCTTTGGGCATCTCGATTCCTATTGAAAAGCTTGGGATTTAGCTCTTTCTTTTTCTGAATATGTTAATAAGATCACAGTAGTTACAATTTCTTTCCCCTTGAGTTTCTTAACACACACTAAGATCTACAGGGTTCCCTCCTGCTGCTGGAGATAAAAATGGTGCAAGGACTCTGCTTGGGAGTGCTCCATATAAAAACTAAACAAAGCTGGTCAACAGATCACCTTATATAAAAAAAAGGAGGAAGTTTAATTAACAAAATTATAAAATTTCTAGAATACTTGTAGTGGAAATATTATGTTCTAGTGTTTTGATTTTCTACTTTTCACTTCCACAATAGCATTGTGTAATTAAAATCAGGAAATAGATGTTTATTATAAAAATGGAAAAGTTGGAATAGGAAAATACAGAAAATAGGAGTTCTGTGTTTGGCAGACTGGTATTATGCATCAGCTCACTGAAACCGAGTTTTAACTTTTAATCTCAATATGCTTTTATGGCAAATTTGGAAGTTTCAGGCTAGCCCAGATATAGAAAATCAAACTTTTGTTTTAATTCCAATCCACATTCATCCCTGCACCACCTTCATTACCCAGAACTTACTGTATCAGAACAATAATGTCAGAGGAAGACCCCATTCATGGCTTTTGCCTACATTTCCAGCATTAATAGGCAATTATTGAGAAAGCTGCAATTTCTACAAAGGGACTTGGAAAACACACAGAGCTCTGTGAGTCTGCTGCTACGGCACCTTCATGTAGTCCAAGTCCTTTGAATTGTGCCTAACTCTGTTGCAGATCCCACAAGAAGCCCACATAAGATAATACTGTTTATAAAGAGCTTGAGCATCCAAATGAATCATAATCAAACAACAGGCCACAAGAATGACACCTGGAAGGAGGAAGTCAAAAACATAGTCTAATTTCAGGCAGAGAAGACTTTCCTGGCTGTCTCACACACTCATCAGGAAGCCATTTGTTTATTCATTATTATTATTATTTATGATAAATGAAGTGTGCTGTAAACCCAAGGCCGGAAGAAGCTGTGCAGCTGGAGTAAGATGCTCCTCAGATGGCTGCTCTGGGGAGACAGAAATGTTTTTGCAAAGCTAATTGCCTCATAAATTGGTTTTATTCTCCTGGCTGAAGCTAATGTCTTCTTTTAAAGTTAATAAAAAGAACTCAATTTGCTGATTGTTCTGGACTGATACTAGCAAAAAGAGCTGCTCAGGGACTCTGGAAGGGTCCAGACAATTCCTCAAAGCCATTGCAGCTTGGATGTTAAGTGGTGACAAGCAAGGTGTTCCCTGTCTGCTGTTTAATCTGCTTTCCAGTGATGCTGTCACATCGCGTGCCTTGGGTATCCCGAAAAATGTGTGAGGGGGAGAGCTTATAATTGACAACCTCCCGTAGCAGACTCCAGGGCTTGGGGATTGAGAGACCAGAGCACATGTTTATGCCAAAGGAGCGTGTTATCAGCAGGCATGACGTGAGCTCAGGTACCAGGAGTGCTCCAGCCCACAACAGCCTCAGGCAGCCTGGTGCAGCGTCACAGCCTCCTCACATCCACACATTTCATGGGTCAGGGCCCACGAACACCACTTACAAGTGCACCCCTCTGCAGATCAGAGTCTGGGCAGCTCTGCAAATGTTGGTCAAATGGGGACTGTAGGGTTACATCCAGAACTGGTGCACACTGACAAACCCCACTCACAGGCAGGTACTGTCAGGTAAGAAACGAGCTATTCCCAGCTGCTGATTCTAACTTACCCCGACATCCAGAGTGAAGGGTCAGCCCCTCACAACAGAGACTCCCTGCCTTCCCAGTCAGGAAGTAAAGGAAACCCTTCTGCATTGCCATGCCACGTGCGGTGCCTGGACACTGCGCATTGCAGACACACCAGCTGCAACCACCACACCTACAGGATCTCTTCAATAATCTGAGGTAACTGAGAAGGTCACAAACCCACAGCTTCTTACACAGACACAAATTTCTCAGGAGTTAAGCAGGGACTGACTCTGGGAGGAAAACTTTAGCCTCCAAGGAGGCTGCTTAAAACTTGGTGCCACTCAGCCCCTCGTGCATTGAAAGGATCAAATCCTCTGCTAGTGCTGAGCACAGGGAATTCAGCTCTGATGCTGAGCTTAATTAAATAGAAATATGAAGTAAGAAAGAAGGGCTAATTAGATAGAAATGCAGAGTTAGAGCATGTGAATGCTGATTAACCTAATAATAGACAATAATGCTGTTAAAGGGAGTTAAATGGATTGTTTAATGGATGGAATGATCTATAGTATATAATATATAAAGTACTTAACAGTAAACATTTAATTACCTCTTCAGTTGCATTTTTCTCTACTGTGTGGAGAAAAAGTGCTTCATAAAAGAGTTACTGGATGGGAGTAATTTACAGTCCTGCAAAAACATCTGTATTGTATGGGAAAGAGCAGCAATTTGTCAGAGCCACACCAGAAAGCCTGAGACACAGTGAGCAGTGCTGGGAGCTGCCAGATAGGGCAGAGCAAGGTAAATCAAATACCTGTCCTCCTGGTATGCTACATCACTGCCTCTGTGGGGCAAGAGGCACAGCCTTCCCTGATGTGCCCACCGCAGGAAGGAGGGCTTAGGAGGCAGAAGATGGACTTGACAATTCATGAGTTGGCTCCAGGTGAAACTTGCTGAGATTTACGAAGGTGGCCACTTGTTCCAGAGGAGCAAAGCCAGCTTCTGCTGTGCATTATGGGGAGAGTTCTTAGAGGGCTGGAAGCATCTCTAGTTAATGCAATCATCAAGTGCAATGCCATGGCCCAGTCGCTAAAACACTGTGACTGCTCCCAGCACAGATGATCTCAGCTTGAGCTTTCCTCAGATTTTCCCAGGGGAGCCAGCCAGAAGTCTGGCATACAGAAGGCATTTTTCAGGATATTTCGTACTGAGACAGGGAGCTCATGGATGTCATCAGTGCCTCTGTGTGGCCAGCTCACTCCTAGAGCAGCATCACCCTCAACAGCAAATACAGCGTTTTGTGCAAAATCAATAGTCAGGTCTCTTCTGGAGGCCTCTAATAGAGATGTACAGAGGCAATCCTGGACATTGGAGAGGGGAAGTCACTTCAGGAGGCTCTCATAGGTCTCTGAATTGGACATAGGAGAAATTACAGTTTGTGGCACAGGGATTTCTGAACATGCTTCTCTTCTGCTACAATAGTCATCATTGTGACCATCACAGAACATGCCCTAAAGGAGCACATGATCATGTCCCTTTGGGATGCAGAACAAGGCTGGCAGTCCCTACTGGAACAGCAGCAGTCTCAGTCCCATCACATTCATTTCACACCTTGGGCTGTGTCATGTTGCTCAAAAGATGAAAATGTGTGCAATTTAATTTTTATACCTTGCACCCCTGCTAGAGCTTTTCTTTCTCTGATCTTATTGCTAAGCAGCTGGGACAGAGGTGATTACTTGCACTTGGTGGAGCTCAGCCCTCTGCCTGGCAAGGTTATTCCTGGAGCGGATTTCTTCCTCATCACTTGGATTTCAAAAAGCAGCCTTGCTTTCATGTCCTCGTTACTGCAGTCTCTGTCATCTCCAGTGCCTGATGCAGCATAGGTGGCACCTGAATTTTTATATATTAATTCATGGGGAAGTGCTGAGACAAGCAGAGTAAGTGTGAATAAGTCAGCCTCAGTAAGAGGGAACACGAGCAAGACGTGAGATAACACCAGTGCTAGGAAAAGGAAAGCTGATATTGGATTGGGGCTGTGCCAGAGTTGCCTGCCTGACTTTGATAGCTAACAAGTTCCCTTTCAGATCTATTCCCCCAGCATCTAAAAAAACAATCTCATCCAAAACCTCTCAGCAGCACATCCGAACAGCTCACAGAGTCTGCCCATCGCTCCTGGCAGGGGGCTGCGCCTCGTCCAGTGAGAAGCAATGACTATTCCATTACCTGCACCATAGGGCCAAGGAGAGCAGCCTGGCCATTAACTGCCTGTGATGAGCTAATTAATCATGGGCACTTGCTGAATTCCTGTTCCTACACCATTATTAATGGCTCTGTGGATTGGGCCATGCAGCAGAGGCTCCTCCACCTGCTGAAGCAGCAATTCTGCTCTGCAAAGGGCACCAGCTTCACCCAGCTAGCAAACAGGAGAAATTGCTGAGTGCTGCCCCAAACTCCCATCTTCTCCTCCTCAGCATTGCAGACTGACTCCTAGCTCCACACTGGGGCTCAAGCTTTCTGTCACAGGGTCTTCCCAGGTGGCATGGGCTCCTACTGAAGGACAGCCCTGGTAACAACTTGTCCCTTCACGTGAGCATGTCATGGAGTGACCAACACCAGTCACTGACAGTCCATTGCAGCACAGAATGCCCCAAGGCTTTCACCTTGCCTACTCCCAGGCACTCCAGCCTCACCTGGTGCCACATGTATCTCCTCCATCTTAGAGGCGTCCTTCTTCAGCTGTGTTCCCAGAAGGATCCTTAGTCTTCCCTGTGTGATGAGGTCCACTGAGGTTGGCCCAGGGCCCCTTGGGCCTGATCCTGCTCCAGATGTGCTGCAAGGGCTTATATGGCCACAGCCTGCCCATGGTCAATGATACCAACTGCTGCTTGTTTGGAGCAACAAAACATCACTGGGAATGAATTATGCAGCTGAGCAGAGACTCTGAGAATGAATTATTCACTGCTCCCACTCGTCCATCTTCTCCCCTCCCATTTCCTTTGTACTTCTAGGTGATGGGAATTAAACCGTGTGAGGCAGGACAAGCAGAAGACATGCACAGGATGCCTCTGGGTCTTGCTCCTGCCCTGTGAGCTTCCATCTGCAGCACAGCTGGCCCAGCTCAGCCTCACAGGAACCACCACACCAAGGCAGAGCCTGAATCACCAAATGCAGGGATAGTTCCAGGGGCACAGCCTGCCTCTTACTCTCCCCTCTGCCATAAGATGTGACACAGGTCCATCCCAATGCCACAGAGGAGAAAGGCTAAAAGGCACTAAACCCTCCAGGCTGTCTGGAAGCAAAGGAATGGTGCAAGTACAGCCTAGCCAGGTCCCTGAGCTGGCTCCGTGGCTTGTGGACCTGCATCCTAAAGCGGTGGACTCTGGCAGCCCATCCATCAAAGTGCTAACTGGCACCAATTTACATCAGACCCCAGTCTGGCCTTTGTCCAGCGCTTGCTATTCACACACTGAGTCCCACGTGCAGCTGTGCCAAGCCTGTCTGGAATCAGGCATCTGAGGGAGTGGCCCAAAGAACAGTCAGCTATGAACCGTGAATCCCTCTAATTCTGTCCCTCAATCCCTGTAGTTGATGGGCACAAACACTCCCTTTCTACCTACAAAGGAAACATCCAATTTAAAGAGCAGAACCCAAAGCCAGCCTGGGAACTGAGCTCACAGAGGTACAGCAGCAGGCCAGAGGGAGCAGAGAAAAGTTTGGCCAGGTGACACAGAGTGCCCTTGCAGTGTCATAGTCCCACCAACAGACTTGCCTTAGAGGATGAGGGCCAGTAGCTAGTAAAAAGGAAAGATCTCAAATCCTTCCTTACACTGCATCCATTTGGTGTCACAATCAACTGGAACAGAGATGGCTGCTACAAGAGCTTGCACTGCTGCTGTGAGGACTGGCATCACCCTCTCCATCCAATGTGTTTGTTTGTAAGAACACCCAATGGACACCAAACATCTATGAAGCTACTCACCTCTATGGGAAGAAAAATGTCCTGAATTGTTTCAGCTTCTTAATAGAAAGGTAGGAAAACAATAGAGAGAGAAACCGACACAGGATTTAGGATGACACAAATTATATTTCTGAACATCACCAAGAAACAAGATGGGACAAATTCATCTAGTACTTGTGGAACTGGGCATCACAGCTCTAAATACAATGGGAATTGTTCAGCTTTGTTTAAACAAAACAAATATTAATTAAAAAAACCCACTCAACCCCCAAACATGTTTCAGGTCATTGTGATTAAACTCAGAAACTGAATTAACAGAAGGAAAAGAGATTGCTAATACACTGGCAAAGTCATTCCCACTTAATTCAGCTAAAGAGAAGCAATAAGCCCAGGACTGCATCTGGCAAGTTTCAAGTAAGGACCTTCTACATGAAGTGCAGACTAGGATCAAGATTAGCAGAATAAGTTGCAAAAGGAGGTGAAGGAATTACAGCCATAGGACACATCAAAGTACAGGCTTATACAGACCAGTCTTCACAGCTGTAGTTTCTCCATTTTGTTTCATAAGCAAAATTTCCAAAAGAGCCTTCTAATTCTCAGCCCCCCTGTGTGAAGTAGACCCGATGCTTTCTGAGGGTGGTGACACAATCCAGCTCTGGGCACCACCCAGGACTCTATCCATCAGGAGTTATGTAAAGAGGTGTGAACCAGAGCATGCAAGCAGAGAGGTGTCTGCACCAGTACCAGGTGTGACAGTACCTATGTGGCAATGAGTAGCTTCCCTTTGGTGGCCCAGAGACAAAAAGCTGTTGCTTGTTTTCCTGGTATCAGCACTATTAAGCAGCATTGTATAGGATTTGCTAATGGACATGTTTGTGCATCTTCTAGCTTTGCACTTTTTGGCTGGTGGGATGTGCCCAATGCTGCCATCATGCTCAAGGAGCAAGGGAGAGACTGGAAAGTAAGAGGAGCTGGAGAATGGGGCCAGTGTTGAAAGACAGACAGGCTACTGAAATCCGAGGTGACTGTGTTAGATGCACACAGGCCTTGTCTGTGGGAGATCCATAGGTCTTCCTAGAAAGGGCTGAGAGACCTCTGCATCCTTCAGACAAGGAGCTTCACTGTCTTGGGGCATTGACTGTACAGCATCCAAAATATATGTGGCAGAGCATTGCATCTGTCTGGCACAGAGCAGGAAATAAGGAAGCTCTGAACTCTGAACTGCCATAGGCAGGCAAGAAGCTCCTGTTATCAGAATGAACACACACATCTTGGCCATTCATATTTTGTTCTCCGCCCTATATAGTTTCCCCCTGGAACTAAGAGGTGCAGGAGTCAGTGCATCATCCCAAAATGAAAAAGATAATGGATCATCCCCCCATCCTCCCCATCTCCTTAGCCTTGGGACTTTTCCCTCCAAGAGGCTACTGCAAAACCTGCGTGAGCTGACATCCCAGTTCCAGGTAGAATATGGAGCCCTCACTCCTGCTCCAGGTCCTCTTTGACTTGGGGATGTCTGCCTTGGCCATGGTATTAGGACAGTGGGACAGGAAAGGGTTCTGCAACAGCGAACAAAGCATTGTGGCACAACTCACACAAAGAAGTACCAGCTTTGAGCAGCTGGAAATGAACCTGAACAACCCCATTTACTGCACCACCTCAACAGCCAAGCAAAACAAAGGTGATAAAAGCAGACAGCTGAGGAATGCCTGTGGAAAATAGCACAGAGTATGTGGGAGTATCACCTGGGATACCACACTCTTCTTCACCTTGGGACCTTTCCTTAATTCTATCAAATGGATATATTACTGACACTGCTAAGATAAAAAAATGGGGAAAAAAGCAATGTTTTATATCTTTCTTATCAGTTGGATAAATATTAATTCCCACTTCATAGCAGGATTAGGTTCAAACTGGAGTAGTATCATAAATCTGTAACCAAACTAAGGCCAACAGAGCAAGAATGTCTTTCTAAGCCCAGCTACAAAACCAGTCAAGGGCATGGGATGAGAGATGTTTTTATTTTTCACCCAGTAGAACAATCAAGTGGAAGATTATTAAATGGGGAAAACAGCAGCTTTGATGGGCCAGATATCAAGTAATCCCTGAAATGTGTCCAGTGTATCTGTCAGTGAAGCAAAACTGGGCTTCGTTGGGTTCCCTTCAGTGGATAATGTATTTGCAGAAAAATACAGTTTAGAGTTAACTGAAACCAGTCATCAGATTAAGAAAAAAGGCAAAGGCAAAAAGACTATTAACATCAAAACATTTTCTTTCAGCATTTTCAAAACAGAAGGTTTCACATTTTTGCTTCAAAGCAACTTGCTACAGCTCAAGACATGTTTGTTAAAAAGTTAAAATGCAACCCTAGAAATTAATGTTTCATTTTTGTATGAAAGGATTTGTTTGTTTCAATTTTTCCCTTTTTCATTCCACTGAGAAAATGGAAAAAAAAATTGTCTCAGGTCACCCTTACATTTTTTCTCAGATTTTTCAGTTCAACCTGCAAACTGAAAAACAGGTGGGCACAGCCTACTTGGGAGTTTATTGTCCCTTTTGCTATTTGAATCAGATCTAAACCAAAAAAAAAGGGGGAGTTCATTTCACCAGGTAATACCAACCAGAATCAAGTTATTTAGGAAATGTAAAAACACTGAAAATGGGAGGAGTCATGGCTGTTTACAAGGGGCTGAACGACCCAGGAGACAGATCTCCTGGCTCTAAAGAACATTGCCATCTACAAGTTTCCTGCTATGCCATCCTACTTTCACATAAGGCAATTTAGAAACTGTGGGTCTGATCCTGCATTTTCAGAACCTGACTGAGATGTGCTGATACCACTCATCTGTGAGCAATGCAAGATCCAGGTAACCCACCCTAACCTGCTCTAAGCAAGGGGGCGTGGGGGGTTTTGGGGTCAGGGGCAGCAAATGGAGAGAGACACAACACTCTCTTCCACCAGCAACACTGGAGCATCACTCATGTGACCTGAAAACAACATCCCTTTTTTGCAGAGTGCTACCACTTCTGCAGGGACAATACAGTACTGGATAGTTGCTCTGCAAGCTCAATAAAATGAAAAGGCCTTACAAGGATCTTTGTTGGGACAGTCATCTGGTTCAAGCACAGCAGAAGACAGCAACAGCAAAAAAACCCCACAATAAATTAGGTATCAGCACAGCTTTCTAAATGTCTAGAACAGTTACTACAAGACAAAAATCACAGCTCTGGTACTTAGAATCTTGTCATTTTTTTTAAAAAACAAAGCTATTATCCACAGGTCTTGCATAAAAATAAACATTTTAAGCTGACAGCATTATGTTAATTGGATCAACCCGCTTTTTAATATATATATATTTCTATGTATATTTAAATGTATATTTTTATATGAATAATCTTTAAAGAAGTAATGGGAGTCACAAATGCATAAAAATAGATATTTTGAAAAACAAAAAAGAGTAATAATAAAGACAACCCTGATGAAAAAGGAAAAAAAAAAAGTCAAACAGGACAGTATTCTAAAGCAACAGCTCACCATACTATAATTTGTGGAGTCCAGTCCTTCTGTATTGTGAGCAGTTACTCCTAAATACTATTGGGGTTTCTAACAGTGATGCAAAATAAATTTCTGCCCATTTTTCTTTTAAAAAGGAGAAGGAATTTGGGTATATAGGAGATTTAACGTCTGTTACATTGCTGTAAATAAATAGCATGGATCATCTCCCAAGCTGAAAGAAGGAACTGCAACAATGCTTGCATCTCTAAGAATATATTTTCTAATCAAAATCAGATCTGTTCCTCCAAACTAAGTTGGGTTTCATTTTTTTTTTAAACACAATTTTTGCCCTACAATGTTCTTCTGTTGTTCTACAAATAATCCAAACAGATTGGAAAAGGTGAGATTTTCAGTACTCTGTCAGCATTTTGTGCAGCTTTGATAAAAGCCAACTCCTACCAGTTTGGAAGATTATTTCAGAGTGATCCTGAGGTGTAACCTCACTGTTAAAAATCCCTCAGGGCAAAACAATCATGGGGGAGGAGGGGAAGCTGTAAAAAATTATAATATCCTGACTTGCTTGCCAGCTGCATCAGTATTCAAGTAAAGTTTATAAAGTACCTTCGTGGGACTTTAGAGTCTTGGAGAGTCAGACCGGCTTATATTAACAAGTGTAATATGCACTTAGAAACAGCATTGTCATCTGCTTGTCTAAACTACAAAAAAACAAAATTCAAAAACAAACAGAAGCGAAGGAAAGCTAAAAGAAAGGACTCAGCATCAGTATTAGACTGCAGTGTCTTCTTGACAGACACTTGGATATTCTTGCCTTCCTTTCTAATGCATTACAATAGCATGAAGTCACACAGCCATTTTAAACGAGCATTTCAAGAGTCCAGTTCTCATAGAGGTTAACTTGATCATCAGCACAGCACTGGAGAAAGCTGATCTAATGATATTTCATTTACAGAACTCTTCAAAGAAAACAAGAAATACAATTCCACAAAAACAATGCCAATGAAAAGCACAGAAAGTAATTTGTTTTTTATCAGTGTTTTCTCTTTGATATTCTTACAGAAAAAAAAAAATTCTTCCCTTATCTCTGTCTTCAAAAGCAAATTTTCTAACCAGTAGATTTTAGAGCTATTTTCCATCTACATGAATCTAAGCTTTTCTGAAACCACCAATAGGTTGGGGATTTTTTGGGGTATAGGGGATGGGGATGTGTGTGCTAGAGGATTCCCTCTCCTAAATTTCAGAGACATCCAAATGACATCTGTTTGTTCTGCCTTGTTTCTCCTCTTGAATTTGTCCATTCCCCTTAGGATTTCACAGGCCAACACTACTGTGAGAATTTAGGTGTCCGCATTTGAAAGAACTTTGGACTGAGCACAGCTTCACACATTTCACCTTCTTCACGCCCTTTCCATGTAGTTTCTTCTATCTTTACATGTATAAAATCACAGTTTGTGTAACATTGTTTTAAAGGAAGAAAATAAAATACACACACACACACACACACATACGTTGTAGTGGTGAACACTATACACTAAATTTTTTTTTTCAACATCATAACAGAAAGTTTGGCCTACTGTAGGTTGAAGATGTAGGAAACGCTGAATTTTTATGGTTGCCATGCAAGCCACCTTCAAGACAAAACAGATTAACCCACCCAAGAGCAAATGCAGCTTCTATTCTCAAGCCGTTCAACAAATACTGCCTTTCCAGGAACCAGACTGACATCTGACAAATCAGTCAATGCAGTACTTGGAGAACCTCACTGAGTTACTTCTGCACCAGTCCTTTGAATCCAAATGCTTTTTAAACCAAAGGGGAAGAGGGTATCTGAATTGCCTTATTGTTACTAATATGTATATATTTCAATAACACTTTAAATTTTAATTGACTTCTGAAACCTTGCCCTTTGAGAAGAACACACTGTTTAAGTTGACTTTTTTTCAGACTTCTATTCCTTCAAAATTCTCTCTTCTTTTCCTTACATTCTTTCATTGTTCTTTTTCAATTATCTACCAGAAAACTTGCTTTCTTCCAGCAGAAATGTAGCTGGTGGGCTTGGACTTTCACTGCACCCGTTCTGTGAAATTCTCTGGGAAAACCCCTCGGCATTGGTCAAGTTCCTTATGCTGGATCCAGTCAGACTCCTTCACACCCATCAGCCATCCTTCATCCTGGAGGAGAAGACAGAGATCAGATGCTAAGGGACAGATGTGAGCAGGGACTTTTCTTACACAGTACAGGCCAAGGAGGTGTCAGGGCATTACCAAAGCCATGCTCTTATTTGGCCTGGAGACGATCCAGGAGAAATATGGGAGAGAAGGAAAAAATGCTTTTGTTTTCTTTCAGAGAAAAGGCTCTCCCACCAGAGTTTATACCAAAGCTCCCATTTGACCCAAACTGTGCAAAAAAAAAAAGCAAGTGTAACAGAAACATGTCATAATTTGCACCCACAGAAGCAAAGAGAAATTCTGCCAAAAGAGACTCCAGAGCTACAGGACTGGAATCACCTATTTCACCCTTCACAATGCAAACACGAGGGGCCCAGCATTCTCCACAGCCATAAAAGAGACAGGCACCTCCAGTGTGTAATTCACCCCATTCATCTCAGGCACAAGGCTTTGGAAAGGATGAATCAACCCCAGGAGGTGCTCATCCCTGCTCCAGTCAGAGCAGCCAGATGATTGGTATTTTAGAGGTAGTACAGGCAAAATGAGTCTTTCAGCTATGCTGAAATCCTGATTGTGGGAATTGGGAGCTGAGGAACCCAACCCATCTTCCCAAAACTCAGCAGTCTATTTCATTTGATGCAAGGTGAGGTTAGCAGAACTCCCCAATTTTGGCTCCATGTGATTTTGGTCTCTCAACAAGGTCTTCCCTATCCTCCAACTGATAAATCTGTAAACACAGATGAATTTTCACTCAGGCAAAAGGAACTTTGCTTGGTAGAACCTGCTCATGAGCAGAACCAGACTTCCTACCCTCCACCTGCAAGCTGTCTGGCATTGAAATTTCTGCTCCATCCTAGGCATGTGATATTCAAGGTGAGAGGGCCACACTGAGCTTGCAGCTCATGTGTACAGCCACTCTGCATACCTTAGAGCTGCCACCATGGAAGCTCCCCTGCCGCATGCACAAACCCCACTCATTTGCAATGGGGCAGCCTATGGGTTTAGAGTGCAGCAGGAGGCATGAGAGCTGCACAACTCCCAGAGCCTGCAGGCTCACCTGGCCCTGCCTGCTGCCTTAGATTGGAACATTCAGGAGACGTCTTGGGAATGACATGAGATGGGAGCCCATCTGCAGCAGCCAGCTGCAGGGGCTGTGGAAAGATTGACATGCCATAAATCAGGAAGACAAACAATGAGGCAGAAGACACTGGGCCCAAGTGTCTAGAAGGCAGCTTCCAGCTCACAGCACGTCAGGCACAAAAGCTCATCCATTTGCACATAGTGCTGTGCCATACAGCATGCATGCATCACTCCCACCACATCCTGCTATGAAGGGTCTCCTCAGCGGTAGGGATTAGACTTGAGGACCCAGATGGGGCCTTGACAATTTTAAACCATATCACTTGAAGTGCCAGCTTAGAAGTGTTGCAGCCTTCAACCCTTTCTTCTATCAAGAGAGATGAATCCAGGCCTGGATGTACCCACAAACTGACACCTAAGCTGCAAGGTAGGGATGTGAATCAGTCTAGTATCCTAAGCTCCCTCCACTCACGTGCACAGTTCATGCACATGTTAACAGCCATCAATTCCTGGCTGGGTATGGTTGAGGTTAGGGAAATGAGCTGTAGCACAGGATACACTGTAGAAGGGTTAGAGGGCTTCAGTGCAGCTACAGTCATGTTAGCAACACTCAGAGCTCACCCTCTGCAGCTTGGAGAGTCTTGAGTTCATGGCTGTTGCACCCACATCCAGCTAGAGTGCAAACACAGGGCATTGAAAAACTCTGATCCAAAAACACCATCTGCTTCACAAACGCCATCTCCTACCAGAGAAACTGGGAGGGCTGACACTCATTTCCCATCCAGAAAGCTTTCTGAGAAAGAAATGCCCACAAATGCATGTGCAGGGCAGTCCCACCCAGGTGGGGAGTCTTGGCTCCAGAAGGAAACAGTGCCTGTTCCCCAAAAAACCTTTTCTCCTCTAGCTGCATGGGAACTGTTGGCATTTTATAGCTCCATTTCACAAGCATCAGCATGATCTGCCTCCATAATTCACAAAGCCAACAGCTGGGCCACAAAGAGGATCCACATTTTCTGAGTTAGTGAACAATGCCACCTTCCCTTTACCCCTTGTGGAATCCAGATCTTATCTGAACTTGGCCAAATCCAAAGAGCTATGACTGCCCAATCAATTTGGAGAATTCTCTTTCTTTTCCAAACAGAAACCTAGAGATGTGAGCATTTTATAAACTCACCACCTCCCTCATTCGAAGTAATAAAACTGCTGCAGATTGTCAGCTGCATGCCCTCAAACACAGAAAGTAAGGAGAGCTTACTTATCAAGGCTTCTAGAAATAGCTCAAATTAAAGAAAAACATAACCAGGTAAATTCAAGTTGAAAATGGACAGCAAGACACATTCTCTGGAGCTGAGACCTACTCTAGTCCTTGATTCTGCTGCCATCTCCTGACCAAACACAGTCATTTGGAAACAGCCTGTGCTGAAGTGTAAGACATTCACCACCAGCTGCTTTCTCAGAGTTCCAACATTTCTCAAAAGAGAAGAAACCATCATAAGGTATGAGTCACTTCTTTCAATGCCACAGTCTGTGCTGTAGGGAATCATAGGGAATGTGCATCAAGCTTAGGGGCAGCAAGGTATGGGCTCCCTGATCAACAGAGCCACTGTATTGGCTCAAATGTTCTGACAGGGACAAGAACCCATGGCTACTCCACATACTTTATGCAGGATAATGTCTACACTTTCCAATAACAAGCAGCATCCTCCCCTCTTGTTGCAGGAAGCCAATCTCAAGCACAAGGACAACCGGCTCTCTTGCCAGCTCCCAGCCACAAACTAATGGCTCAGCATCCAGCCAGCCAACTGTTAGTGAAGAAAGAAGCAGCTTAGGAAACCCCCTTGGCTCACACCCTGCCTCCCCACTCACCTGCTCCTCAGGGTTCTCAAATGGAATCACAAGCACCACATCCCCGGCCTTCAGCTGCAGCTCATCAGTGTCAGTAGCTGTGTAATCATGCATGGCCTGGACCTGCAGGGACAGGAGAGGAGCACTTTGAGCATTATAGCCTATAATGCCACCTGAAACCAGACTAAATGCTATGAGCCTCCTGTATTCTTCAGAGCTTTGCCATTCTTCTGCTTTCAGCAGAACTCACAGGAAAAAAAATGGTCATGACTAAAGCAGAGAAAAGTATTCCTATAGTAAGATGCTGTAAATTCTCATTTTCAGGGTAAGATATACCTGTGCTTTCTTGCTATCACACTCCCTTATGCACATTAAATTCATGGCTTATTCTTACCCAAAATCACTCCTTCCTCCACACCTTTGCTGCAAGTGATCTTTGGCATGTTCAAAATACCAACCCAACTTCCCTGTCTCGTCCAGTCCTATACTTTTCTCTGTTAAACCTGGCTAACTTCCGCAAACACAGAGTCCTCCGTTCCTGCTGGTGTTCCCAACTCTTTCAATTTGCCACTTGCAACGAATTTTAACTTTTCCTGTTAGAAGCACAACATTTTGTCCAGTATCCAGAGAATGTGACCTATATCACCACAACACCAAGACAGAAACCACCGCAGCAGAGAACAGGTTTTGCTGCACAGTAAAGTTGCAAGACCTTTAGATGCTGATGCTCTTACATAATCCTTTGAAATTTCTGCAACTGCATGAAGCTGCACTGCTGGAGAGGAATGTTTATCTCTGCTTCAACTTCCATTCTGCCTTTCAATGTGGCCTAGCCCATGGCCATGCCCAGTGAAAGCAGTTAATGCCTTACAGGGGACAAAAAAACCCTCATCAGGAACTTGATGCCACACAAGCACACACTCACCTTGAACAGAAATCCTGGGGGCATGTCAGCTCTCTCAGATGAAGCACCTCCTTCCACAGTGCCATTGATGGTTGCAGGGAAAGTTTCCACAACAACAGCAGGCAGAGAGCTCTGGAAGTCAGGGGCAGCCAAGAAAGGGAAAAAAAGCCATTGAGAAAAGAGAATCCAAAACTGAAGCCCCACCCTGGAGGATCCAGACCCCAACCATCCCATGCCTTCAGTGGGTTTCCCAGCACACCAGTCAGCAACAAAAACACCCTGAGGACAGCAGAGGCAGTAGCAAGAAAGCAGGATTGGGGACTGCTGTCTTTCTCTGCCTAAGGCTGCAGAAAGGCAGGGATAAGTTGTAGGTTTCCTGAGACCATAATGCCTGGCATTTCCCAGTTGCTGTGGTCACAATGCAATCTCACAGAGCCCTCCTGGAACAGACAACTCAAATGTGACAGCCTCTAGGAACCAAGCTGCCATGAGATGGGACCAACCCCATCCCCTAAAAGTGCAGCAGTGTCACCAAAAAGAGAGGAAGCCTCAATATTCAGGAGACACAGCCAGAGCCCAGAGAACAAGGTAGGTAAAGTAAATGGCAAGCAAGGGGAAATCCAGCTGACAGCACACCTTAGGACAGAATGGGCTGACTTCATAACATGGGAGAAGGGACAATTCTTTTAATGAATTTTCCAGAACTTCTCCCTGAGCATTACACAGATAAAATGCAACAACTGAGTCTGGTCCCTGAATAAGAGCATTATAACTCCTCCGGTGGCAGGGATGTTCTTCCAAGCAGCTACTTTCCAAGCAGCTGTTTTCCCAGTCCAGCCTCCCACATGCGCTGTATAACAAAGGGATGGAGAAAAGGGATTGCTGTCCCTTGAGGTGTTTACCGATCCTGAGTCAGCTTCAGTTTTAGATGCTTCAGCTCCAGCTGCTGCTTCTGATCCAGCTGCTTCAGCTCCTGCACGGGCTGCTTCTGCAGGCTGCAATACAAAAGTCATCCCGATGGGAAGTCACTCTCATTTCAGCTACACCTGTGTGCAGCAAAGTGCAGCCCAGCCTGCCCAAGTGCTCTGTGCCACTGCCTGAGCCATCTGCTGACTAACAGGTGAGACACTGAAGGGTCTGGCTACATTTCTGTCTCCCCCTTTCTCTGCAACTCATGGAAATCACAACTAAGTCAGAAACCCTCAACTCCAGCCACGCAGTAGGCAATAATTAAGAAGAAATCAATGAAATGCCAAAAATTCTGTGTGCCTATTTCTCTTCACAATCTAAACTGCAGACCTACTTTACACACATGGAGTATTAGACCTAGACTGACCACTTGTAAGAGAACACAAGTTCTCTTGTATGCCGAAGAACAAGGATCTCTCCACAGTCTACTTTCAAGGATCAACAATCACAGAATATTTAAGTACTTGCCTACTCCCAGAAACAAAAGAGCATGGTAATAATGTGTCCAGATATGGAATTTAGTCCAGACCAAGCATCAACATGACAGCACAGAATCAATCAGGAGACTGTGCTAACTTTCACTCCCTTTGATTTTGGACAGGTCCAAAGAGCTGTGAATTTGGATTCTGTTGTGAATATTCTATTACTTAGAATTTTCTATGAATATTCCAGATGAGGTATGTAACACGTTTGTGTTGATGGAAAGTTTCTACTGCACAAAAGCTGCCACCACCAAGGAGATTCAGATTCACCCACAAATCACTGCCTGGCAAAAAAGGCTGGGGACAGGGGCTTCTGTGCACAACAAAAGACCAACCAAACACCTATGACAGTCTTCCAGCAGTTCAAGTTTTTATTCTCCCTTGTCTGGAGTTAGCACAAAATTTAACATAAAATTAAAGATATTCATTTGCTCCTCCCAGAAATTACAACAATGCAGGAAACATGTTGGATCTGGTAGCACCAAGGCTGCAAATCACCCCTTGGGAGACTGGCCAAGCAGCATCTGGGAAGTCTCCCAAGATTTGCCATTTTTAACACATGGGAATACCCAGCTTTAGCATGCCTACATGCCTCATACATTTGATAAACATGTGTTGTCCTGCTTAAGCTGGGACAGTTGATTTTCTTCCTAATAGCTGGTACAGGGCTGTGTTATGGATTTAGGATGAGAAAAATTTTGTCAACACACTGATGATGTAGCTGTTGTTAAGCAGTGCCTACACCAAATCAAGGACTTTTCAGAGGCTGAGTGGCACAAGGAGCTGGGAGGGGACACAGCCAGAACAGCTAACCCCAACTGACCACAGGGACATCCCAAATGACATCATGCTCAGTGTATAAACTAACTATCAGGCACCACTGCTTAGGAATGAGCAGGGCATCAGTCCACTGGTGTTGAGCAATTGTTTTTCATTTGCCTTACTTAGGTTTTTTGGGGGTTCATTTATCTCTGTTATTTTCCTTTTCATTTCAATTATTATTATCTTGTTTTAATTAAGTTGGTATCACCTCAATACACAAGTTTTCTTACTTTTACCTTTCCAACTTTCTCCTCCATCCCACCAATGGGAGGGAAACAAGCGAGTGGCTGTGTGGTGCTCAGCTGCCAGCTGGAGTTAAATCAAGACACATGTACCCCTGAATACAATCATATTAAAAACAAGGCATTGCCCAGATTCCTTGATGTTGCAGTTCTCATAGTCCCAACCTTATAAAAGCCCAGAGTAAAGCAATGACCATGGTAAACCTTTGTACACCCATCTGACTACTAGCTAGGCACTAGTACAATGCTCCAAGCAGCATTCTAACAGCAGCAATAACAAAGAAATAAATCCTTTATTTAATAAAAATCCATTACTTTACCTTCAGCTGCTCCAGTGGTGTCATCTAATACATGCTTTCCTCCCCTATCCCATCCTTCATGTCTCCATATCACCATGTCCACAGGCCTATACTGCCAGAAGATATTACAGAGAGCAGAGCTGTTCCCATCCTACAGAGGATTCCCTCAGCAGCTTTGGTAGAGCTAAGGTAAATACATGCACATGAAATGCTACAAAGGATTCTCCTCCTTAATTGGATTCCCTCCCAGGTTTTCATTTGGGTCCAGTGAAACTGGAACTGGGACAGATGCCAGACCAGCTCTACCTGACCAAGCATGGGTTTTATATGGACAAGTGGAAAGAAGCTCAGTGTGAGGGTTTGGGTTTGTTTTTTTTTAAGCAGCTTATTTGCAAAAATAGTATTTAGCAATCAGAGAAACTAAATCTAAATTAATCCCCTGCATTTCAAAAAGGGCATTTTTATGTCAGCTACTATTTTTTTTTCTATTTTATTATACCTGTGAGGCATCCCAAGGCCTATAAAAGCATTTATTGTCATGGAAAGATAGTGCAGGGAGAGGAAGAATTGCTCACTGCTGTTACCAGGCTTGAAAGTTTTGCTTATTCCAACAGCAGCACCATGCACACCAAATACACATTTGCCAGTCTGCAGAATTAAGCCAGCTCTGCTGCACTCAAAATTCTATGCAGTTGTTAACCTCATGGCCTATGGGACTAAGGAAACACAAAAAAAGTCCCTTCTCATCAACAGCTAAGAACATTTATAACAAAAACACTGCTGAAGATTTGAAGAGGAGGATTCCCCATTTTTAATGAGCTCTGCTCTTTGACTGTGTATGGTATGCCAAGGTGAGAATTGGTATGGTGAGAACACCTTGATTAGTAGCATTTCCTGGTTGAGCAAATTCTCCTTTGGGTAAAATCAGTTTACAGGATGAGAAAAGTGGTCCAAAAAACGTTTTACAGCCAAGACTGCAAGCACAGCTCAATCAGATACAGTCCTACCTCACCCCTGCCCATTCACCTGAAAGGAATGAGATTTTTCCTAGCTAAAGCAGTCTCTTCTTCCCTAAAGAGACAGACTGACAATGCACACACAGGGGAAAAACAGATGTTAAACACTGATGACTGATAAAACAAACAGGGGAACCCTTCTTCCTCAACATCACCCAAGCTCATGTGAAGGAAGGACAGCAGTGGCCACAGAGAGTCCTTAGGCCAGGGCTAAGTCGTGTCCTCACAGGTACTCACTCTTGGGGGTGATCTGGCCCTCGGGAACAGGAAGGTTGGCAGGACTCAATTCCCAGAATGAGCCAGGGCCATGAGCTTACTCAGCAGATAGAGCCAGCTCCAGCAGCAGGCCTGAGTACCCAGATCAAGCATTCTCTATCCACACTGCTAGCCATCAGTCCAGAGGGACTCAAAAGTTAGCTGTACTTGAAATATCTCCCGAGGGGCTAATCTGCAGCAACCTGAGACCTGCCCAGGTCAGATATGTAGAGAGAGCATAAATGAGGGCCAGGTTTTTGTTCAGATGCAGGGCATGTGCATGGTCTCCCTGTCAGCAAACTCCAAAGCTGAGGTTGAGGCAGATGCCAGGCAAGTCTTGGCCCTACAGTTAACTTCCAGTGTAGAGACAGGGTGAGCTAATTCACATCAGGCTTTCTGACAACAATGGTTGATGAACAGCAAACACCACAGACAATTCCAGATGTGTATATATCTAATGGTACAGGCAGTAATGATGAGGGGCAGCTGAGATATTTATGCATTGCACACAAGACCAACAGGATGTAGAGAGTTTAGGAAATTCTGCATTGTGGAGAGTGAGGCTGATGCCACAGTGGTATTAAGTATGAGGTGAAGGTCACAGCATTATGCAAAGGGAAAGATGAGTAGGTTAGCAGGGAAAGGCAATGGACTTGTGCACTGGTAGAACTGTAAGTCTTAGAGTGCCAGACTGATTTGCAAACATGTGGTTGGCCCTGGGGCTTCATACAAGGTGCATAAGAGGGTCCAGCAGCACACAGAGAAACTTTGGTCAGGGTGTGCAGGAAGGAGAAGCAGTGAAGGAAAGGAGACATGTATGTGAACAGAGATGGCACTGGCACGTGAACAGTACATGATGAGAGACAAAAGCCGTATGAATTTCTTACCTCCCATAAATCCCAAGGTAAAGACTAAGCATGTCAAAGAGCAACAAAAATAAAACATGTTTATACATGATTATTTCAACAAGTACAAACATTACAGACACTGATCAGACTGAAGCAGACATACACATTCAACAGCACTTATCTCTGCATGTTTTGAAAATACCTGTTAGTACATGAATTTATATATCCCTGGAACAGAAGATCTTTACAGTCCCTTCCAACCTATTAATGTTCTATGATTCTGTGGTGTCTTTGGATCAGCAGTAAAATACATTAACCATTTTGCCATACTGCCCACCCTATATGAAATAAATCTGTTTTGATAACTAGGTGGTTTTTACTGTGTTTTATACTTTGGTTATCAGCAGAAATTATTGATTTTTGACTCTCTTTGACATATCGGTATTTATCAAATTATGATAATAACTATTATCTTGCAGATACAGTATTTTAATTTAGGAGAATCAAATGCCTAATGTTTGATCTGACAAAAGAATTCTTATTCCTAGAAAAATCTGTGCCATACAGACATACTTAACACAATAATACTGAAGATGTACTATAAACAACCCAATTATGTTTATTACAAATTTTGGTGGCAACCACAGGCAAAAAATAAGCAGTTCATACATATAAAATGGAAAGTTTCAGTGAGGACAACAATCATATTCAGGATGCACATCAAAGCCTCCAGTCATTTAGACATAAAACGAGGCACAGTCCACCTGCCTCTGACAGAGGACAGGACCAGGTACAGGCCAGAACAGAATTAGGTATCTTCCTTTTTGATACTACACTGTGATAGGCAGGAAGCTGCTTCTCAACTATGGATGCAGGCTGTGTCATACACAGAAAAAGAAGGGCTTCACATCACTTGAATATCCACTTACAGCCTTATTCACCTTAAGTAACTGCAGATTATCAAAGTGTCTGTTAATTAAAAATCCATTTGAGAGCAATTTAGCAGGAGTACAGAGCTCAGGCTGAATTCCCATCCACAGAGTAACAACTTAAATGCATGCAGCATACAAAGGATGCTGCTCTTGGGACAGACACATTAAATGGATCATCAGAGCAAAACCCAAGCACCCCACAAACACCTAATGTCTGACTGTGGCAGACCAGCAGCCACCTGATGCGTCCTGGACTTGCACATCCAGCAGAGAAGAGCAAGACTGTCCTGGGCACCCACACCCAAGGCCCAGCCACCCACAACTCAGGTCAATGTTATTGTTCAGGTGGACACAAGTCACACCCCATGTGGCAGCAAGTCAGTTATGAGGGGAGAAGGAATGGCGATATGAACCAACCTGGGAGGCGGGTGTGGGGGTCTTCCCCACAGTGGCATCTGGTTTAATGGGATCAAAATCCAGATCCAACAGGCTGGCTCCCTCCTGGAAGGGCCCAGGGGCATCAAACTTGGCAGCAGTGAGGGAGAAAAGTAGTATGAGCATTAGACACACGCGCACGTGCATGGTGCAGGGAGGGCTTGTGATATCCCAGAGCTGAGGCTGCAAGCGCAGAAGAAATGGTGGCAGCGCAAACACTGGATGTGACTCCTGACTGCCTGGTGCCCACAATCACAGGCAGTTCACATGAGGGTCCTGTAAACCAAATCCCAGCCTTTCCCACAGCACTCATTCATCTTCCCACCTGGCCAAATGAGTTGACATGATGTGAGCACCTGACCTGCTGCGGTCAAAAGCATCACTGCCACTGCCAAGTCAGAAGGGCTGCTCTCCTATGTGTATCTACTCCTCACAGCTCATCCAGCTGCCTTTACACTGACAGATCAAGAATTACTTCCTCAGCTACATATAAAAGAACTGCCACCCATACAACCTATCTCAGGAAGACAAATCCAGGCAGAAAACCTGGAAGGGAAGTCTGAGAGACCTCAGAGATAACTCCCAAAGCTTCTAATTTCCTCCTGCCTTCTGAGTCAGAAACACAAAATATGGCATCTCATCCCAGCCAAGGGATTTGAATCCCTCCCCAATTAAAAAATGTTGTTTTCTATCATTTTCATTTCTGGCATCCCATAAATTTAGACACATAAGTCTTCTAAAAAGCATAAATTTGAGAAGCTTTGCTACTTTCTTCAAAGTCATCAGAATAACTCCCTTTGAGTGATTAATGCTTTACCTAAAGACAATAATCCCACATTTGCTTATTACCATTAATTAATTAAAATTACAAGTTATTAGCATTTAAAATCAGACTATCACTTAGGTGGTTTAGATTTCACCTAACCACAAGACACTGCTTTCTGCTCAGCTTCAGAGAAAGCTACTGTCTCCATGAGGCCAGGAAGATTTGCCACTGTTTCCTATGACCTCCCAGCTCACTGGCCCTACTGCTTCAGCTACCTTTTCAATAACACAAAATTTGGCAGGTTGGTCTCCACAGTTATATCAAAATTGCACAATGCAAAAGTTTCTGGAAAGTAGCAAGCAACACCATTTAAGGTAAGTCCTCTGAATACCACTAACATCACCATCATTTTCACCTCTTCTAATTTTCTCTTACCTCAAGTTCCTACAGATTTTTCTCTGCCTTATGAACATGTCTTTTTGAGATCCACAAAAATAAGAACAAGGAACCAAGCTCTCTCATCTCACAATAATGAGCCCTGACCAGTGTGCAAAAACTAACTTACATTCTAGTAATTCTAATATGCTCTACCAGCACATCCAGGTCACCAATCAGAGAGGTTACAACCCCAATCTTTAGCTTTATTTAGTAGTGAGATATCAAAGGCTGCTACCATGGAATAGTCTTATCCGTCATTCAAGATTTGAATGCAAGGGCTAACAACCCATGACTTTACCCAAATCTCCCACAAGACAGCTCACTGGAACTAAGACATCTGACAGGAACAGCCCTGAGCAACACACTGAGCCCTTCAGTGAAGATTGTTCTGGAAACCAGAGTCCTCCCTCAGAACTCCCATTTGGTCTAAAGTCAGAGCAGATCCCATCCTGGCTCAGAGCACTGATCAGGTGCAGAACAATATGACTAAAGGCTGGCATTCAATAGAAATACATGATACAGACCATGGGGCAGACAGAGCTGTCCATTACAATACAGGAGAAGGAAGCACAGGTAATGATAAAGAGTTGCTCAGCTGCCTGCAGTCCCCGCCTTCCAACACTGATGTCAAATCATCTCTCCACTCTGCAAGTTTTACCTATTGCGGTGCCAAATCTAACACAGACCTCCTTCCCTCCCCACTTCATCTCTGCCCCTCAGCAGCTGGGTGGAAGGTGGCAAACCAGAGGCAACGGAGCAGCGTGACGCAAGAAGAAATTAGGGAACGAGTCACAGATGAGCATTGATAGAGATATGATTTGTGCTTTAACAAGCATTTAGGAAAAATACATATACACGTGTGTGTTTATGTATGTATATATATATATATATATTTATATTTAAAGAAAGTAGATGCAGGTATCTCATGATACAGCCAGAAATCTGGTCAGGCTCCTGTATACGTAAGGACTGTCATTCTCCTAGATCCAGCAGAGAACTTCCCACCTGGACAGCCTCTCTGGCAGTGATGTAAATCAAAAGGAAAGTGTAGAGGAAGATCTATAATTTGAAAATGTTTTTCCTTTTTCAGGGCTTCAGAAGGTGCCACTTGATAATACAGACAGACTGTGTCAGCAGGAACAGTCCTGCCCATGTAACTGCAGGTGTAGGCTTTAAATCACAAAGCCCATGGGTGAAAGCACAGAGAGGACAAAACTGTCTTCTCCCAGAAGTGGCAGAGATGCCAAGGTCAGCAGTTAGGGATGTACATGAGCAGAAAAAAACATATTTTATCCACTCTCTGGATCAGTGGGTTTGGAGAGAGCATACCACACAATAGGATATGACGAGAGTCATAATCCACATGCACTGCTGCTCAACAAACGCAATGATTACTTTCTGGTATCTTGACCAGAATTTCTCCTGTCCAGGTGCATTTCTCCTGTTTCTTCTACAAATGAAAGCTCTCAAAGGGCAACATGCTACTGCCTTTTAGGTACTCTCCCCTTTAAGTCAGCTCCTAAGTAATCCTTTGCCTTCTGAGATCCAGTGCTGAGCTTGCTTTCCTCTTTCACCTGACCAGGTTTCATGGCTTGACACCTCCAAAGAAAAGAAAGGTCTGAAGGAAGAGTTCAGAGGCAGAGAAAAATTAGGCAGGGCATAGCAGCTAACCTGCGAAGGGGTTGTCACACTTATCTCGGGGACAAAATTGTCATCAAACAGACTGATGATGTTCTCCTGCTTGATCTCCTTGGAGGGGGTGACTTTTGGAGGCGGAGGCACCGGAGGCCCTTTCCTCAACTGCATGCAAGTGAGCACACGGCCACAGCACAGACGGCGACACCCAAAAAAACCAAAGACAGGAACCGGGTTAGTCACAAAAACTGAAGGTGAGGGTAATCACAACTGGCACAGAGCAGGGTCCAATCAACTCCATCTGAAGAGAGAGGGAAAGGGGTGAAGGGCTGAACTGAAACAAAACAAAATAAATAACCACACGCCTCCAGAGAAGGTTTGGCATCATTAGTTACACTTCAGCCATGGGCAAGTTTCCCTCTGCAGAGGAGAAGCGTAACACAATTAATATGCATTGACAGGACATGCATACATAATTAAAGCATGTGCAACCTTCAAAAGAACCACCGGGAAGGGAGCAGATCAATTACTGAGAACATGATCCAAAAGAACAGGCCAGCACTGCCTCCCTTTGCCATACTTACCGTACCTAAGGGAATGAGAGAACAGACTCCATCTGTCCTACAATGGGCAGGTGGCCATGAGGACAGGCTGATCTGCCCAGTACTGGCTTCCTGGTGCACTGGTTTCCAGTGTGCTGTAAGAAAGGTCTGCAGGAGCTCTTGATGGAATCTCAGCTTTAGGCAAGAACAACTCAAACTCCTGAGAAGCCATGACTGCTGTGAGGCCAACTCTGCTCTCAGTTTCACCAGTGAGCATTGACAGTAATGAAGTCATGTTTCCCAAGTGGAGACCCCAGTGAATACATAAAACCACCTCACTCTGTAACTCTAACCCATTCTAATACCCCTCATCACGCTAAAGATTCAGCCTGACACTGCATCCACAACCCCATGAAAGTTGTGGTAGATCCTGCCTATATCAATCCATCCACATACTTTTCATATTTGCTGTGCGCAAGGCTTAATGATCATTTCTAGATCAATTCAGACTTTGAGGAGCTGCTGCTGTGCTGGAATAAATCAGCCATACAAATTCCCAGACAATGCTCAGCAATGACAATGCCTTTCATTTACAATGAAGTTTTCCAGCTACTTGATCTTCTTACTGCATCCAAGGCAGCAAGACTCAGAGACCTGACAATGTGCACCCAGCGTATCAGTGTCAAGCTCAGATCTGAAACACAGAAATCCATTACTCCTAGGCCTGTGTTCACACTCCTTCAGCACATAACTGAGTTCTACAAAGCCTTTATTCAGATTTCTAAGGACATGTCCAGTTTTCTACTGGATTAACCTACTTTAGAGAGAGTGATTGTGTATGAAAACACACTTTTTTCTTTTCCCCTGAATAGTTAGCTAGGGGAAATAATGGAAGCAAGTGTGTTCAATTCCAGCTTTTCATTGTTTGCAGAAGGTGGTGTGTCTATATTCCCTAAGAACAATCCCTTCCTGAAAACCCCCTGCCTGCCAGTTTCAAGATGGGACCAGAAGTTTCTGGGAAATGCTGTTCTCAGAATAGAATCACCCTCTGCAGAAATGGAAGGCTCCCATCACTAAACCTTCAAGTCAAAAATATCACAACTCTTCTACTATTTATTCCTCTAATACAGATAGTCAGTCTCCTTCATTCCAATGCAATAGTGTCTTGGAAATTGCCACTTCCATACTATCCAGCATTATTTCCAACAGCAGTCTAAAACCATGTTTCAAAGACAAGACGGTTGCATATTGATGTTGAGTTACACCCATAAATTCATCATGCACTAACAACCTTGTTGCCTAGAATAAAACAAATCCTCTAAAATTCTTCTGCTGACTTGGACCTCACAGAGCTTTATCTGCCCAAATTCAGCTCTGATTTCAAAAGACTCCTCATTACAGAGTTTCAGTGGTGTAACTGAGAGCAGAAGTCTGGCCTTTTAAGTTTCACAGATCCCCTGAAGTCTTGTGTCATCATCAAATTATTCTGTGGCGAGCTGAGAGCATTCACTTCTTCCAAAAGACAGAAATAAACTGTTTTTAAAACTTAAATGACAATAAAAGAGTATGGGGTTGTTCTGTGTTGTATAGGGAGCAGTTCAAAATTTATTTAGCATTTATTTGATCACTCCTGGTCTTGTCTTTCTCTCCACAGCCTTTGCTTGCGTGCTGCATTGGTATTTCAGACGCAAAGAGGCCAAAGAATTGTTCTGGCTTGTTGTTTTATGCTCCATCCTCCCAAAGAGGGCAAGGCCCCTCAGCCTCCCTTGGAGGACCACTAAACAAATCACTTACCCATAGGTCAAAATTAATGATACCTGTGAAGATTTCAGTGTTAAAGCCGGGAACTGTTGAAAGAGCAGACACTTGTGTTCCCAGATGCCTGGCAAGCTGACACACAATTGGTTTCTAGATTTTATCCATACAGATACCAGGCTGTGCTCTGGCAGTGTGAAACTCCTGCCTTTGTCTTCCCTGCCTGTGGAGCCAGCTCCATCTCTCAGCAGCTATGGTGAATACGGAGTAGAGCTTTTCTCTCCATCGCGGTGCCGCCTGGGGGGATGAATCAGACACAGACTGGGAAAGAGCTGCCAGGTGGTGGCACCATTGGCTGCAAATGTCATTTCAGTCTTGCCTGCAGCCCATCCACTCCAGGGCTGTGCAGGAATACCCTGCTAGCTCCTCAAGGGCTGCCTCCAGCCCCATTCCTGCAGGCAGGCAGGCAGCAAGTGAAGGAGGAAGCACCTGCAGGCTGGCAAAAGCAAGGGTTATGTGTGCTATTTAAAGGAAAGGGAAGAAACCAAACTCAGCAAGACAAGACCACAGGCAGGGTGAGTGGATTCTGTTGTGAACAGCTTCATAAATCTCTATTATTTCTTATTCCAAATTCTAGTCAAGTTCTGGAAATCTCTGGGGAAAAAAAAATCCCAAAAAACAACAAAAACCGACAGAAAGGACAGAAGGACAATTCTGGATATCCTATCTTCTCTCTCCCCTGTACACACTGCCTACTCCACAGGTCTTAACCAGGTTGGTGGTGAAGCCACAGTTAGGCTCAGCACTGCCAAGCTGTTCCAAGACCCTGGAGAACTCCTGAAAAACACTGCCAGGTATCCACATGTCTCACAGGGCTGGAAAAGAAATTTTGCCACATGTCCTCCTCCTGTCCCTCAATAATCCTAAAAATCAAATATGCAGTGGAGAGAAAAATATCGTGAGAGGCTATCCAGAAACAGGAGAAAAACTACCCACAGTAGTTTTGGAATTTGGAATCACACTGCTTTGCATGGAGACAGCAAGGAAGTCCTGGATTGCACTCCTCTCTTTTCAGAGGCAGCACGTTTTCTTATGAGTTTGGCCAGAACCCCTCTTAGATTAAATTCTTCTTGGAAGACTACTCCTAGTGTCCCACTTACTGAGAAACAAGGATTGGAACCCAACATAAATTTGGCCTAGTTTCTACTCTTCCTTACTAAGCTTTTCCCCCACTCAGGAAGAGAGGGACAAGAAGATGAAGCAAATGTTTTATCTTCCCAAAGTAAAACATATACGATATGATATGCTGAGTAGCTATATCTCCTGTTTTGAACATACTGCTGGATATTTCCTATGTAAGGAAAGGCCTAATGAAGGCCATGTGGAAGGTATCAGACTCCATGGACTATTTTCTGCCTGGAACCCACATAATTTCTTCATAGCATAAAAATATAATCCCTTTCTATTTTAGCATAATATTGTATCTTGGTAGTAAAGTGAAACATCATCCACATTACAGATGTTCTCCTTAAAATATGAAGTTTTTTTGTTGTAACCCTTCTCAACTACAGAAGTTGAGGAGAAGAAATAGGACCACTGAATTCCACAGGTTAATTCAAATGTAAAGAACAAACTTCCTCGCCCAGCTACAACTCCATCCTCCCTGGATCTTCTTGGCCATCCTATCAGACAGCAAAATATATTACTGGCCTTCTCCCTGTGAAATCGTTCAAAGACACTCAGTTCTTATAATATAAAGATGGCATGTAAGCAACCTGTGTTCTTAGGAACTTTCTCAGGAACCAGTGGAAGAGAACAACCATCATGTCATATGATGTCATTCTGGGTGCTCAGTAACAGGATAAGGTCTAAAAAAACAACTGATGGATGTCTTTGACTCACAGAGCTTGTGCCATCAGCAGAGACATTGTCATGGGAACACTACCTGAGATGGTGACTTTGGGATGCTTGCCCCAGGTGCTTCCAAAGCGGATGGTTCCAGCTCATGGTTGACAGTCTTGGTCTCAGGGCTGGTGATGGGAGATCCATCTGGTGGAGGCGAGGGGCTTTTATTTGCTTTCGCTGGGGTGCTGTCACTGAAGGAAGTGGAGAGAGAAAGGGGGAGAGAAGGGGAGAGGGGGGGAAGAAAAAGAGAGAGAAGTCTGAGCCAGGCCTAGGAGGAGTTGTGCTAACCAGCACAGATCAGTGGCCTCCATTACCTCTTTGCTTCTCTGCCCAGATAAGCAATGAAGACATTTGGAGCTTCTGAGAAGCAGCTTTGCTGAGTCACTCGCAGTCCAACACACTGCAGCAGCATTACTTTGCAGCAGGCTACTCACTGAGTGCCTACAGAATTGATATACTTGCCTCAAACACAGAAAAACAAATACAAAACAACCAGGCATCCTTAATTGTGCAAGATTTTAATATCAAGTGCCTGACGTTAAGTTATAGTCTTTAATACTGGGCTAGCAGATGAGGAAAGGAGTTCAGTGCTGCTCATTTACTTTTAAATTCCATGCATTAGAATTTTTCTGTGTGGTAGTCTACGGACATCTGCATGGGTTATGATTAATAGAGTCACAACACCAGAACTAAGCCTGTAATCACAGAATATCTTATTCCTTGATGTGGTATGAACTGTCTAAGCTAGTAGAGAGGCAAAATAGACAGAAGTGTCACAGATCATTCCAGACAGCAAAGGAACAGTGAGGTTCTGGCTACTAATAGAGATTTCTCTATTATGAAAGGTCTCCCTAGTTGGTCTTTATTCCAAGACTGTTTCTGACACACAGTCAAGAGGGATTCTTTGGGGAATTAAGATGCAAGAAGCATATGCCAATGGCATTTGTTGGTTCACAGCTTGGACAGATTTGGGCAGATTTTTCAAAGGAATGGCAAGAGGCACATGCCTTTCCCTACAGGCATGCCCTGGCTGGGTGTCAAGTCTCTGCTTCAAAATACAGAACCATGAGAGATTTAGTAGAAAGTTGGTTACTAGAGAATTTCAACAGGAAAAAATCACTGCTGGGGGATATTTTAGCCGGAAGTGATTACAGTTTGGCAAAACCATACACAGATGAAAATACAATATCACAGCATATTGCAAAAGAGCTCTGCAACCTCATCTACAGGGAGTGATACTTGACTCCACTTATAAAGTCACAGTTCCTGTGAAATTCAAGGCATTGAGAGAAGCTGAAAGAAACAGATCCTTTTCCTACAACTTGAGACATTTTAGCTCTATGCTAAATCCTAGCATAGAGCCAGCACTAAAGCAAGGCAGATCTGATCCTTCAGGGAGATCAAGTAATTTATTACTTTGCTCTGTCCCAAGAGAGCCCAGAACCTCAGACATGTACATCCACTCACACTTGGATGCCTGAGTTGTGGTGGTCACTGGCCAACATGCATGATGGTCTCATTCCTAAACATTTGTTTGCAAGTGGGGGATAGCCAGAGAAAGAAGGGATAGCAAGGCATTTCAACAAACCTCCTCTTACAAGCAAGCATCTCATCCTGCACAGCATTCCAGCTTTCAAGCTCCCCATCCCATTCCCTCTTCATTCACTTCACCCTCACCCATTCCTCCAACTATTTCCCCCCATATCCACACCCCACACACACATTTCCCCACAAAGCATTTTTTCTCAGGTCCACATGCAGGTTGGATATTTCTGATGACACTGATGCCAACAGCACACCAACATGATGCAACAAACCCAATGACATTCTCTGCCAGCAGCTCTCAACCAGCAGTACACACACCAAGGGAGAAAGAGGGACATGAAGAAGGAAAAGGAAGGAAGGGAGACTAAAGAACATGTATGCCAACCCCTGCAGCTCTTCAGTCTGATTGAGCAGTGTCCTTCCTCAGAAGTTCCCAGAAATCACTTCAATACATAGGTTCTGTAAAGAATTCTGCAAAATTTACGAAGTTGTGCTACAGATTAAATATAGTAATGGTTAGAGGGTGAAGGTAAAGTCCTGATCTAAACAGGAGTTACCAAGAAACATCAAAAAACATCTTCTAATGCTAGAGTTGGGGGAAAAAGAAGTATGTTACCTCCCCTGGAAATGAAAGCACTTTGGAGAAGATGGGGTACACAGTGATCTACATCTAGAGTGCCAGAATTTCCCAAATGCCCAAACTATACTGGGAATACTGGGACTGCTGGCTATCAACTGGCCCACCAAGACAAGGGTAGACTTTTCCTTCTAGGGATTTGAAAATTCCAGTTCTCCAAGTGAGAAAGGAGTTCAGGCTTATTTTCTAAAGGCCATGGAACGGTTTTGTAGTGACTTATTTCCAGTGCCTGGCAGTGACTTACTTTGGAGATATATTGGTAGAAGACTCCCATGTGAGTCAGTCGCTGTAGGATGAGAGTAAGAATTGGGCTGTGAGGGCCCCACACTAAAGCCTTCATTAAGTCTATACTATTTACAGCTTGTTTGATGTGTTGGCCAGTCCCCCTAGGAAAATGCCAATGCTAATTTTGGCTGAGCCTTTTTCAGCCCCCTGAGTGGCACCTTCATTCCTGCACTTGTTGCTTTGCAACTTTGCTGAATTTAGCCAGCACAACCAGAGTCAAGTGAGATGGTCTGCAGGATCCTGTGTCCTTCACATGTCCCCAGGGAGCACACACTGCCCACACAAAAAAAAGTCTTCTCTCCAGCTAACTGCTTACTCCAGGAAACACAGGAAAAAGCAAGAGTGTGGGGACTCTACCTACTGACCAAACATGAGCACCACATTAAAGCAAGCCAAAACAACAAGGTCATTGCACTGTCTTTTTCCTTCCCATGAGCAAATGGGAAGTGATGCCAATTCCAGGAATATCAGGCAAGGAAGGGAAAGGGGTGTCAACTTTCTTCTGCAAACAGAGAGCTGGAAAGAGAGCTGGGTCTAATACAGCTGAAGGGAAAGCCAAAATCCCCCAGCCTCTTTTAGTGCTGCTGAGCTCCCAGACACTCCATGGTGCTGCCTCATTTGCTCTGGAAAGGTAAAGTAAGTTCTGCAGATGAGTTTCCCTTGCACTTGTAACAATCCTACATCAGAGGGTAAAATCTAATTTCCAATATGGTAAAAACAGATCAGTCATGTCCTGCCAAGTTCTCAAGTTAAAAAAGAAAAAAAAAGTTGGCAACTCAGTTAAGGCACACACTATGTCTTTTAGCCAAAGGTAATTAATTTTTTACCACCAGAGCATGCTGGAGAATTGTTTAGAAATTAAAAAAAAAATTAAAAAAGAAAAGAAAAAGGGCAGGTGGAAGAAAGAAGGAAAAAAGAATCTACATACCCAAACATATGGTAGCACAAATGTACATTCTTGCTGCAGATCAAAGACTGACCAAGTTTCAGATCATCCTTCTCTGCACTAGGGATTGCACATTTCTCTGTGACCCCAGCAGCTGCTCTGACAGCAGAAATCCCCACCAGAGCCCAGGTCAGGCACCTTAAGTAGTTGGACTTCACCAAGGCAGAGCAGGAGCCCATTGTGAGTAGAGCTCATCTAGAGGAGATTTACTAGCTCTCCTTCTATTGTATAATCCATCCACTCTCAGTGACTGGAAATATTAGACCTCCTGCCTGGTACAGATACAACACCGGTCCAACCAAGACCTGGAGGTGAATCCTCCTTTTCTTACAGTAGAAAACCTCAGAATAGTAACAACAAAAATATATTTCTTTACTACTTGCATTTGAAGATAAAAATACCTAAGTTTGCCCATCAGCTTCCTTGTGAAATTACCACTCTTCACTCTCCACCCTCCCACTTCACAAAGTATGCATAGCAGACAGAAAGAGAAGGGCTGCATGACTTGCCCTAATCAGTGAGAAACCAGAACAGGAAAAACAAGGGTCCAAATCCACTAGCACTTTCTTCTATTGCTGGCAGGACACCATCTTGATGATTATAATTTTTATTTTTTTTCTTCTTATAAGGATCCCATGGAGGGAGTACCAATACAAAAAGTAAGAAAAACAAAAATTAGAGGAATTTTCCATGCAATTATGCAGCAGTTCCTAATTTGCTTGAGAGCATGTTCTTGTCAGTCCTTGACCTACTGTAACTCCGGGCACTGTAGTAATCCAGTTAACCAATGCCATCACTGTTTTGAAGGCAAGCGGCAGACATTAGTCTTTATACAAGAGGCTTCCTTTTCCTCCAGCCCTGCATAAAATTCTAAAGGGATGGAGCAAGACAGTGATGATCTTCAAGAACAGAGCAAGTAAGGAGCTGAAAGTATCCTTCTCCCACGTCATCATTCTCCCAATTGCAACAGGTAGATAGGATAGGACTTTTGAGTGTGAAAGACCTGCTCACTTGTCCTCCCTGGCCAGGCAGGGGATGAGAATGCAGCATTTCAGACCTATTCACAAGGACAAACCCACTAGGTAAAACTAGAAGCTGTTAAACACCAAAATTGATTGTATTTCCCATGGAAAACCCAGCACTGCATTTTCCATCACACAAAAACAACTGGACAGACAATGCCTGAGTTTTCACTCTGCCTTCTTAGATAGGAAAAGAAGCAAGGATTCAAACCAGGCACACAAGCAGTTAATGGGATTATCCAGACACAGAGATCTCAGCAGGACCCAGCAGGCCACAAACACATCATCTCATGCAAAGGACCCCTCTCCCACCACAGGGTTAACACGTGCCAGGCTGTTAGAGTCCAGCAACAGCCTCTCCAGTTTTAGGAACTAAATCAAACATGTATCGAAATGCTGCTCTCCATACCGGTACCTGCTCATCTTTTTCCTCAGCCTGGCGAACAGTTTAGTTTTCTTTCTGTTGAGGATGGCACGCAAATCATTTCAGTTACAGGATGGCACAGTCAAACCAGGGAGGAAAAGTTAAGCTTCCAAGCACCCATTCAGTTGGTGCACAAAACTCGCTGTAATTAAGACGGCAGGATCTTCTCTCTCTCTCTCTCTCTCACACACACACAGGAACACACGCATACACATTTCCCTTCATTACTAGAAAGCTATGGCAAGGTCTGGAGAAAATAGAAGAAGGTTCTATATGCCTGTCAAACATATATATATATATATATGTATGTATATAAATATATAAAACCAAACTAGAACTTTCCCTGCACTTTGGAATATGGGGCCAGGGTGCAAATGGAAAAGAAGAAAAAGGAAACTGTTAGACCACCAGAGTACTGTAAATGTCCTTTCACAGCTCCTCACTCTCCCCTGTGAATATTGCTGCAAAAGAAACAAGCTCCCCATTCTTCTTTTCTTATGCAGCCTGTGCAGTCTTATACATGTAACCTAATCAGCAGCTTTCCTACCATGTCTTTTTCCAGTTTGCCCACTCATACTAGGATAATCCCACAGTCTCCTCGGTGTTCTAGGCATCTGAGGCCTGAACACTCAAACTCTTTCAGCAGCAAATCCCAAACACACATCTGAGGTTCCCAGAAATACACCAGCTGCTGTGCTACTGTGCTACACTGCCAGCACCAAACACATCAGCCACGGTAGTATTTCTGTAGGGCCTCACATGAACACCATAATGATGTGCACAGATAATTGCCTCTCTTCTCACACCTCCTCATTCATTTCCTGCCATTGTATGAATCTCCAATCCCCTTTCCCAGTAGAAAAGGGTTAGGGAAGCATCTGCTCCTATTGCAGACCACAATCAGCCACCAGATGAGTGAGGGCTATTTCCTCCTGAACACTCTCACCCCAGCCCTGCACCACAATGAGAGGCCAGATGTGCAGCAGACACAGAAGTGCCTCACAGCATTTCCTGGTCACTGCAAAACTACCCTGTCAAACTTTTGCTATATCCTCCTACAACACCCTGCTGCACTGTGCTCAGGAGGAAGAGAGTCACGCTGGGACAGGTCTGGCATCTCAGCTGAGATGCAGCAAGGAGGTGATGAAGCAGCAGCACTCAGACTGCTGCCCACACAGGGACCCCTGTGCATGCACTCAGCTTTGGGGTTTAGGCATATATGGTCTCCTAGCCAACCAAAGGGCACAGAGCTGCAGCTGACACCCATTACAGCCCCAGAGGAAACTAGCAGTTGGCGGGGGGGGGGGGGGGGGGTGTGAAATTGGACAGAGATGGGACAGAAACTGTAAAAACAGCCAAATTGTTCATTGAAAGCTCTTTAAGGCCAGAAAGTTTCTGCCACAACAGCAATGAACGTCTCTAGGCCAGGTTGTCACTGTTGCCATCACCAGTTCCTCAAGGAATAGAGAAAGGAGGAAAAAGGAGCTGGGCAAAGCAATAGCTACAGCCTTCATCTGTCCTGTTACCTCATCCTCCTCCAAGGACCCTAGAGGATGCTGCTAACAGGGACAACACAGCCCATGGCAGGCAAGAGAATGGGCCCCAAAGCCTCCTCACAAGGTTTTAGTCTGGTTGAGTTGTGATGATCAACAGACACCACATGCTAACTTGAGAAGAAGACATTTTCACAAGTACCATTCCAACTAGCATCACTGAAATCTGCTGTCAGCAATCCAGAATTCAGGGACCAAATTCAACTCAAATTTCCTCTTTCTTTAGGGTTGGCAAACACCACACTGGAAGAAATGCTGTGAGAAGACACGCAAGTCATCTCTGCATGAATGCAACAGGTTAAACTGGGAGTAGACACAAGGGAGCACAGAGGTCTCAACAGCTGATCTACCCCTTCTAAACCAATGCACTCAGACCACAGCTTGCCCTTACTTCTTGCTGACTTCACCACCTCCCTCCATCAACACACCAGTTGAAGGCTTGGGCTGTGCTCCTGCTCACCCAGCACATGGGATTAGCAGCAGCTGGAAGCCAGAGCCCAACACTATTTCATCACTCATGCACTCGGATGGGAGCCAGTCAGCCTATTCCAGAGCCCAGCCCCTCCCTCCCCTCTCAGTGCTAGGGAATGTGCAGACTTGTACTTAAAACATACAGGACAGGACCCAGCTGAGGAAACAAAACTGAAGGCCCAGAGGACACTCACTCCTTGCACACACGGATTGGAAGTGCTCTGAGTTCAGGAGGCCTCGTGCTAGTGGTGCTGCAACTACTCCCACAACACACAGGAAGGAGAAACACACTTCAGCTGGGTACACAGGATGGGCATAAGGCTTTGGCAAAGTGGTGATTCCATGTTTGGAGGACCAAAGAAGCGGCTGGAAATGGGCTCTTGGTGCTGAAGCTCACAAGTACATGGTGAGAGCTTTTGAGGGAAAGTACTGGACAGGTGCTGGGCAACTGGACCCAGAAGAAAGGGAAGCTCAGTAGCTAAGATTAGACTTTAAAAGCAGAGCTGAGAGTCAGTTGCCCAAATATCAGCACCTAGTGAAAATTTAGGCCTCTAGATGCTATCCTAGAAAGGTAAGAGGTATTGCATTGCATCACCCAGTGCCAAGTGCAATCTTGGGCATGGCTCTGGAAGTCTCAGGAAGGCACTGGCAGGTGGGCAAATCACAACTGACAACTTTCAATACCTCTGGGTAGATAGAGATATCCCTGTCCCACCTCCCCTGCTGAGGGAAAGACACTACCCACAGTTACTGACCTGGGCTGTGCTTTAACAGGAAAGGCATTGCCTGAGTACTGCTTGTCTAGGCCCAGCAGGACATCGTGAAGATTTTGGTTCAACTGCAAAATACAAAAACAAAAGACAGAAAAAGAATGAGAAAAGAGCTCAGATGCCAGAAGAGAGCCTGGGCTGGCCTGCACAGACTGACCAAACACAGGCTTGTGGCAGCACATGCACAGTTCCTCAGCTGTCCCAAGAGAAGACAATCCTAAATCTGTTTCCACTTCTCTGTGGGGTATGCAGTGCTACTGCACTTGAGCTGTCAAAGAGCTGCTGGCACCTCTGGGAATGCTCTGTCTTCCTTACATCCTCTTTGCTTCCCTATCACCTGGGCCCACCAGTGTGCTGCCAGGTACCACTGCAGAAGCAGGTTCACTGTTTACCTAGGATCTCTGTGCTGCAGCTGGAACTTCACTCTGGATTTGTAGCCAAAAGCTGTTTCCTAGGCCGGCTTACCAAAGTTTGGGATATGGCCATTTCAACTGTGGAGCCAAAAGCAGCTGGCCTTCAGGTGAACAGCCCTTAACTTCACCAGCTGCCATCTAGGCTTGGACAGAACCTGGATGTCTTTGCAAAAATGCAGTATTAGGGGTTAAACTCTCCCTAGCTCTGAAGGCTGCAACACTGACTCCAGACACATCTATCCTGAAACAGCCAATCCATAAACAAGACAAGATGCCAGATTTATCACTGGTAGGAGGAGGGATCCCATGAAATCAAGGCTGGAGGCATTGTGCAGGCAACAACAGCAATTAACTGGATGCTGTAACAGTAATAAGAAACAGATGGTTCTTATGGAGCAAAGCAAAAGCCCTGCTCTCATACAAAATTCCTCAAGGAAGAAAAAATCCTGATAAGAAAAATCACACAAGAAGAGAATTTCTATCTAACAAGCACTTTCCCATGTTTTGTTGAATGTAAGTTAACAGCAACAAATTAGTAATTATAACAATCCTCCCTATTCTTGAAACTTAATTCATCCCTCAGTGGAGAAGAGCAGGTTATTAACTGGAAAAGACCCCATAAAATGTCAGCAGTGCTCAAAATTGATGTGTTACACCAAGGCAGAGGGCCCCTGACTGCTGGAAATCGAAGGACTATAATGTTTCCTGTTGCTTAGTGGCTGTTTTGTTGTCAGGATGACGTTAGGGAGCAAAGGGAATATAAGGGTTTTCCAACTGGGCTCTCAGTCCCACCTCAAGATTAGTGCAACATTTACATTTTCAAGCAGCATACAGACCTAAGGAATTTAGGATTTCTCTAGCTCTTAACTGAAAGAACAAGAACATATTTGTAAATGACAGTGGCAATGGGGGACTTTCCAACAGACTGGTCCTGAGGTCTCCTCTGGGTGCTGCCACACAGCACCAGGATCGGGCTTGCCAACACAGCTTTCTGTTGTGATTCCCAACTCACTGGTAGCCCATAAAAGGCCCATGATAACTACTTAAATGCCTTCTTTTGGGTCACAGGGAAGTAAAGAAGCCAAAGCAGAGAGGTACTGGAGGGGAGAGCCTTTTTGAGGGACTGGAGTGAACCATGTCTCAGTCTTCAGCCACACCTGGGTACAATGAGGGTACACAACAACTGGCTGCCAGGCAGCAGCGGGGGAGGAAAACAGATACCATGCTTAGCCAGGTTATAGGTTACAGATACGTAATATAGATGAACTAAAAAAGGCAGCAAGAGAGAGGTCTGAGAGTGGCTGCCCTTTCCTCTGTGGGTCTGCAAACGAGTGCCGTCAAGTGACATGAACTCCCCACTGTTGCCCATGGCCTTGTGGTCTCTTCCCTGTGCTCCATCCCTTTACATTACTATGTCAGACTACCTTTGTCCCAACTGGCTCAGAAAAAAACTAAGGATTTGTATTATGTCCCACACAGAGCCATTTTCTCCAGCTGTTTATTAGCTTGAGGTTTTAGGGTTTTTTTTTTTTCAGTCGGTTGGTTATTTTGTTGTTTGGTTTTGTTTCTTCTTTGTTTTTGTTTGTTTGGGTTTTGTTTGTTTGCTGATCTTGGGTTTTGTTTTTCTTTTATTAACAGTAAAGAGAGAGTAAGTAGGATAAGCTGTTAGTTGCCTTACCTTGCTCATTTCTTTATGGAAGTTCTCCTCTAGCCCAGCTATACTCTGGAATGTGTTGACATAGAAACCAACACGACTACCAAAAGAAAAAACGACAGAAGAACTTAATGGACACAATACTCTCTCAAAACCTTTCAATGCTGCCCCTTCTGCTACCTTCCACCCACCATTCCCACACAAATTCAACTCTGTCAGGTATGGTACATGTGAGAAGAGAGGATGGCAAGGAAATGGAACAACGGAGCAAAGGCCAGGCACAGGACAAATACGTCTAGGGGGAGGAGGAGACCAAGTAGGACAGGATCTGAATTTATGCTGGCTAAAGGGAGAGAGAGGTATAGGGTGGGGAGAAAAGAAAGAAAAAATACAAAAGAAGGTTTGAAAAAAAAAAAAAAGCACCAGCAGTAGGAAGAGGGAAAGAAGGAAGGATAGAGTCTGTGATGCAGACAGTGCTGGGAGAGCTGGGGGAATTAGCAGGGGTACAGCTATTAATTCATCCAGAAGTCCCTTAGCTCCAGGGAATCAAAAACGCATGAATTGTTTGCTTCAGGAACAGAGATTAAGAAAGCAAAGGATTGCACAGAGAGCAACACGGAAGCAGCAGAAGGATCAGCTGAATAGCAGGAGCCTGTGAAAAACCTGTGGCACCTATAAATCCCAGCAGCTGCCTGTCACCAGCCTGCCAGCTGCCAACAGAGTGCCCTACCAGCATCCAGCCAAATGAGCAACAGCAGGAGGGAGAGGCTGTCCAAGGCCAGCAGCACCATGGCTCTGCACAGGGAGCCACCCAGATGCCTGTGTGCCTCCCAGCTCCCTCCCCAGCCAGGTCTGCATGCTGCTGTGAGCAAGGAGTCCTGACTCAGGCTGTGTGGGAAGGGGAGTGAAGGCAGACATCAGCACTTTGTCTCCCCACCCCGCTGCTGTCCACTTTTTCAATCCTCACAGACCATCACTGTCAACCTGGACACGACCATTGCATTTAAAAATAAGAAACTGGGACATTGCTAAGAAGATTTTGCCAGTTTTCCACTGTGTCATCCCCATAAATCAGCTTCTGCTGCCCTGCAGTTCATCCCCCAAGCTAAATGTTGGTCTTTGTTTCACCTCCCTTTTCATCACCACAATCACTGGTATGGCAAACTCAAGTCTTTCAAGAAAGCTGAGCAGAGTCTGTAGGGCAAAGGGATTAAGCAGACAAAGCAGAGAAATACAGTTTCTCTTTGGGGTAAAATCATGTTTTTAAGGAAAATCATGAAGTAAAGCACAAGAGTGAACCTGTGGCTGGAGGAATCCTAGGACAGATGGAGGCAATCAGAAAAAAAAAGAGCATGCACCCAGTCCAGGCTAAGAAGAAATGTAATCCAAGAGCTTGGATAGTCATTTCCTTCCAACCGGCCCTTGGGAAAATTTCCAGCACTCACCTATTCCATAGTGAAGGCAGTTCCTCCTGCAGATCAACATTCATCTCTTCAAACACCTTCTGAGCCTTTACTAACTCTTCTTCAGCCTTAGTAACAGAGAAGGGAGATTGTCAGCTCCAGCACAGACAAGTACCCTGCAGGGCTGGAAGAACTGTGACTCTTTCGACTTCTTTGGGAGACCAGGCAAAATTCTGGCATGAGGTAACAGCATCCCAAATGAGTCTCCCAGGAACCATAGGTGACCCTTCACATTCAATGTGTTCCTCTCAGGTTCTCTCAATGGGGAAATTCACACATTCAGCAAGTAATTCAAATAACCACTAATATGTTTCAAGTTCTTTAAATTTCCCTGACTTCAAAAACTGAATGGAGTTAGTCAGGCAGTTCTGCCTCCAGCTTGGATAAAGATGAAGGCAATAGGGGGCCTCTGTCCCTTGCCAGATCTCAGAAAGAGTTGAAATCCATCCCAAATGGCATTAGAGAAGAATCCTCCCCCATGGGGAGATAAGGTGTTGCCAAAGGTAGCTGCTGAGGTAAGGTCATGCCAAAGCCCCATCTCATCTCTTATGAGGAAGAGAGGAGATCTGCATCCTTGGCTGATACAGCTCTCCCACAAAGCTGGCTGAAGAAGCAAGGAAGGGTATGCAAAGCATGAGTTGTGCCAGAGGGAGGCCAGGCTGCAAGGCTTCAGCAGCACGTCTTGGTTTCAGTGGAGTCACATGAGAGCAATCCCCTGGCTGGCTGTAGGCCTCAACACCAAAACAGATCTCGTTCCCCCAGAAGAGAGTTCAAATTTGATCTGTTCATTGGACCTAGACACTGACAGATCCCAACACTGATGGATGAATTCTGTCAGGTTTCAGTGACAAAAAGGATGCTCCTGGTTTCTGTTGCTGACAACAGACACAAGCACATGCCCTTTCCTACATCTGTCCTAGATGACCTCTTTCTCTTTTTACTGCCCTGACTTAACATTGTCAAATTAAAATGTTTCTATCCTGTAATCTATAGTAGCACAGCATTCCACCATGCAGTGGAACACAGAATGGAAAAATCCCTGTATGAACAACTTGGAAGATCAGCACAAGTGCCTATATACCTAACAACAGCAGGAATTCTGGAATTTCACACCACCACAGGCCTCTGCAAAGAGCCCACAAGCTACGGAAGCTGGATCTCCCTACCAGGCTCCAGTCAGATTTCTACACCTTCTATGAAATCAAATTTTATCTTCTTTGTGTCAGCTCAATTAAAGAAATCCAGCTTACTGCTCCTTAGTGACAGTTACATAAAACAGGAATGATGGGAGAAAGGGCTCAAAAATATTTTGCAGTTCAGAATTCTGCTCCTCACAGGAATCACTGTCCATTATATAGGGTAGGATCGTTTCACTCTCCATTTCTCTCCTGACTCAAGAGCAAACTACAGGAGCTCCTACTTTCCAGCTAGCTTCACCTGTCAAAGGGTTGCTCATTGCTGCCAGAGGCAAGGCTAAGGCTCTGTTCTCAAGACCAGAGGAAAAAGTTTCCCCCATAAAAAGACACAGCTGGGAGGTATTCAGAAATTAAGACCTGATGAGGAACAGGCAAGGGGAGAAGGGGTCATGATGCTTCCACCCAGAAACCCCTGTTTCGCTGCTACACTCGCTGAAAAACTCAACATTTCAAGAGGATTTGCACAAAACAAACAAAAAGTCTTTTAAACAGAGAGACAGTTTATGCTGAATGAGAGACAATGATCACAGAGATTCATTCTGCCTTAAAATACCTTCATGAATGAATGTTTCTAATGTAACCATTCTAAAGGGAGTAAAAAAGAAAACCCAAACAAACCAAACAAGTCCACCCTTCGGCTTTCTCTTATTCTAACTTCCAAACTACACTGGAACCAGAATAAACCCAGGAGAGGTGAAAGCTGGGAGATGAGGCATCATTGAATGCTGTTAGTTTTTCAGACGTGGTGAATATCATTAACATTCTTTCCCTCTCTCGTTTACCTGTTTATAAGGTCAAAGAACCTAGAAAGCAATGTGTGAATATTGTGACATCCCGAGGCAAAGGCAAAATCAACAACAGGCAACGTTCACTCTAGAGTAGTTGTAGGAATCAGGGATCCATCAAGGCCTGTGGCTCAGCTAGTGCTCTCATCCCCAGGTAGAGCATTGAATTAATTCTTCTGTCCTTAGTCAGCCCAGGGATCATCTTACCAGTGGAATTTATTTTACTTGGAAGCCAGAATCCTGGCACTTGATAGCCCTGACTGCTTACAGCTAGAGCCAAAGTCAGACATCAGCCTGGTCACAAGCCCTTCTAGAGAAAAAGCCAGCTCAGGGAGTGAGGTGAGGAAGGGCAGAGAAAGGTTCCAGGGTAGAGCCCACTGCCATATCTGCGCATTTTGTTTCAGCTGCCATCCTTGCCACCCTGAGGGGAAACCAAGGCAGAAGGACCTAACACCCACACCCATAAAATATGATCTCAGAAAATCTTTCTCTCCTCTCCCTGCCTGAAAGGGGAAGGCTTGAACAGGAGCTGGACAACAAATGCATTCCTGACCCTCCACCTAGCCAAAGTTCAGAGTGCCAAGCACAACCTGTTCAGTTGTGGCAGGGGGCAATTTTTCCACATTGTTTCTGCTGCTACAACACATCAGCCCTCCTGAGTGTCTGGTTATGTCCAGCTTAGTCCTTCAGGCAGTCTGGTGACCATTTCACTCCAAAGACTATGTTGTGAACTGTGGTAATTAGGCACTGCTCAGCAAATAGTTTAGATATCCAAGAAGCAGGGATAAAGAAGAGAGCAGAAAGACTGCCTGCAGACCCAAGCCCTACCAGTCCCAACCAGACCTGCCTCTCAGAAGGACTCAACTTGCTGACTTTCTCCTCCAGACAGAGATACTGTTATGTTATCATAACAAGCTGAACCAAGGATGCTGCTTTTTAGTCTGCATCAAACATGTCAGAGCTTAGTCAAAAGGCAAGAATTTGCTGTTCTAAGCCATTTTCCTCTTTGTTTCAAAAAGCACAAGTCACTGACATTTCTAAGTGGGAGTGTGCAATAGCGACTCCCACAGCAGACTTCACAAAAAATCCCCATTGTGTTGTCTTTTTTATTATCTGCTAAAGGCCCAAAGAGCCAGCAGGTCTCCACTGGAGGGAGGGACTTTGCTGTACAGCAGAAACACCAGATCTCACTGACCCCATTTTTGCAAGGAGGTGGTAAAAGTACCAGGCAAGACAAGACAGCAACACAGCTGCTGGTAAAAGGAGACTTTTTTCCAGGCTTAACATTCTGAAGCTTCTCAATAAATCCAGCATCATCAGCCGTCCTGGTTTTATCAAGAGGTTAATGAGATTAAGGGCTGCCATTAACACCTTCAGTCTTGAAATCACACAAATGTAAAAACTGAAGCTTTTCTTTGCCTACCTACTAATGTTTGTGAAGGCATGCTGGAAAACCTACAGGTTCAGAATACAACTATTTATTTGCTCTTTATTAGTTGTTTTTTTTTTTTTTTTGTTAGTTTCCAACCAAAAGTAAAATTAAAATAAATAAAGAAACTCCAAATACTTAATACAAATAGAAACAAAAAATCAGGGTCAGCAATAGCATTACTTAGCTGAGAAATAAAAGGAACTGTTTTGAAAATATTTGTGGTCACCAAAAGTATTAATGCCATGTATTAGGAGATTAACGCCCCCGCACCACAGTGGGAGGAAAGATTTCACAGTCCCTTGCACATGCTGTAGGGCAAAGTCACCCAGTACAGTGAAATTATGAAGTGACTCTTGGTAGCCTGTCTAAGATCCATGGGCAGTGGATGAGGGGGCACTCATAGGTACTGCTTCTCTGGGCAGTCTCTGCTATTATAGCAGTCACCACAGACAAGTCTGAGAAGAGGGAAAATGTCCAAGAGTTGACAGATGCATATATTTATTTGTGACTTGAGAAACTACCCATACCTGTTTTCTAGACCTCCAGAAATACCACTAGTCAAACAGATCAGTCAAGAACCACAACTGTGCAGGTAGCTCCCAGCTGGGCCAGAAGAGGCACAGGAAAAGCCCCTGGCAACCTGCTATGTGTCCCTCCCCCTTCAATCAAGAATGAATACATATTTCCTCCCTCTGCTCTGCATCTTAAACAAGGCTGCTAACAGCTGTTCTTTCCCTGAGCTTTACTGATGTGGTAATGAAGTCTGTTCCCTGATCCAAAGTCATAAAGTGACTGGGAAAAACCCAGGGGCTTCATAAGGTGAGAGGCCTTTCACAATTCATTCCATGGACAAGGAATGTGAAGACATAGGAGCATTTGAATGAGAACAGATGAGCTCACCAGGAACTGATGAGCAGGTAACTGGTACTCTCCCAGTCTGGGTAAGGATTTACTATCCCTTGCTCACTGAAAGCATTTTCTTCTCACTGGCTGTCTTCTGACAACTCTCTCTTATCCCTTAAGGTGTTCCAAAGGAAACACTGATGGAGATTTCATCAGAAAGTCACACTTCTATGCAAATAGGATTGAAATTTTTATTCCCTGCAGTTCCTCTGAGCTGCTCATGTCCTTCAAGATGCTATAACCTAAGTTCTCCCTGATGACACCACCCTGACCTCAGCCTGGAACTGTTCAAATATATCACACAGGGTGCAAATTGTCTGATCTGGGCCCATCTCTTCTCCTGTGCAGTTTGAAATTGTTTCTAAAAAAACTCACAACAGCCAGAACAGTGCTCATTTGGGAAACACAGACTTTACCACAGAAGAATGTTGCAAGCTAACTCAGCAGCCACAGAAGTCACAATGTTATTTTTTTGTGGCTTACTCAATGACATGAATCCATAGGACAATTTTTCAGCATTTCCTTTTTTTCTTTTTTTTCGAAACAGCAACAATAAAAGTTAACTGCTTCTCTTAGAGCAAAATGGAAGCAGCAATTGGAGGAACTGTGTACTACATCGCCCTCTGCCTTGGAGTTATTCCACAGCCTTTCTTCACCCACATTTCAGTTCAGGGGGAGAAAAAAACAGCCCAGTATTAACACACCTTGACTAGAAATCAATTGGGCAGGCACAGATTCATTCACTGGTCAGCAATTTCAATGTGCCCACTGTGGCTAAGGAGTGTCAAGGACACACTGATCAGAGAGGACTAGAGTGAACGTTGCCTGGAGATTACTTGCACGGTACAATCTAGAGCCCTAAACAGCGCATGCAGGGTTAGAGCCAGGTAGATCAGCAGTCACCTGATTTCGGAGCAGATTAGTTTGTGCAACGAGGTGAGCTTGTAGCTTCCCTTGACACCACTGAGGCGCAGCTTTCTCAAGCAGCGAAACAGGCTGGGGGAGGGAGCATGTTTGAGTGGAAAAAAAAAAAAAAAAAAAAAAAAATAAACAGAGAACAAGAGAGACACAAACATATATCTTTAAAACTAAAAAAACTAAAATCACAACAGAGAGTGTATTTAGAGGCTGGGCCAAACCAGTATCACCAAGGCAAGAGAAAAAAAAACAAACATCCCAGGACTGATCAGTTATGAATCCTTTGAAGCATGCCAAGTTTAGCAGTAATTAATGTTCCCATGTGGGCTGGATACTGCAGACCAGCCAGGCAGCTGTAAGAGCAACAGATACAGTTGTTAGTGACCTAGTACACAGACAACCCTATTCCAAGGCATGGCTGTGAAGTTGGAGCTCCTTAAAGAGAGGTCAGGATTAATTAACCATCATAATTATTTGCATGCAACAACTGAAAGTACACAGTGATTTATTTTAATATCAGAGTGTAAGTTTAGCAATAAGTGGCAGGGGTCCTGGGTGGGAAAAGAAAACCCATATATTAGAGGAGAATAAAAGAGACCATGTAGTGCCAAAAAAAGTATTTGCACTGCTGCTTCTGTTACTACACCATGAAACCTTAATCAAGTCAGTCCCCACTTGTATCCTGTGTCAGAAACATGATTTCTCTTTCCTAGGGGTCTGTCATCACATTCCAAAGTAATTTACACTGGAACGACCCTACTTCAAAGGTTACAGGAGCAAAACTCCAGGCACAGAGAGGTGAACTACCTACAGCAACTGAGTGCATGCTGAGTCCTGGCTGCTGCCCACAGCCCTGCAGAGCTGCATGACTGCAAATGCCAGATCACAGCTGGGCAGTGAAACTGCCCACTTGGGAGGGCCATACATACATAACTCACAGGGACTTGCCATTCCCATCTTTGCAGGATCAGGACAGTGAAATATGTCACATATTAATTATCCTGTGCATGAGATTATGGCCTAAATTAGAGGGTGGAAAGATCTGACCCAGTGCACATTTTGGCTAACAAGAAGAGTCTAATCAGGTACTGAGAGACCCTCTTACAGGCTAAATCATGAACAGAGCACCAATTCTTAACTCTCAATATTTCACTCTTTGAACTGCACTTTTTTCCATACCTGTTGTATCATCTTAGCTGAGCATTTGGGGCAACAGTGAGTGCAGCAGTGATAAATGCAACCAACTTCTGCTGCAGAGCACCAGGTACCAACCTGAGTAGATCAATTCCTACAAAAACCATTTCCACCGCAGCAAAGATCCCACTGGCATGCACCAATAAAATAACATGCCCCATGGAAATTTTGCTCTTACCCCAAATACAATGAATTAGTGCTTCAAACTGAAGGCACAACCAGCTAGGCCTCATGTCTTGCATACAGAATCAAGACTTGCTTTGCCACACAAGTGATGCAATGACACTTGGGCTGTCAATCTCTCTCCCCTTCTGTCTGTCAAGGTTAATCACAGTGCATGTAGTGCAGTACAGATGACTGATGACTTGCAGCTTAACAATAAAAGTAGTGTGACCACTACACACACATCTTTCACTCAGGGTAGAGATGCATCTTAATTTCTTCTATGCAGGAAAAATACCAGCATCTCTTACATAACTCATATTCCCCCCTACCAGAAATAACCCTAAGCAAAGGATGACAGCTCTTGTCAGCCTGGTTAAAAGTTACAGATCCAGGGTCTGTGTTTCCTGTACTGCTTCTCTACCCTGAAGAGTCACAATTTACCATGGCACATATTGAATAGAATTAAAGATGTCTCCCCAGCCCTGGACTACTCTGTTGAGTCAAGCAAGTGTCCTGTGAAGAGAAGCACATGGGTTCAAATAGGGTACAAGAGGAATCCCTAGCTCATTTTAGAGGCAGTATTCAATCCATGTGCCTACTCTAGAACAAAATTAGCACTATTATCTTTCTTCTGCTACATTAAATAAACAACTTTATTTTTAATTAAAATATATCTCTCTAAAAATAAAATCCTTCACCTGAATACTGGGCAAGTCCTAGATCAAGCTATTCACAGGCAGGAAAGAAACCTGACAAGAGAAAATTCTTATTTTCCTGCTTTCAGCCATATTTTTTATCCAGTAATTGCCACCAACAGACAACAGAATACAAGTGTGAACAGAGTGCATTTCCATTTATGTACTTGTCACTCATACTCCTATGAGTCTCTCTCCTAGGATATCAGAGGACTTCACAAACACAACCAACATCAAGTAACATTCAAACCTTCTTACCACTGCTCTAGGATGGGGAGACAGAGTCTCAAGAAGCAGACAAATTCCAAAATTCTTCTGGAGCATTACAAGATTTTGCTTCCCCAAGGGGCACACAGGCTTTTCTGCCAGAGGTTACTGGTCCTGTGCAGGTGACAAAACCTATGCCCAAGCATTTGGCCACCAAGACATGCAGACTGATGACAGTGGATCTGAACCAACCCAACAGAGGCCATCCTGCCTTCCAGGAAAACTAAACAAATCAGAAGGAAATACCTAGGAAAACCTCACCAGTTCACAACACCTCAATGATCTTAAAAGTCCTTTCCAATATGAATGAATTCTATGAAAACACAATGAAGAGGTACAGGCGAACTTAAAAGCTGCTCAGTCGGCAAATGCAGACCTCCCAAACAGAATGGAAGGCTGCATATCCTCCTGATTGCTTTACCTTTGCGATTTTGGTTTCGTCCTTCTTCTTTGCAGTTTGCAGGGCTTCAAAGTGGTGTCTGGCGCTGTCGTAATCCACAAGCTTCCTGCCTCGCTTTGCAATACGAGACTAGAAAGAGAAAAGAGTCACACCAGTTTTCCCCAGCAGCCAAAACTGCAAAATCTCCCAGGGAAAAAACCCACCTCTTCACCCAGCTTCCAGAACACCCCACACTCTGCCCACACAAGGACTCTCCCTGGATCCTCTCTGCTCAGAGAGGAGGTCCTGGGAGCCACCTGTGGAAAGCACTATTTCAGAGGGAGAACCTCAGGAGGAGAGAGGACCCATAAAGGGAAGGCAAAGGGATCCAGCCAACACCTCTGGGTGACATGCATGTTTTAAGAACTTTAGCTCCACTGCTTCCTAAGCTCCCCATGTGCCTGCATCCTTCATTATTTTCAGGGCATCCTGAAGTCTGCAGCCAGTCTCTAACTAACCAGCTCACTAGTTTGTGTGGAAGTCTGAGAGATTAAGTTCAACAAAAGAGGGCATTTCTGCTCCCAGCACAGCAAAAGTGCTCGTCCACATGCTCAGGATATGCCATGGACAGCCTTGAACCCTGTGACAGAAGCTGCAGACAGTAGTGACAGCAGCCACACGCAGAGGTCTGCTGTCACCAGCATTTAAGCAAGGGAAGTGCAAGGGAAAACCTGCAGTACTGGGTCACCAACACACAACACTGAAGCCAAAACAAATACAAGGAGGGAGCTGACTGTGTACCAGACTCAGATTCAGGAATGGAGTCCTGACAAATCCATGGCTGAGAGTCCAGAACAGACAGTCAGGCCTGTGGCCTGATCCTGAGTTATCCTTCTTGAACTGAGAAGCCTCAGACTCTCTCCCAGCAGAGTTGCACTTTATTGAGGCTGTGGCCCACTGGGTTTCCTTGTTTTAGGAACTATCCATCCCCTCAGCCCCCCACCTCATACACTGTCTGCAAATACTCCAGACAACCTGGGTTGGAGCACACATCTTCCCAGCCTGACCATAACACTTCCCCCCAAGATCAGAGAGCCTGGACCAGCATCAGTAATCAGCAGTCCAGAGACAGGCTGGATAAGAGAGTGAAAAGGCATGGCAAGGAAGCAGGAGGATTTCTAATTAACCACAAAACCCAGGAACATCGAAAGTGCAGAATGAGGAATCAGGACTGGGATTTACTTGCAGAAGCAGAATCCCCTTCTCCCCTGTGCCTGGCAGGGAGCTGTGGTTTCCTGTCCCCAGGCTCCTGCAGACACGCTGCAAAACCGTACTCAGGGCTGATCTCTCTGCCAGACCAGCTGGGAGCAGCTCACACATCTCCCACACACTCCCCTGCACTTCCAGCAAATGCTGCTGCAGCTCCGGGTGAGTCACAGCAGATCCACAGGATCTCAGCCACACACACCCAAACTCTCTTCCAAATGCTCAGAGCACTCCAAGAGAAGAGTCACGAAGAAGCTGAGCCACCCCACAGTTGAGGTCACTAGAAGACAACTCCCAAAGATCACATTGCCAGCCAGGAGACAAGGCACTGGTGACAAGGCATACTCAGCTGCACAGCAGTCTGAGATTCAAATCAATGCATCTTACAAATACACCAGAGGAAACATGGTCCCATCTGGGATTTAAGAGAGACCACTTTGCCCCCAGGTCAGCCTGCAGAGACAGCTGGAGCTTCCCCCATCGCTTACAGCGCAAAGGGCCACTTCAGGTTCTCTGGCTAGCCCACCATGGAGTTTGATTCAATGTCACCCATCTTTCAAACAAAGTAACTCCTCCATGTTTATGCAGCTCCCAGATTTCCAACACCCACCCCCATGTTTCTACTGGAGCACAGGGAACTGCTGGGAGGCACAGACACACAGGGTATGCATCCTTCTGGAATAACCACTGATCACACTGTGTTAGTGCCTGTGATGGCACTAACAGCATTTAGCCCAGTCCTGGAAGGCTGCAGGGCTCCCTTGTAGGACTCCAGGACAGCTGCAGGTACCCAGCACCACCCGAACGTAACAGCTGAACTCCAACAGACTTTGCAACAAATCCATCTTAATTTGAGCCTCCTTAAAAAAACAACCAAACAAACCCAAACCAAACCCAAGCCATCACAAAAAACTTTTGCCCTCCACACCCTTCTTTACTAGTACTCGGTTTTAGAGCTAGTAGAGCACAAGTTTTAGTGCAAGACAGAAAATCCTCAATTTCACAGCTATTCAGAACTTGGGCTGTAGTTTACCTTCTCTGGCCTCACTGCAGAGACCTGTACTTTTGCAAAACCAACCAAAAACTCACTCAGAAATATGAAAGATTATGCAAGAAGAGTCCTACTCCAAGAAGTACAGATGCGGACCTGCAAAAAAAGTTTAAAGTATTTTTTGCATTCCCATTTGTCAAGTTAGAGAAGATGGAGAGGCCTTGTTCAGGGGTGAACATCCAATATTGGATAAATCATTGTCTTTAACACAAAAAATTTCTTACTAAAGGCATGCTCTGTTTTCCCATTCCTGCTGTGGATCCCTTTTCAAGTCCAAAAAATCCAAGGGAATTTTTACAGCCCCTCAAGTAAAGACAGATTCAGAACATGTTAGAATGTAACAAAAAAATAAAGCATGCATGATCTAAGTCATCAAACATTTTAATTACTGGGTGATTAATAAAAACAGGCCTTTTCACAACTAAATTAAAATCCTCTTCTCTCCATAAATCAACTTATTTTACCAGAATAATATCAGAATTCCAGGAAAAGCAGAAAATTTCATTTTGTGGAAAACAAAAACCAGAAAACTATTACCACGACAACAAAAAACATCTCAAATATTCTGCAAATGATAAGACTGGGGCTTTTTTTGCCTGCCAGTATCAAGAATTCTAATTCTTTATGAGAGGCCTAACTATACTTCTGTACAGGCACAGCAATGTTCAACAACTGCATTTTTAGGAGTTTCTACCACTTGACAAAACTGTACTTGATTTGAGCACTTCTCACTCTGGGGTGATGACGATGATGCATCCAGCTGAATTACCCAAAAAACATACTGACCTTTTTAGGTTCATACCACTGAAAGTCCATTTTAAAGGAACAGTCAACTCTAGCGATACACATCCATATCTTACTGTAAGAACCACCACAAAGCCACTCGTTTTTAGGAGGGGAAGCAGAGGTGAGTAGTGCTCTCTAAAATATTACTTGTATTGCACATAAAATTGCTTTTATGCAATAATATAAAATTCACCTTTTCTAGGGCATCATCTGACAACTGAGAAAGAACATTAGTAATAAACACTTCCGTGAGCCATCCAGAAGTCTGCTGCCTTTATCAATATTTTAATATTTATTCATCTTTGCATACCTATTTGTTACCTGTTTTCAGACCTATAGGTGAAATTCAGGCTGCTAAGGCCAGCTGTGGTGATGTCAACAGAGTGAAACCATCAGTGTCAGAAAACGGTGCAGCAAGAATCTTAGTCTGCAGACATAATTACAGGACGAAGGTCATACCTTTTCCTTCTAATATCAACAAACATGATTGTTTAATTCTGAAAGAAAAGGCCAGCATTTTCAGGCATGTGTGATGGTTTTCACTGCATACCTTCTAATTCATGCACAAAGGCTTTATGACAGTAATGCCAACATGAAGCCATTATTCTTTCTCAGCATGATAAATTTTACTGCATTTGAAGGTGCTCAGTACCTAAAACCTTGAGTTTTGGTATTGGAATTTGGGTGCTCTCACTCTTGCGCTTCTTTTAAAATCCCACTGTAAAACCTCAGCAGGATTCCAGCAGCATTTAAAAACTCTTAAGATACTCAACATGGAAAAAAGTCACTCTGAGGTGACCTAGTGCACAGCCAGAGAGGCTGGACAAAGCAGTGCCAAAGTCTGAGTCTCCAGTGAGCCCAAAGTAAGCTCAGTAAGCCCAAAGTAATCCTACTGAGAAAGCAGCACAGGTTGCACTTCTGACTGAGGCACGTGGCATCACACCCCAGAGAGATCAGCCCTACAGCCTTCAGTGCATGGAAGGCCACAGCCCTTCCCCATTTCAGACTTCCAGGCACAGAAGAGGCTGAAAAAAGGAAGCAAAAAGAGGGAATCCCAGGAGATAAGGACACTGCTGTTCAGGGCTCATTTCAGAAGCCTGTGACCTGCCCCCATTTCATAGAGCACAATCCTCCTGAAGCAACAAATATTGACAAACGTTTTAAGAGACATGTGGTAGGGAAAGGGTTGCTTTCACTGGAAAGTAGCCAAGCTGATACTTCCCATATGGTGATACCATCACTAGTGCTTCCATATGGTGAAGACATTTCCTGCATAACCACAAAATGAATAGAGAGGAGATAACTGTGGGGGAAGGGAAGGTCATGGGATATCATGCAAACCCAGGTCCTTGGATACAATCTCTTCCAAAAGGACACCTATCCAGCATTCTCCGTTCCCTGAAAAAACACAACAGGACTTCAAGGACTCACTGAAATCTGCCTTCCACAACAGCTTCTATTCATAAAGTACATTTGCCATTAACTGCTTCCTCAATGTTTTCTGCTTACAAGAGAGTTAAAAGACCAAAAAGAGAGATTGAGACCTTCCGAGCTATTGCTGACACTGTCCCCCCTGCACTCTGATGCAATAGGGAATTACATGGATCCTCCTGTTTCAAACTTATATTTTCTCTTCAGCATCTTGCCATTGGATTCTTCACTCTTGTTTTAAGCCCAAAAATAGAACAATACATTTTCAATTAACCCAGAGATCTTGGCTACTTTCAAAGAAGACCTTGGAGCAGCACAGCACACATTCTCCTAAAGAAGATGGGGATAGAGAATATTGATCCTCAGATCTTTTATCTGTTGTGACTCTGTAGATCAAGTAGTTCAAAGCGAATCTTACTTTAATATCCGGAAATTGGCCAAGGTATGTATCCATGGTCAGAAGTGCTTGATCCACCAGCTTCTGATGGAAATCTGTCCATAGGAGATCATTGTTCTGAAAAACAAAAGTAATGAGTTAACTATTAAGAACATAGGGTTCCACATTTCTGTTTTTCCCTGTGAGTGCTACAGCAAACAATCTTAGGCCCTCAGAGCTCTTAAGAAACAGAAAATTCTTTGGAAAACTAATGATAACAGATCTTGGCAGAAATGAGAAATCCTGATGCTGCTAATTCCGGTGACCTCTCCAAGGACAAATGCCTTTGAAGCCCTATCTTTCCCCCGCAATGTTAAACTCAAGTCTGTACAATGGAAGATGATTGTCAGGCTGCTTTTGACTCCTAATCCCAGCAGCTACAAAAAAGGGACACCTGACATCACAAGGCAGCATTTTCTGGTTTTCATTAAAATACAGCTTTCAGGAGAATCAGAAACAACAAAAAGCTACACCAGCAGTCTTCAGGCCTCACACCACCTGCCTTCACAGCCCAATGGAGGCCACAGACAAGGCTTGCACCCTGAGCTGTGCTCACTTTATCCTTGACCTTAGCTCAGGCACAGTAATTGCATATCAGCACCTTGGATTAGGTGAAAAATTACCCCTCTCTCCTGCTTTTGCACTTGAACAAAGGGTTTTGGCTATAAAATTCAGGAAAAATTCCTACTTTATGCTTTTTATTTGACAGGAATAACTTTTCTCTCTCACCTGTCTTTTCACAAGCAAAATATAAACAAGGAATTAAAGGAGAAGGCAGAAAGCTGGAATATTCTTGCAGACCCAAAGGGTAGCTCCAGTTAGTCCTCAAAATTCATGTCCCCTTTGACCTCTCTGGCTCAAATTTTATGGAGGGTCAATCTCTCAGGAGGCACCACAGTGGCTCAGGAAGAAACAAGGCCAACAGAGACTGTGAAGTCAAAGCAGCTGAAACACAACTCTGTTTCCTAAAGCAAAGTTTCCATGTTAATGAAAAACTTGACCTGGAAACATTCAGGTTTTGTTTGAATTATCTGCTTTGAAGTCATTATTTCCTGGACAAGATACAGATGTTATTTCAGGTGAGATTTTCTGCGGAGGAAAGAAGGGGAAGGAAAGAATCCTCCTCCTGCTCTCCTGTCTCCTTCACCACTTCTCCAACGTCACAGACAGCTGCAGATAAGCCCAGTTTTGCAGCCTCATGGCAAATGAATCCAGAGAGCTGAACTGCCACAGCTGCTGCTCAGCAGAACAGCTGAGCAAGAGAGCAGAGGGTGCTGCCTCCAGCTGGACCCACCACAGCCACATGCCAAGGGGATCCACGCTGCCAAATGACAGGCTGTGCCCTAAGCTCCACAGAAAACACCTGGGAAAGTTGGATAGGCATCACCTCGCCAAGGGATGAGAACAGCAGCAGTTTGAGGTGACACATGGCTCAACCATACAAGGGAGCAACTGAAACAAGGCAGCTGGTGGTACTGCCATGAGGGGTTGTTGCAGCTACACAATTGGCTGCTCTGACTGCTTTAGCCATCGTTTATCTGCCCCTTTCTCTTACACAGAACATAAGCAGTACACCCAGCTGACACTACTGAGTTTCTTTTGGAATCCTCTGTCCCCATTTAGCCACTCTGGGGGGAACAGCTTCTGGGCAAAAGTGTATGGTTCTGTGTAATGTACAAGTATCTGGCAAGAATCTCCTACAAAAACACAGGCCCCATCCTTTCAGCCTTCCTTTCTTCAGGGTGCTAAGTTTGTCTCCAATTCTTCTGCAAAGTCATATGCCTGAAGAAATGTGGTGCACAGACATAGCTTCCACAGCTCATCTCTGCTGACAGAGCAAGTCTCAACATCCCCACATCCTGGACAAAGTCTTACCTCTGCTATTTTATTTGTGTCATCTCTCCCAGGCCAATCTGGCTCATAAACTTCCTGCAAACACTCTGTCAGTTTCTTGGAGGCCTCATGCATAGCTAGGAAAGAAGAGGGAACTGTTCAGACAAAGAAGAAAATAATGTGTTCCTCACAGTTTAACCCTTATCCTGAGGAATGGAGGCACAGGAGTATTACAGAAGATGTTGAGTTCTTCCTTACTAAATGTCTGACCCTTGATGACACAGAGATGGAAGGTAACCAGAGGAAGAAAGGAACCAAGGGTGCAGTTGCATCAAGCCTTTGTGTTCGTTTTCCCCTAGAAGAACATGTGAAGGTTCATCTGCTAAGACAGCCCCACGTGTTTGGCATCAAAGCACAACCCCATTCCATCCCAGGTGGTCCCAAAGGATTCTGAAAGATTCTCCCCCTGACAAAGTTAACCTGGCCTGGGAAGGTGGGAAGGGGAAGGCTGCAGAAACCTCACTGTGTAAGTAAGCATTAAAGGGGAACAAACCTCTGCTCATGCAGACCTTACCTTTGACAGAAGCCAAGTAAGTTCGGAGGTCCTTCTGCAGCCTCGTGCCTTCAGACTGTGAACATAAGGACATTGTCAGTTATTCTCTCAGCTAAAGAGAGTGTAAGAAGCATGCAAACATTTCTAATTAAAGAAAACTGATCTTGCAGACAGGCTACACACCAGTCCTATGATCACATGAAACTTCAAGCTATGACATTTTTTGCATTTTTTTGCTCTCTGTTCTAGGAACTTCTAGGACTTTTGCAGCAAATGTAATCATAACTCCTCTCCTCTTGTACTTTCTTTGGGTCAGTTCCCAATGCTTCTCCAGACTAGGAGATTTTTTTTTTTTTTTTTTAAACTGGCCAGCTCTTTCTGATCCTGCATTTCCTTTGCTGATCACAGTATGAAAAGAACAAATGTGAACTCATCCAGAACTTTCGAGGCATGGAAAACAATTTGGGCCATGCTGCTGGAAGCAGATGGATTTCTCACAAAGCTATGCTATCTCTGCCACTTCAACAGCTGGGCAGATTTAGCCTCTGCTTAGAGAGCACAGCTGCACTGGGAGCACAAAGGATCTCAGCATGAGCTCAGTTGAGACAAGAGGTGCCTGAGTGGTGGGGAGAGTTGATGGAAAACATCTGCTTTTGAAGTCAGTAGCTCTGAGGCAGCTGTTGAAGATGTCCTGTGAGCTCCCTGTCTCTGGAGTGGGCTTCAGCTGTCAAAACTGATTTTGCTGGGGTGCCCCCTTAATGGGGCACAAACTGAGAAGGAGGAAGAATTACAGCAGGCTGTGAGGTGCAGTGGTCTCTTTTCCACATTCTTGTTTTGCAAAAGATATGCGAAGTCCCTCCAACAGATACATTATCATCCTGCAACTGTATCCTTTTTAAGAATAACTAAATTTGAACTTACAACTTGGAGGTTATCAAAAACTATCAGTGGGGAAGATCCTTTGCAGAACTTGCCCACTACACACTTGGGCACTGCAATGTCTGGAGCAGTAGCATTCAAAACTGTAGCATCTAAAATCAGAAGCTACCTCTAAAACTGTGTCCATGCCTGCCCTAATCCTGCCACAGCAGCAAATGACACAAGCCAAACTCAGAACTCTTCAAGTCTCAATACTCAGTTCCAAAGCCATGGAGCAAAAGTATCCTCTGAGCAGAAAACCAGCACCACAATTAAATGTCTAATCAATACATTTAGATATATCACCTGAAAAACCTACAAGTCAGTGCTGAAAACTGGAGCATACAATTGCAGCATTGCAGAACCATCCTTCTGTGCTCTCCAGGCATCCTCACCAGTAAGTGGTGCTGCATCCTGCAGCTGGAGTGGTCTCAGTCACCTCTTGCTGATGTTTTAACTCAGAGCGGATCTCTTGTCATTATGGAGTTACCTAAGTCTCATAAAAGTAATCAGCATGACAGAGAGAGTGAACAGACTTCACAGCCTGTAAGATCTGCAAGCAAAAAGATTTTCTCTCAATGAGACCTGTGTTCATAGTTTTGCCCTGAATCCTGTTTTCCCAACTCCTCTGGGTATCTGTGGCTCCTGTCCAGTTCCCTCTCTGTCATTTCTGTTGATTTTTTTTTGTCCACCACTAAAGCAAAGGCTTTTTTTAAATTATTTTAAGCATTAATGCTTTCCTATAAAACTTTGGGATAACTTTAAGACCACTGCTTTCTCTCTATGCACGCAGCACCTGCTTTCCTTGAGCAGCCATTCGTAAGCTGTCAAGTACTGCCACAATTCTGCACAAATCACAGAATCATTAAGGCTGGAAAAGACCTCCAAGATCACCAAACTTTGACTGAATATCACCATGCCACGTCTCTGTGTTTTGTAAACACTTCCAAGGATGGCTTCTCTGGGCTGCCTGTTCCATGCTCACTCCAGAATGCCTCTCAGAATACAGTTAGACATTGTCAAATGCTATATAAAACAGAAATCTTCAAAACTCCTGAGTGTACATTTAAAAGATGCTTCTTAAACTGAATGGTTAAAAAAGTAGGGAAAATATTCAAACTGGAATGAAAAAGATCCACTTCCGAGGTATCAAAGAGTTGAAGGGTGTGCAGAGAGAAGTTACAGATGTATGGCTCAATATGAAGATGTTTAAACACACAAGTGTCATCTTGTTTGAGCAGATATCACCATACTTGCAGTAAGTGTATTCAATCCCATGAGCCTATAACACAACCAGGTATAACATGAAGGACAGTGTACAGATGGATATTTAAAAATAAAAGTGCTATGCTTGGAAGGCTGGAACACCTCTCTCTCTTACCAAAGACCTAATGAACCACCTATTACTTACAGTTCTGTGAAAGAAAAACACAAAAGTGGTTTCATATCTTTTTGTGCTTTCTTATCTCGAAACCAAGCCCTAGCTAAGTATGTGATTTTCTGTAGAGCTGCTTCATGGTAATAGACAGGTTTCCTAAAACCCTTTTCCCCCAATCTTAAAAAGGAATTATTTCATCCTAATATTAGACCCCTTTATATAACCTCTCTGGTTTTGCAGTTCTAGTGGGAAGGATTTTGTTATCAGCAGGGATGTTCGCCATCTGAGGGGGCAGGAGGTAATGCCCTATTTCAGATTAGATTAACACAGGGCTGGAAGAGCAGACTGTGTAATTACAGGGACGAGAAGCATTGAAACAACAGCTCCAGGTAAGCCCCCACTCAGCAAAACTTTAGAACTGTTAAGAGCATAAACAATTTGTGAGAAGCTCCACCCAGGGGTAACAGGGAGGCTGTTAAACTTGCTTTGCTACATAGGGCTGAAGTGGAAACTGCTGGGCATGAAGGGGTCTTGTCTGGGAAGAAACCCTCTCTCTGAATTACTGACTGTAAAGGGAACCTACTCTGCAAGAGGGGAGATGCACTGCCCACTGCCTGCCTTGCAGCAGGGGCTGTGCCCAACACAGCATGCTGCAGGCAGAGGTGGATGTAGCCTGTGCCAGCAGCAGCTTCTTTCTCATGTGCTTGGTGTGAAAGGTTGTAAACCAGCCGAGAACTTCCACACAAGTGGCAGCTCATGAAGGGTATCAGTACCCAGCTGCTCCGCCAGGCAGAAACACACATGGTGCCAGGTGTAAGAGCTGCCACCAGCCTCACTGAGCACTTCAGCACAGGGAAAGAGAAGCCAAAGCCTGGCACACCTCAGGCAGGGGCTGAGTTGCACCTTTACAGCAAGACTCTTGCTCCCAGATCAGCAAGGATAAAATCTGAGACAGATCCTTGTGCCAGTGACTGAACACAAGTGACACTGGGAAAGGGAAGAAGGAAGGAACTGTCAAATGGACGTTTGGGTAGGTTAATAGCCAAAGAATCTCCATGAGGAAGGAATGAGGGGCAGTTCTGCTGCTTGTCAAGCCTTCAGGAGACACAGGCAAGCCCTGCACCTACATGGCTGTGTTTAGCTCTTTTACCATAAAGCAAATCCATCTGAGATAAAAAGTTCATACTATTCCAGGACCTCAGAGTGGTGCTCTTATATGAACCTGATGGACAGAGAGTTAGGAAGTGCAGTCCCCTCCCTTATGTCCACTCAATCACTATTTGAAAGAACCACAAATACCTTGGTTGAAAATGATTAAGTTATTTTTAGACCTGCCCTCAATTCCTTAACAGACCACACACAGAAACATGTGTCAAAGTGGTTCAACAGAGTCATTAGAGTCAGAGGAGCCTCTAACCAGCCAGAGAACAAGGTTACTGCCTGCTCACACCCTAGCCAGTTCCACAAGAGAGCAGCGCTGTTCTGTCACCAACCTGCAGCAAAAGGTCAGCTTTCCTCCAGACTTCCATTCCCACTGGAACTTTGTAATGAAATGTCACAGAAATCTCAAACGATATTACACACAACTCATAAATATAAAAACATAAACAAGTGTGTATATATGCATATATAGCTGATTTTTTATTCCCCTAGTCCTCAGCTCTGGATATCCCAAGATTCCAGCTAAATCACTCATGGTTTGCCCTGTAAAACAGGCACTGTCTGCATTTATTTTAGTAATAGGGAAACTGAGGGCCTAAGCAAAACCAGCAGACCCCAAGCAGCAAATGCAAAGCAGCCTCCAGCTTCTTTGAGTAATTATTTGGGAATTTAGTTCATGGTCTGCTCTGCAAAACAGGAAAAAAAAATCAGATGTAAGGGATACAAGACGCAGTGCTTCTTTAACAGGCTCCTCAGTGCACCACTGGAACTCATGGCTTGTTGAAAAAGCCATCCCAGAGAGTCACATATAGAAATTTAGATATTAGTTTTTTATTTTATTTCTCCTTTAAAAAGGTTATTTCTTAATTGCTTAAAAATTATACCAAAAAAGTCACATCTGGTAATGTCATGTTGTCAGAAAGCAGTTAAAATGCATTCTGCTGTGTACAAGGGAGTATCATTGCTGGACATGCTACAGACATGCTGCATGAACTTCTGGAGCAATAGCTACTATTGCTGCCAAGAGAATGAGCATTACTGTCCAGGAATCTGCAATCAGCTCTGGTTACATGTAAGTCAAAGCCAGACTGAAGGATTTTCATTACATTCAACTGTGGCAAATCCCTGCTCAGCTGGTTTTGCGACACATAACCACATCTGCTGAGACATGATGCAGCTGCCATGAACAGCTCTAGAAAAAGGTCCTAAATGTGTCAGGCCAAAAACAGGTTACAGATTTCTTCAACACCACCTGAACTGTGCTGTGGTACACATTTCCTGCCACAAAACAGCACAAGTGCTTCCCCTAACAACAAGCACCAACAAAACCCAAAAGGTGACTGGTGTTTTCCCTTCTGGAAGGCTGAAGGCTCTAGATGAAAAATAAAACAAAACACATGCAGTTGAAGATCAAAACCTACTGCTGCGGAACTAGGAGGGTGGGGAAAAATTGCTACACTGTTAAAATATTTCTGTGCACTAAAATATTGGGGATGAGGTGGACAGGCAGAAGAATAATGACTCAGGTCTGACACTGATTGTGCAAGTATGGGGAGGAAGTCAGATTTAGGTCTCAGCCATGGAAGGATGTTCCCTTTTCACTATTTGCTTTCTTTGTCTCTTCTGCCCTTCACTGTGCTTAAGAAACTGAAACTGCCTTGTTCCATTTTATTTTTTTATTTCTAATCTGTTTCCCACCCTATCCATCTTTCAGGGACACAATGTTGCTCTTGTATCTCTGCTTCCAGTAGAGAAGCAAAAATTACATTACAAAGCAGCTGCTAACTGAAGAAAGTGTTCTGGTTGAGCTATTTCTTTTTCTAAAACTGGGTCTAGAACAAGTATTATTTTTACCAATCTCTTCACTCTCGTGACCAGTGACAGTATTGAGGAAACAGGATGAAGCTGAGGCAGGGGAGGATGAAGCTGTGCAGGGCACGGAGTTGGACTCAATGATCCTGATGGGTCCCTTCCAACTCAGCACACTCTATGATTCTCGCACTAATTCCACGAAAGGGACCCTGAAAGTCACAATGTCATTTCTTGGATGTGAAAAGTTATGAGTTATGGGTCACTTCAACAGGCCTATCTCATTTTTTAATTTAATGGCCTTTAATTATATATTGTAGCACGTGACTGGAAGCTAATACTGAAACCTGGGGTGCAATTACATATCACAAATTATCTTACCAGCTGTTTGTTGAAGTTCTGCACACACTGTTCAAACTGCTCATCTTTTGTTTCATCTGCTTTACCAAGCTTCTGAAGCACCTGTGGACAGAGAGAAGAAAGGTGACTTCAAACACAGATACAGCAAAGCAGAGACAAAGAAACAGTTGCACATTTTTGGTCCTTAGGCTGAGAGAAGTTAAAAAGTCACCCTTATTCTTGTGCTCAAAATTTTCAGAATATTTTTCCACACAATCATAGCTTGAAAACAGATTTACAGATGAGTCAGAAAGAACTCAGAGCTCTTACATTCTGTTGTACTAAAGAGCATGACTGAGGCTTGTCTTTCACTGATCTAATGCTTTTTGCAGACAAAGCAATAGCAATCCAGTTATCTCCTGAACCAGCAAGACACAAACCACATCCCTAATATGTGTTGTGTTGTGCAGTTACACTTATCCCGATTTAACACTAGTCTCTAGTCCAGACAGGGTGGGGTTCTTCTCCCAGAACAGCTGGATGGTCCTCAAAAACACAGAAAGCTGCACAGAGATCTCAGGGAGGGAGGGTGGTTGGAGCAGTGAAAAAGCCACCTTTTTTCCACCTTTTCTCACTATGCACATGCTTGGCAAGAGCTGGCTGCTGGGAGCCACTGGGCACCTTACACCATTAATCCGTGTAACACTCAGTCCAAGTGTCACTTCCGAGAGTGTCAGCAGCCGCCTCCCTGCACAGCATAGCACAGCTCCCCACAGCCTGAAAAAAAAATCCTTATCAGACTACTTCTCTTATCACCTTTCTCTCTTAGCTCCCTCTCCATACAGCTAAGTGGATTGCTCCCAGGCTTAAAAGAAAACAGCATTTCATGTTCTGGGCTGGCAGGTACATTCATCACGAGAAGTCTGGGAAACCTGTGGAGGAGGGCAGCAGCTATTAGCCACAACTCAAGCAACCCCAGAGACTGGGATATACCTTGTAACTGGTTAAGGCTGATTATATCATCTCTGAATCAAAACTAAAACCTAACAATGCCACAAAAAAAATCCAAAAAAACCCAAAAAACCAACCAAAAAAAAACCAAAAAAAAGAACAAAAAGCCTTATCTCACAGGGGCAGTGAAACCAGACAGAAGCTTACCCAGCCCTCAGCCACAGGAGGTTTTTGCAAGCCAGAGGTGAGCTAGAAAGGGGGCTGAGGGAGCACCTCAGCAAGCAACACAGGCCTATCCAGAAAGGACATGACTGTCCAAGAGGCAGAAAGTACTGGAAAGCTGGAATATCCCTTGCTCTGCTGAGCACTGCAGAACAGCCCTTTACCCAAGACCCCAGCTATCATGTACAGCCCCTTTTGGGGAGAAGGGGATTAAGGTGAAAAAAAACTGTTACTGACATCAGGTCTTCAAGCAGACCATTAGTAACTGTCCCCAGACTCTGAGGGACTGACTGCCAGAGAGACATGACAGTCACCCAAACCGGGTTCCTACAGCTGCCTTTGCTACCCATGGAGAACATGAAGAGAAGTTTTCTCCTGTAAGGCAGGGATCAGTCTTTCATGATTAGACCCCAAAATGGAATTGAAAAGGATCATGCAACAGGATGTAGAATAGAATATTTTCAATTTGAAGTGACCTACAATAATAATTTAGTCCAACTGGCCATTCACCTACTGGCCCACGCTCATGTTTTTTTATACTGTTGAGGTGGAGGACACCTGTCGGCTAGTGGATGATGCCCATCTGGCTAATCTCAGTTCCTCTTCCCCATGCATGAATGGATATTCCCATCTCACTCCTGACCAAGTAACTGACTGTAGTGGAAGATGTGATAAACCTGAGCAGTTCTTCAGCATACAGCTCCGAAATCCCCTTATTTTAGCTGGGATTAAATGCCTAGGAGGGAATCACCATTTTTCATTCTCCCTCTGATCAACAGCTTCTCTTCACCTCCAGAAATTGCTGAGGTAATTCAGTGTCAGCAAAAGGAGGGAAAAGGACACGCAGACAAAGAGTGCCCTCTTTGTCACCAAGAGCTGAACCAAGAACCGTCAGAATTTTAAGTACAACTTTCTACGGTTCAAATGCCAGCACCAAACACTGCAGCTACAAATGCCTAATGTGCTTGGTAAATCTGTCTACACAGCAGGACATAGAGAGCATGAATATTCCCTTCTTCCTCACAAACCCTTGGCACATAAGAGCTTGTTGGAAAGAGAAGAGGCAATGTTGTTTGTACTGGCAGAGTCCTGTACACCAGACACTGGTGTCTCCTGTGCCCATCCACTCAAGCAAAAGGAAGCACATCCTGTAGCAACACTGCTGCTGAGGTTACACATTCCTCTGCCATGCCAGCAGGAGAGAAGGACTCAGTATGGCTTCATCTTTCTTATCAAGTGGTATGGGCAACCTCCTCCAGATATTGTTCAGCTGCACTCCCCAAGGCTGTCTGATCTATGGAGCAGGGATTTCCCACCTGCTGGGTGACTTTCTAGGTGTTCAGAGCGCAGGCACACCAACAGCACCCATCACTGATAACAATAAAGTATGCAAGCTGTAAACTCCAAAGCAGAATTATGTTCTCAAAGTGCAGATCAATAGATCTACTGGGGATACAAAGGAGATTGTTACAGGGCAATGCATCTGTCTGGCTAGTCAAAAGATGTGACGCTTTCAGGCCTGGAGGGGAGGGAAGGAGAGCATTTAACTGTGAGGAATCTGGAGTATGTCACCAGGGTCAAAGGTCTAGAACAGCCTCAGTGCTTCCTCGGGTAAGACACTGAGCAGCACTCACAGACTATTCATTACCGAGCCACATGCCTGCTTCCATCATATCCAAGGAGTTAATTTCCAGTTCCATTGCCCCTTGGGGAACGTGCACACTTAGTCTGGGATCATCTGGCCAGCTAGGAAAATCTTGTTCCACTGTGTCAAGGTGCTCTGCACAATTCCTGCATAACACTGGGCATCGCAAAGGGCTCTAACTCCCAGCCTATCTCTAAGAAACCTCCTGCTGTAACAGGAAAGCTCAGGAGAGAGAGGAGCAGCCATGAATGAGGAGGGAGGAAGTAAGAAGAAACCCTTCCACAGCGGTGACAAGGGGTGGGTGAAACCCACCTGCCTCTGCAGGCAGTTGGGGATGGCTGCAGAGAAATATAGCAAGGAAAACAAAACCAGGTACTAGAGAGAGGCTGTGAGAAGCGAATCCCTGGCTACACAAAAAAACCCTGCTCGTTTCCTACTCTATTCCCCATGTGATAGATGAAGGCTTGTGCCCCATGTCTGCTGGCCCTACAGGCAAGCCCCAGCCATACAATGATCTCTTTTTTTACCTGCTATGATGCAGCAAAGAGACAACAGCCCTGGGCTGCAGCAGGACAGTAGTTATCTCCTTATAATGCTCTCCCTTATAACTAGATCTGCCCCACACAAACAGCCCAGAGGTAAAACCCCAAGTCATCTTAGCAACAGAGAAGGACAGCACCACAATGCTAGCCCTCAAACCTACTCCCAGCTCCCCCATCAGAGAGCTGTGCTGGCAAGTTGTACTAACAAATCCCTGTGGACTCCCTGAACCAGGCAGGGATGGAGCAGCTGGCCCTGGGTGTGCTGCTGACTGCAGGCATGTCTGTGCTCACTGCTAATAACCCGTGAGCTCACGGGACAACTCCCTGAACCAGGCTGGTACGTGCCGTCATAGGTCAGGCTATTCCGGGTGAGCCACGGCTGCTCCCTCCCTTCCCTGAGACAGTTTTTAATCCTCCAGCTCACTGCAAAGCCAGATAAAGTTCGGATGGAAACTTCAGGCTCTTTGATAGCTATTAATGGAGCAGATCTACCAGGGTAGGAGACAGGACTCCACCGCAGCTCCCAAAGCTCTGGGCGGATCGGAGATGGTGTGATGTGTCAGCTGCTGTCTGGCGGCAAACCACACCAGAAGAGGGCATGGATCTGGCATTTAAAAGATTAAGCAGCAACCATGGCCAGGCTCCTTGGATTGCCCTTGACCTCAGGAGTCCTGGCCCTGCATAAGAATAGGGACCATTTCAAGATGGTGCAAGATAGGCTGAAGGAGGGAATACTTTGTATGAATCCCACAAAACACCTTGTGAAACAGATTTCAAAACAGCTCTAGAGTGGCTGTGGGTTTCAGTCTTGATTTACTACAGCAGTAGTAAATTGATTTACTATGATTTATTGATTTACTACAACAGGACGGGGCTGTCATCCCTGGCCTCAGGCACCAGATATCTTTTTCAGCATTTCTCAAAAACCAGGTCTCTTCTAATAATTACAGCTAGACCTGTAAATGTTCTGCATATACTAAGACCAACAGGCACAGACCAACTACTGTAGCATCTCCAAAGAGAGCCAAATTCCACCCATGGAGCCTCAGTTTTTCCTACATTTGAATAAAAGCAACAAACAAAACAAGGAGACTCAGTTTGAAGATTTAAAAACACTTTAAGAACCTTGTTCTGTTAATAGCAAGATGCTATTAACAAATCAGTAAATAATCACATTCCTCTTATATCACAGATGTGTTTGTAATTTGCTGTTGTGGGCAGAACCATCTGCAGTCAACTTGGAATTGCTATGCTTTGAGAAGCAAGGTAACACAGAAGTGAAAGGGAAACACTAAAATCCTCATACCAGAGATGTGGCATTTGCTAGCAATGGTCAGAGAAGTAAAGGAATTAAATAGCCTTTAAAAATAGCAGCAGTTCCTAGCAAATCTGAAAATTTGCTTTGGGCAATCCAAGTGGCAGGTGCTCCTCAAAGACCATTAGATTCACACAATGACTGATCATTACCTAAATACCACAGCTTTGTACAACTCAAAAGGAAGAATCTTATCTGGCTGCAGTTTACTTTTTTCCCCAGGTTTGTACAGGTGGCAACATTCCTGAAGGGCAAGCCCCCAAACTAATTATCATAGGGTCTCCAGTGCTCTGCTTCAAGCACTGGGCAGGAAGGGAATGGAGATCTGGACATCAGCCCTGTGACTGCCAAATTCTGATATAGAGCAGCAATCCCCAGAAAGGACAAACACTCGCTGGCAGTGCAGCAGGAAGCAGTATCAGACCAACTGATCTGCTTTCTCAAAAAAACAACTGCAACCACATTTATGCTTTCTAATAAAGAAATATATGCCTGCTGCTTAATGCAGCCACAGTTCTCAGTCAACACCTTCCCTCCCTCCCTTTTGAAATATCAATGCCACAACACAACAAAAGTCCCGAAACCCCAAATATTCTCAACAAACCCCAAGTAGGCTCATCATGTGAGCAAATAACTTAGTAAACCTCTACTTTCCATGGCATATGGGTCACCCAGGCCAAAGACCAGTTTAGGGAGTGCGAGTGATGAGCAGTAATGCAATAAAATAAATGTATTTATTTCATGGATCTCAAACAAAGCTAAATCTGCCTCTAAAATATCTGAATTTGTGGTCCAGCCCTGATGAAGAGGAAGTCATTAAGCCCACAGCCAGGGAACATCAGCCCTACAAGCCCACATCTTACTCCCCCCACAGTACCAGAGAGGGGCTGCACTTGCATCCTACTGACATGGACCCACTGCCCCTAAATCACTCCATCTCCTGACCTCTCCACCCCTTATCAACACCACCTCTGATTGTTGCTGTGTCTGCCAACTCCAGTGTATAATCTCCAAGTACCAAATGGGCACTGAGCCAGTAACTACTGTGACTAATTTTGAATTGCAATAAATTGGCATGTGTCAATGGCTCAACTAGCAACAGAACAAATAGATCTTTGATCTCAGGCTGCTGCCTGTTATTCCACAGAAGACATTCTACTCAGAAGAGGAAGAGAAGAAAACAGTGTCCAAGTCAGATGGTAAGCACAAAGCCACGTAACTTAATAAGGTACAAACAAAGGAAGCTTCATAAGCTTTTTTAAGCCTCATTTCTTCTGTGCCCACATGCAATGTGACTTGTTCAATGAAATAAATTTGTGCTCATGGAATACTTTGGTTATTTCATTCAGATTTGGGGAGAAAGAGCAGCAGTGGGAATCTGCTCCCCCTCCAGCCCTCCCCAGGAGAAGGGCATGTCCTCCTGCCCTCCACGCCTGACTCCAGGCTGGTTTTGGGGACAGCCTGGCTTTCCTCATGCAAGCCTGACACAATTAAGTCTTTCTTTCAAACAACTGGACAAAGGAGGATGGGGGTGGAGAGGAAGAAACTCCAAACACATTAACGCTTCATTTTAAATTGAGGAAATTATTCCCATAGCTGAGCAATCACCAAGACCCTTGGATCACCGGAAGATGGGAAAGGGCAATGTCAAACTTGGCACAGACAGAGCAGTTCTTGTTTGCTTCTTCCTTGCTAACAAGGTTCAATAGATCCCACAAAGACAGGACATTGCCTCTGCTACAGAACTAAGTGCTAGGAAATAAGGGTCCAATACTGCATTTTGTTAGAGACCCCTTGAATGACCTGGAAAAGCCACATCTAATGCCATATCCATCCAGTTGTAAGGAGTGTTTGGCCAGCATGTCACAGTCACCAAATTTATCCCTGGTATTTCCAGCTGGCAAATGGGAAAGAGAGGAACACAGAGAGGAGATGGCCAGTTTCCAGTGCCCAGCTTAAGGCACACTGAGTTTGATTTTTGGAGGTGTCCCTATAGTTAAACTATGTGAGAATTTGCATGCTTAGAGCCATCTTCTAAAACACAAACAACTAATAAGACAATTTTCTGTAAACATCAAAAAAAAACCCGTTAACAGTGAGTAATTTCAATCATTAGGACAGACTGCATGAAAGGCTTTAAGACAAGCATCTCAATGTGATTTAAGCCAGATCAATCCCACTCTACAAAGCGGTCAGACCTTGTAAGGCCCTTCCAAAGCTTTTCTTTCGCAAATCCAGAAGATGACAGCTTCAATGAAGTTGAGTTACTTCATTTCCAAACAAATATCCTACTCAAAAAGATCTCATTCCTTCCTCCATACAACACGAAGTGTAACATAAACCCAAGCGTGACTAGATATTAACAGCATGCATAGCCAAAGAAATAGCATGTATATGTCAAAGAACCATCACCTTCCCTAAATAGCACCACACTAAGAAATTTCTGCAGGAGCCAGTCACACATTGCCTTTAAGGCTCACGTCAAGTATTTAATTCTGACATCTGTTAAACAGCAGCTTCATCATGACCTGCACCTTAGGACACACCTCTCAAGTTTAACATGACTCACTGTGGTCATACAGTGATGCCTTTCATCCTTCTCTCTCATTCTGTAGTTCAATATAGAAAAAAATAAAGTTCCAGTTTTCTCACTCAGAATTATTTCCTGGAAAACCTGCTTCCTCATAACAGGGTCAAGAGAGAGTTCATGGCAACAGGTTTTACCAGGCTGAGGTCACCATCTTAAAATACACAGGACATCAAGTGTTCTAAGATTATAGGTGACCACAATGAGAAGAATCAGGTCTAACCCCAGTCTTTGGACATTCCTCCCACAACTACCTCCATGGGTTTAGTGGATCTCAGGCAGTTCCTGCTCCCAGAGCTCAAGACGCTGTCCCCTCCATGCTGTTGTTGGAGAACTCTTGTCCTGCCTGGCTGGTCAAAATCGCTATACCCATAGGTAGTGCCCAAGATAAAAAGCCCTATCGGACAGGGGGCCAGAAGCGCAGGTAATCTTCTGCAATAGGAAAAAGGCCAGGATGATTTTCATTTCCTTGGTTACCTCTCCTTCTCTTTCTACTGCTCTCAGAATCTGAAATATCACCTGCTGACCCCACTCTCTCAGCAAGACCAATGTTCCTGAGGTCCCACGTTAAAAGCATCTTCTCATTTTTGGGGTAGAATCTACTGCAGTTTCTCCCCGGGTGATTCCCACCCTACTGACAATACTCAATTCTTCCCCAAGAAGCTACCAAACACTTTGCCTTCAGCTTCCATGCCATGACCAAATCACTTATCTAAAACGGGCTTTAACATTTCCCTGCCTTAATGCCACTCCCACTCCGGGAAGCCTTCACTATCTGCTAACACTGTCTCTAACTGTAGTATATTGTCATCAAGTAATGATTTTTAAAAAGTTCATAGTCCTTTACATTATTGCAAGGCTCACTGCTACTTGCCACAGAACTGGGCTACAGTATCTAAGTGGGATGGGTTGATTCTCAGCTTCCCAGAAAACAGCAGTGGGACGTGATGTGCAGGTCAGAATTCTAAACCAAAAGGCACAGTGAGTGCTGTGCAGCTAATCTGTGCTGATTCTAGTCTCATACAGAGTCATTAAAGAAAAAGATAAAGATGATATTCGAGTGTACACAAAGCCCAGGGGCTCAGTCACTGTTTTGTGGCATCAGCTTTGGCAAAAAGCCTATAAATAACCTCTTTGCAGAAATGGGCAAGCTCTCTCTATATGCACTCCCTTGCTTTTACTTCAGATAAGCACTTTCAGTGGGAAAAAAAATTGTTCATATTGTTCTTGAATAGACCCATTTGAGTTCTAAAAAAACAAACAACAGAAGTACAAACTTAAAACCAAAACCTCGAACTCTAGAGCTCCCCAATATCACTGGGATACATTTAAAAGCTCCACCCCAGGCTCATTGCTCATTGTTCCATCTAAAATATTACTCAAAGTAATATTTTTTTAAAAAAAGAAAAGTCACAAATAGAATTGTTCCCTTAACAGAAGTATGTCCAGTATTTTTTATCAGCTGTCCTAGGACAAGCTAAAAATATTGCAAGGATTTTTAAAACTAACAGTGTAGGAGCCTTCTTTTATTCAAGACCCTAAAGCAACAGTGGTCAATTGTGAAAATACATTTCTGAACAAATCAGCAGGTTTTTTAAGTCATATGACCAGTCCCCAGATTGTCTTCCATCTAAGAAGATGTTGCCAAACACAAGCTCTCTCCTTCCAATAACTCCTGTGAACACATCTGCATCAAGCAGATTTGCTGTATTAGATACCAGCAAGATAGACCCTGAACTTGAAGTTTTTTAGAAGGAAGCTACCATGAAGAGACCAAGTCAAGACCACCTGGTTGCCTCGCAGCAAAAGCTTTCATCTCTGCAAAGGTCAGAGCCAGAGTGCTTCACTGTTTTCTCCCAAAAGCCCAAATCAAGGTGAAGGACACTCACCACACCTGTATCAGGTATAATACAAATGACATTTCCTGATTGCACCATTTGGAGAAAAGAGGGCCCTTCCACATTTAAGTGCCTATATCAGGTATGGATTTCCCAGCATGTGAAAGAAAATGCTGTCCCTATGCAACCAGTCACGTATGTTCCCACAGCAGGCAATGACATGAGGAGTTCAGCTGCCCCTCTTCCCCAAGGATCACATTTATGTCCTCAACATAGAGCTGTGCAGACTTCTCAAGTGTCTTTTTCATTTGTGGAAGAAGATGCCAAGAGCTGCTGAGAGAGCCCAGCTCAGCAGACATTAGCACAGGGCAGCAAGGGTGCTGTGCTGAGGTTCTGTCACACCCGCATCAGACAGCAGAGACTGCTGAGTGCCTGCATCTTGTGGGTTTGGCAGATGAAGCCAGAGTGGGAGAAGCACCTCAGGGAGCTTTTGCTCCTTTTGTGTTGCTGTTTTTTTAAAAGAGAGGGCTCCTTCATACACTAAAGCAGCAGCAATTGTTTGCTAAACCCTTAAAGATGGTACATGGCAAAGCATGCAGTGCTCCAAGTTATCAACTCAGTCGCTTCTGTCCTTCAGTTTTCAGTTCTCAGATATCCAGATCTGGTTCAAGCTCAGCAGCTTTTATTTTTGACAGTGGTCTCAGAGCTCAGTTACCAGCCTTGGACAAGATGGCTCTGCCCAGCTTCATGCTGGAAAGGTGTTGACAGACACTGAATATATTACGAACAAGTGGACATAAGCTGTCACTCCGTAAGGAGAAGAAAAAAGGCACACTGAGGAGATTTGGTCACTATAATTCAATTGGAGAAGTCTGTTAAAAAATTGGTTTTATTCCTGCTGTGCAACATACATTCGTCAACCTTAAAACAGGTCCATGAAACAACACAGGAATGACAACAAAACTGCTGCAAAGTATTTCAAGGAGAGCATTGTGAGCTAGAAATGGCTCAAAACATCTCTTTATTTGATGAAATGCAGCAGAAAGAAAAAGTATTTCTTCTTTTTTAGTCCAAGAAAGGCAGTACCAATTGTAGATAACTTTACAGATAAATAGGCAGTTATTGTAGATACCTGTATCTATAGATATAGGTATCTTTTCACTCATATCTTTATAGATGTCACATGGAATGCCTAGAGATTTTGGTACTATCCCATACAAGTTACTGAAATAACAAGATTCATCAATCAGCAGAGCTCAGTACCTTTCATTCACGGGAGTGCAGATGGACCAACTCTTCTCTCTCACCCTGGTACTCCATGCCCCAGAAAATCCCAAATCCAGGCAACCAGGATTGCTGATTACAGCATCAGTGCAGCTGCAAAAGCCTGGTTTGCTTAGTATCATCATTCATCATATGCAACCTCAAGGCAAAAGGCCTTTCTTGTTCCAGATTTGTTTACAGTGGGATCCTGACCCTGGAGTTTAACTCTTCAGAAGTGCTGCAGTACTAATGTAGTATCACACTTACAAGGATGAAACTGGACCATGTGTCCAGCTTAGCAAAGGTCAAAAGGGCTGCAAAGCACACATACCAGAAAATCCTCAAGTCTCCTACAGACAAAAGATGCAGCTTGCTCCATAAACATCAAGTGACAATGAATAACACTGCTAGCACTGCTTACATAAGTGTAGTTTTGCAAACTTGAAGAGCAAGGACTGGAAGAAGTGGAATCAGAGGGGAAAAGGAATCATAAGTAACCCTTTCCAGCAAATTTTTCCCATCTGTCATAAGTATCCAATTGTTTCTGACCAGGAACACAGAAGCAAGGTAAGGTGGATACAAAGACATATGGACTGCTAACATGACAAAGCAGTTCTGAAGGGATTGATGCAACCCAGTCCCTCTACCCTGACTGTACATTTGCACCTTCATTTTAGACAAAAAAAAAAAGAGCCAAACCCAGGAGCTTTCCTTTCTTATAAAGAATGGATGAAACCACTTCTCTAAATGTTGGTGTTCTCCTCAGTTCATGTGGTTTATGCATATGGCTTCTCTGGACACCACTTGAAACCACACCTTTCTGCCCAAGTATCTGTTAGCATTGTCTGAAGTGACAGGTAAGCTCTCCAGAAACATGAGGTCAGTAAGTTCTTCATGATGTCCACAAAGGGTTAAGGAGTTCCAACTTTTTTAATACATTTTTCACCATAATGTTGGGGAACATTGATGCAAGTCCTTCACACATCTACTGGAGGATATGGAGTACCAGGACCCAGTCGAAGAGACAGATATTTCTATTTGGATTAAACATCTGCTACTAGACCAGGCCTCGGAGAAGACAGCATCAGAAGAAAGTCACATTCCTAAAAAAATGAAAGTTTATCAAAGGCTTGTAATGAAAGACAAAAACATTCCTCTTTGGGTCATTCATCTGAAACAGCCTTCTAAGCCATAATTACCCAAAGGTGCTCTCACTCAAACACCATTTAATGGTGTCAAGCTGTGCATAAGCTCAGGACATTTCTGGCTCAGCCATCACTGGACAAGGATCTGCTCCTCTCTCACTGTGCTTCAGCACCATTTGCTTGAAGATTCAAATAGAACAGGCTTCCCATGATGGTCCTCATCCTTCAAGGCCAGCTCTGCTCTTTTGGTTTAGCTTGCTGTGGGAGGCAGGAGAATTTCTGTCTTGCAAGAAGGTTCATTAACAAGAGACTCTTCTGAAAGAGTAACAGGGATGCAAGGCAAGAAATGAAATTCCAGCAGTCAGCTAAGACCACGTGCTATTTCCAGATGGCTTACGGACATACACCCACAAAACATGTCATTAGCTGTGCACAGGTGGGGCTAAGGCTACCAGCCAATTCTAAGTTCAGCTTGCCCAGGAAACCCAAACCCACCCAGTCATACTGACAGCCCCACAGTTATGAATATTTACCACACATTTAATGAGAGCAAACCCAAAATGCCAAAATAGGTAATAACCTTTCAACACTCCAGTATCTTAAATGAGAATCTACAGCAACTAGTCCATGAAAATCCATTAAGGTTTAACACCTCCTTCTTTCACATGCAGCCATGGTTTGAAATTCCTGTTACATTTTCATGTGCAGACAGCCTCCCCTGTTTTTGTATCTTATTAAGCACACACATGCAGACAAACACAAAATCACCATCTAAACTTAGACCAGAGAAGTTAACCCTGCTGTAAATGTCACCAGGTTTAAGCCATGGTTGGGAGGAGAACAAGTTTGTGTTACTGTCAATCAAAAGCCAGGCAGAGACACATTGCTGTATCAAACTCCATTGTCAGCTGTCTCCCCCAAAGCAAACACAGGGTCTGTTCTCAGAATCTGCCAGCCCTTGCTGTGGCCATTAATAACCAGGGGAACTGTCAACAACCTGCAGCTCTCTCAAAGCCCAGCACTACACGCCACCACTTGATGTTACAGCCTCACTTGGAAAGGCACAAAATTTCAAGTGGATTCATAGAAAACAAGAATGTTTTATATATGAATAAATGCAGCTGGCCCTGGTTTGCAGAGCAGCACATTTGAGTGGACTGAGCCAAGCACGGGCTCAGCTCACCTGCATCATCACTCAGGGGGGTGTCACAAAGAACCAGCTTTTGCTTTGCACCATCCCAGTCACATCCTAGTACAGAGTGACAGGGAGACAGCCTGGCTCTTGCAATCTCTGTCTCTCAAAAAGGGCTATCTGAGAATTAAAGATTCTCTGGGAAACTTGTGGATACTCAGTAACATGGGAGCAAGCCCCCTCGCTTTTACTTGATTCCAACTTTGTGGCAGTGCTTGTGGACAAAACCAGGGCCACTCATTTTGTTTTGCATCTAGGATATGAAAGGTTGTAAAGAAGGGGATGTCTTCTTATAAACTACAGACTAAATTTCCAATACAGACCTTTTAAAGCACAGAAGAGACAGTACCTATAGAAAAAGGAGAGTAACCAGAAGGAAGATATGATTTGTGGCTTTCTTCATGGAGCACAGCTGGGCAGTACCTAAAGGAGGGGAGTTACATCCCTCACCTTGGTTCCTAGGCATGTATGTCACTGGAAATATAGCCACCAGTGCCTGAGCACTCACTGCCCACCACATTATTTATCTTTCTGTTTATCCACTAAAAAGCACCTGTATGTCTACAGACATACATCTCCATTCCTTCAATCCTCTGCCATAATTAAAATGATACAAATATCAGTCAGAATCATAACAGTTGCTAAGACACCCACGTGCCCAGTGATACTCCCCTGCTGCTCTGTCCTGGCCTCCCTCTTGCTTGTGTTCTGCTCACCATCTTCACATGCTTTTGTATACATCTGGTACATCTGGTGCAACAGTTCTAAATTGCACCAACTCTTGCAAGAAGAGTCAAGCACACAATTCTCACCCTTCCTGCACAGCTGACTTTGCCCTCAGCACACTTGCAAAAATGTGTTTAAGGGTCTCTTGGAAATTCAAGGGTCGGAGTCTGGGTTTCTCTGTTCACTCCCACAAAAGTTGTGCAAATCAAAATCCTTTGCAAACCTCTTAAGCTGTTACAATGAAGAGCCATAAAGTTACTGTGCTCAGATAATAAGCAAAACAGGAAAGATGTAAAGTTACAAGTTACCTTGCCAGAAATTATCTCAAATTGCATTTTTATTATGAACCCAGGATCTCAGCTTTTAAAATACAACTCCCATCCCATCACAGTATTTGATAAGCAAAAGCCACCCAGTATTTACATAGGTTAATATTTCTCATTTCAAAAAGATGGGATTAGCTTCACTCCAGCATAAGGAAAAGTCCAGAACACTTTCAACATGACATATAAACTGGTATTTTCAGTGTGGTTCTGACTTATTCCTTTGTCAATTCCTTTGTGTTGTTGACAGGAAGCTTGAAATGGAGACAAAATAAAGATATTCTAGTCTGGATCTGAGCTCAATCCTGCATAAGGAAAATCTGCTGTGCCTTGCAGCATAAAGGTCAGCCACATTCACAGGAACAGTTAATAAAAAGGGGAATATCAGGGTTGTTA
>CM031863.1:13184816-13267104 GCA_018697195.1 Certhia americana
CACATTCACAGGAACAGTTAATAAAAAGGGGAATATCAGGGTTGTTAAAGAACAAACTTTATTTAGCACAACTTCATTTACTATGAAGATTCACCTGCTTTTTGATACTATGAACATTATATCTTCCTGACGGAGCAATCACTAGGAGCTTACAACCTGTAGGTACACAAGTGAAAGCATCCCAGAAATCAGAAAGGATTTCCAGAAGGAAATCTCATATAACTTGTAGCTTCAGCTATGATATCCACTGTCTGCTCAGTCAGGAAGTTCAGCACAACCTCTGGATTCACCACAGAGATTTCTCTCCCACCAAAAATCTCAAAAACTTCATGGGTTTCCTGTGCAAATTTTCATCTTTGGGGGGGGGGGGGGGAGAAAAAAACCCAAAAACAAAACAGAAAACCAAAAACCAAACCAACCAAAAAAAAAAAATTAAAAAATAAAAAAAAAAATAAACCCACCATTCTTTCAATGTTTTGTGTTTATTAAAGTTGAGAATTGCCACAGAAAGCACTTGTCACTGAAGACCTGATTTTGTCAGACTTTTCAGCCACAACATTTGTCATGATAATGAAAATGTCTTCATACCAACCCAGATACAGAAGATTAAAGACCACCTGGCTTGTTCTGTGAGTCATTTGGTGCTAATCTTGTTATACAGGCTAACAATAAAATCATAATGTCTGACTGGAGCCCGAAGGCCTTGCTGACCTTCTGTGGTTAAAGCACATTTATTCCATTGCTAGCAGCACTCACAAAAGGAAGGTTGGAACTACATCTAGTTGCTTTTATCTCCTCTTGCCCAAGAGTTTATTTGTAAAGGGTTACCAGGAGCCAGCAGGTGCAGATACAGCTCAAGCTGTCTCTGGATCAATGCAAGCCTCTTTAACCACATCACTCATGTTTAGATCTCATGCACATTCACTGCTGCCCACCTTTGGTTATGCCACCACCAACTGCACAGCTTTGTAAAGCCCCCTCTAACATTCAACATGGGCTGCAATAACACTATCATTATGTCTAAAATCTTCTATGCCAAGATTTCTGTATTTCACAAACATTGTCTGGGTTCACTTTGCAGTGACAAGAGCCAGTCCCTTGAAACCCACCCTACACATTTTACGTCACACACACAGAACAGAGAAGCCCCTGGATGATCAGGAAGGATTCAAGTGCACAATCTACTTAAAGTTGGACCAAAGAACCTCCTAACACATCTCTAGTCACTCTGCAGCAGTACAGACACATATGTCCCAGCCTTGCAGCAACTCTGCCCTCAGAGCAAAGTGGCCAGACTCCTCTTCTGCTCAGTGCTGGTTGTGCAAGGCAGCTGCAAGACTCAATGGCACTGTAAAAGAGAGACAAAGAGCTGACTGCACACACTGGAACAAGAGCAAACTAGGCAGAGTTTCTAACTCACACTTGGATGCATTACAACCCTGTCCAGTAACCAGGCAGGCTGTGTTCTGAGTTTTACTGTCAGCACAGGTCACCACCACAGTGACAAAAGCACCAAGCTGTGACCTTCAGGTAGATTCACCACTGTAGGAGCACTTAAATGCCAGCACTCCATTCAACTCATTCTGCTGCACAAAATTCACTGTGAAAGCCAAATAAAAAGAAGGGACCAAACAAGCTTTTGTACTTCTGTCCCACAGGATACATTTAAATGCCTTGTTACAACAAACGGGACAAGTTACCTATTCTAAAACCTGCCTCATTTAAACATTAACTGTCTCCAGACAGTCATGTACAACTTTGTGTAATGATCATTCTCTCAAACAGCTTTTTGAAAAGCTTGTCTGGAACAGAGCCATGTCTGAATCTTTACTATAAAGTCAACATCTAAAGCATTTTTATTTCAGGTAATTACATGCAAGTGATTTTGCCTTAATCCCACACACGAAATACAACAGAGGCCTTTTCCATTTCCCCAGTTCCTTGCAGTGGATTTTTTCCATAGGTAATTTAAGGTTAACTTTTGTTTTGACATAGACCCCCTTATCCAGGTGCTTCCCAAGCCTGCTTCTGTTCTTGCTGCTGCTGAAGTCAGAGAAGAGCAAGAACCAGCAAAAGAAGGGAACTAAGATCTCAGTGACTTGAGTGATTGAAGATTTTGTTCACCTACTCAGAAAATTAAATTCCCAGAAAACAAACCCTGCAGAGGAGAGTTTAGATCTAAGCTCAAGGAGAACAGGAAGGGTAAATTTTCAATAGATAAAATAAGGCAGAAACCACAACAGATGATCTGGCACTGTAGGAAGCATCAGAAAGCAGCCACAGACAACACATGGGAGCTGACGGAGAAGTTACTACTTCTCTGATTATCCATGAAAACAATTGTCAGTCAGGAGGTGACGAACAGTGACAGCCAGACAAACGCAGGCATCAGCCAAACAACCTCCACCAAAAATCATCCTTCTCAGAAGAGACAAGGGGATCAACAATGGAGGCACTCGGTGCAAAGCCATCTCACCACTCTGGGAGCCAGATCTGAGCAGAAAATTTTGCTTTGCTCATGTTTGGATGGGAGTGTCCAGCTTTCACCAACATACTATGCTTCTAGTGGTTCAACACAGCATGGGTGGGGGTTCCAGGGTTTACTTTAAAAGTACCCCAAGAATACAAAGGACACATGAAAGGTACACTGTCTTTCATCCAGCTTCTTCAGAATGGGGAGAAAACCCCACTGAGTTTCCAGACCATTGCCACAAACAAATCTGTTACATCAGTGCCAGATTCCAGATACAGGAGACCACACGTTAGGAAAAAAATATATGTCTGAGCTCTGCAACAGTCATGCTAGATTGTGGGATGGTGGTTCAACTTTTTTTTCCCAACTGTAAACAGCACAGGGAGTTAAACAGACAGCAAGGCCAGAAGATACTGGGTTGAAATTACAGATCTGGCAATAAACACAAAAGAATGTCGCGTGATTTTCAGCATGTGGTCTGCAGACTTCAAGGCCAATGAAGAACTATGGAAAGCAAGCTGTATATCTGGCATTTACAGAGAAGGCCAAATCCTTGGAAAAGAAAATTAAGGCCCCATGTCCCAAGAAAATGTTTGAAGCCCTGCTCTAGTTCATCTAGAACATGGAGACTTTCTTCATGAGGTACATTCCTCTCCATGGTTTTAAGGGAACCTCTTTCAACACCATTGACATATTCACAAACAACTCAGCTATGAAAATGAAAAAAAACTTCCTTCACCTTAGATACAAGTCACAGTCTTCCAGGTGTAACCCCTCCAACAGGAGCCAGCACTTGGTGTGTCTGACAAAAGAACATGCACCTCGTTAAGACTAACAATACAATCTACTCCAATTATGAATACTTAAACCTAGACTGAGTGGAGTATGAAACAAAAGAACCATGGTGATAACGTTTCTTGCTAAAAAATTTAAAAAGGCTTCTCTGTTTTCTGTAACTCCCAAGCAGAAGTAAGGGGAACTAAGTAGTATCTCTTTCTTGGTCTTTAAACACAGAGCCAGCCAGGCCTGCCAGTACAGCTGTCTGAAGTTATATATCCAGTAAGGCTCCTACCTCAGCCACATTCATCCCTACTCAGCTGTACCAGTGTCTGGCTGTGGTCACTGCACCTCAGCCCTCGGTGCTGCAGGAGTCAGCGTGAGCTGTGTGCTGGCTCACACGGGTGTCCTTCCAGGATAGTCACACCAGCCTCATGGGCAGCTCCAAACACTAATTTTGGCTCAGCATGGTTTTAATAAAAATGAGTCATGACAGCAACCAGCAAGTGTTCCATGGCTGTGGCTATCCGCACTAGTAGCTCAGGAAAACAAACCCTGCATGTGCACACATCTCTGTGCCTTTATTCCCATGAGGAATAAAGTGCTACCACCTAAATCCTTCTGCAAGGAGGGCAGGCATTGAGGCTGCTGTCAGCAGCTGCTCCGTTCCCCACCACACTGGACAATACTGCAGATACCTGATGGGTATGGGATACAGTTTCAAAGATTAAACCTGAGCTTTGAGTTCTCACTGGCAAGAGAGGTGTTCTGTTGACTCTCTTCCTCTTCAGTCATGGGCACAGAACAAAACCACCCTGCTGGATCCTGTCCTGTCACAGGATTTCACTCATGTTTCACTTCCCTCTCCTTAAACAGCTCTGTGTGACCACAGCCAAGCAAGGACAGAAACTGGAGTGCTCCCATGGAGGAGAACAGAAACCTGAGAAGGGAGAACTTCTCTTAACAGGTAGGTGTTCCCCAGCTCATTCCCTGAGTCCCTACCTGCTCCTCCAATACTTTTCCCCATCAGCCACCAGTGGTATCAGTGATGTGAAGCCTGCAGAGTTTCAATGGTGTTAAATGCTAGTACTAAACTAGGTTTAGGAAAAACAAACAAAACCCCAAAACCAACACACAATTGAGATTAGCTGTATAAAGTATCTTTAAGGGTGAAGGTAGAAGAGAACAGGGAACATCTGTTGCTGTCGATTCACTGTTTGTTACCTGCACCTGGCCACAAAGGGTCACATTCACCCAATATTTAACTTCCTCCTGTGCAAACCTCAACCTCACTCATGCCTTTTCTCCTCTCCCTTTCCCTCCCCCAACATATGACAATAGGAAACACTCTCTGGTCAGTATGGTGACTCCAAGGCGAGACACACAGGCATCCCAGGAGGCTCTGAAACCACACTGGAATCGCTGCGTGATGCCCCAGCAAGAAGCAAGTGCTGAGAAGCACGTCCATGCCCCGGGCCACAGCTCCCAACAAAAGGAGCCTTTGTCCCCTGGTGACTTTCGCAGGACTGTGCCAGAATCAACAGGGATCGATTCCAGCAGTGCTAGCAAACAGGATGGGGCAGGAAAGAATAGGCTGGGCTGTTCCCACCTTCTGTGCACCTTTGACTTGCACTGGGGGGAGCTGCATATCAAAGGAACCTGGCTTTTAAGAAGACTACCATCCTAAAGTCTTTCTGGCACTGGATATGAGACATGGGATCCATCTTCTGTAGACAGCTTAAATATACAAATCATTCAAAAGAACTGCCACCTAATCACTTCCAGGTGAGAGACCTGATGGTAGCAGTTTCCAGAGTCCAAGTTCTGCTTTAATTCACCTCCTGCAAGAAACAATAGGATCTTCCTTTGAAGTACATTCTCCAGCACAGATGGATACAGCATCCCCTCCACCCACATTTTCTGAATAGAACGATACTGTTCAGGGGATGGAGGGAAAATCTGCTTTGGACTGGGGAAATTCCCAAAGCACAGAGGAGTGTTTGCAGAGGCCACAGTTTCATGAATACTTAAATGCTTTCCCAAGAAGGCCGCTGAAAAAGCCTCATTTCCCACTCTCTCTCCTGCCTCTGTATCACTGTCCCTCTCCTTGTGCTATCCCAAGATGCAAGGGCTAAATGCTGAAACAGGATGGAGAAACAAACCTTAATTCAATATAGCAATACAGGTAGTGTTGAAAGTAATCAATGGTTTCTGATGTCCCGGCTTGGCTTACAAGGGTGGAACTGATTTACCAAGCAGCACTGCTGCACTTATGCCCTCTTGTAAATTGTTGGGCCATTGTTTTCTCTAAATCACACCAGTGAGGGTGGATTTTGGGCTAAGGGACTAGGAAGGCTGAGCTATTTCAGCAGAATGTCTCCTGTTTCTATCAATCTGGAAAAGACCAAGATTTAGACTTGCTAAACTTGTATAAACTTGTATTTCAACACAAAAAATTTCCCACCCATTCCTAAAGAGGGAGAATCACTGCCAAGCCTTTTTGTTTCTCAAGATAAGATGCTGAATTCTGGTCTCAGCATTACAAATTTTTTTAAACTCTTAATTATACAAGGGAGATGCAGATAAGTCAGCTACAATTTCAGATAAACGCATTCAAATTCAGTGGTTTAGGAACTAGTTTATTAACTGAACATTTTGGTTTTGCTCACCAAGAGTAATTTCCAAACCTCAATTTTTACACACTTTCTATAACACTTGAAGTTCTTACTGAGATTAAAGTGTTTAAAAATAAAAAAAGTGTGAAACTACTGTTCTAAGCCACACAGAGTGTGACCCAATATTATGGAGACAAAACTGTAATAGCAAAACTCCAAACCAACTTTACTACTTATCTTCACAGTTCATGTAACTTCAGGAGTAGACTTTGCTGTCCACTCAGGACAAACCTTCCAAGAAACTGAGAGCCGGGTTTCTGAAACTTCCTTACTATCAGATTTTAGAGATACCATCTAAACTATTACAAAATTATTTTTATATCTAAAGTGGTTTTAAAATTATGTCGCTTTTTCAGACAGTTTCTCAGGCTGATGAAACCATTCTGCAATTGTGGTAGCTGCTGTCAGGATGTGGTAGCTGCTGTCAGGATGAACTTCGGAAAGCAGTTAAGGGCTTAAAACAACTATATATTGCCCAAACTATTAATTAAACTTCTGAATGAAAGAAGAGACAATGCACCTTGCAATGTTATTTCCCCAGTAAGAACCCAAGCCCTATTATTAAATGCAGGCTAAGATCAAAGAGGCAGCCTTGTCTGGATTCTGGTCTGATTGCACAGCTGCCACAGGCAAAGGTTAAGGATGATGGGAAGAGAAAGAAAAAATAGAACAAGATGGATCTAGATCAACAACTAAATAGGTATTACTGTGGAACACCACAGATCCTGAGAAAGAAGTCTTCACTTGGAAGAGGAAGAGTTGCCTGTATTTCAGCTGGTCTATAATTAGAGGACAAAAAGCTCTGAAGAGTTGTTTGATGTGATAGCTTCAGGTTTTCCAAGAGCAGGAAAACACAGTGCAAGCAGGGGCACTCTTTCTGACACCAAAAAGGAGCTGGGAGCACAGAAAGGCTCCCAGGGCTTCCCTTGGATCTCTCTGGGGAAAGCCCTTCTCGGTAGCTGAGGAGGGGATCCCTGCCTTAAGCACTTGGCTGTCTGCCAAGGCAGGGGATTACCATGAGGAATTGAAAGGAAGGTGGGATTGGAAGTAGGAACTTTAACGATGCACAGCTGATGCTATCTAGGCCTTAGGTGCTTCGCTAAGCAGATGAAAGGCAAAAATAAATGCAGAATCAGAGCTGATCACTAGTTTCTTGTGAAGGGGAGGATCCAGCTGAAGCTGTCTTTTCCACATGCACCTGCAGGCGAGCATAAAATGCTTAGACATCTTCCTCTGAAACAAACACAGAACCTTCTTCTGTATCAAAGAAACAAGCACATCACACAACAGCACTGGTACTGCCCCAGTGCAAGGACAAAACACTTTCTTTCTCATCTCTGACTTCAGAGCAGGGACACAAATAAACCAAAGATGCTTCCTGAAAGCAGGCAGTCTGTCCCTGCCAATTTCCACCAGCACAGGCAACACAAACCCAGGATATTTCTGCTACAGGAGCAGGGCAGTCTCACCCACATCACAGCAGCACTGCCAGCAGGAGAGCACAAAGGCTCGGCACACACGTGTTCAAAGCCTTTTTTTCACCCCAACATAGAACCACTTCCTCTTCATTATTTGAAGATGTCAGAATGAGACCTCTAGAGAACAGGTAACTTGGCCATAGCTGTACAAGGAGTATGCAACAGTGGTACAAAACTATCCTAAATTACATGTAGGTCAATAATAAACAGTAACATTTATTGCAGAAGGAATGGAGAAACAGTCACAGTTCCCTTCAAACTTTCAGTGCAAGAAAATCCGCACTGAAAAACTGCTTCTGTCACAGATGCACTGTTAGGTTTTGTACAAACCACAATGCTCTTCTTTATCATTACCTTTCCTTTCTATCACAGTGGGGTCAGTACTTGCACATAGCCTCTGAAGAAGCATGATATAAAAAACCAGGTGCATAATTTAACAACTCCAAGCGTTTTCCCTTGCCACTGCTGGGGCCATTGTGTATGGTAGCACTATACTCTTGCAAGTAAGATTTCTGACAGGTAGGCAAGTACAGCTGGCTTCTTCAGCTACTGCTGAAGGAGATAAAGCTGTTGATTATGTTCCTGGCTCTCCTTCAGCCTTCCGGGTTTTAAAAATACTGGGTAATGGTGAGGGCGGGATGAAAACTGTTTACTTCTGCAACATTGAGTCAGCTTTGCTTAGGCTACATCTCAGCCACACAGGATTTTTTCCCTTCTAAAAAACAAAGAAAACAAAAAAAAAAAAAAAAAAAAAAAAAAAGTGAAAACTAGTGTAAAGGGTTTAAAAGAACATTCCCAAATGGTCATTCTCAAAGTGAGATTAACTGCTTGGGCAAGACAGCACTGAAGCATCCAGGATGCACAGATATTGGTCACAAGATACACTAACACAGGTAAATAAACATAGCTAATTCCAACCCTTCTCCTTTTTTCCTACATCCACATGTTACTAGCAAGAACTAGCTCTGAAGCCCAAAGAAATGAGTCGCACCAGTGCAACATGCCCCAAGGACAAAGCACAAGGACGGGGGAAATGACTGACCTCACATCATCTCCTCCTCCTCCTCCTCCTCTCACCCCTGCAACACCCTCCCAGAGCAGTCAGTTGATTGAACAGAGGAGATCCTGACTTGTACCTTTTTTTCTTCACAAAATGGCAAAATCAATCCAAGCATGACTGACAGCTAGAAGGAACACTAGAAAGAATGAGAACAACAAACAGAAAGCAGATCAGTGGGTTTTAGTAAGGAAGCCATAGAGCCAGAGAGCAAAGGCAACAGAAAGCACCATACATGAATTTTCATCTCTCAGCCTGTCGCCATGAAAACAGATTCTGTTTTCATACATTTTTATCATGTTTCCAACCACTTGTTAACATCCCTGCTTATCCTGGCGACAGTTTCAGGATAACACATTAAAAATCTGTCTGGGTTGGTACATGTACATGGGGTTAGAGTAGCAGGGCTACCATGATTACTGGAGACAATATCCTGTGAATAAAAATATCATCAGAAGGTTATTATAGTCAGAAAACTAAGGGAAGCAGCAGCAGGAGAAGAAATTAAAGAAGAGTTTGTTGTCTCAACACAAACCCTCTTTTCCACATTTTAATCTCCCATTATCCAGAGACTCCTTACAGGTGAGTGCTTTAAGCATGGCACAGGAGTCTGCACATCTTCTGCACTTCTTCAGATCCCAGGTTTCCCCTTTTTGCATCTCCCCCAACAGCTTGAAACAGAAAAAATCTTAAGCATGGGAGGAAGGAACAGGGGGCGCAGGTCTGGAATGGAACAGGAAGGACTTGGGACTTATGCACAGCCCAGCACTGATAACCAACCCTACAGTAACAGACCAGAGCAAATGAACAATGCTCTTGCCTTGAACAGCCTTCCCTCCAACTTCAACCCTACGGTTGTTTGTTTTTAAAAAGGGATATCACTCAAGTCTTCTGACTTTCCATGTGGGAGGGAGCTGATGTTTACATTACAAAGATGTGTCTCAGTACCACAGATCCACCAACAGCTCATGGAAGAACAGAGGAAGAAGCTCTGAAGGCAGCAGGTTCCAAACATGACAAATTCACCTCCAAAAACAAGTACTTGTTTCATCTGATGAGGAAAAAGAATGTTTTTCTTTCTGTCCTCCATTCTCTGAAACAAGAAATTAGTCATCCCTTAAAAAGAACACCTGGTTCCTCAACATCAGAAGACTGAAAATGCAGGAATAGGAATTTCATTTTTTTCTGGCCCCTTCAACCCTTGCCCCTACTCATTCTGGCTAAGAATATCCATCAAGGCTTTTGATACCCTTCCACACCTACAGCATGACTGGCTTCAGGCCCATCCCTGGGCTCGAAGAATGTGCTGCAGGGTTCCTCCCTCAACAGAGAGGTCAGCTGTCCCTTTCCTTCCCACTGCCCATCACTGCAGGCTGGCAGGCAGACACTGCAGGCTCTCAAGGGGGGCTTTATTTCCAAGGCCTTCCACTCCACTGTCCCATCCTGGTTTTCATTCACAGCTTCATTCATGATGGTGAAACCTTAACTCACCCAGGCAACCAAGCTGTGCTGCTGCTCCTTGCTGACTGTGGAGCCCAGCATCTGTGTCTGCAGGGCTGTGAGGACAGGCATGGGGAACACTGCACAGACAGCCTCTGCCAAGGGCAGCCGTGATGTTAAGAACCTATTCAAGAGCAGGACTCAGCCCTCACCAACATCTGCTGCAGAAAAACAAGGCAGACTGTCACACTCTAGGGACTTCTTTGGCAATCCCCTTCCTTCCAGACCTTCTAAAGGAGCACTTTTTTAGAAGAGCTGGCACTAGTGCCATTTCCCCTAAAGAAAAAAGCCTCATTTCCTCCCCTGGAAGCCCCACTCCAGCCCTCACTCTCTCCTGTTCTTGATTACCCCTGGTGCAGTTTAGCTTCCAAGATTTGGCAGGACAGGATCTTTTATTTTTTGCCTGTTTTATTCCAGAAGACTTTACTGGATGCCTCAAACATCACCACAACTCACTAGTGACAGTTTTAATGACCCAGCTTCGCACATAGGCACCTTACTATCTGTCTCCAAGTTCTTCAGGGCAGAACAGTTCCCCAGAGCTGCTTCTTTGGTTGACTTTATCCCAAGCAGACTGTACCATTTTGCTAACAAGTCTGTCAGCTCAAATTCACCTCCTGAGCACCTCTCCCTTCCTTCCTCAAGTATCCATTAACTCCCATTAATCCACTCTCCTGGATAATCAGAGTAATGCTCTTTAAACACATAACACAGGGCAAAGCCACTCTCTGTCTGCAAGCTGTGTTAGAGGGCATGGTGACCCTGCAGGTAATGTGATTGGGAATATTGTGCTCCAGAGCCTCCAAATAATCCATTTATGGAGAGGGACTCCCAGAACAGGACATGAGTACTGCAGAAAAGCACTTTTGCTGAGTCTCCTGGCATACTCAAACACACCTGGCTAGACAGCAACTTACTGCAGTCCTAAATCAAAGTGTTCCCTCCCCTGCTCCAACATCTCACCTAATTTAAAAGTGACATTGGATGAATCATTTCTGTCTGTGTGAAAGAAAATCATCTTGAGAAGAGCTAGCAGCACGATTTTCCCCTCCTTTCCTGGCAAACTGTCCGGGTCATTAGCATCATACTACACAGCAGTTGTCAAAAGGTTCAGTGCATTGGAACACCCAAGGAGAAGACACTGGGACTCTTCACCATCAGAACAATCTGCTTTTCTGACACCCCGGGAGCACTGACCTTGGAGCAGGAACTGAAAAGGAGGCTTTGGCACCCATTGCAGGAGAAGCCAAACTGGTGCACCATGAACCAGCAGAAACAGAAAGCTGCTGTAAGCACCTATCAAACACTTGGAAATTAAGGTGGCAAGGAACTGTAACATCATTTAATTCTCTCTTTTGTCCCAGTAGAAGAGCCAGTTATATTTCATTAATCGGTGCAGCTGTATCCTCATCCCTCATTCCCCCTTCTGTGCAGTAAGTCACAGTCAGCTCACCATGTGCATGAACGGGCTGGAAGGGGGGCAGGTTTTTCACCTATTCCTGCCAGCCCAAGGAGCTCAAACTCTGTGAATTCAACAGCCAAGGACAAAGTTTTTCATCCAACAGTAAAAATTGATTTTTGCTGCCACTTAACATAAAAAGCAAACCAAAATGAATTAGGTTAGGACACTAACATTAAGGATGTGGCTTCTTACATAAAAATCCCTCAAGTGACTTTCAAAAATGACTGAGATGTAGCACTAACCTCTGAAACTGCTCCAACAACAAAAAGGCCAGTACAAGTGGGAGACTGGCCCAACAGCACTGCAACAAAAAGCCATCCTTGGAAATAGGTGAAAAGTAGTTGTTTGAACTAAACTGAAATCTGAGTAGAAACAAAGATCTATCTTAAAAGTCTGTATTCGCTGTCGTAAGAGAAAATTAATGCACCTTTTGTATGTCTAATATCAGTCTTTATAAGGATCGCTGTTCTCTAGAAAACAGCCATACTGGCAGTTTAGGAAAACACAAGAACAGATCTCCAGGATGCAAGACTTATTTTCCTCAAAGCAATCTACAGCATGTTTACAGAAAGATACAAATAAATCCCCAGTTCTCCGGATGTTTTGTAAGCATTCTTCGCACATGGCCAGTCAGTTAAGATGAAAGGTTCTTTTACCTATATAGCCACAGGCTCAAACCAACCATCTCTCCCACAGAGGGCACTTAAAAACAAGACAAACCTCGAGATGGTGAATTGGCTGGGGGCCCTGGTGTGCATCTAGCACTGAGACAAAACCAGACATTCTGTGACTTTTTATTTAAAGATTTTAGTCTCTTCACTATGTTCAACATTTTAGTTGTTTCTCCCTCCCTCTTCACATACAGTCTTTGCAGTTTAGCTCCTATCATCAGACAAGCCTAAATTAAGTGATTTACAGTAGGAATGGTGCTGTGACAACATGGAAAAGCAATTCCCTTTCTTCCTGGCAGGACGCTTGGTCTCTGCACTCACACTGTGCTACACTCACACACTTGCAATGCAGTTCAGTGTCTGCCTACCCCGAGGCCATCCAAGCACCTTCAAAAGCAGGTTCCTTTTAAAGGCTCCTCCTACATTAGTTGATTTATCTTATGTTACTCCTCTCTCTCATTTTTTTAGGTCCTTTTGCATTATGCCTGCCCTGTAGGTACAGCCCAAGCACTGTGTTTCTACTCTAGCATGAATTCAAGGGTCAGTTCTCAGCTATAACCAACATTATATAACAAACTGAAACAAGAATTATTTCTTGCTTTTTTCTTTCTTAAATATATCTATGTTCCCACCTCCTCACCCATCCCCAAATATTTGACTGATATGTCACCTTCCCTCCAGGTCTAACTCACTGTGTTATTCAGTGGACTTTATTTCTCCCTTCTATAAATGCACATGCTTGCCTTGTTAAATAAAAACTTATTAGGAAAAAAAAATGGGTATTATTTATCTTTTCCTTCTCTTTACAGATTTTAGCAATTAAAAAGAAAGCATAGATATTTCCCTCTTCTACCCTTTACTCTTCACCCACCCACCACCCCCAATTTATTTTTAAGGACACAAAAATGTCTTGCTTTTTCACCACCCAAGTTCTTGAGAATAGAAACAAATTCTGGCAAACATGATTTAAACTTCACTTCTAATTTTTTTTTCATCTATTTTATAGCCTTCAGTCAGGGGGTTCAGAGAGTCAAAATATAAGCTAAAGAGAACAAAATTAAGATGGGTGATAGCTACAGATCTAGTTGAGCTGAACTAGGACAGAGGCCAATGTGCCAGCTCAGGGACTAGCCCACTGCCCTGTGGTCCTGTGAATTGATAGTCTTTTCCCTGTTCCCATACTTCTTGCTGGCCTCCAGTCCCTCATCGAGAACTTGCCATCAAATCTACCTATGAGAGGAGAGACTTGAAAGAAAAACAGGTAAAGCAGCACAACCAGAGGGGTGATATTGAAGCAGCAGAATGCACAATAGAGGAGGAAAAGGTACAGCTAGAGGTGACACATCTCAGTGGTAGAGGTGGTTTTAAGAGTGATGTGAAACAGCTCCCCTGGCAGGAGTAGCTGGGTCAGTTTAAACTTCAGTCTGTAAAGACAAAACTGTATCTAAGGCAGTGGATGGAGACACAAAAGAAGTGCTCCAGCAGCAGCTGCATAGTGACAGAGCAGCAAGATAACCTTTCAGAAGTGGTCATTTCTTCCACCAGAGTAAACCCACTGCCAGAAGCAGGCACCTGCCTCAAGAAGTGTGGGAGATTAAGAATCTTTAGAGCTTAAGCCAGAGTTTTCAGACTTTGAATGCTTTAATCTCCACACCTTAAGCAGATGGCCCAATTCCTGAGGTGCTGAAAACACAGCTTCACCAGGAGACTCAGGCTCTGTTAGGATCAGCCTCAGTCTGTCAAATCTGGGGTGCACCAACTGCACAAAGGTACCACTCTACCCTCACTCTGCCACATAACTGCCCCAGGGACAGACCACTGACCTCTCAGCTCTCAGGTGTGCTGGTGACACCTGGCCATCTTAACCATATGTATGCAGTTATATGCCTAATTCATAACTTGGGGGGCAATTTTTTTTCTACTTGGTTTGCTCTTATTCTAAACAGGCAGCTAAAAACACTGCATTCCCAAAAGTTCATGCTATTCAACAAAGCAGAAATTGGAGAGAATATGTATCTATCAATACCCTGAAAATGAAGGAGGAAATTTCAGTCTCGAGAAAGCAGGTAAATTTCCACCCTCCTTTCTGTCTGCCCCAGCCTTAAGCAGACACCAAAGAGAGGCCAAAAAAAGTGGCACAACTGTGGAGCTAGACAGTCTACATCATAGCTCTGTAGTTAATAAAGCCAAATGGCATCATTTAATTCAGCTGGCATCAATGTGGCATTCCAGGCAACAGGACTTCAACAACATCAATGTCTATGACTCGGGTAGGCACTTAACATAGCTTAATTAAACCCTATCTATAGCCAACAGTAACACTAGCAAGAGGAATAGATAGTATAAATAGTGTTGCTCACACAAATTCCCCTTCTCAATTCCTCTGCCTCCTCCTCTGCAACACTCATTTTAAATGCTGATACTTCTGCAAGAAGTATTTTTATTTTTACACAGGCCCTGATGCAAAATGAAGCAACCAAATCAGGAAAAAGCATAAAAGGCATTTGAGGCCATGACTGAGCTGGAGAAAGAGATAAAGGAGCAGGTGCATGCTAGGAGGGAGAGGGGCCAAAGAGCTCTTCCAAGGCAAAACAATGCTAGAGGGGGAGTCCAGAAGGGAAGGGCTGGATGCAGAGCCCTTAAGAGGCCAGTAAAGCTCCTTCAGAGGTTGACAACCACCTTGCTGAACAACAATGAGAGCTTCTCAAAGCCAGGACAGATTTGGAATGTGTGACATGGGCAATGGGGCAAAGGAAAGACATGAGCATTTGGATCAGCTATTGCAATTCCCTGAGCTGAAAGGCGATAGCTGCAAAGGATCAGCCGTGGGGAATTCAGGAACAGTGCCCTCCAGGGCCAGTTTGAGTTACAGAATGAGGTTTGTCCCACCAAAGTGTGAACATATGGATCAACAGATGATCAGCTCTTGGTTCTTCCCTAGCAGCCTTTGAACAGGTCTTCTCCTTTTCACCCAAGAGGACTGCTTTTCCTTCAGCAGAGCTGAAGGGTGAGGAACAGCAAATGAGAGAACCAGGCTTGACAGGGCAAGCCCTCTGGCAGCGAATGAGTGTTAAGTCCAACAGCTTCTTTGCCAGAGCACTTGTTAAGAATCTGGGCCACTCTGGTTTTGGAGAGGAAAATCACCACAAAGTGTTCCCCAAAGAGCCTCCTCAAAAATTAAGGCCTCAACTGGAGACTTGGGACTACCAGCTCAGAAGACATTCCAGCTAAAACACCCCAGCTCTAAGTCACCTTCATCCAGCATGACAAAGCAGCTCTTTTGACCTACTATATCCACAGCCTCACGGTAAGGGCATCCAGCCCTGATAATGCACACTTCCTGCCTGAATTATTTATGGCCACCAAGGGTCATGGAATAAGGAGAGCAAAAGCCTCCAGCTTGGCAAAAATTTCTAGTCTGGCAACTGGCTCTGATATCCATTCACAGAGAAGTCCCAGACCACAAGCAATTGGGTGCAGCTCACCATTCCAGAGCTCTGTGATTGATGGATCACGTCACCCCTCTGACCTTCTGACTCCCACCACAGTCAGGTCTCCAAACCCTGCTCTCCCAACCCCGCACATAAACTGTTCTTTCTCTCCAAAGAAAGACAATCTCTTCTTCCACTTTCTTCAGCTATTTCCATAAAAATGTTACTGTTTAAAAACAGTTCTGCACCTTTGCCTACAAAACAATCCATATCAAACTTCTGCAAAAATATCTGAAAACCCTTGTAAGTCTTTTGGAATACACTTTCATTGAAACAAACTACAATTATCTTTAATTAACTGAGACTTTCCAATATTTCTATTGGAATTGTTTCAGAATAGGGAATGGCCTATTCTCTTTGGCAATACATAATACAATCACACTGCAAATACTAACAAATAATCATACTGACTGCATGCATGATGTAGGAAACATTATCAGAGTCAGTACATCTTTGTAACAGCTCAAGTTTATTAACACACAGTTAAGCTTGGCTTTTTCCAATGGCTGTCCAGTCTAAACAGACAGAAAAAAGGAAAATCCCTAGTATTCTTCTACTGCAGAGGATGGTTCAATACACTGAAGAATAGCCATTTCACTCCTCTGCTCAGGAAACTGTACCTTAAGGAGTGTTTCAGGACAGAAGCCAAGTGTATTTCTCCATCTGAATGATTTTACACTCTCCTTGAGCCCTGCTCCTCTTATGAAACCTGCCATCTCTCTCAACAGAATTTTTCCAAAAACATGTTCAAGCAACCTTTGAAATAAGCTGTCCCTCAGTACAATAACTCAAAACCCCTTTCGTGCCTCTTGTGTCAGACTCAACACTTGGACCAAGCGGTCATGTTGCACCCACAGTGGGGAAAAGTTTTGTCTCTCCAAGACAAAACTTTACTGCCTGAAAATTCAAAATTAATGAGCTGAACGTTCAAATTCCAGGAAAGGAATTTCCTGCATTTTTAAAACATACTCTTTTTTTTTCCTCTCAAGGTTTTGCCCATTTTTTCCCCACAATGACTGAAGAAGCAGGAATGGAAATAAGGTTGGTCCTTCCACGCTGAAGACTCACAGAGTTGGTAGGATCAAGACTCTAAGAAGTTACAAAAACATACAGGAATGATTAACTTCACCTACAAGGGTACTGGAGAGCTGCAAGACCAGCATATCTGTTAAATAAAAATTGATGCAAAGATCTACATTTTCTTCAAATGTCAGTCTTTATACTTCCTCGGTATAAATTATCTGTTGCTGGCACCTTTCCAAGTAAATCCAATGGGGAAGAATCGCTATTTCACTCTGCAAATACCATCCAACTCGGTTCTCAGTTGGTTAAGTCAAACATTATTGTTTTTGGCCTGATAAAATGTGCAATCAAGCCAAGTCGTACAAAGGAAAGGAAAAAAAAAAACCAAAAGCGTAAACACTTTTAGCTGTGTTTTCAAACACTGTAGTTTCTGTACCATTGAAGTTCCCTTTCCATCCCTGCTGGCAAACAAGCATTCAGCTCCATCTAATACAGTTCCAAAGCAGAGCATTAGCAATTGCCCAGTGAAAAATGTTTGTACTTCAGCTGTATCAACCTCTAATATCCCTCCTAAAGAGCTAACTTTGAAAACAACTGAGAAACTAATGTGGCTCTTAAACCAAGTTTAAACAAAAAGTTCTAAACCTATTCAAAATAAACAAACCAAACATGATCAATGCAGAATTACAAAAAAATAAAGAATTTCAGAACAGGTTACCAGCTTTCTGAAACTGCCTGTCAAATCCTTGCAGAGAGGGCAGCACTTCTGCATATCAAGAGATTAAATACAGCCCATGGTTTTCACAGAGGGATTAGTTGCTGTTAAGCACTGCTTTCTCCTTATTGGTGTAGTTTGCACTCTCCATCCTGCCTGGCAGCCTATATTAAGAACACACTGCCACCCAGACTTCTCCTTTCTTGTAAAGAATGGGACAAAAAGAAAGGCGACACTGGCTGGCTTTCATGACTGTCCCAACAGCACTTCTGTGGAAACATCGACTTTCAGAAACTTCAACCTCCCAGCCACGGGTCTGAGTAAAGTTCACTCCAACCCAGACTAAACAGTAGAAAATTCTATGTTGCATATGTGTACTAGCAGAGATCTGAGCAAATATTGTACCTATTTCTCATTTCATAAAGCTGCTTGATAGTGATTCTGTGAGATCTCTGTCTAGGTCTGTGAATGCCCCAAGCTCTGGGTTCCAAGTTTTCCACAAAATGCAACTCCCTGCTCTGGCAAACCCTTCCTGAATGCAAGTTCCCAACAAAATGGAGAGAAAAAGGAGAAAAAAAAATAAATTAAACAGCAAGTTAAAGAATTTCTATTTCCTTCTATTCCTTCAGATGACAAATCTACAAATCTAAAGAGAACTACAAATCTAAAGAGAGGTAATTTCTGAGTAGCAGCTAAGAAAAAACTATGCAAGCAAGTTGGCATGATGAAAATATAACCCAAAACGAACAAACAAAAAAGAAGTACTCATCAATCCTATTTTCTGCTAATAAATACATTTCAAGCTTTTCTCCAGGAATGTAGCACAGGACCTACCCTGCAGTACTTGCCAGCTTTGTGAAGATCAAACAGCTTCAGAGGCTAGGAAAGTGCCCAGGGAAACCTGAACTGTCTGAGGTCCACCAGGCACTTGGATGCACCTGCTGAAAAGACACCTGACAAGATTTATTCATCCCTTGTGCCACTGCCAATAGTTCAGGCAAATCTGCAGAGCTTCCTCTCTCCTGACAGTATTGAGTACTCAACTAAAACCATATTTAAAATTGATTTTGACTAGTGAGACAATAGAAATTACTTTCTTCTCTCTCCCAACCCCTTCCTGTGAGAAATGTCCCCTTTTAACTCAGCAGTAGGAATGCCAGAATGGTACAGGTTTGCTGGCACTCATGCACTCAATATTGCAGTTGCTGGAGAAACCCAAATATACAGTCCCTTAAGAGAAGGCTAAATCACAGCTTGAAGTCAAAATGGACCTTGTTGCACTATTCTACCTGCCAGCAGTGCTCCAAGGAGGCTTTATTCATATTTTAATATTTGTTTCCATCTCATTGCTCTAGGGTAGAGAATGCACAGTCTCCCGGTCAACATTAATACAGTCTTATCCCCCATTAGAAGCTGCTGGTCTTCACACCATGAATGGGACAGCCCACTCAGGGGGCTGAGCTGTGGCCAGTTCAGGGTGACAGACCTGCCTGTTCTTTTTGGCAAACTGAGTCTGGCTTTGTGATCATGTCAAATTGCCACACAGAACTTCTGGAAGAGGCTGATCCTGTGCACAGGTAGACAGCCAGGACTGTAAGATGATCCTTGCAAAGTTGCAGAACTCGCACAACAGGCAGCTCAGGTGTCTGGCCACCATCGCAACAGCAGAAAAAAACAACCACTCTAATGCCTGTTAACCTAGGGACCCTCCTGCCATTCCAAATGTTTCTAGAACCAGAGCTTTATTATACATTCGATCCCAAGCAACAGGGTCTTGTGTCTCTGTCTAAAGAGTCACGAACTGAGGAAAACTTGTGTTATTCCCAAAGACCCTAACCCAGTTAGATGCTGAACTTCCCAGGCTGCACCCAGCTTTCCCCAATGGCTTGGCCAGAGCCATGTCCTTTGCTAGTCATTTGGGAAGAGCAATCATGATGCTGGAAAGAAAACAAACATCTGCGCCTGGAAATACAAACCTTGGCTAACAGCATGCAGGTTGGAGGGAGAGGCCAGACAATGGCCTTTGATGTCACCCCCTGAGAGATGAGGTCTGTAACACTCTGTATGGCCTAGAGGCTCTTTAAAAGTCCACAGTGAAAAGAGATGTTTCAGATTCCACTTTATAAACCTGCTCTCACAAGAACTGCACTGAAGAGGACTGTTTGCAAGACTAGAACTTAACAGAGAAGATAAAGTGACAAGAAATAGGATTGGGCCTTTTCCAATCAGAAAATTCATCCATCCATGAGATTCTGCTTCATATAAGAAATCTGTTGCCAGCAGCCAGACAGAAGGGCACCTTCAGCATGGCACTGTAAGTGCCCCGCCAATCAAACCATTCCATGGGCAAGGGACATGTGGAGCCTGGTTTCCTATTTCACCTCCTCCCTGTACCATACAGATTATCTGATACCAGTAATACAGTCTGAGCTCATACTGGAATCATCTGAACGTTAGGGACACTAATTCAGATCTTCCTCCTGTATCCAGTGCCTGTTTTCCAGCTACCTTTATGCACAAAGTACCTTTGAGACTCTACCCACCCCATAAACCCTGCATTCCTGGGAAAGCAAGCTAACAGACAAAGTAAAAGGCCCTGTCTTTGTCATCTGGGAGTCCCCCAGGGAAAAAAAAAAAAAATTAAAAAAAAAGAAAAATTTCCTGCCAGATCAGTAGGCGAACAATACTTGTAGCTCTTCAGGCTATTTGTTCTTCACTGGCACAACAAGGCAGACTGCCACCAAACCATCCTACCCTATGCAAAGGCAAGAAAAAAACATAGAAGCTTTGAAGAGACAGAAGGATCCCAAAGATAAACCAATCAGGAACTTCTCTCAAGTAGTCAGATGTAATACTTCTCAATAAGAGAGCTTTCTGCAGCTACCATTTTTATAGAAAGGCTCCCTCCCCATCTGCAGAGTTTCTTCAGAGCAGGGAGTCTCTGATAGGTGAAACCTGATACCAGCTGTATTTAAATTTGCTTTAAGGTTCTTGAGTACTGCTCATCAGTATGGACTCTCACCTGCTTCAACAGGGCTGAAATTTCATTCCAGGTGATGTTCCACCTACTGGAGCTTGACTTAGAAGGAGGAAAAATGTCTTATCAGGGCAAACTTAAAATGCAAACGATGCCTTCTGCAAACCCTGTTCCACCCAAACCACAATCTGTGAGACCAAGACTACAGCCCAGCCTCCTTGGACTGTGCAGCCAGAGGAGAGCAGAGCTTTGTTCTGACAGATGGTTTAACCAGGAAAACTTCAAACAGATGTGGGTAAACATCGGTGGAATTAACAAAGCCAAGAACAGAAAGCAGAAGTGACATTTCATGGCAACATGGCAAGTATATAAGTATATGACTATAAACAGCAGTCTATGGCCTAAATGTGACCCCCTAACACAAGGGAGTTTGGATGTGCAAACTAAACTTTGCCAGGTCCTACGTGGAAAACAAAGACTTCCCCTTTGGTTAGAGATGGAGAGGGGAAAAAAGGGATGCCTTGGTTTGTTGGTATATCAGAAGAAACCCATGACAAAACACAATAGTCTGTTCATGCCACAGAACACAGACTCCTCATTTTGCCCAGCTTTGTAACAAAAAGAGAGTGAGAGACCACCACTACTATACGATAAGAAGTTCCTACACTCAATCTAAGTAAAAATAAGTTCATTCCTTTCTACTCCTCTCCACACAAAAAAGCTGCCAAGGAAAAAATAAATCTTACTTTCTTTCTGATGTCATCTCCTCAGACAAAGCTATTAATCTATATGCAACTTAAATCAACAGTTGGTGCCCATACAGCCAACAACATCTTTCCACACTGAACCACTGCCTAACATGCTGAAGGAAAGCAAGAGCTGATCCTGCCAGCCAAGCTACTAAACCCCAACCCATTTGCTCCCCAAGCTCAGCTCCCTGCTGGAACCTCACAGAGGAGTTACCCACACACCAGGATTATATCAAGTCAACAAGATGCTGTTTGAATTTGTTCAAAGCAGAAATGTGCATGTGCAGACAGACACATCCAGAAACAGGACATTATTAGAGGAAAATAGGAATTGTGGAAATCAGGGAGATTTTTTAAATTTTCAAAACTGCTAAGATAAAACTTGGTTACAAAACAGAAACACAAACTTCAACCAAGATGATGGATTACAGACATAAAGAATAAAAAAAAACTTCATAGCCTTACTGGAAAAGTTTAAAAGAGCTGCAAACACTAGGCTCCCTCTGAGACCACACAACACTGGGGACATTACATTTTTACTCATATTTAAGAAGTTTAGAATTACAAAAAGTCCAGAGTTCAACATCTCAGTCTGAAAACTCTTCATCTAAATTTAGGATGAATAGATCACGATTTCCACCCTAAATATCCTAATTTATCCTAATTGCCTGAAAAAGGTGATATGAGTGAGAAACAGTTGCATGAGTTCCTTCTGCAAGGTATGTTCTTCTGGATAGCAGCATCAATTTCGTTGATACATTTCACTGGACAATTGGCAAATTATTGCCAAGTATTGTACGTGAGGCTACCTCTGAGTAGAGATGGAGGTTAAACAGGCATCCATCCCATTTGTAATAAGCACAGTCGACCATTCCATCGTATATTTCCTGTGAAATTGTTCAAGTGTTTTCCAAAAATAGTCAATGGTTTTGCTGAAAGGCTCAAAACAAATAGCACTTCTGAAGGAATATCTTACATAGTTTACATAATAGGCATCTCAGAAGGGAAAAAAGGATGTGTACAGTGTTTCAGTCTGAATTCTGCACTGAACTAAAAGACATCATTCTTTGCTTAATACAAGGCTGAAATTCACCATGAAGAAAACTGCTGAGGTCAAAGCCTCAGGGCTCAAGTTGAGAGGGAGATACTCTCAAGGAAAGAGCTTTTTTTATCCTTGATTCAAATCAAAATATGATATGGAAAAGGAACAGTCAGCTTGTTTAAGCCTCAAAGGAAAAGCTCAACCCTAGCCAAAATACTTTCACAAAAATCTAACACATTTTTAAGTTGTTACCAGATCCACCTCTGCATACCTCTGCTAACCTTTTTTTTTAAATTATTTGACACCTGGTCCTTATCTCCTGACACACAGTTTCTCCTGAAACTCTTTCTGCTACACAGTATCTCAGTTTATAACTAAATACCACAAGTGCAGAGTATCATAACCACTGGTGCTTCCACATCCCTTCATATTCAGCTGTATCTCTCCTCACAACCTGAAAGTTAACACTGACATACATTCCTCAGTTAAAGTCTCTCCCTTATGGGTAAAATACTGAATGCTTCACAAAAGAGGAATTGCTACAGACAATCCTGTAGCAGTCCGAAGAAATAAGTCAGATGATGAAGCAAGCAATGGCATTTTTTTTTCTTTTTTTGAGAGTCCAGAGATTAAAGTTGCACTGTTTGCATAAGGATAACAACAGCTGAAGGGTCTAAAATTTGTGTTAGCAAGTGCTTTGGGGCTGTTTTCCTTTTCTCCTTAGAGGAAAACAAGCTGTGCTTTTCTCTTCCCAAAGAGACAAACAACTGTGTTCAGATCGTGGAGATCACCTGCAACACACAGCTAACTCTCAATTACTATTGTCATTCCCACATCCACAAACACCACCAGGGCGTGAGCAAGGAAGTGAGCTACATCAACAGCTGACAGAAATTTGTGGAAAATTCTCCCTCGGAAAAGAACCTGTGTATGTTTGATAAGAGACAGGGCAGGGCTTGGCAGGACACACTTGGTTGCAAGCTGCACCACTAAAAACAGTAACTTCGTCAGTGGGCCCAGGAGCTCAGCCTCTACCACCTACCCTAATATTAACTACAAATATGGTTGCCATCTGGTGGCTAACACAGAATGAAGTTAGCATCTGTGATGAGTTCAAGGTGGACGAGATTCCCTGTCCTGTCCCCTCTGGAACAGTAGGGTAGAGAAAACCACAGTTGTAGCCATGCTCACTCCTGTGTACAGAGTGAAGCCAGGACCTTGCTGCTGCAGTTCCATACTGGATCTGGTAGCCACTGGGGGTTTTTCCAAGCAGTCAGACAAGTTCAAGGGATGCTCCTAATCTCAGTAAATGAGCTAAAAGTAGTGAATGCAGCATGTGCAACATTAAATCCAAGTGGTTTGGGCTGCCATTCTGACCCAGCACCGTTTTTGAGCAGTGTCAGAGATTGGTACAAGGCTCAGGCCAGCACTGCATTTAATCCCAACCTTCCTAGATTAAATCTAGCTGCTAAAGATAACTCCCAGGGAACACGAGCAGCAGTGGGCAGATCTGCTTGCCCGCCCTCCCTCAAAGATGCACCAGTCCTTATTCAGTCAATGTCATCTCACAGCGAACCACTGAAAACCAAGACGAGCGTGCCTGCAATAAAAGCAGCTGATCAATGTCCCTGCGTAAAACGCCCGATAATCCCTACACAGAGCAGGCATCTGGCATCAAATACAGCATGCCAGAGAGATGAACAGGAAAAGTATCCATTGCATATTCCTGGCACCTTCTGCTGGCACAGGGGTAGGCGGAGAGCAGCGAAAGGGCTCCCGGGATTCAAAAATCCACCCCCCTCTCTCAGGAGATCGGCACAATCTTTAAAGGCCGTATGGCTTTGGCTGAACCACCATTCCAAAGTGAGGAGCTCAAGGTCAGCACGGCAAGCAGCGACTATCACGCGATGCTGTTGGAAGATAAGGGGAAAGTGTCCATCTCCTTTCCCTCACCATCTTTCTGGTTACGCATTTAGCGCTATGGCAAAATACAGAAGTGCTCTCGAAAATGCTGCCTAAAGCACAACCTAAAATCCACAACGGGAAGGTCTCCTCCTGTTGAAACAATAAGCATCTGCGGATCCAACACAAGCGTGCGGCGCTCCGTCCTCCCTGCCGCTCCCGGCCGAATGCGATGCCATGTTTCCGCAGGCGGCCGGTGAGCCCTCCGCCGCTCCGACAGGGATACTAGGAATTCTCAGGATGCAAAGGGGCCCGAATGCCGCAGGCAGGGAAGGCAGCTGCCACCCCCCCGCAAAGGACCCACTGCTAGACGCATCCCTGCCCCGGGGAGGCTGTCATCCCCGGTACCCGCGTCCCCTCTCCCAGCCCCGCATCCCGGGGATGCCCCCCTCCTCCCCTACCTTCTCCTGCGCCCGGGTCAGCTTCTTCTGGACGTTACTGGCGATTTTCCCGGCCGTGACCCCCTTGCTGCCCAGCTCGGCCATCTTGCCTCCTCTTTTTAACGGGCTGCGAGCGACGGACCGGCAGGAAGGGGGGGAAAACCCGGCGGGCAGGCGATGGCCCCGGCCGTCACCGCCGCCTCCCGCCCGCCGGCCGCCGCCGGCCGCCTTTTAAAGGGAAAGCGCTGCCTTAAAGGGACAAGGATGGGGGCAGGTTTTGGACGGATTTCCCCCACCCTGTCTGCCTGCCTCCTCCGGGTCTCCGCCACCGCCTGTCCCAGAGGAAGCCAGCAGGGTGGGAAAGGCTGGGAAGCATCGCAAGGGATTAATTCTAGGCGGTGTAATGAGTTTGCTGTCGTCTTTCATCCCGCAGCTAAGCGAGACTCTTGTTTTGAGAAATCTGTACCACTAATTGTTGTCTCTGATTATCTAAATTCATAGGACAAAGGTACTTCTCAAATTACTCCTGGATCTTCACAAGCACAAGGGGGAAATTTAATTCTTTAAGGAAAGGTACCTGGAAGTGAATCAAACCCCTGATTTTAAAAGGTGACGTGAAATTTCAGAAGATTCCATCCTTTAATCATAGAATTATTAAGATTGGAAAAGACCATTCAGGTAATTGAGTCCAACCATTACCCCAGCATTCTTGTGTTCACCAATAAACCATATCCCCAAGTGCCACATTCCCCACACCCTTTGAACACTTCCAGAGATGGTGATTTCACCATTTCCCTAAGCAGCATATTCCAATGCCTGACCACTCTTTCAATGAAGAAATGTTTCCCAATATCTAACCTAAACCTCCCACAGCACATCCTGAAGCCATTTCTTCTAGTTCTATCACTTGTTACCTGGAAAAAGAGAATGACCTCCACTTTGCTACAATCTCCTTTCAGGAGAGTGACGAGGTCTCCCTTGAAACTCCTTTTCCCCAGGCTGAATCCTCCCAGCTCCTTCAGGCGCTCTTCATGGGACTTGTGCTCCAGACCTTTCACCAGCCTTGTTACCCTTCTGTGGAGACACTCCAACACCTCAATGTCTTTCCTGAATTGAGCAGCCATGAAATTGAGCACAGGATTTAGGGTGTGCCTCAGCAGTGCCAGGTAGAGGGAGATGATCACTGCCCTGGTCCTGATGGCCACACTGATTCCATTTCTGATGTTATTAGCCACAATGCCACTGGCCTTCCTGGCCACCTGGCTTTGGTTTTGCTTTGCTAGATATTCTGGGCAAATACCTTTTGTGAAATTTTATTCCTTTACATGTCATGACAAAGTTCTGCTTCCTGGAATACAGGAAGCCACCTCAGCACTGTTATTCACATCATAATACTCAGCCCCCAAGTTTCCATCAGTACCACACACCAGGGCTTGGGCAAGTGGTGGGAAAGCTTCCTTCCTTCCTATCCTACTTTTGCACACTCACCCCAGCTCTCTGTGGGAGCTTGGGACTATGTGCACTATCCAATACAGTACCAACCAATCCAGTGCTCTGCAAAAAATGAAGATATATATATACATATAACAAACTTGCTTTACCTTTGTTTAAGATGGAAACACCAATTTTAATTAAACGATGGGACCAAAACCCCCCTGTGTCTCCGGACCATTTCACACAGTCATTACCTTTCCAGATGAAGGAAAGGTTTCGCACACACTGGGAATAGTGAGGCACACAGTACTGTAAAGCAACAGATAAATGTTGAAGGTGATAAGAGAGCTAGGCCAGCTCTTCCTTCTCATATGTTATTTACTGTTTTCCTTTTCTGCTTCAGTACTATTTCTGTTCATTCAGAACAGAAAATTAAAATAATAACAATTAAAATATAAACAACTGTCTTGCCAGAGCCCTTAGAAACTGTGGACAGAGAACCTGTCAACACCTCTTTGTAAGGCTTCATGAGACAGCACCCCTGTATTTCTTGCCTGTCTTGACAATGGCTCATTTTTTATGACAAAACTTTCATTCAGAATCCAGTTTAAATCCATGGTATCTTCAATTATGTTAGTAGACATAACTATTCCCATTTAACAAAATACTAGGGCACGTGTTTCAGTTGTGTATGAGAAAAGTGCTGTGATACAAGACATACTCAGCGTGTGAGTACCCATGATGCCAACCTGTACTGCAAGCTGCAAATTTATTCTATTTCTTCCTGGATTTACATTTAGCATTCATCTATCAGTATGATTAGTATTTAGTATTAATTTAGTATTCCTTTTCTGTAGTATTTGTCCCAAATGCATCTGATTTTTTCCATAATTTCAGCCTTACTAGTTATTTTCATATTACCTTTCTTCTTGGGTATCTATAATTTTTCTCTCACCCCCACGTTCCCCGCCATAGCTGAGCTATTAAGGTTGAAAGATGCACATGTGGTTAAACATTTGTAACATCACATTTAAAAGAGCAGATGTTGCAGGGTCAGAACACATTCCTCTCCACCCTACCTCATATATTTGCTTCTCCTGCTTAGGTATTTTCTGCAGTGGAACTGGTTTTGAGAGGATTTTTGTCTGATTACATCCTTTCAAATGAAAAGAAAATGATTGCAGCACATGAGCTGAGAAGAGAGTCCACAGCAAACATCAGACAGTCCTGAAACAAAAGCAGCCAGACACACATGTTCACCACAATGAAAAATGATGACAAACTGTGTACACTTTAAAAGCTGGGATTAACAGCAAGTATCCACCTCTCAGCATGAGTCATTTCCCAGTTATTTCTGTGCTTGATTGGATCAGCACCAAAGCTGCAAAGCATTTGCTGGGCTCCAGGTGTGTTACAAATGGTGCTCCCCTGGCATGACCCACTTATCATAATAAGTGGCCATGCAACTGAATGACCATGTAAGACATTTCAGCCAGGTAATACATGCTGGAGGTTGTTGCTTTGTGAGCAAAAGAGGTTTCAATCTCTTGCCTATCCACCATTGTTCTGCTCTCAAGCTTACTGTGTCTTACAAGGTTATAAATGTAAATAATTTCAATTGGACTGCATTGCAGTTATGTAGTAATAAACGTACAGGGTAGCAACTTAATGCTTTTATATTTGTTTATGCTTTGTGGCATTGTGAGACAGAGATGTGAAGACTTTTGGGACCCAGTAGTGACAGATTCTACGCAACTGGAGTTAAAAGAAATCAAACTTAATGCTTGTATCTCCTGCAATGAGATTAAGTTCAATATATGCACATTTGTCTAATCTATTCTAACACTGGACCACAGAACACTTCATTTCACCCGGCAAACCAGCTAAACATACTTAACTTAAGCTGAGTCGCCTTGGCTCCTTTTATAGTCAAAAGGAAGAAATCCATATCTCCAAAGCTGATAAAAGGTAAACCAGAAATGTCTCCCTTCCCCCTTAGCTACAGAGGGAGATTAGCTGAATAGCTTAAATAGCTAAAGTTAAGAAAGCCAGATGGGTTATGAAACCCACCTGTAGTCCATCTCCCTGGTGACAGGATGACTCATTTCCACAGTTCAGAGGGAAGAAGCAAATCTGTCACTCTAGCACAAACAGGCATATTTAATATGTACATACCCATCACTGCTACTTTATGGCTTTCTTAATTGATTAATACTCTAGTCAATAATAACTATGTTAGGCCTCAGCCCCATAAGTGCATTTCACTTCTCAGTTGTCTCATTAAAGGGAGATGAACTGTTCACCTGTTTACAATTAAACATATGCTTAAATACTCACTGCTTATTTGTATTAATACTTGCTGGTTATTTTGTAGCTTAGGTACAATTTATTCCCTTCATTGCACAAATTGTTGTTCTAGCTCTTTTTTTTTCATTATTATTAATATTCCTGTTTTGCCAGTTTTGTCCATCTGGGAGCAGGATGTTTTCTTCACGATTAGTAATTTAAATTGGTATAGAAATTTATTTTTCAAAGAGTGGTTTCAGCAATGTATCCATTAACTTACTTTTTATTTTTGCTGACTTTTAATTGTAGTTCGTGTGTTTAGAACTACAAACTGTGATAATCGAAATCTTCTCTGAAAAATCTTGCATAATCCAATTCATTTAAATAAAATAATTCTAAAATTACAGCAGTAGTGGTTTCTACCATTCATGGAACTAAAAGTATATATTCTCTGTTCCAATTACAAATTAAAACACAGTTAAATTACTTTTTGTTTCTTTACAGCAAGGAGCTCTGATTTAAGTGCATAATTACAGTTTTTAGAAAATATTTAGTTGAGTTCAGTTAATTAAATATTTATGGAAAGTATAAATATATCATTATTGAATTCTTTAAATTTTTATAATTTATACTAAATAATATTTGCAGTAAACTATTTGAAGAACTCTAAAGCCCTTTACCCCAAGTACTCATATAATGCAAAATGGGTCTACTGCAATCACAATTTCTTGTAGCGTTCAAAGCTGAAGTTCAGATATTAAACAACCTGATTGTTTGAATCTGTAGTTCTGTTCTGGCTCTGTCTGTAACACTACAGGTCAGTTGGCCTCACTCCCTGCCAGCACTATTCCCTTGCTTTAGTGATGTCAGTTGTAGGACTAACTTAAGACAGTAAATCAAACATCTGGAAAACAACAAATTGCACTAAATATATTATGTAGCAAAATCTAATCAATTTCTGACTTCTTGCCCGCCTTTTTCTTTCCATTGCAGGTCATACATTCTTCTAGGACAACATTCCAAAAGAGCTTGCAAAGGTGACTTCTATCTTTTCTTTTAACCTGATAACATTGTCAGGGATAATCTGGTTATCAATTTCACCATTATCTAGTTTGCCTTAGAATTTCTTTCTGACTGTCTATATTCTATTGCAAACTCTCCCTTTGTACTCCCACAGAAAGGTGCAGGGAAGAATCAGGAAGTTTCTGCCATAAAAATAATAGATAAGAACTTGCTGATTATGTGTTCTGTCCTTTAAAACAAGAGCAACATGAAAAAGCTTTGATTTAAAAATAGTGTCTGAAGGTGTTCTCTCCCACACTTCTCAAACACTCAGTTCCTGTTGAATCTCTCCATTATCTTCTATGAGAAACAGAAGATGATACCCAAGTTATTCTTCTCATGCTCTAAACACACAAAAAACCCTACTAGAAGAGCTAATACTATAACACTGGGAAGGCTCTAAAGCTGAGAGCTTTGCCTGTCTAGCCCAGACTCACCTGTTCAGAAACAGGGAGAGGCAGGAAATAAAATGTCATTAAAAATTTGTCTCCTGTCTCATTGAAGGCTGTCCTGTGGCTGTCCTGCAAGCTTGCTTGAATTCTAGGGAATTATGTATGGTTCGTATGTCTTCCTAGGATCTCCAAATTTTGGCAGATTTTTCATAACTTCAAAATTTAGACCATATTTCTTTTCCATCCACATACCTGTTTGGGTGCTTGATACCCCTGCATGCCATTATTTTTTTCTGTGCCTGTGTGGATTTAGCCATCACAAAGTGATCTTTGGCCCTGAATTTGTGACAGATTAGCTACCCTTCACTGTTAAATGAAGTGAGTAAAGAATGGCAATGGCCTGTAAGCTTTGCACAAATATATTTCCAAGCTTATCAAAATTTCTATGTACCCTATTGTGCAGGAAAAGAAGGGTCTGACAAATATGAAATAATTATGGTTATACTTTTTCATTATCATCAGTCAGCAAGGAAAAGGCCAGTAAATCATCTGCTTCCTTTGGAAAATATTCTGAGAATTCTGGAAGCCTTCAACTATTTATGAAAATATCTTTAAAATCAGAAATAATTATATACTCAAATGGCTGGGCCAGTTTATCCCCATCTACAGCTACAGCAGAACACATGGCCCGACTGGTGGAATCACACAAAAGATATCAAATCACCAGGATACCCTATCAACAGCACAAACTGTCACTGAAATGCAGGAGGTATTTGATATTTTCTAGCAAACATATGTCCATAATGTTCCACACTTGTGATAACCATGCCAGGTGGATTATGTAATGGTAACAGTTGTCCCAGTTGCAATGTCTTCCTCCTTGCTTCCCTTTACTGAGAGCCTCATTTTATTTCCTTGGCAACGAAATAGAGTGACTTATTCACTGCACATTACTTACAAGAGGCATCTCTCCTTCAATTACTGCAAGCTTACTATCAATTCAGACCTTTTCAGTTGGCAAAATTATGCAACTTTTGCTTTTGAGGTTTGGGATTTGAGTTTCCAGAAAATAAGGATGGTAACTTTTCAGTCTGGGCCAATCCTGTTTTTTGCACATATGTAATAAAATATTGGATACAATTTATTCATACAATCTATTCTATTTAATAATTACTGACATTTATAGTAATGTTTTCCTAGACCTGGATCAGAAGAAAATGAAACATAGAAAAATGTAAAAAAAATTATTCTTACCTGTAACAACTCAGCCATTTCCAGAGCTCTATCAACTCTGTAAAAAGACTTTCATAAAGATTCAGCAAAAAAACAGTGAAGACCTCAAATAATTAGAATTAATTAGAATTGATATATTTCTCTTCCCAAATTATGTGACATTTTAATGTATCATTCAATGCTGTGACATCTTCAAGTCTCCCTGCCAAATTTAGCAGAGAATATTCACAGTCCCTAAAGCAAGCATCCTCTACAGTTTAATGAGTCAAAGCCATGCATATACAGATGTCAGGGTCATCAATATGGTAGAAGAATAAACATAAATTTCAAGCTAGATTTCTGCTTTGTGTCCAAACTACATTTTGAAGCAAGGCAACACTACCAGATATATCAACCAAACATAGTAAATTGTGAAAATTTTTCTTAACATGTCACTGCATGAGTGATGGAAATAGATGTTATTTCTGCTACTGTACTCTGAAAGCCAAAGCACAAGTCTGGAAATATTGCAGCATCTGAGCATCTTTACTAAGAATTTTTCAATACAGGATGTTGCCTCAAAACACTACCTTTTGGAATCACATGAATAGGTCTCCAGACAGGAAAAAAAGTCAAAATCTGAATCACAAAAACTGAAAACCAAAGAAGGGAAGGGTGAATTAAGCCATCAGTTCAATGTTTTCATTTATTTTAAGGAATTCACAGCCTGGAGTCACAAAAAGCTAACGAAAGACAAAACGTGACACTTCTCCCTTGGACATGGAGGTAAAGATAAATTTATTACATATATTGCAGAAATGTGCTGCTTGTAAAACAAGCTTCCAGAAACTGGAAGCAAATAGAAACCCAAAAGGCAACTATTAACAGAAAACAGTTTTTTGGTCTACATAGCAGCAGTGAGCTACATCACAGCAAAACAAAGCAAACTGCCTGGATAAGAATAATCTTGCACAGCATTATCCTCTGGCTGTATGTGTGCTGTCAGATCTTCTGAGATCCTAGATTTAAACCAACCGACCAACCACCCAAGCAAAAATATTACTTCCTAGCAGGCCAACATGATCCAGATCTACCAAGACTTACATAGTAAACATTTAGAAAGGCAAGCAATCCTACATTCCTTAGACAGAGCAACAAATGGGTACGATCCACTAACAAATCCTACCAACAGCACACCAACTCAGAGCCTCATACAGACATGGCAATCCAAGAAAAGACACAGTTCTTCCCTGCTGAAATTACATATTTGCATTCTATTTAGAAAGCTTTTCTTTATGGGAGGGAACAAGAAGGTTTGACCTTGTCATTAATGAAATATTTCCTGGAGGTATTTAATTAATTATCCTATCCTATCCTATCCCATCCCATCCCATCCCATCCCATCCCATCCCATCCCATCCCATCCATCCCATACAATCCCAATCCCATACATCCATTGTTCCCATCCCATCCACCATCCCTTATCAAAGCAAACAAGTTTTCATCTTCTTATATAAATCTCAGAATGTATAAATGGAAATACACACAATTTGTGCTTTATGCCGTATAGGATGGAACAGTGCCCTTGACATGTTTTGATAAAGCTAATCAGGTAAGTTATGCCCTTTTTATAAAAAAAAATATTTTACAGGTTCCTGTTTGTTTATATGTAACATTAGAGACAGTTCTTTAGATACTAGTCCCACATTATCTTGCAATTAGAAGTTGCTATTCATCCCACAGGAATCTCCAGCTGATCACAAAGACTTTATTGACTCACAGCTGTCTTAGATGTATTTTTCTTGGCCCTCTGGTTACAACCAGTAGTCATTAAAAAAACCAATCACGATCACAAAAATCAACCAAAGAAAGTATCTTCTAGCTAGCTGTTCTTAACCTTTTATGAGTTGCCATCCCCTTAAAAATACATCAAAAAACATTAAACATGATAAGGCTTCCTTGTTTTAATCCTTCTTTACAGATGCTAGAGAAATAAATAATGGATTCTCATTGCTCCCTGGTGCTGACACTAAACATCCCTCTTTCCAGTCAAATTGTTCAACATTAAACTTCCAGACTTTAGATGTCAAGTAAATGATGATAACCAATAAAGAGAATGCTTCAATTTGTTGCCTAAAGACATCTAAAAAAAATGAACTTTTTTCTTCCCTCTTTTTTCTTATCATTATGCAGTTATATAATAGTCACAGAAGTAAAGCAAAGGCCTAGGAAGATTTTATCCTCTGAGAAGTAGCCAATTTAGTGGAAAGCCTGAGGACCCTGGCCTAACCCAGCATCTGGGAAATGTAAGGTTATTCTCCATCCACTATATGTTTTTCTGTAATTTAATTCATTTTAATTTTACATGAACTGCACAATGGATATTTCATCGCTTCTCATGGCAGAAACTCATTAGTAGCCCACTATTTTCTGTTCCAGTAGGAAAAGGACAATGTCCTATTTGTAATTATTTTCTAGCCAAATAATAGCATAAATTTCATTTGGTCTTGTCTATAGTGCTGTGTGGTGAAATGCTGGCATCAAAAATAATAATGAAAGTACTTAATACCAAATTATACATCAATACAATTGCAGTAATTACAAGCAGTAGTCTTGCATTCCAGTGTGACCCAGAATTGTGACAGATTAAAACATTAATCTCTACCTATGCACTTGCCAATGAAGCTTTGTCAATCAAGATGACCCAATCTCAGAAGATGCAGAAAGAGGAATTCAACGCAATGAAACTGTTCAGTGTGGGCCTAAAATTTCCAGCCTTGTAAACCTACAAACATTAGAGACATCTGCTTTGATAGAGCAGCATGGCTGTATCAGATCTTCCCTGCCTCAATTTAATCTGACATAGCCAGTGGATGGATCAGTGTAGCCTTTCCCTGCAGAGGTGATGATTGATCTCTGCATCACAGGATGAGTTAGAAAGCTTTGCCAGCTGAGATTTATGTCTCAGAAATCTGCAAAGTTGGGGTGTTTTGTAACCATTTTTAAAACACAATATAGGATAGACATGAGACAAATGGCTGCCCACACTTTCTGGAGCTGATATCTATTTATACAGCAAAACTAAGCTGGCTAGCAACCAGTCAATGATTATTTCTTGGATGAATTTGATGCCTTCATTCTTTGTGAAAAGAAATGCATGTTATTTTATACAATTTCATCTGAAAATAACGGGTGTTTGATAGAGTTATCATGATTACTATGCATTTATTATTTATGAATTTGTGACCATAAAAGAAGCATCTATAAATGTGATAGTGAAATACTGATTGCCATTTCATTTATATCTTCTTAGATGAAGATTTTTAGCCAATCCTTTCAGATATGTGTAACTGATTACCTGCATATCTTTCTGATTCTCTAATCAACTGGACTTAATGCCTCTTTTTTGCATCTGGGATGAGACTGTCTCTGCATTATTTGGGAATCTTCAAGCAAATTCAAGTGTTCACCCCTGTCTACATAAAGGAGAAAAAGAGCTTCACAAGCTGAGCTGCTGAAAGTAAGAAAGGCTCATCTAAATGTGTCTTATCCCGTACTTAAGTGTGGTGGCAAATATTCTCTTGAAGTTGTTTATCCCTTAGACACTTCGTTCCAAAATCCCTGACTCCAGCCTTCCTTTTGTCTGAGTAAAGTGGGCTGCTTCAAAGTGAGTTTACATTTTAATGTAATTGTTTCCCAACTAGAAGAACATTTCACAGCAAACACTGTTTCAAACATTGTAAAGATTGGTACAACACCCTCTTAATGGTGTCAGATGATCTCCTGTTTACTGCAATGTTTACTGCAGCAGTGTCTGAAACACGCAAATATCTCACTCAATTATTTCCTGTCTTCTTCACTCTTATCTCACCTAGACTGTGATCTCTTCAGAGTAAGAACTGGCTTTATTTTGAATTTTGCATGATAACAGGTTGAGTGTCAAAGCTCAATAATTAACAAACTGTTAAAGACAAATCTCAGCAGGAGCCATACAGGACTACAAAGGCTGGATTTTCTCTAACAAAACTTTTCCCGTGTAAAAGTTTCGACATACTGTACTTTTTTCCCCATCCAAATTCCCATTTTGAGGAAGGATATGCAAAAGATGAACAGAAATTGAGAATGTTCACATGTACAGGGGCCAAGAGTCCTTGTCAAACATGTGTAACCAAACTCCTCCATCTTTAAGAAGCCATAATAAGTACATTGCTCTTAGCTATATATATTTTTATCCATAGATATATAATCACTGACTTTCACTAGAATACTATAAAGGCAGCACCACCTAGTGGTACCAAAACCACAGCGTAGTATTTTCAGTGGTTTCCTGAAGAAAATCCTATTTGAAACACAGGGGAAACTCAGCTGAAATTATTTTTTAAATACCCACGTGACAATTACATGTTTTGTTTGGGTTTTTTTCCCAGCAAGAACCTTAATAAATATTTTCAAGTTCTTAGCATACATATATATAGATTTATCTTCCATGATAAGTACCCTTTGAAAGGCAAAAAGGGAAATGAACACATGCATTAATCACAGTAGATAATTTTTTTTCTTATTGTACACACACACATATATATATATATAAAAAATGCTTTTAAAAGATCAGGTACCAAAATTATTACTACTCACACCTTTCCATCCATCTTTATTATTTACTATTGCATGTGTAAGGTTTAGATTAAAACCTACACAGGAATAAGAAATACCAAGAAACTTTGGACCACTTTCTGAAATATTTTCCAACATACATTCCATGGAACTGTAATTTATCTTGCTTCCATAAATTTAGTCCATGACAGAGGTGGTTACTTCACAAAAATCAGAAGGATCCAATGTTTAAGAACAGTTGTCCTCCCCAGTGATGGTACTGGCATATGAATTTACATCTGTGCTCAGTAGCTGTTCAGCACTGGGACTATCACTGGGTAGCATTTTAAACCATCCTACCATCTGCTTTTCACTTGCCCCTGCAAATCCTCTGTTGACAATTCTGTGACACTTCAGGAGGTGAAAAACCCTCTGATGCATCTGCCACCGTGGGAGCCTGCCAGTGCAAACTAACATTGTTCTGAACACTGAAAATCAGTGGCTTGTTACAGCCCCTCCGAGTCTTTCTCTGGGTATGCGCTGGCAAACCTTGGCATTACCAAAAACATAAATCTCTACAAACAGTACACATCAGGCATCCAAACTACTCCTGCCTCATCCCTGTACTCTCAGCCTGCCCCATCCTCCATGCAGTCCACAGCTCACCTCTCCACCTCCTGAACACATGCACCCCATGATATTTGGTAGAGCCACAAAGCCTCCACTCACTGTGGCTTTACCACTCCTCACTTCCCAGTCCCAAGTACCAGCACAGCTCTTCAGTTCTCAGTTCCAATCCCCTCCTCCAGTGCCTACTTCTCTCATGTTCACAGCTGCCAGGCATCCCACTCTCCATCTTCACAGCCACGTCACTGCTGGGAGATTTAAGAAGCTCCCAAGTTTCATTCATGGCATACAATGTTGCTGGCATTGTGACTATTTCACCACTGACCTCATAGATTCCTTCCTTGCCTACAAGAGTGTGGAAAAACAGAGAAAAACTGACTGAATAGAAAAATTCTAGTGAAACATTTTATGGAAATTTTTTTACCATGCTTTATCATTTCATGGTGGGGATTTTTTTTTTCAGTCTTCTCTGTGACCACAATGACTTTATTCTAAATTATAATTCTCCTGATACTTTGGAACTTTCCACACCAGTTTATTTATTCATTATTACTGGTGATACTTGTTTTGAACAGGCATTGACCTTTACCTTAAGGAGTAAAAAGCTTAACCTGAAAGTATGTGAAGAGAAGATTTATGTCCTCTTACAATATTCACTTTTCTAGACTAATTGCATGAACTTTTTGAGAATAAATTTAGTCTCTTGCAGACATCCATGTTTCCACTACCTGTTATCTAATCCAACTGCAAGGAGGAAAATCAAATGTTTTGTGTCCAAAAAAACAAGTTCTCCTAAGCCCATGGTTACATAGCTTCCAGATGTGCCAGTGCTTGATCTGCCCACAATCTGCAGGGAGGCAGAGCAAAAACCATTGTAGTATAACCCTTTCTCCACTCACAGAAACTATTAACCTGATATTTACCATATCCTCATCTGTCCAAATCAAACCCCACCATTCTTAAACTCTTAAGTACTTTGTACATAGCACTTAAGAAGTATCTGACAGGAATTGGGGAAGAATAGGTCAGATCGCATCTCATACATTTTAAGCTGTATTTCTCATTATTCACACATACTTGCACTTTCTAGTCACCTGTGATTATATAGGCCTTCCTCTACATATTACATTTTCAAGTGGTGAGCTCCTAAAATAAATTGTTTTTATTTCCTACATACTTATATTTTGCTATTAAATTCCAGTCCATTTCTATTACATTCTGGGTTCTGGTTTTATTGCAGTTTTGGGTTGATTTTCACACTTTATGCCTTTTTTCTTTGTATCTTTAATATTCTTCTATTAATCATTGATTATTGATAATTGATGTATTAATCAATTAATCAAAACATTAACATTAGAGTCAGTCCTTGGGTATTTCTTGGATAACTTTGCCAGTACCTTTCCTCCACAATGACAGTGCTCTTAAAATAATGTTATCTCCCCTTTTGCTGCATCGTTACAGACATTAAATTCTTGTAAGAATCCCCCTCCTTTCTAGCTGAACTATTAATTTCCCATTGAGTAGTAAATCTTTCAGGTCAATACAACAAGCTAAAGGCTTTAAACAGCTAAAAAAAAAATGCAAATATAAATAGTAATTAAAATAAGAACCAAGACTTGTAAATTCTGTATAAATATTTTATTATGTATAAAAGACAACTTACATGGATAGATGCTCTATTAGAACAAAATACTGGCTGTTTTCATTAAAAGATTCAAATGCTATAAAAAGCATTTTAGAATGTCTCTTCCAACTTCTACACTGATGTATTACTTAGGGACTCTACCAAGCAGCAAATGTACTGCAACATAGCAGGGGCTGGTGTTTCTAATGATGTTATGACAAAGCGGAAGGAAGGCACCATATGGCATCCAAATTTGGGTTCAAGGCAGGAGTTCTTTGTCTCCAAATCAACAAAACCAGGCAGAGTTATGGAGTCAAATACTCAGTCCATGGACTTTTAAACAGATTTTGCAAAACATCTCCTTTGGGATGTCAGCTGGCTCTGGCAAATACAAGTATCTTCATTTGGTTTAAGATGGAGACAATTGAAAATAACAATGGGAAAATTTAAAAAAAAAAAAAAAAAAAAAAAAAAGGAAGATGGAATAATTGGAAGCTCTGGAAAAATCAGAAGGCCGGCTTGTTCAAGGAAAGTACTCCAAACAGAATACCTGGTTTTCTTACAGTACACATATGCTCAATACAAGAATAAAATTTTAAAGTCTTTATGTAAGCATTTAATCCTCTCATAGATCAGATCAATGTAGTTTGTTTATTATTTTGTATATGAGATCCATAGAAAGGATATTTTTTTGTCTAAAACCTTGAAAAGGCACCACAAAAGGAAAATACTATAACAGTATGACCATATTAGCTAGCAATGTGAAATTTCACGTACACCATTAAAACTACAGCGTTCTTTAATTTCTAACCTGTCTTTGGCTTCCAAAGGCTAGAAAATCAAAGAAAAATTTTGTCATTTTTAAAACCAAGTTGCAAAACTTTTGCTGAATTTATTTAGCTGAAATATTTATGATTGTCAGTATGTAAACTACCTCCCAAAAAAGTCAGAGCCTGACATGTAAACAGTTAACTATATATAATTACATATGTATCATACTAGGATATACAGGTTTGAACATTGTTCAAGGCATAATGCAGATGCAGGCTACAAGGTTTCTCTCAAAATTGGGAATGTAAGGTTAGTGCAGTGATACTAAAGTTACCCAAAGTATCTTGCAAGAGAGAGTTTTCTGTTGGCTGTCATAGGAAATGTAATAATATTTTTTTTTAAAAACCCCAAACAAACAAACAAAACGACCCCCAAAAGACCAAACCCAAACTTCCAGGTGTCAATTCTGTTAGGCACCAGATAGTAAAAAAACCTCTCTGAATACTTCAGTAGTCACATTTCCATCCTACAGTATTTGCCTATGGGTTCAGCAAGTTAAAATGGGAAGTTTCCACTTCTTACTGTTGAAGAACTGTGAATAAAGTTAAAAGTAGTGTTTTAATTAAATGATAAAAATGTAACAGCTACATCCTTTTAATATTTACATTTGGGTTTGGCATATTAGCTAGAAGAATGAAAGTGGCTTGTGCTTTGGTGATGAGAACAACGCCTGGCTTCAAACTCTCTAATGTGACATTTAAACTTCCATTTTTAAGACTTTTATTTTTTAAAACTATATGGAAACATTTTATGGGGATTAAGTTTAGGTGAATTTGCATATGTTCTGTATTTCAAGTCTAAACAACGTGACATACGTTGTATTTTTTCTATCCTTACTTTTCATAATATTGAATTTTTTTTTTAGTACATGCAGAGTAAATGTTTTTACATATAAAAAAATGATCTCATTATTTCATTGTAACATGGAAACTTTTAAAAAACATTGGAGGACAAGAAATAGGAAAATACAAACTTCTATGTGCAGCTAATTTCCACATGTTATATAATAATCCCCTTGCTCTCAAACACACTCACCGAGCAGCAGCTTAACAAAACCACTGAATGATATTGGCATGTCTGAATTTACTCTTAGTTGGCTTTTTTCAATGCATGTGTTGTTGTTACTAGGAATTCTCCCAGATAAAAGGAGATTCCTAGTGCAAGAAGGAATTTTTTTGGCATATACTTTCATATGTGTAATTAACTGTTACAGGAGAGAAATTATGTTACATAATTTCTCTTATGTACTGCTAGAACTAAGGCAGAACATAATACTTCATGATGTTGTCAAATACCTACAAACCAGAGAACAAGCATGTGTTAAACTTCCAAAAAATGCAAACCTGTTTCCATGAAAATTGTATAAGTACTTCCAAAACATTTGAGTTTCACTTCCTGTCAGAAAATCTGACGTTGATAGAGTTTCCAGGAGTTAAAAGTCCATGAGTTTTGGCATGAACTGGTTCAGTTTTGGGAGAAATTTTGATTTCAAAATTCTGAAGTAGCTGTGAACATAAACAGGATAAGTATTAGAAAAACTGCAGAATTACCAATGAACTAGCCTTGAAACAAGAGAACGTAACAGACTGTCATAAGCAAAATTTGTGTTTCCAGTTCGGCAGAGTTTAAGCATTATGATTGCCATCCAGGAAAGAAAAAGAAGGTGTTAGAAGGTAAAGATTACAGTTCAAAATCTTTCTCCTCCGATGGAGGGAGGACTGAACATGTCCTTTCTGAAGTACTTCCACATAACCAGATTAAACACCATCAAAGAAACTAAGTCAGGTTCCTCTCCATGTGTTTTTGATTTCACTTCCTTTAATATCAATCAATATGTGAAATTATTAAGAAAGCTATAAGAATCGCAATCCCATCAGACACATTTTTCTGAATGAAGAATATCTCAGCTATCTACTTTTACAAATTCAAGAGGGAAGTACTGCAACATCCCCAACTTTTCATAATAAAATCTCAAACACTTTTTTCTATAAATTGTTTCATCCTTCTAGTATGACTGATGACCAATGCATTATCTTCCTGTACATAACTACATTTTTCAGTGTCAGATGTTTGACAAAAATTGTAACTAATTTTTCTCTTTTTAAATCCCTCTTGTTATTATCCCTTTTATTATTATTTAAGGCTATATTGTCCTTAAAATGCAGTGCATGGGGATGGCTGTTTATCATTGCTTAGTGAGGATTCATCAGTATTTGGCAAGACTGAGTAATTTAGCTCCTCCTTCTGACATACAAAATGCTTGCTAATGCTGCTAACATTATCAAGAATTGTCGGAATTGACCAATTTTTTACTAAATCACTCCAGTCTGTTCCTGTGGTACTAATATTACCCAGACAGTTGTTCATACATTTGTATTTATGCATTTGTTTCTTCTCAAGGGCACTAACTTGCAACTGTCATTAGTGAATAATTTTGCATTGCTTCTGGAACACTTCTCCTTTTTTTTCAAAATTTTATATTCACATCCCCTGATTTTAACTTAATTCATATCAGCTTGGTATCTCATGCAAACTGTGAAAGTATTCTCTAATCCATCACTTACACTGTTAATGAAAAGAACAGCCTAAATCAAATGCAGGACAGATTTTTATAGAAGTTTAATTACATGCTTTCCCAGTTCAACAGCAAATATTTGATAGCTACTGCCTCTGGCTATTTCCTTTTTCCAACCAGCTGTGCTTGCATTTTATGGGCACTTCCATCTGGAACAAATTTTATTAATTTAATTGAGAGAAAAACATACAGAATGTGTGAAAATACTTCCTGAAGTAAGAGTACATGACTTACTTTATACCCCGACATAAGGTAAGTGATCAAGTCAAAAAAAGAAATCAGACTGGCCTGAAACAATTTCTCTTTGATGAGTTCCATGTGTTTCTAATTTAAACTCACTTAAATATCATCTCTATGTTTGTAAATAGGTTGTGTGCTACTTTGTTCTAGTTTCTTTCCAGAAAACAAAGCAGGTTCTTCATTGCTTCTTTGAGCCTCCTTTTCAAAGAGATGGAAGTGTGTTAGTTTTACCAAGCCCCTGGGAGTTCTCTTACTCTCAGTTCCAAAAGACAGGTGCTAATTGTTCGGAGATTGCTCTAAAAGTTTACTGAAGGAAATTCAAAGAAAAATTCAATCAAGTTTTCCTTTGAATACATGAAATGGATCTAAACATTTTTATAGATCAGTAACTATAAATAGTTACCAAATCTTTGTGATTTGATTGCACAGTCGGACTCGTTATTTGAGCTGTAGGCTGTCTTGTAAATGACAAAAAGTGTAGCAGCTGTTGGGAATTATTTCTTTATGATATGAACCAATCAAAACCAATACATCTCAATATGTACGATTTATATACCTATAAATTATGTAGATCTAAAATGATAATGACTTAGAACAAGAAGAGACAGAAAAGCCTGGAAAATAGAAAAATTCTACTGTTTGTCACCACACTGTGATCAGTACAAGGATATAAAATCTATTTTACATCTTTGTAAGTTCTGAATTCTTCTAACTAAAACACATAAACTGAGCAGGTAAGCATTCTAATGTACATTAAGTTAGATTTCTGATTTGCTTTCAAAGGCCTTCTGTATCAAATCTGTATATTTCCTTAACAAACTTACCTTTAGTTTTACATCATGTGTACCATACTGTCTGCAATGTAGTTTAGGTACTATGCTACAATCCAAGCATACTTATTTTCAATTTTTTAAGTCTTTGGAGCATGAGTACATTAGAAAACATTCCAAAACAAATGTTTTGAACACTTTAGGACACCCAGAAATGGCATATATTAAAAAAAAAAAACCAAACCAAACAAACTAATTGACTTTTCTTCTTGCAATGCTGTCACATAGTTCTAACCTGAATCAGTGCAAGATGGATTTCCAGCTCTGCAATTCTTTTTCCTATACAACTTCGAATGCCATAACCAAAGGGGATGGAGCCAAAGTTATCCACTCTGTCCAAATTATCTTTCCTCAGCCAGCGCTCAGGCCGGAACTCATTTGCCACTGAGAAATTTTCTTCACTGTATGAAGTAGCATAATGACAAAGTGCCAGCTGAGTCTGAGGAAATAAATTATATTTATATTTAGCTGGCTCAAATGGACATAACAAAATTTAAAAGCATTTGCAATTACTGTAATTTCTGCAATAAGAGGTGATAAAAACTAAGCAAATCTGAGTAATTCTAAAGACAAACATGTACCACAAAAATCAAATCTCTTTCTCAACTGATCAAAGGAAATAATATTCAAATTGTTTTCAATGTTGCTGGATATATTAGAGAAGAGGCAGTGGGGAAGGAGATGGGGACAAGTCACAAGTCACTGGGAATTGTTTCATGAAGTTGCTACGAGAAAAAGGGAGAAACTTTCTACAAAGGGAATTATGCAAGAATAATGAAATCTGTACTTTTTTACTTGAATAATACCATTACACAGATATATTATTAATAAACTCCACCCTCAAAAATATTAAGAAGAAGTTATGATGATAAATTTCATTTGCAGGTGAGGGCCCAAATAAAAAAAATATCAAAACAACAGCAACAAGTCAATCATAAAATCCGTTTGTGGCATATAAATGGGTATTACTGAAATACTTTCCTCTTAATGTTCTAGCCTGGTGAAATTTTAAAATCAATGAAATGTATATATGTTGTAGCAGACCATATTTCATTTGCAAAAATTAAACTGTTCTCTGCAGAGGACTGCAACAGAACCTACCCCTTTAGGTATCAAGTATCCTCCAATGATCAAGTCTTTTTGGGTCACTCTTCCATTTCCTGGCAATACTGGATATAACCTAGTGAGAAATATTTATCTGAAATTCAACAGTAATAACTAATACAATAAAAAAAATGTTAAGATTCCAATTTGCATTCACAAATATGCAGGATGAATGCCATATTCATTCACACCAAAAATATTTTTCAGGAGTACAGAACATTTTGGAGCTTCAAAGACCATGAATCATCTGTGAGAATATGATCATCATCTGAGAAAAGTTATTTATTAGTAACTGAAGGTTGAGACTAAGGTCTGTGCATTTATTGACTTTACACATGTACAAGCATAAATGCAGGTGGTCAAGCTGGAGACATTTTAGCACTACTACTAAAGCTGAAAAAAACTTATTGATACTTTCTCTAAAATCCACTTTTTCCCTCACCTCATGATGAACATTTAGTATAAACATACTAAAAAACATATGTCACATGCCTTTAATTTAAATCAAAAAGCTTAAAAATATTGAAGTGGCACTGCAAAGTGCCAGAGTAGGGGAGGAGGCTGTTACATTTTATCATACAGACTAAAGGGAAAAATCAAGCTTTCGATTCCTTACCTTAACAGACATGTCCTACTTATGTGATACCACTTCTACCATACTTAGAAACATTAAACATTATATAATCTATCTTATTCATTGCTTGAGCATCCTTGGACACAATACTGCTGAAATAAATAAAGTAGAAGCAGCAAAGTGCTGTAGCAACAATAAACTACAAATGCTATAACGGACTCAAAATTCCTCAGAATAACATGGAATTAAATCTTTTAGTTGTCTGCAACTTACCTCAAGGTTTCTTTCAGGACAGCTCTAATCAAAGGCAATTTTGGGACATCATGAGCAACTGGAGCTTGATCTTTCCTCAGCTTATTGACTATTTCCTCATAAACACGTTGCTGCACCTCTGGGTGCTTTGCCAACAAGTATATTGCCCAGGACAAAGTAAAAGAAGTCTAAGGAAGAAACGACAATCGTCAAGCCCAACAAGATTACATTAAAAATAATTTCAGGCCAAGAAAAACAATCCACTTTCAACTATGTGTTTTATATGTTTGAAGTTATGAAACAGGCTGGCAGTGATTCGCATCTGGATTATTCAATGGGAGGTTGCCAGACTTCACCATCCCCTCCATCCCTTTTCCATCTAAAAGTCCACCGCATATCAAAACAAACCATGTTGATATTTTCCAGTGAAATATAAAAAGCAACAGACAAACCAAATGCAAACCCAACTATGTAAGCAATACTGAAACATAAACATTGAACAGCAATGGATTAAGTTAGCTCTTAGTTTTCAATATGCGTTTCACCTTTCCTTCGAACAAAAACACTTCACAGGAAACAAGATAAGAAAATATTACTCAGAACATTTCCAACCCCTTTTCAGCACATGGTGGTCCCCTCATAGCATCCACACAACAGGATTGATATTATCACTGCTAAGATTATACTTTATCCTTTTGGTAAGCAATGCTACACCGCCATCATTTAAAAATATTTTTAGAAGAAGAAACAGAACATGAGACAGGACACAGTTCAACTTTGAGCAAAAGAGGATTTAAAGAAACCCATCATCTAATCTTTTTTTACCACAGCTGGAAAAAAAATCAGCTTATGGAAATGTCTTATTTTGGTCTTGAGTTTAAGATCAATTTAGAATGCAAATTCATCATGATGGTGACCTTTTATGTCTTGTCTTCAAACTGGGGTATAATGCTTGAGGTACCATTCTCATGAGATTTTCTTGGTTTTCTTGCAATATTGAATGGCTGTGCCTTCTGCTATGTAACCCAGTCCTATTCCACTCAGAGGAGCTGGCAATTGTACCAGCTTTGTACAGAACTTCTCTGATATAAACAGTGTTCCTTCCCAGCTTCCCAGTTTCTTCATAACTTCTTAAAAAATTAGGACTGTTCCAGCAACAGACAAAATGCTTTGTAGCCAACAACTGCCTCACAATTCTGTTGAAAGCTTTTATAATCCTCTAAACCTCTTTCAGTTTCTATGATAAAATGAGATCTGAATTGACAGCAGTAGGGAAAAAAAAGATTCCTTCACTTTTTGGTTTGTACTTGAAAATAAGGAAGTCAGAAGTGTCGTCCTCTCAGAAAAAGACTGTTGCCAGCTGAGAAAGCAAAGTCAAATGGAAAGGGAAATTCTTGTTGGCATGAACACTGTCCTTTTATTTTAATGAAAAATGTCACACACTAAAAATGGAAAATTAATGGTCTGAAAGATTAGAAAATGAATGGGATGAATAACTGCGTTTTACTTAAGAATCAAACATCAAAAAGCTCTGCAAACTCATAAGCCCTTGGGACATTTAACCAATGGAGTAATATTCAGCACATAAAGAAGTTTTACATATGCTCCTTATTTTGGAATTCAAAAATGATTGCTGTTGAGTTTTTTTTTGTTTTCTTTAGAAACCTTACAAACTTTCTTAAGCCAAAAAAAACCTGAATTCAATTATCCAGAGTTTTTCTTTTCTTTAAGACCATTTTACTTTTTTTACTTATTTTAAGCTTGTCTACTGTAAGACTATTTCAGTCCTACATAGCACTTCTTTATCAAATTAATATAATTTCTTTTAAAATTTATTCAGTAACAATCATTTATAGTAGCAGTGTTCATTGATATTCTAAATAACTCTGTATACATTGTACATACAATAACTCCTCTTTTTCCTTATTCTTCCAGTTGTCATCCTGCAGCCAGTACTGAGATACACTGATTTCATATGATAGGAATGAGAGGGGAAGATACACACACAACATTAATGTTTCTTCAAATGGTCTGTATAGCAAATCAGAAGAATAAAGAATGAGAGACACTTGGAACACCTTCCTAGGTGTTAACATATTGGATACACCAGCCCCATTAATCCTGAGCCTTTACTACAGCTCTTTGCCTCAGCCTGACTCCTGTTGCCAGCACAAGCAGGAGTAGAGTGAACTTATGCCTTATCCACATCACTGCTGGCCTAACATCTCCCTCCTAATGCATTCCAGGAGAAAGCAGGTTTCTGATCCATAATGGCTGCCCCAGTTGATTTAATTAGCCACACATGAAAATCCTTTACCAAATTCTACACATGAGTTTATTGATCAATTATTTTCACACTAACTTTCAGCTAACTTTTCTATTGTGGTCTACCTAAGGTAGCACAAATACCAACCTGATAAGCAAACTAGTAAAAGAAAATATGTGAAATACAAGCTGAATGTAAAGACAATTGCTATTTTATCTGTTTAATAAACTGTGGAAGAGACACCCAAGTGGTGGGTTCCTATAAACCATAGCTAGATCAGAACACTGAATTCATTCCAGTGGAGAGATTACACAGTACAGGAAGTATTTTGTATCACTTTAAAGGTGTCATGGCTTAAATGTGTTAAAATTACAACATTACCCCCCTGAAGAGAGCTGCCAGTGATATTGGTTTACAAAAACAGCTACACACAAGAAAAAACAAGCTTACTGTGTCCACTCCCGCCAGAAGCATTTCAGTCATGTTGGCATAGATCTCTTCCAAAGTAAGTTCCTTACTCACTAGGAGGTGTGTAAGTAGCCCACCACTCACTACTTCTCCTTGGTCCAGCTGAGACTGAATAGCCTTCAATTTGTTGTCAACATGGATTTGACCTTTGGGATTCAAAAAATATTGTTAAGCCTCCATTTTTATTTTTCTGCTGGTTCCATTCAGTAATCACATTTCTCACTTATGCTACTCTGCACATCCAGGGGGAAAAAAAAATTCTTTTTTCTAAGGAAAAATCCTAGAGTGGTGGTGGAGGTCCTTGGGTACTCACGGCAAGGAAAGACTGAGCTGACAGGAACCTTGGTGGCTCACAGCATGAGCACAGCATGAGCACAAAGGACACAAGAGATTTCAGTTCCCTTCCTCAAGGGAAGCTCAAGGCTAAGTTTTTACACCCACCTGGCTTGTCTCCTGATGACTCTGCAAGAAGAGGTGAAATCTGCAGAGCGTGCTGCAACTCAGCACAGAGAGGCTGCTGCAAGATGCTAGCAACAACCAGAAGGTCAGAGTCACAGAACTTATTTAGGCTGAAGACAAAGATGAGGAGCATCAAGTAATAAAAAAAATTCAAAAACTTCAGTGAATGACATGCTGAGCAATTTCACTCACAGTTCCACGTATATTCTAGTGACTGCAAACAGCATCTTTGGTCAAACAAGGGATTTAAGAAGAGAAAAACTCCTTAGAAAGTTAATGGCTCACAGAATGAGCTTACAAAAAAATGAAAATGTATGCAGCTTTCTAATACTTGAGAAAGAAAAAGGGTTAAAAAACATTAGAAGAAATAAAATTGCAAAGACAATTCCTTCTTTCTACTTATATGAACTTACATGAAAATTGATTCATAAAGTAGCCTTTTTTTATTTACCAAAAAAAACCATATTATAGTACATCATGTACTTTGATGCCAACTTATACACTTGTGTGTGTATATATATATATACATACACACATATATAAAGTTTACTAAGTGTTTCATTAATTGCCTACTTTATTAACTTTCTAGTCAGTTTTAGTAGTGATAATTTGTCAGTGTGCTTAATTAAAATTTTGCTGAAGTCAACAAAACTACCCTTCATTAAAATTGAAGTGGCCTAAGATAAAACCTTAGCAAAGCACTTGGACCTGGAGTGACAAGTAGGTGCTTAAAGAGATGAAGATAAATAAAGAAAGAACAGTATAAAATAGGGGAGTTTTGAAATGCACTGGTTTTCAGTTTGTTTTCAGTAGAATATTTTTTTAAACTGTATTTTAAAATATTTCAAATATTTTTAAAGTTCCCCTGGTCAGTCTGCATTTAATATGAAACTTACTTCTGCCACAATGTCTTCTTATAATTTTAGAAGAGAAATGCAGCTTGTCCCGTTCAAAAACACACAGAACCTGCAGAAATACAGCTGAACTTTTCTACTACTAAATCTTACTAAATTTGAAGAGTCCATCCCAGGATCTGCAGAACTCTCTCCAGGGTTTTGGAATAAGTGGACGAAGCCATTTGGGAATAGCACCTGCATACATAGTAGTCTTAAACATGCTAAACATCAACTCCAGAGCCTCAATATATTCAACAGTCTGCTGTGGGATGTTGTTTTCCAGGCAGCCCAACCGACATTCATACAGAATAGTCGCCACACCTGCACATAAAAAAGTGAAAGAATTGTCTATACACTTGCATAAATACATATTAATTATTTAAGGAATTAACTAACTGGAACTACCTTACAAGAAATTTACTATTATTATTACTACTACTACCTCAGTTAGGGAACAGATGAAACAGAAATTCAAAACATGGTAAAATAGCCCAGCTAAACATTGCAGTAAGAAAGTAGCTGCTATGTCAATACTGCTCAGCATGAAAAGACAGCCAGGAATTCCAGCAGAAGCAGAGCAGCTTCCAGCCTGTTTGCTGTGTTTTGTGTTGCACTATGAATGCTGAGCCTGCCCCGTTGGCCTCTGAAGACACCAGGACACATGAGTCCAAAGATATTTCTGATAACTCCGTGACAACACGGGAGTTTCTACCAGTGCTGTGCCCGTCATCAGCTGGTAGCAAATGAATCCTGAGTCTGTATAAAGTCTTGCACTCCAGACAGTGCTTTTACTGCACACACCATGCTACATCCAGCCCTAAAAAAACAGCAACTGTGACAATGCTGCAAGTGACTAAGTTGACTCTCTCTAGTTCTGACCTGCTGTAATTTTCAAAGATGTTTTCCTGCAGCTCTGCAGGCACTCTCACTAGAAATTATCTTTACTGACAAAAATAATTTAAAGTTTTGGTTATTTGCAACTCACTCTTCCTTTCCTAATTTTCCTCCCTGGGAAGATATTTTTCTGCATCTTTTCTTTCTTTTGTTCCTCTTTCAGAAACTGCTAGTTCTTATACATCCTCTTGCTGCTAACATGGTGCCTTCAAAGAAATCTTACATATTGATTCCCTGAACAGTTACAATGTAAGTTAAATCAGCATCAGGTCATATAGAAAGTAAGTGTGTGCCAGACACAAGTTATAAATGAAAAACTAAAAGAATGTGAAGAATTTAAACTAACCCACCAGTTATAGTAATCTGTAAGCTCACAGTTTGAAATTCCATAAACTGGTAGTTAAATCCCATTTTTAGGCACTATTAATGTGAAACAGATCAAGCAGGCAGCCAGCAATTTGACACAACATCTTTATAAGTGAGCAATTTGGAAATTCTTCAAATCCCAAATTACTCAGATGCTTATCAGCAGAGTACCAATGTTTTTCAATGGCATTACATATAACAAGATATGGTTGTATGCAGTCAGTTAAAGAAATACATGAAATATGGATCACCATGAGATTTCTGTAAGAACACAGGAAATGCCATACAGGCTCAGGCCAGAGTTTCATTCAGCATTCCCTTATTAATGGTAGCCAGTGGCAGATGAACTTAAGGCAAGCATGACAATCCCACACTTGGCATGTGCAGGCAGGAAAAAGCAGTGTATTTTCCCACATAAAGCTATAAACTGAATTTAGATACATCACATGGGGATTCCCCATTGGAATTTGGCTGGTATATTGTGAAATTAATGTGTCTTAGAAGTCACCTGTTATAAGGCCAGCACCCTTACTCTTGAGAAATAAATACAGAAATACAGAGTACTGAGACTGTTCAAGGCCTTGATTCAGCATTTTACCTGTACATCAGCATTTCCATGGGAATTGCTCCTTAATACAAGGACTCTGCAAAGGAATTCTACTGCTGCCCACTGCATTAATTACGAAGACACATGAATGCAGAATATCAAATTTCCCTTTTCAGATTAATCCCATTGGGGCACAGTCATTTGAAATGCCTAACTACAACCACACTGCTTTACATCCATTTTCTTTACAGATCCAACCTGGGCTTACCTTCCATTGAATACTTGAAGAAAAGGTTGTTAACATTGGTCACAGTTTCTCCATCCTCCTCTTGACTTCTGAGGGTGTGGATTCTTTTAATTAAGTCTGTGATAACTTCATTGACTCCTTCAGAGTAAACAGCCACATCTTTGGGTTTCAGAATTTTTTGCCTCAGTACACTTCTCATTTTTAGCCACTGCTCCCCTTCCCTAGAAGAAATTATTAACATTGTCAATACATAGTTTACTTTAACAATCATCAGCTGGGTAAGAGCTCTGCAACCAAAGTGTTTGCAATTTTTCGTGTCAAATGAAAGCAAAGGGTAAAATGAAAATTATATTTTGTATTATGCTTCTACAATTTTATTCTGTATTTATTGCACATTCTCATTAAATTTCAGTGTTGCAACACGTATGTTAAGGTGTGAGTCAGTCTCTGGGTTGAGTGACAGAACTTGCCCATTCAGTGATCTGAATTTGATGAGTATCCCTGTGTTAGTGTCCTAGTAGTAGCTAATGCAAGAAATTAATAAAATATTGTATTAAAATAACTTTAAATAAATATTTGAATGGGTAGTCTGCAAAACTGATTTTACAGAGAACCAGTACTTAATTACCAAATAGAGGTATCACATTCACATCTGACAAATCAACAACTTGAGCTGGTACCATAAATTCCATTACTGATACATCACTTTCAGCTACCCCAGTTCTAAACCTACAAAGTAATAAGAGAGCAGACCTACCTGTAGAGAAACAACTACAGCTACAGATTCTGCTTTAGCTGATCTAAGCATGGAAACCTTTGTGCTGAAGACTAAAAATCTGAACTGTAGTACTCTGTTCCATCTGAGCAGAGTATTTGGGAACAGAGGTTCCAGAGATACCTTTCAATTCCTTATGAAAATAGGCAATTATCTTTTATGTATTTATTTTAAATTGTTATATTTCCCATTACTTTTTTTACCTGGACCAATGCCATTGCAAGGCACAGAAACTTATCAGCCAGCAGAAGAATTTTATCTCTTTAACATGTATTTCCTGAGTCCCCTGATTTAAGATCTCTTTTCACTGTCAAGGAGCTGTTACTTTGAGGCTCAACTGCAGCCTAAGATTTGAGTCTGCAGTGCAGTACATAAAGCTTTTTGCTACCATGAAAAAACAGACTGTCCATGACTCAGGAAATTAATTTCCCTCTAAATAAACATCCTATGTCAGTGGGGACTGTGAGTAGTTCCCAGTGGCAATTAACCACACCCACATACACTGCCAGGTTATGCAAGCTGTACAGGCAGATAACTCCTCTGGAATCAGCCAGATTCAAAAATATCTGTGTGGGGATACATTACAGAATTGACCATTCTTTACATTAGTCTACTGAGGGAGCACTTCAGTGAACAATAAAGCTAAAACCAGCCTGAACCAACAATTCCACAGAGCACAATTCCACACTGCCAACCAGATGGAAGAGTCTAGAACTGATGTAATAAATCCACATTCAGGCAATGCAGTGCTAAAGCTAGTAAGTTCTATTCTGTATCTCGGCTTGCAGGTGAGTCAGCTCAGACAACTCCAGTTGATACACATTCCCAAAGAATGTCTTCATGCAAAGTAGCTCACTGCACGTTCAACTACATACACGTCATTACCATCCCTTTGAAACTTCACAGTAGAACAAATTCACAGCATTCACCACAAACACCTACTCCCTTCCCCCCACTAGATACGCAAATTTCTCCACACAGAAAAGCATGATTTCCCAGATGACCCATACAGTCCTTCAGAAAATCACTACACTTACACAAGAAAACAAGGAAAGTGAAGGACTAACAACACTTACGCAGAAATGAGCCCCGTGGCTCTCCCCCGTAAATCTCTGTACTCCTGCCAGGATTCCATGTTGGCTCTTTGTGGTGCTCTGCCTTCTGCTCGGAGCACTTGAGCAACCATGTCTCGATCTGCAATGGATACAACAAACTGGGGACCAAAGTGAGACTTGAAGATCTTTCCATACTCCTGAGTGTGTTTTTGCTACAGCATCACCAACAAAGAGAAACAGAAGTCAAGTATTACTAAGGAAAACTATCACAAAAGGAAACTGACAATTTGTCATACACAATCTCTCACATCTAGAATTTGATCCCCAGCCTTCCAGACAAGGAAGAGTTTGAAATGTCAGCATTTAAGCATTACTGTGAAATATTCACAAGGAAAACAGAGAGGTCACACAGTTCAGGACCCCGACTGGAAAGAACCAAAGCTCTAGGGCACAGAGTGTGAGTGAAACCAAACACTGAGAAGATGAAAGGACCTGGTGCACTTTAAAACATCCCTTCAGATCAAACAGGTTAGAAAGAATGCCTGCAAAACCAAAAAACATGGAACCATACACGGTAAAATTACCAGTATAATATGAAGATATAATTTAGTATCTTTTGTAAATAACTACTTACTCTACCATTTAATTGTTTATAAAAAAGCTATGTATAAGTTTCTCACACCTAACCATGGATAATGACAGCACAACACCTAATGAAGAACTCCATTTTGAAACAGATTTGTCAGCAGTGAACTTGAGAGAGGCATATCCTAATTCTGTAAAAGAAAGGAAAAGGTGGGGTCTTATTCTTGCAGTGGGGGTTATTGAGTAGTTGACCTACAAATCATGTGATTCAGGCTGGAGGCAAACAAGAGGATTGGAAATTAATAAAGAGGATTGGAAAACATTGAACTGTGCATATATGTATTAAACAAACAAAACCAACCCAAAAAGTTTTCCAGTAAGACTGAACTATCACTAGCCCATGAAATATTACTGATTATTTTGAATAAATTTCAGTCTGACATGGTCATGAAGTGAAACTCAACTCTTACAAATTCACCTGGAGTTGAGGTATGCCCCATTTCAAAGGGGGGAGGAAAAAACCCACCAAAACTACAAAGCAGTCACTTAAAAAATATTATTGAGACTTAAAAATCAATTTTAAAGCCTTTATTTCTGGTTGAAGTATTAAGACAAGTTAAACTGACCAAAGATTAACTTTGACACGTTACCTACATTCTAATCCAAAGACATCTGTATGCAGATTATATGTTATATGCTGATTATAAACCAAAAATGGTTGACACAAACTACATTTGTGAAAGTCTAGTATTGACCCAAGATTAAAGTATGTGAAATATATTTTATTCAATCTTCATTACAGAGATGAATTGTTTAATTGCCAACAATAAGTTTAAGACACATGAATCACTCTTCAGAATATGATACCAAGTGCACATAAAAAATTTAATTCTTTTTGTCTGGTTTCCAAATAAAACATGAGTTGTGCAATTGTGGTCTCTGCCAGTCACCTCTTAACTACTTTTGGAACACAATGGCCAACTTCAGTCTAAGTTCTAAAGGTCTCCCACAACTATATTTTTACCATTTTCAAAAAATCAGTATCTGGATCTGTGTGAGACACATGTATTATTCATCCTGATGAGGGAAATGCTACAGCAGGAACTCAATTGTCAATTGTCATTTCTGCTCTGTCTGCTCCTAACCAACACCACAGACAGAGCAATGTATGAACGAGCACTCCCAAAACCCAAATTATCTCTTGCCTTTGGAGCACTTTAGGGATACTGAACTTGGAGATAATAACTTTGAGAGTACGTGTCTTTAAAGGAAAGCATGAGTTGGGAAAGGAGTGCACCAAGGAAATATCAGTGTAGGGAGGGGGATACAGGCTAGCAGTCACAGAAAAACAGGTTCAACAAATTTTGCTACTTATGGAGCAGTTTATTTTTTCACTGATGGTGAGGTTTACATGAGACAATGAACTTCAACAGAAAATAAATCAAGTGACAAGCTATACAATCAAATAAATGAAATACTACTTTTAAACCAGAAACGGACAAAGTATTTGGACATCCCTTTCTCTCAATACAGTGAATACCATTCTATCAACTTCATGTGTTAAAAGAACACCCAGGATCTCTATTTCCATATTTTCTATCACAACGTGGGTTTTCCTTTCCCTTGTTCTAAACCTTGAAAATGTTCCACTCTAGTGCCTCACATACCACTGTCACACCAGTCATTCTTTCACACACCATAAATTCAAACTGCCAGCATCCAAATCCCTCCCTCCTCACCTTTCCTTTCCTTTATCCTTGCATTGGACTGATGAGACAAAAGAGATCCAACCCCATCAAATTAAAAATACTTTCCTTTTGTCATAATTGCTGTAGGCATTGCTACTTTGGCCAGGACTAACTGGAATCACATTACTGAGAACAGAACCTCCTTTGTGAAAAAGCGCTCTGCTTCCCCACCCCTTCTGCATATAGCACACAAATATTTGTGTGCACCAAAGGACATCGTTTAAGTAGCTGTGCTGGTTACCAAAGGGTTTGGGATTAATTCATTCCTGATGTTCACTCTATTGGTAAATTTCACACTGTTAAACTCAATGCCTACTTGCATTCTATGTCTAGGCAAACAGGGCATCCTGTGATTCTTGAGACTCTAAGCAGAATAAAAACTAGTATTATATTGCAATTTCTCCTTATACTTCCCCACACTTTCCTTTCTAGGAATAGTATTCACGAAAGAAGAAAATACCAATATCAGCTAGTGGTAGTGAAAAGCATCTACTATTTAGGATATTCTATATTCTTTTAAATATTTTGGATAATCTTCACTGTTTTGACAGTGAAAGAACTTGAAAAAAATGGCAGCATCCTTTCAGTGTTATGAAACTATGAGGAGTACCTCTGAAATTCTGTACACCACCACAAAGTAAGAGGAAAAAAGAAACAGAATGAAACAAAGAGTTTTAGTAGTCTTCAAGTTTCATCTGCATGTCCTAGTTAGCAAGCAATCAAGCTGAGCAATTCATCATTAGCAATCTAGTTTGACTGCCAAGGAGTACAGCATACATCCTAACATTTATTCTTAAAAATTTAAATGGTAAACATAAGAAAGCTGGACAAAACTATGCAGATTATGCGTTTCTTGTTTTTACTGCCTCCTGCCTCTTTCTGGTGTTTTTAGGTCCTTTGTAAGTCTTAACTTTCAAGTTTTGATTCCCAAACCAATTTAGTTCTGTTTCCTTCCGTTTTCCTTTTCTATTTTTATTTCCCTTTCTCTCTCTTCTTTCTTCCTGAAATTTCAGTAATTTTCAGGCAGCAAACCCCTTGGGGCTGACTGTGAATTTCTCTCTAGCGATTTGGGATAGGTCATTAAGAAACGCAAAATAATAAATGCCCCATTTGAGGTATTCCCCACGAGATCGGTACTGCCGGTTGGAAGACGCACAGCTGCAATAGAGTGAAACACAGAGCTTTATTCCCTTATACACAAAGTGCTTCCTTTAGAATCGCTTGGACTACACAGGGAAAGGGCCCCAGGAGATGCGCTGTGACTTTTGAGGAATGAAACCCACATGTTTGGCCAAGCAACCGAAAGAATTCATCTCTGGATAGCGACAGCCTTACGGTAAGAGTGCTTCCCATGCCAGCATCCGCGAGGCGCTGCCCAGAGGAGGATGATCCTTGCCCACCCAGCTCCCGCAGGGATATCGCTCCTCTCCCACCCTCACCAGGTGCGACCGGCGGAGGGGATCCCCTCAGCCCGCCGCAGCAGCGGAGGTGCCCGGACCGAAGGACGCTTCTCAAGCTCCACCCGGGCTCTGGTTCGCTTCACCGCCTGCCCCCGCTGCAGCACCGCCACACGCCAGGTGACAGGAGCGGCTCTCAGGCCATTCCCCTCCTTCCCTCCCCTCACGCCGCCATCCGGCCCCGCTTCCCGCCACCCGCTCCCCTCCCCCGCGCCAATGTGGCGGCCGGGGAGGGGGCGGCAGGGCCGGCAGCGCCAGCCGCCGCCACTCCCGGGCCTGTCCCTCGGCCCCCCCGGCAAGGTTCGAACCGCCCGCCTCCCGCCGAAGGGACGGGGGCGGCCGCCGGGGGCCGGCCAGCGCTGACGGCAGCGGAGCCAGGCGCATCTACCGCCCCCTCAGGGCACCGATATAGGCAAAGTGTATTTATGTAAGGGGAGGCCGGGGTAGGAGAGACAAAATGGTCTCTGAACACGGCGGAGCAGCGCCGGGCCGGGCTGAGGGAAGGGCAGCGGCGCCTCAGCCGCGGCAGGGCTGGGGCGGCCCCGGGTGCCGGCACAGCCTCACCACACGGGTGGGTGCTGCGGTCTGAGAGTCCGGGGAAACACACGCTTCCCAGCCATGCCCGCCAAAAATAAGCCCTCTGCAAGCTTGCGAAACAGCCCAGTTAAAAAAAAAAAAAAAAAATTAAAAAAATCTTGGGTGGTTTTGGTTTGGTTTTTTTTTTTTTTTTTTTTTTTTTTTTTCCCCTTCTTTCAGCTTGAGGAACCTCCCCAGCGGTTCAAAACAAAGATGCGCGGGGAGCGCTCGCTAGCGCCGGGGCACGGGGAACCGGGATTGTGGGATCCCCTGCGAAACAAAACTGCCGGAGCCTCCGGTGCTGCGGGAATTGGAGCGGGGGATCCCCTGAAACCCGGCTCTCCCCAGCGGGAAGGCGGCGCGGCGATGCCCAGCTGCGGTGCGGTTAACCCGGCGATTCAGCAGCGCTTTACTTGGGGAGGAAAGGAATGGTTTCAGCAATCCTGGCGTGATTAAAGCATTAAGTACCCGAGGGAGCTGTACCTGGATTTCATGAATGCGGCCGAAGCCGTCCTTCCAGAAGAACTCGTAGAGGTTGTAGAGGGTGTTGGGTCCGGGCATTTCGTGCAGGCTCTTCACCCTGCCCAGGCGGCGCGGGGGGGGCTCCAGCAGCTCCGCTCCGCGCCCCTCGCCTTTGTTCCCCGCCGCTGCCCGCGGGCTGCTCCGCACCTCCAGAGACTGGCTGCTGCACGGCCGGGGCTGCCCGGGAAACCTGCTGCTGGCAAAAAGAGCCTGGTAAAAGTAAGTCCTCTCACATTCAAGTGTCTGCTTGCATTTCCTCGTCAAAACTCTGGTGAAGAAAGACATGTCTTTTAATTTCAGAAGGGTCCACTTTGCTCCTGCAGCTGCTTTTTATTTGGTTGCTCTTTCTTCAGTGCCTGCTTTAACTTGTACAAGCAGCACTTCTCCAAACTCTTACTGCATGAGCATCAGTTTACACAGACCATTATTTAACGCTCCCTCCCCTAGGGCTGGAAAAGGGGGGTGGGTCTGGGATGAGACTTGAATAGAACGAACCTATTATTTTGTATAATTCAAATCAGATAAATTTACCCATTATACATGCAGCCAAAGTTCAGTTTTTGCCTCTTTCGCCCATTAGCTTGGTGAAAAACTCACCCCATCTTTCTCCTATTTTAAAAAACAGGATTAGGCCTGTTTTTTTCTGTGGCATTAATTCATTGTCCTGTATTAGAAAATAGGGTATATTCTGCAAGAAGTTCTCTTAGAAGAACCGTTCATTATCCTGTAACATACATGAAAAACATTCATGCATACACATGTAAGTAGCACTGGTCATACACAGTAACCTTACATGAAAAATTCCTGTAAATTACAATATTCGGAGATGTTATTTGTATTGCAGAATGTTTTCTCTTTTGGACAGGATATACTCCATAAGCAGCTTGTGTCAACTTTTGTAGAAATCTGCACAGTTTAAGAAGTATTTGTATTATTTTCATATGTATAATTCCAAAGGTGTTAGTGATTATCTGTAAAATGTTGATTAATTTCAGAAATGATGTGGAAGAGACTATCTTGGTTTTTAAGTGAATCAGACACCCAGATAAAATTTGAGGACAGAGGAAAGGCTCAAGGAAGGTTCACATTTCTAGGACAGAATTATGAATAAACTACTGGAAAAGTAAATCTAGTAAGCATCAAAATTATTAGCTTTTGTTTTCCTTACTTATATTCATTTAGATATTTGAGCTGTATGCTGATTAAGCTCTGTGTTCATGCTTACTTTGGGCACCAATAACTGCTGAAACAAATAACTAAAGTTAGACAGGCACTTTATGGACACAGCAGTAAATATTACAGGAATGAAATCTGTTAAAGTACATGCTGGTTTAAGTTAAAATCATGTCTTTGAAATGGACTTCATCAAACTTGAAAGGGTCCAGAGAAGAGCAACAGGAAAAAGAAAGGAGGAGGTTTTTAAAAACTTCATAAGAAGGTTGAGAGGCTTACTTCATCTGGGAAAGATGACTACCACAATCATGACAAAAGCCTACAGATGTGTACCTCTTTTGTTAAAAAAAAAAAAAAGCATGTCAGAGAGAGAAGGAAGAAAATAATGGGCTTAGTTTGCAGCTACGGATTTCTTGATTACTTTTTCAGGTATCCTTGGTACCTCACATTTCAGATAGCCAAGGCATCACAGGATGTTATCTTGTTAGCACTTGCTATCACTGAGCTTTGCAAAAACAGGTTTGAGAACATCATCAGGGGACTTCTGAAGTTTTCCTTCCTACCTTTCTGTGTCGTTTAGTAACATTATTTCTTTGATATTTATCTAAAGGTGCTTGGAGAGAGACAATTACACAGATTTTTAAAATTATATTAACATTGTAATTTCTGGATTGCTGGAGGGAATATGTGCACCATTCCTAGAAACTCCTGCTCACAGCTATCAGTATAGTTGATTTTTTTTTTTTTTTAAGTCATACATGGCTAAAATAAAGCATCTGCTGCTATTTAATATGCTAGGGAGATAAACTTAGATACATTATGCTGTAAAGGTTATTGTAGTAGTAGCTTTTTCTGAGTGTACCTTTATCCAGTTTCCATATTTGGAATTCTCCATTATTTTCCCATAACCCCTTTTACATGAAAATCATTGTAGGACATATAATTTCTAGAGAGGGTACCTGAAAAAGCTTTGGAAGCTTTATCCTTTAAGTACTTTGCCAGAGCAGTACCTGCTTTCCTTCTGAGGAATTTCTGGAGGTGGCAGTAGTGCCAGCATAGGAACTGTGTTGTATAACCCCACCTGCACTCAGTTTCTTCTCAGTTTACTTATTGTTAGATTTCTGTTTGTTTGCAGTGAAATCGTCAGAAACACAGACCCCATTTTTAAAAACCAACTTAAAAACACTCAGAGAATCTGTGATTTCAGTGAAACAAGGAGCTCACCTGGTGCAGCCTGCAAAACAGCTGCAGACATTCAGATCTCATTACTGGCAAACCTCAGCAAATTTTTAATACCAGTCAAACATTCTGTGATTACCGGCTATCAAGTTTATATGTGCACATTCCTGAAACATTTTAGCAATCCATTGGATACATTCTCTGCTGTCTGTATAGACTCTTGTGGAGTTTTAATAGGACACTCAGCAGTGTGAGATCTCAAACAGTTTATTTCATTAGTTATGTGCAGATGTTTATTAGTTTAAAAAAAAATCACCAAAAATTACAGAAAACCTTAAAAAAAATCCCAAAGCCCCACCCAAAACCAACCGCAACGTATAAAATTAATTTTGAATAGGCTTTTTCACTTTGTCTAGTTTAAAAGAAAGAGTGGAATGTGCCATTTGAGAAGAGTCCTGACCCAGTAGTGTCTGTGAGACACTCAATTACTGCTTACCATCTTGTAATTTTATTATAAGGAGATGAGACTGTTTGATAAGCAAAGCCAAAACCACACCATCCTGAAGAATTTCCAGAGCACATTGTAGGCAATGGCAAAGTGTAAGAAAGAAATAAATTAAGAAAGCACAAAGTGTCAATACATTAATGATGAAAATTGCCAAATTTCTTTGATATTACAGGAGGATTTAAAGGGTGCAAAGGTGCCATTATGCAAATCTGTATGGAGCACTCTCCTTGCACAAAATGAGATGAATGGATTGACATCCACAGAACCAATTTTTTTGTAGTGCAGGTGGTGGCCCAGAGGTAGGTCTGATGACCAGTGGGCCAAAAATATTTATAAATAATAGACATTTCTGGATAGTTTGCCAGAGGAAGTACAAATTCAGAGCCATTAACTGATGCAGCTCTGGTGCACTATTACAACATTGCTCTACAATAATTATCAGCAATACCATAGCAACCCATCAGTGCAGATACAAATTTCATTTTCTATGTAAACTGAACAAAAAGAATACTCCAGACAACAAGAGCCGAATTGTAAGGTGGTTCAATAGCTGAATACAGGAAGGGAACATTTATGAATGTGAGTGAATACATGTGGGCTACCACAACATGGAATGTTGTAATGGTAATTAAACCATTCACTTCTCTTTGCTGTGCCAGATAATAGTGTGGTTTTGTTTGACTTCCAAATTAAGAGTTTTAGTACATATGTGCCACTTATGTTCCTGCTTTACTGACACACTTCTCATCCTTACTACTGCAGAACATGAGTTAGAGGTCAAACTTGCAAACTGCGGAATGTTCAATAGTCAACGTTATCAGTAAACACCAAAATTTCTACAAGACATGGATGAAACTGAAGTAAGTTTCCTAGAACAGACTTGAAAAAGAGAAAGGAAGAGTAAAGGAAAGGAGGCAACAAACATTTGAAGGAGCAGCAGAGGGTGAAAGGTTTAGAGAGCAACCTAAAGTGGTGGAGAGGTTGGCATTGCCTGGTCCCATTTTCCTCCCAAATATGAACACAGACTCGTTTCAGGTAAGAGGACTCCAGCAGCAGTGCCACAGAATTCCCAGGAATAATAGTATAGTAGCCTTTATACAAAACATCCTTCCAATCCACATGAAGCCATAAAACCATAAAGAAGGGAGGAGTTACACCATCAGCACAAGCCAACCAAAACACATTTATGTGACTGAAAAGATAAATATTTTCTACTACTTGTTCAACCTACCAGTATATATATTTAACAAGACATCTTAACACTGACTCGGAAACACACTCAAGAGTTGGTTAAATTTAAACAATGACGTTTGTCCTAGCCTGTTGGTCCTTGAAGTCTGAAAATATGTTTTATGTAACAAGTCAGTTGGGACTTTTGTTATTTCAAACAAGTTGGAGCACATGCACCTTCACAGCAGACATGCTTCAGTTTTAGTTAACTTTTGCCATGTAACGGGATCACAGTATAAACTAAACTTCATAATTTAGATGATGTATTGTTTTTGGATAGTTTGTCTTCAAACCCACAGTCCTGCTATTCTCTCAGTCTAGACCCCCCAATGATCTGATTAATTGTACTTTGTTACCTTCTTTTAGTTATTTCTAAATCCAATTTCAACTTGCCCTCCTCTTTGACTGAACTTTGTCAGAGTTCAATGCAAAGCTTTTTTTGTCAATAACATTGGTATTCAGAGTCAATGGTTCCATTATGATCTTAGCAGGAATTCTGTTTTCTTAGAATTATTCTCACCTTTTAACAGTCTTGGCTATATCTGGTTTTTAATTATTTGAACATAATTTTATGAAATCCAGTATAATAAATATTGTACTGTTTTATATAAACTGTTGAAATAGCTACAATAGAAATCATTTGTAAGTATAATTTATGGATATAAAGTGATTTGATAGGAGGCATTTAACTTTGCCCAAGTAACACCTTCAGCTAAGACTACACAGATACACTCTTCAGATCATTTGCAAAAAGAAGCTGAAAAAGGGCTGCAATGTTAGAAATGTAAGCAAAAATTTTCAGCGTAGTTTAAAACCTTTTCACTGAAAAAGCCATACAAAAATTCAGTTCTACTTACAGACTTCTTACAGCTTTAGATCCTTGCCTGTGCCTCCTTGGGCATATGACACTAAGTTATACTGAGAACAACTTGCCTTGAAGGTCCACTTTTTAAACACGCAGAGGGAAGTATGGCATTATGACAAATGACCATCACAAGAGCATGAGGAGATAGAAACAGAAACTAGCTGTAGTTGGTTGCTTTGGTGAGCTGTAACACCACATTGCCACCCCATCATCACTGTGCCCTTTTAGTCTAGAATGCCATTTTAATGAGCAACAGCAGCACCCCTCCCAGCATTAATATCTTCATGTGGACACTTGCTTGCTTCCCACAAGAAGGAAGGGCACATAAACACAAGCTTTAGTATTTTAACCTATCAGAAACACAGCAAATATTAAAAAAAGACAATTCCTGAAGAACATTAAGTCTCCTCAGTATGGTATTCAGAGCAAGGAGGGGGCCAGGGAGCAGAGAAAAAGCTTTTCTTCCAGCAAGGAAACCTGAATTACATCCAAGAAAATCACACCTCCTCTATCCACAGACTTCCAAGAAATAATTTACTTACCCCGGAGTTCACCTACCTCTGGCATCTCTCATAATCTGAATCACAGTTCTGCCACACTATCTGTTCTTTTGTGGACAAGTTAGTTTCCTAGAGGGCTGGGATTACAGATTTGGAGCTGTCTACTGTGACCCCTGGGTGCATTGCCGAAGTGCAGGGCTAGTGGGGAGCCAGCAGTTCCTCAGTGACCCTGTTATGGTACAGAGGCTGCCACATGCAGCAGCAGAAACTCAACTGTAGTGAGTAAATGCACCAGTCTGCCACTTGCCTGCAGTAACAGCAGGCAGTAATTACCACACTTAATCTTATCAATGTCATGAATTCAAAACTTTGAATACCAAGATGCTATCACTGATGCATGGAGTCATTCATACCTCCTAAAAGTATTATGCTTTACTTGATGCTGAATGTACTGCATCCCACACAGACATTACTTAGAGGAATGAGATCATTAGTCACGATTTCCTACACATGAACTACAATGGTCTGAAATCCAGCAACTACTGGCAATTCCACAATTACAGGAACCAGTATTAAGTCATTTGCATTTAGTAGATTGTGGTTTTGTTCAAGTTTATGAAGGGTAGCGTGTAGTTTCAAAGCAATTCATAAAGCTTTTTAAGAGAGAATTATGCAAATTCAGGACATTGCCTGACTTGCTCAGCTAAACCTCTGTCACTGGCCCCTCCCATTACACTAAATTACAATTTTAGTACTAGCTTGCCATTAGAGTTGGTCCAAACTACTATCAGAATAGTGCTTTAAACTGGGGAGGGGAAATCAGCATCAGAATACTGCACAATTACCTCTTCTATTATAAGCCGCTCAAGCACTGCCATGGCTGGTTCCAGGAGGTGAGGCAGAAGATTCAGCACAAGAGAAAGAAGCAAGTGTTACAGGGTAGGGCTCAGAGCCTAAACAAAGTTGAAACAGAAGCAAATTGGTTCCCTTTTCAAAAGTTACCTGATTCTGACAGAGAGACCAAAATCAAGCACCATCTGTCCTCAATTATTAAATGCTTCCAATATTTCTACATTCTCAATTTGTGAATTCATGCTAATAAGAAACAGCGTTCAGCATTCCTCTGAAGCACGTTTGTCATACAACCAGAATAGCAGTACCATGCATGCTCCTTCCAGTATGGTACACCTTTAGACCAACCTGTTTTCAACCAACAGAAGTTGTTCCTAAAGCGCTACAAACACCAGCGAAATAACATCTCTTAATACAACACCAAGTAGCATGTTATATTATTAAGCAATTTCTTAAAAAGCCGCCTTCTGCCACAAACCACCACCATTTCTCCTATTGTCCTCTAGAATTATAATGCAGTCTTCATTAAAAAAACAAATTAGGGAATCTTTCCTTCACACATTCTTCCAACTTACCTTGTGAGAAGTCAAAATGCTTTTTGATTCAGTAATAACTTCTGTGGTGACAGTGCACTGTTTAGCAGTTACGAAGGTTTTATTGCATGATTAATAAATAGAATATAAATAACAAGAGAAACAGCTTTTATTTGAGCAACTTCTCAACAGCAGCAAGAAAAACTAAGAAAACAAGCACAGAATTCATTTGTATTTACTACTAATGCTTTCCTTGAGTTTACTTTGGAGACGGAGTCCCTCTTTCTTATCTTCAAATTCTGAAGTATTTCTGACCAATTTGTTAGAATTTTAATACAGGTAAAGTCACAAGTATAAATCAGCTTTCAGTTTAAAAATATAATGTAAAGTGCTCCTCTCACGATTTGTTCAGCTCACTGAATGAGTTTATTTAAGCATTTTGAAAAACAGTATATTGTTGAGCAGACACTAGAATCAGATAAATAATATTTCAAACATCAGTACAAACTTCATTTACAAAACCTTTTCAGGACTCTTCTGAAAAAGGATCTCCAGCTGATAAAAATAAAATCTATTAATTACCCTGAAAACCAGACAAGTACTTCTCTTGAACAAAGTGGCCCTTATGCTTCTGCCCTCTGGCCATGAGGAAATGAGGACATAAGACAAGGAGCACTGCCACACAAAAAAAGCATGTGCTGTGACATAGTGGTATCTTAAAGTTTCTAAAAATACTTTATTTTCATGGTAAGATTTAGTTCCTTCTTTGCTTTCCCATTCACCTATGAGAGCACATACATTGGTAAGTAAATATGCTATACAGAGGCATATAAAAGAGTCTTTTAAAGGACCTGTTATAAATTTCAACTCCATCTTTTCAGCTCCTGGAACAAGTACATGGATCCACAGTTTCAACGAGTGAAGGCTGTCACTTGCGGAAGCGTTTGAACAGGGGGTGGATGTGTTTGTTTGAAGATGCCTTGCTCCGTGAGGAGTGGTACTCCATGTAAACAGTGTCATCTGCTCCAGACATGGAGCTCATGGTGCCTGTACGACGGGACACCTGCAAGTACAAGGAGCACAGGCACATGTGTGATCACAGGCTTAAAAATATTTTCATTGCATGTGACTTAAAAGATTTACTTCAAAATCTGCAACAATAGATCTTCTCCTTCAAATATGATGGACATAACTCCATGTCTAATTTCTTCTAAGTGCCCAACAAGTGAATTAGTCCAATAGCTAAAGGCTAATGCAGATTAAAAAAAAAAAATCTTCTCTAATGTTTCACAAAGATACCAGGGCATCAATGACAACATCACATTTAGAATTGGATGGAAATAAAGTGGCCCAGTTCCATCCCACCTGTGGTCATCCTTTTCAAAGAATTCTTCATTACCTGAGCTGACTTTGAACCATATTCTCCAGCAACTACTTCCTCCTCAGCATCCAGGTCGGATGCTTGCAGGACTTTCTGGAGAAGCTGCTGCTGTTCTTCTTTGGTTGAAAATGAAAGTTCTTCTTCTTCCATGCCTGCCAGCTTTGTGATTACCTAAGAAACAGAGCACACTACAAAGTAAGAGCTCTTCCTCCTCACTGTTACCTATTCAAAACCAAGTTTTCTGACACCTTATTGAACTACCTTCAACTTTTGTTAATTGTTGGAACAACCTCACACTACAGATAGCACAGACACATATAAAATCTTGCTAAGTTATGTACATATACATACACACACATCTTTTGTTATAATCTAGCTGGAAATGCAAAAGAAATCTTTGGGACGAAAAAAAAGGAAAAGAAGAAAGAAAAACCCTGGGCAGAGCATGTCAGCTAAACACTGTTTATACCAGCTTGACCAAGAACCTGACCAAAGCACATGTAACTCAGGTATGTATTTAACTTACTCCAATGTAAGAGTCATGTTGTAGGATCTAGATCTGTCTAGTTTAAGAACCAGTATTTTATATTTAACAAAAATAATCCACTAGCTCTGCAAAAACTTAGAATTTTAGCAAGAAGCATTCAGGATAACAGGGAAAAAACCCTAACAAATTGAGATGTACAGATGTTGTGAGACAGTGCAGCAACCTGCAACAGAGCATCAGTGACAGAGCAAAAGGACTCTTCCAGCCTTTGAGTACTTAAACACTGGGTAACTTCAGTTAGGTTTGTTCTCCTTGGAATTCTCAGTAACTGATCTGGTAACTGTAGGTACAGGGCACACGTTACCTACTGCCAGTGCAGTGCCATGGGCACCATCAGCTGACAAACCTGCTCTTCTGAAAAACTGAAACGATCTCAAGCTGCTGTTACAAAGCTTTGCAATGGGAACCTTACTTTCTTAACCAGAGGTATTTTGAAAATTTCACAAGAAATTTCCCTGTAGTTAAATGCTTTTTGTAGCATATATTTATACATAACAATCAATTTTCCCACTGTTCCCAACTTGACAGGGTTTTGAGAAACACATTCTAATTCAACCATTGATTATTTTGTGTTTTCCCTCCTCATCTTTTCTGTTTACCTCTTGAGTCAATACAATTAGAAACTAATTACCTCAGCAGTCTGGGTTGGAGCAGATCACAAAAACACTGTAAATAAAGTTTAGGGTAAAAGAAATCCATATTAGCTGCCAAGTACCGTTTCTTAAAAATGGGGTAGGGAAACACTGGAATGAATAATCAGTGCTGTGGGCTGTTATTTGTGGGAATTTCTAGATTGAAAGAGGACATTATCCTGAGAAGATGTCCAAGCCTGAAGAATCCATTCATGGAAGGAATCAATCCTGCATGACTAAAAGAACATTATGGTAGTCCTTCTTGTTTATTTAGGAGGATATGTGCTATGGTCATCTCAAAAATAAAAAATCCATTTTAAATTGCATTTGCCTGTTTCCAGCTCTAGTTGCAAAACAGTGCTAGCATGATTCATAGAATGGAAAGAATTCCCACTGCATCATCTTTTAAGCTGTCCAACTGAAGCTCTTCTTTAAATTTACCCCAAATTCACTAATATACAGAATTCTTCTGCTACTGGTTTAAAATTGAGTATATCCTACATTTGGTCTCTAAATAAAAATACAATAAAGTAGCAAAAGCAACTAGTTAGCTAACCAAAAAAACACCAGTGAGCAGTACACTCCAGGCAGTAAACTGTAATAAGGCTGGTATTTAAGAAGCAAAGACAAGATATGTGGATTTAGCAAAAACATATTACTCCAGTTCTCTTTCTGATGAAAGGCAGAGAATGAAGCTATTGAGAGATGTAAAGAAGAAAGTAAGTCCTAAACAAAAAGTGAATATATCCTTTTAAACTAGTAACGAATTTTCAGGAATAAAACTCAGGAATTTTATTTAGGAATGCAAATTCTGAAGGACAGGACATTACCATTCAAATATCTACCTAAAGAAGGGGTAGAATGTCCATATTTGGAATACTAAGAAAGCAGACATCTACTGGGAATGGCATACACATAGTTCATCCTTGCTTGGAATGAAGAAACACAATAGATTTTTTTGGACGTTTCTTTCAGCCATATTATTCTTTGATGCCAGCTATGACTAAGTTGGCAAACAGAAGAAAATAGATATTCTTATGTTTTGTTTCTAATTTTCAAATAAAGAACATTCCAGTACTGATCAGCAAAAATGTTGCTCCAGATACTCAGCTGGCCACTTGCACTGCTTTTGTCCCACATTACACCAAAGCTCCTTCCTTGCAAAATGAAATCCCTCCATTTTAACCTCTTTCTCTCTTAGTTCTAGAATCCAGGGCATTCAAATATAAGTAAAGGGATTGTTCTAATCTTCCTGGCTATGGCCACACAGATGCATTTGCTGTAATTAGCTGTGGCTTAGTACTGATCTACAACTTCATTGAAACACATTCACTCCAAAGGGAAACCGACAGTTTTCACCTATAAAGACCATGACAGGTCTGTTTCTAAAGAGCTCCTTAGTGGGATGCTCTTTCCAGAGCAGTGATTTGCTCCAGCCCAGCAGTTCAGGGGGATGTCCTGTACTGGTGCCTCATGCAGACAAGCCTTTAAACAGAGATGTGGGAGCCTTATTTTTCATTCTCCTCAGCACTGCTTCTCATTGGGAAGGCTTCTTTCAGAGCAGTAAGCTCCAGTTTTTCAAAGGAATAATTTACCTAAACTCAAGAGCTATCATGATACTGCTGCCTTTACAGCTTAACAGATGAGCACACAGGGCAATTCATGCATTAAAAGAAAAATAAATGAGATACACCATGAAATCTATAATATTCAGACCTCCAGAGACTGGAGGTCTTTGGAAATTGTTACTTCTTAAGTTTTGCAAGTTGTCAAATTGCTGCTGCCCACTCTGACAACACCCAACACTGCATTATGCAGTGCCAGTGTGATATTGTATAATGGCAGGCCTGCATGAATGGACAACTGAACAGCACAAACGTAACCAACCACGAAGGAATATGCACTGCACTCTGCAGGTGCCTGGTTTAAATGCCTTTCTGGAAGCTGTACAAAACTACTTGCATCTGCCCTCACAATAATATAGACGATAAAACAATACCAGAGCAGTTCTTGCTTGCAAGAAAAACCTTCATTAATGCATTCCACAACTGAAATTCTCAAGAACTGGATCTAATACTAACATTAAACAATATGAAAATTACATTCTTAGGCCTCAAGCATAATAAATAGAAGGGATGAGTTACCTTGAAGCTATAACCTTGATCTACAAGAAACCGTTGCCGTTTCGTTGAATATGCCATTTCCTGAGTGTCTTGGGATACAAGGGAATAAAAAAAGGCATTGTATTCCTCTGCAACCATGCCTAGGAGACAAAGCACTCAGTGATTAGTTTCATTTGGAACACTGCAACAAAGAACAACCAAAGAATAAATACCGAAAACAGGTACTTAAGTAACCCTACAAAAAGTACTTGAATTGCTTAGCTGCACCCAGACCTTGCATAATCTGATTGACACAAGATGGAAACTCCTACTTTTGTTCTTAATAACTTGAGGATAGGTGTAAAGACAAAAACAGAAAAGTAAATGTAAGCTAACACAATCATATGGGTGCTCTAAAAAGAATCTGCTGCTTTATTCTGCTAGGCAAGATGAAAGGTAGAATTGTTTTTAAATCTGTTATGTCGAGAAGAAGTAAAAAGTCAAGAGCAAGGACTGCAATGCATGTCAAAAAAGTTCAACAGAAAAAGACAAAAGTTTTATCCATGTGAACTAGAGTTTGCAGTGTTTTTGAATTAAAAAGTGAAACAAAGATATTTAGCTAAGAATTCATAGGACTATCTGAAGACCAGCATATACCAGGCTGCGTATAAATTCTTTTTACACTTAAAAGTCCTTAAGGTCTGTTACCCTGCTAATAGGGTTCTCTTTTAAAACCCAGTGTTTCACTAAGGCTTTGTCAGTTCACTAACATGGGTTTTGTTTGCATTTTCAAACAAAGCCTTACCTGTAACAAGCACAAAGTGCATGTAAGCGTGTGCAGAGCTTAAATCTGCGTAGTAAGTATTTTAAAAGTAATTGTTCCGAACAAAGTCATTCCTTTGGCCATGTTTTACAAAAACACATTGCTCAAAGACCAAATCCAATTTTTAAAAGCAAGCAAATCTACAATATCAAGAACATGATTTCTAGAGGCTTGCTTATGAGAATAATACTATGATTTTTCACAATTTAATATTGAAGAAAATATCAAGGAATGAAGTGACAGAACTGCAATAGAAAGTCAGTTTTCTTTCAGCTTTTTCTGTCCTTTAGAAATTTTCTCATCACTAAGTTTACTGATGCAGAAGATGCTTCATTTTCACGCGTATTCTCTTTGACTAAACATAATGCAAGAACAGTATGAAGAAACCTTGAGAACATTCAGTCTCTCCTGCTCTAGGTTGCTATGATCCAAGGCCCAGAACCCAACCACCACCTCCTTTACCTTTTTTGGCTCTCAGCACTCGTCCCAGCCTTTGGGCCTCCTGCCTTCGTGACCCACCATGGGATGAAATCTGAATGAGAACATTGGCTTCTGGCAGATCGAAGGACGTGTCCCCTACCTGCAACAGAGCAGCAGCCTCTGAGCAATCTCTCATTTCCACACTTCCCCAGCCAACACTAAATACAAAGCACAGCCTTCTTGGAGAGCTGCGATACGAAGATGTCAAATGTACAACATGCATGTGCAGCTGACTCTTATTCACTCCAAAGATAGGCACAAGGACACAGTGAATGTACTCCCTCACCTTGGAAATGAAAATAGTGTTGATTTTTGGATTGTGCTTGAAATTTTGTAGGATTTGCATTCTTTCTCCTTGTGCAGTAGGACCATAGATATAGGGTCTGAAAAGAACACATAGAAATGAAATAAATTCAAGATTTCTCACTCATTTCTTAAGAGGTACTGTGGCAGGGAGTGCAGCACACATTTGAGCAGATATGAAAACAAACCAGATTTTTGGTACAGATTTCAGCTTAACTTTTAGCTTGTTTGGCTCTTCATGGCAGCTGCCCAGGGGTTTGTGGAACCCTCTGCAGGCAACCCAGTCAGCCAAAAAGAAATTCTGACAGTTACAAATGTTTTGCAATTACGTGCACCAATGAAACTGTATATCAACAGACTGAATAGATTTGCTAAGCCTACATGAAAGACTGAAGGCAGCTGTTAAAGAGATTTTTTTCCTCAAATGTACTGAGTTAGCACATTTACAGCTGCAAACCTTGCTTCCTATTTAAACACTTGAAAATACAGGCTTCTCTATCAAGGATACGCTGGGTGTCACAAACAGGCTGCTGGATGCTGTTCTGGGAAAATTATTTCTGCTTTTAAAGCTAACCTCTTGCCCCTTTTAATACCTTCTGGGCCTACTGAAATGAGAAAGAGGCCTCAAACATTCCTTTAGCAGCTCACAGTGGCATTTCACCTATGGTTTCCAATGTTTGACAATGAATTACATGGAACATCTAATGTCTCAATCCCAAAGGCTCACACAAACTCTCAATCACTCACAGACTTCATGAGTAACTTGGAATTTTCTATGAAAAAAGAAATGCTATGGATTTTCCAGTGTCTGGCTGTTTTATTTCTGCCCAAGCAGAGTTGAAAAACCAAAGAGGTAACAAGAGCAAAGCCCACACAAGAACAGTGAGCTGCATGCAGGATAGCACTGCCACTGCTTTGTCATCTGTAGCACTACTTTTCCAAATGCTGGTTACCAAGTATCTCCAAACAATAGGAGTTAAGTTTTCCAATTACTGTTTTGTTCACATTTCCATAAATTATTTCCAACACAAGGAACCAAGCTCATATTTTCCATTTAGTACTGCACATACCTGAGTGGTAGCTGAACATAAACATGGCAGTGCATAGGACTAAGATTTTCTATTCTTATCAACTAATCCCTGTGCACTGGTTCCTCTTCCTTTCTTTACTACAAACTTTATTCTAGGAGTTTGTACCAAACAATCTTAGTCATCTCTAATCTAATTCTTCTATTTAGTGTATTTAAGCAGACTTTTAGAAAAAAAAACAGCCAAAAAAATAGAAGTGGCAAATGAGTCAACCCTGAAAAAATACCTTCATTATTCAATTAGTAGTATTCAATATCTTAACTCTTATTTTAATTTTCATGTAGTATTTAAATTGTGAAGTTAAATGGCAAATATAAACTGAAACTAAAGCCTTTTTTAGCCTTCTTTTTCCTAAGACCACTAAGAAGGCAAACATATTTTGTATTAAGAACAGAACAATTCTGAACTCCTGGCTATCAATCCTTCATTTTAATTTGCCCAGATCCAACTTGACAGTGATTGACTGGCATTCCTGAGTACTTTTCTGAATCTAGAACATTAAGTGCTAAATGGATTCTTTTTTTAATGACTCATTTTCCTCACTGCAAAGACATTTGAGGGATTTGCAAAGATAGATTCCTTTCCCATTAACTGGCATAACTGAAAAAATCACAGAGGCACAGTCCTTCACAAACAGCAATTTTAACATATTGCTAACACCAGTAAAGCCAGTCAGTACATGACCTATGCTATACTGGATGACAGACCCATGACAAGAGGGAAAGCTAGCCAAGCAAATTTGGATTCTCTGGCCCCAAATATTGCAGTTAAAGTAATTCCTGTCATGTGCATGGTCTTTCCCTGATGGTTCCCTACTACCAAGGGCAGGGGGGTTAAGGGAGGAGCCAGCAGAGGCAGCTGGACCGTGGCCACCTCTCCCGCCATGTGGGAGCCCACCCAGCCTGCACGCTTCCGTCAGGCCATGAGAAGGGCAGAGGGAGCTGCTCTCCTGCTGGGCACACAGCCACAGCACTCCTGCTCTACCCACTGGGCTGCCCTCTCCTCCACACACAGAATTCCTGCCCTGCACAAACTACCAGTTCCCTTTGGTTTACTCTGCTCACAGCAAACTGATACAAAACTCTTTGGTTAAAACAAAGGCTCCCTCACCTTTGTCCAGCACTGCAAACCTCCTTTCTTTCTAAGAGTGACAGCTGGACAACCTGGAGCTCCGTAAATGAAGTGAGAAACACAGAATTCACTCCAGAATATAAAAAGAGGCCACCTACTATTTCTTCAACTGTTTTTCCTGCCACGCTTCAACAGCATCTACCCCACTTACAACTGCTGTGCTCCATAGCATCCCCCCTCCCAGCATCGCCTGTGCTAAAGGCTTTGTCTGCAGTGCACTGAACACTGCTAGAGACATTCCAGAGGCATCATTACAGCTAATCTCTGTCCAGACAGATTAAAAAAATGATGAAAGAGACCACGGGTGTTGGAATTCATCCAGCACCATTAGCTCTGCTTGCTATTTGATGTCGCAGCATACCAGCACAACACGGCCCCTTAAACTGCAGTCAGAATTGATCATGAATTTTGGAAAGTGTAAGGCTTGTTTGTGGTTTTGCTAAGGAGTACTGCTGAAATTCCTAGACATGAAATCATACACCATCAAAATGCCCCACAGCTTCCAGCAAGCAAGGCATTATTTGGGCTACTCAAAGAAAGGATGAGGCCAGCTTCTATGGTTATGTTTCCCAATAATTGCTCTACGCCTGATCCTGACAAACTCTCCCTGACCATCCCACCCAAAATCCTACCCACAGACTGATGCTGAGTCCTCATTAAACCCCGTTCACACAACTTCCCATAACTGCACTCATGTTACAGTCATTTAAGGTAACCAAGGAGCCCTGGGGAGAAATGTCCCTTAGTTTATTAAACAATTACTGCCGTTCTTGGTAGTGCACTACTACAGCACAGATCTCAATAAAATTTGTCTTAGTTTTTTTTAGACAAGGTAAGACCTTTTGAGAACCTGAAGAGGAAGGCCCTGGGTCTCAGAACATCTTGAAAGATCCAGAGAATATATATTTGAAAACCTTTATCTCAGAGACAGGGGAAGCTACCATCCATTAAAGAAACAGTTCTAGTGATAATTCTAAAAGCCCCTCATTTTTCCACTGGCTTTTACTAATTAAAATAAAATAAAATAGCAATTCTAAATCTTTTACAGAAATCCTGGATGCAAACTTTTCTGAGACAAATGCTAAACAGAGATTCTTTTCAAACACCAAAATCAGGCTGCAGTGCCAATAAGGTCCATCCAAAAAATACCCTCCTGAGCTTTTTATGCAGGAGGACTGGAGTTACAGCATATTAAAAAAATGTTAAAAAAAATATTAAAGATTACTGAAAGCTGTGAGATTGCAAGGAAATTGTCATGGAAGGAGGAAAACAACAGTGCCATCATTGTTTTTAACACTTACTTCCCAAGTCTGACTGCATATTCCTTCAGTGCAAACACATTGTCAGCAAAGACGATGATTTTATCATTCCGTCGCTCATGAAACTTAATCAGGAACTGACAGGCTCTGAATTTATTTGGGTTCATGGTGTAGAGCAGTATCCTTTTCTTTGTTTTAATAGCTACATATTCCCTGTAAAATTCAGGTGACATCGGGCACCAGACCTACAATTAGAAAACACACACACACAAAGTAGCACTACGTTATTTACTTATTTAATCCCAGTGGGAATTGAAAAGATATTGGGGGATGGTAATGCATTAGGACTTTGTGTATAGTGCAGGTCACAGATTTTAACACAGTCATTTCTGTATCAAAATGAAAGGTACCAGTCAGTGAAGTCTCCTGCCCCGCTAAAAGCCCTTTTTCCAAAATGCTTTGGCATTGAGAACCATGACAGAAATAGGCAGTGGGACTGGAACAAGACTGAAAGATAGTTCCTATGTTCACACTTAAATAATTTACTGAATGCTACTACTTCTTACAAAGCAGTAATTAAGGGAATGAACTGTCTGTGTAGTCTCCCTTTCACAGCAGTCAAAGCTTTCTCCCATGAAGACTAATTTTCATTCGTATTCTGAAAGCTGAGACACATTTTGTCTTCATTAAAGAACAAATTCACCCATCTTTCTTCATATATCCAGAAAGGAGTGACCTTTATTTTAACAACTATTGAGTCTAGAACTTCCAAAACACTAGGATTGATTAGAAGTTTTCAACAGACAATAACATCACCCCAGGATACCTAAGCAATTCTTCTATTATGTAAATAACAACCATCGTACTTCAGTAAATCTAGGCTTATTTTTAATACTGGAGCATGAAAAAAGAAGAAATTATGAAGTTTAAGCCAATGAAGTGACACTATTGATAGCATCTGACACTATCCAGAGGGCATATAATTCAGGAAACATTCACTCTGCTGTTCATGGGTTATTCCCTCACGTCCATTGCATAACAGAAATTAACAAACTACTACAGAGAAAAGCCTCTTTCATAACCACCATTCAGCTAAGGACGTTAATGACAATTTACAGGAGTTTATTTAAAAAACATGAATTGTTCTGTACTGGTAAGACCTAATTTTTTGTTTCAAAATATTTTTTCCAGTGAGTTAAATGCCAGATGATGCTTTTATTATCCTTTGACTACACAAAAAATGAAATCAATCCACTGAATAGGCTCTGTTGTTATTGTTCACTGTTACATGAAAGACTTAAAACTCTTGAACCAGAAGACAATTACATCAAAGTGACAACGAGATATGAATACTGAATATTTGACTGCAGTAAAAAATTTCATCTATTGCTCAATGCCTCTGACTATATGGCAAACACATGTATTTTGTATTTGCACTCTCTTCTGGATTAGGAAATGGATAACATCAACTTCTCACCCCAATGATATTTCCATTTTTACATTTTGCAAGACAGGCACTCCAATCCAAAGACTTAGTACAACTGCTCAGAAAGGGACTATCTGTAAATTACAAAACTCTGAAAGAATAGGTAAAGAACAGGTTTGTTGTCTTTTTTTGAAGTTTGTGTAACTTTTTAAACTGTGCTGCTCATTCCCTTTCAGAGAGAAAGAGCAACACCTGCAACAACCCTGACCTGCTCCATGAGACATCAGCACTGCCCTCTCCGGCCACCTGGCAAGAACTGCACTTAAAGAGTGAGCCAGACACCTTTCCTGGCTGGGGGGAATAAACCAAGTTGATTAATGATACTACTCCTCAAGGAAATCCAAACAAATATGCAAAGCAGCTGTGCACATATTGGACTCAACACTGGGCTTCTTTACTCTTTGCTTTTGGTATAGCCATTGAATGTTAGCTCAAAACATTGCCCTAAGGAATATAAACTGCAGAATTTTCCTATCATTCAGAACAAAAGGTAGCCCATGCTTCATAGCAATGCTAAAGGGCAGTTCAGGGACTGAGAATTTTGCTTGCAGAGCAGAACTGACCAAAATACCTAAATGCAAATCTGAATTTAAGGACTGGTTACTCTCCCTTCAACACTTATTTTCTAGGCAGCTCTCACTTGCATTCTATGAGTTCAAAACAGCGGGTTTTTTCTCTTCTACAACCTGCAGTTTGCACAGTGTTCTAAAGGAGAACAGCTGATCAGTATCTGCATCTTTAATTCCAGTACCAGTGCTAGGGAGAATTGCATGAAATTCGAAAGAAAGAAACGCTTAAAATAAACCACCACAATAATAACGACAAAGAGACAAAAAACCCCAAACCAGCAAACAGAGACAGAAAATTCCCACAAATAATGGAGGAAAAAAAAAAACAACAAATAGACAAGAAACCTTTGTAGAACTCTACCGTAACACACTGCAGCTGCTAAAACTGCCTCCATCAACAGGAGACCAGGTAAGTTCATGAAAAAGCAATCCTCTAATGCTTACATGGAAGCCTTGTAAATAGAGAGCCTGGAGAAAGTTATACTCCTCCCTAACTTCCATGTCAATTATCAATACATTGAATTAGGCTTTCCAGAAAGATTACTTTAAAATTCTAATGTGCCTGTGCAAAAGATTTTCACTTATTTTGATACCAGATTTACCTCTCATATGCTGGAAAGAATAGAGGTCACACCTTCATACTGGAAAGAATGATGAGATCCAGTCCTACGTTTTCAACTGTCACCCTCACGTGTTCAGCCTTGAAATATGCAGGTGTGTTCTTATGGGTTTTAATATTTCTACTATCCTTCTTTACTGTAAGAGCTGCAAGAATTTTTCTCAACTTTATAAGCATACTAAATAAACACTAATAGTACCAAAAAGCAGAGCATCACCTCAGCACACTGGACTTTAGCAATGTAGCCACTGTTCTGCAGCTCCATCCAGTTGGCTTCATAGAGCTTTGGTCCGATCAGGAAGTTCAGGTCAACAATTTTATCATCTTCTCTGACCAGGGTAGCAGTCAGCCCCAGTTTACAGTGAGCTTGTACAATAGTGAGCACACGTCTGAACATTTTTGCTAAGAAATCCAAGACAAATTTTTTGTTAACTTTCCTGAATGGTTTTAGAAGATAAATACTGCAAATTTAAAAGACATTTTCATCAACTCCTGAACGTAAGGCAAGCATAGCATTGGGAAATCGTAACCCATTGCACACACACTCCTAACAAATCTGTGTTACAGCAAAACTTCATAGTGACTGCAGCTTTACTTTACATTGTCAAGTGTACTCTGAAAATTCCAGTAAACCTTCAGGCATCTCTATTATTTCCCCATCCCCAAGAAAAACTTAATATATTCAGAGATTATATGGCTTGATTTGGGTCTCTATTATTTCCTAGCTAGAACTAGACACAAGGACTCTTGGCTGACTGCCACATTCTGGACTTGCAGAGTAACCCATCTTTAGTATTGCTAGAGAGGAGCACCTTCATTTATATGAATACCTTCATTTCTATGAAACCAAGCAAGAACAAAAGTGTCAGAACAATGTGAGTACTATGCTACTTTAATAAAATGGCAATTAATCACCAAGGTCTACTTCTGAAATCTGTTACTTCTGTAGACACTAATATATATTCATAATAAATAAGAATAAGGAAGAACAGCTAACAGAATCTTGGGTGGGTTTTTTAGCCAGGATTATTCCACAAACACTTTAACAGTACATTATTACTTTCCAGTAGTACAGATCTCAATTACATAGCAATTTCAAAGTCAACAGTTATTTCTGGATGCTAATCACTATGGTTACTCATAGATATTTAAAGCTGGCCTGCAGTGCCACAGCATCTAAGAGAAGCAGATGAATTCCTCTCCTGTTCAAATATGTCTACAGCAAAATTATGCAAATATAATTCAGGTATTTTAAAAGCACTTTATCAACCTACAGGGAGGAACTTGCACTTTACACTATTACAGAAAACACAGTGTCTGATTTGAAGGGTTTCAGGAAACCAGTGGTCAGCTAAACTATGCAGTATCAGGGGAGAAAAAAGAAAAAGAAAAAAAAAGTAGAACAAGGTAATTTACTTGTCTCAAAATCCTGAGCCATGGGTTTACTCACTATATTAATCATGAGAAGAACAGCAAAAAAACACCACTTCTACGAGAACAGAAGGACATTAACAAAACCTTTTCCTTACCAGGGATGGTGTGGACTTCATCCAGTATCATAAGGCCCCACTCTTGACTTTTAAGCCACTCCATTACTCTTTCCGCTTCCCAAGACCTTTTTGTTGTGTGCCCCAACATGGAATACGTGCTGATAGCAACAGAACAGCCAATGGGCTTGTCCTTGGCATCAGACGTGAAGCGACAGATCTGGCTGTCGTCGATGGTGGACCACATCTTGAACTGGGCCTTCCACTGCTCCACAGACACGGCGGAATTCCCGAGCACCAGGCACCGCTTGCGCACAGTGCACGCAGCTGTCACTCCCACCAGAGACTTGCCAGCACCTGCAGGGCAGGAGGAGGGACACTCATTAGTCATGTCTCAGACACCGCTGGAGGAGGAGGAAAACAAAACAAAAGAGCAAAGGAACACTGTGAGAGGATATGTTATCATGCAAAGGCAAATTTCTTTGTTGTTTCTTTGCTACCATAGTTTTAAAGAGACCAAGTATTTGCTTCTTAAAAATACAGCTCGATTGTCTACAGAACACAACTGTATTTCCTCAAGAAAATAATTGCAAACAATGGCTTTGACAATTAGAAGCAATCATTTTAATGCTTTTTAATTTCAAAAGAATGTTAAATTACAGGTGGCTACAGAAAGCTTCCCGGGGTGCTCTATTCTTCTGTCTCTGCCAGTTATATATTCCCCCCAACAAAGCAAGTCCTTAAATCTTGCCATCCTTCACACTTCTCCCAGCACTCTCTTACACACTTTCAGTCCCTCATCACAATGTCCCATGTGCCTCCCCTCTCCCAATACTGAGGGCATTGGCACACAGCCTCCTGTTTGCCCCTTTTTCCCCTGTTTTCTGTAGGCTGTCTCAGACAGAATGTGTCTCATTTCTTCCTCAAACTCCCCTGCCCAGAACTTGTGTACACAAGCTCTTTTCTTCCTTGGATAGCCCTTTAGGCAACCTTTGTATTCCCATCTCCCCCCAGTTTTCCCAACCAAGGAACAAATTCCAGTGCCAACAGCTTTACGTTACCCAGGAAGATGAGCAGAGGTGGCAGAGGGTACAGCAGACACATGACTGGCAGTGTGAAGGTACCACAGCTGCTCCTGAGCCCCTGCCAGGACACCGACAGCTCTCCCTCAGCACAGCCTCACCACCAGCTCAATAAAAACCACCAGGACTCTGCACACTGGGACCAGAACAGGCTCTGCTGCTGTCTGAAATCCAGGCAGCTGTCATCTTTGGAATTCTCTTTACTACAGGCAAATAAATTATCTAAGTACCAACACAGAAACTTACCACATGGCAAGACAATAACACCAGACCTGGCTCGTCCATTGCCAAACATCTTCCTTAGGCTTTTCTCTTGATAGGGCCTAAGGACTGCAGTAGGTTTCAGATCTATATTGATATCTGGATTCACAGAATCATTTCTGAAATCATATTCTGCCAGCAAGGGGTACTCCAAATGGATACAACGCTTCTGAAGTTCTTCAATCATCTCCTGAAGAGAAAACAAAGCTTCAAAGCTTAAAAGCTACTTTTTAAAATTCCTTTTTCCCCCACTAAGGCATCAACAGAATTGTCAAGTCCAAAAACAACTTGAGAAGTTCTATAAAGCTCTCTGAAGGTCAAGCAAGGACTGTGCTCCAACCTCAAGCATCCCCTTCTTAAGTGATGAAATTGGAACCACCAACAAAGAGTTCCACAATCATGAATTACAAAACAAAAGCAGGAGTGAAAAAAAGGAAAAAAATAAAAAGCTCTTTCACTAAGTAAGTCAGCCACATGTGATGAGAACCTCTCTGAATCCCTAGAGCCTCTATGGCCTGTGAGCACTGTGCTCTGCAGGCTAGAAAAAAACAACACCTAGACTTCCACTTTCAAAGATTCTAAACTTCGGAAGGTAAAAGGAAAGAAATATTAATGACTTCCAGTGATCTCCTCTACCAAACAAAGAACCACAGTACTTCTTAGCAAGTTCTCATTCTTATGTTCTTCTGTAATATTCATACCTGCTTGACTTCAAAAGACACTGTCTGTGTTTCCTCCTCCTCCTCCTCATCTTTGTCCATCTGTTCATAAAACTCAAATAAGTCAGCTGGGACATCTGGCTTATTCTGAGCATCTGTTCCCTGTGAAGTTGATGGACCAAGGCCACCTTCACTGGATTTGGAAATCTGAAATAGAGGAATATAAATTTTCACCAAAGGTTTCATTAGAGACACATTCTGGCTCCCCCTTCCTCCCAAATTTGGGCTCATTAGAGAGGCAGAGTTTCTTGCTGGCAGAACAAAGTTGATACAACAAACAAACAATAGCAACTCCAAACTACTCAAGAGTCTACCTCCAGTAACTGCAGTAATTTTAGAATATGGCTGGACATACCGCTGATTTACTCGTGAATGTCTCTGTAATGAGCTCTGTCTCTTCACCTTCAGCATTTCTCAGGCGACATTCTTTAATTACATGGTCTTGAAGAAGCTGTTGAATGACATCAGGGTGGGTACTTTCCACAAAATACCTAAAATGAAAGAATAAATGAAAGCATTTTTTTGAACTCATCAACTGAATAACGCACAGGAAGATAGATGGTAAAATGCATAGCTGTGCCAGATGCACCCTCAAGCATCCAATCTTGGGGTGCTAATTTAAAAATAAAGACATTATGGCAACCAAAACTTCTAAAAGATGCTTCGCACCAAAAGCATCACAAACTGTGCAGTCATCCCTTGACCTTACTCAAATGTTCTCTAACCTAACAGGAGTAGCAAAATCCCATAGAGATGCCCCAGACCAAGGGAAGTAAAGTGTCCCATCCACAGCACCATAAAACCCAAAAGACAAAACCCCAAACCTCCAAAACCCAAACCACATAAAAAATTAAAACTAATGCATCCTGGACATTCCCCAATGATGATGCTGGTTGGAGATCACAGTTAAAATATGCACTCCAGGCAGGCTCCTTCCAGCATTATCCTCTAGCTTTAAAACAAATCAGATTCAACACACAAGCACCCACCTCTTGCCACTGGATTTGCTTATCTTTCCCAAATGATTTGAAAACCTCAAAGCAATAAAGGAACAAGCTACAATATCAAATGAGCAACCTACTTTTAAAAATGCGACAACAATCAGCACTAGCTCAGGACAGCCAAACGCAATTCATCAGCTAACATATTAAATACTTCTAAAAGCTGTAAAAGCGATACCTGAGAGCAGTTTCACTCATCTGGCAGCTGTGAGATTCCAGAGCTTCTGAGAGCACTCACTCACTCACACACAGGTGTATTTAAATGGAGGGCTTCCTGCCACAAGAGCTATAGAAGGAGCCACTTACCTGTTATGTTTCAGAACCAGCTTCACCTTCCCATAGCTGACAGTGCACAGCTACAAAGAGAGCAGTCATTAGGAACATGCAAAAGAGAGATTCCATGTTTAGGACCAAACGCTGCAATACCTTTAGGTCTTTGTGGGGAAGCACCACACCACAAAACATTTACTTGCACTGCTGTTATGCTCATGGAACAAACCTGAAAAGGTATTTCCAGAAGATGCCCATCTCATGCAGGAGATCAGGCACAGATACTCACTTTTTATACCTAATTTCAAACTGTTTCCAAGACTGTCAGAACACACTTGCAGGATAAGGCAGGCTATCTTACAGTGCCCCACTACTACAGACTGCTTCCCACATTCTCTGTTTTCCCTCAGAGCAAATCTGAGGAAACTTTCCCCATGTACAAGTCATACTGGCTGAAATGATCTACACAGACACATATAGGTACATTTTTATAAATCACACAAAGAATATATTATAAAAATAGTATGTGTGCAGCCATATCATACACAAAAAACCAATGTTATCTTGAAACAATGACAGAAGAATAAGACAGTTAAAAGTGGTGAATGAATAAAAAGTACTAAATTAATTAGGCAGAGGCAGCAGGAAGGAATTCCTCAGTAGAAACAGATGTATTTCCAATGCCATTAAAATAGCCTTACCTTGATAAACTGAATTATTCCATCTGGGACACCAGTCTTGCTGAGTTTCTGCAAATACTCGGTGATGTCACTTGTCTGTAAGCCCACACTCACAGCAGCATACAGGGAGTAAGCAGTCAGCTTGTACTCGTGAATATGAGTGGGTCTGCACACAGGCTCAGCAATGGCAACCAGAAAGTCTTGTGCATATTTGTAAACTGGAGAAAAGGCTTCCAAAAATATATGGCCATCGGGAGCCTGCAGAAATAAAAACAAATGCTGAAGGCAATGTTAGTTGAACTGAATCTCATAATGAAGTTACAAGAAAAAGAATAAACATGCAATTTTTGTCTTCTGAAAATGGTCCAGGCATTGATTTGTCCATGTTCCTTCCATGGCACTATGAATAAACCACACCCAGATAGACCAAGTTTTGCAGACTGACATGCTGGGGTCCTTCTTTTTTAATGCTAAAGAAACTGCTTCAGTAGAGGCAAGCTTCCAGTCCCATTCCCCTGGAACAACAAAACTCCTTGCTCATTTTACACAGATTGAATGAATGAATGAATGAATGAATGAATGAATGAATGAATGAATGA